>CM037877.1:48815099-49512599 GCA_021292165.1 Shinisaurus crocodilurus
CCATCTCCTGGTCAGAGATAAGATCAATTTTCTGACTTGACCAGAGGGGACATTTTCCAACCTGCCCAGTCCAAGACAACCCTCACTCTGCCATAACTGAAGGACAAACCTCAATGAACTCAAAGAGAAATTCATGAACTGTGGAGCCAAGTGAGGAACATCACAATGGGGTTCAACCCACATTTCCCAAGTATGCCTATGAGTTTGGATCTGCCCAAATAGTCACTTCCAGTTGGGTTGATTGCCCTCTTGAAACCTAGCAGAATAGGAATGTACATTATGTAAAATTTCTTCCCCCGCCCTCCAGTTTCCAGAGGACTCTTTGTAACTGTAATGCTCAAAAGTAGTAACATCCTCAAAATGGACCCCTTTTCCATAGGACTACATCTCAGGATACAAGGACCTTCTGGGGAATCATCTGTCCAAGACATGAAGTGTTGTATCAAGTCAAGGTATGCCCTTATGAAGACCTTACAAATGTTCTTCAGGCAACTTTCAAAAAAGGCTGCTGTGTCACCATCCTCCATACTGAGTTGCTGATAACACCAAATTATTTAGGGTGGTTGAAATGAAAAGGGACAGTAAGGAACTCCAAAAAGATCTCTCCAAACTGGGGGATGGGCATAAAAATGGCAAATGGTGTTCAATGTAAGCAAGTGGAAAGTGAGGCACATTGGGGCAAACAATCCCAATTTCACAGATATGCTGAAGGTGTCTGAGCTGGTGATAACTGACCAGGCAAAGGATCTTGGAGTTGTGGTGAATAGCTTGATGACAGTACATAGCAGCTATGGAAAAAGGTGAATTCCTTGTTGGGGATCATCATGAAAATGTTTGAAAATAAAACTGTCAATATTGCAACTCCTATATACAAATCTACTGTGCAACCACACTTTATACAGTTCTGGTCACCAGATCTTAAAAAAGATATTATAGAGCAGGAAGAGGTGCAGAAAAGGGTACCAAAATTATCAAGGGGCGGAAACAACTTCCCTGAGGAAAGGTTACAAATTTGGGGCTCTACAGTTTAGAATTGGCTATGCTGGCTAGAGCTGATGGGAGCCATAAGCCAAAACTTCTGGAGGGTCACAAATTGCCCACCCCTGGCACAGAGATCTAATTTAGCAGGTTTATTTTACTTGTATTTAGTAAACAAAGCTTTAAAAAAGTACCCCATGTTAATTTTTTGTCCAAATACACCACAAATATTTGTCCTGAATGATTTGAGGGGGGAAATTAAAGGACACCCAGGGTACAATCCTATGCATGCTTAAACAGGAAAAAAAATGTCCTACAAGTCTCAGGATGAAAGGAGTCAGGGAAAGAATTGAGGGTTCCAGCTGCAGGTGGAAAGATATTGTTCACACACCAGGTCTACCTGCTGAGAAACAACAGAGGGGTAGACCTGGTATACAAATTTCTCAGTGGCCAGATCTACCTATCTTGGTAGACATGATGCCTAGGTTTTGTGTAAGGGTCTGGGGCGTAGGCGGCGAGGTTCAGAGCTGAACACCAGAGCCAGTGGATGATGGAGGCAGGAGCAGGTCAGGGGTGAGCCGGTTCCAGAAGGCAGACCGAGGTCAGGGTACGTATCAAGCGGGGCAGGGTTCAAGCATGGAGTCCAAGCAAGGGCCAGAGGCAGAAGGCGAGTCCCAAGAGCAAGCAGAGTCCAGGCAAGGGTCAGAGGCACAATCCAAGAGCAACAGAGTCCAGGCAAGGGCCAGAGGCAAAAAGAAATGTCAAAAGAGTAAGTAGGGTCCAAGCACATACCAGGTAGAGCAAGGACCAGAGGCAGAAGCGTAGGTCGAGAGCAGTCACGGGTCAAACACCAGGCCACAGGCCAGGCTCAAGGTTGGTTGCTGGAAGCAGGAACCAGCTACAGACAACACACAGGCTTGTGTTGCTGTGGCAAAGACTGCAATGCAGAGGCTGTTTATATAGGGCTTCCAGCAGCTCCCAGCTGGGCTGCATTAGCAGACCTTGGACAGCTGAAGGTCTGGGGTAGGGGTGTTTACTTACCTTCGGGGGGGCGGGGCGGTCCCCCTGTCTCAATTTTCTGAGCGGCGCGGAACATTTCTCTGCGCTGCTCGAGCCCGCCGTGCCAGTCCCGGAAGTGACGGGACAGGACCCTGCGCAGGGCGCGGGCCAAAATATGCAGTGCGGGGGCCAGCCGGAAGTGACGCAATGGGACCAGCGCGGGCAGCTTACCACGGAGAGGCGAGCCACGCCGGGACCCGGTAAGGCCCCGCGAGCCTCTAGTGGGCGTGAGCGGGGCCGATTCGGCCCGCTACTCCCGCCTGGAGGCCGAGTGGTACATCCCTAGTCTGGGGCAGGATCCTGCGTAGCCAGCAGGAAGCTAGGCTGTCTGTCCAGGCAGCGGCCACTAGATGGAGCTGTGGCGCTTGCACTGGCAGAGCAATCCTGACATCTTGTCACTGCTCAGTCAACAGATCTACCAGAATGATGGACCTTCTCTGATGCTATCAGGGCTTTTTTAAAATGTTCAACCATACACAAAAAGTGCAGTTTGAGGAAAAAATATGCAATTCCAAAAGAACATTGCTGCAGTTGCATTTGGGTTTTTTTCTCTTGTTCCTAGGTGCCAGGTTTTTTAACCCCTCACTCCAAATAAAGTTTTGTTGGAATTCATGTTTTTTTTAATATAACATTCTTCTGCATTAGTGCTGTTCAGTTCCAGGATTTTCTACTACTCTGTGTAGGCTTCCAGACGTCATGGAATGTGGCGCTAAGCAACAAAGCAAACACAGAAGTGCACAGCTGTGTTTGTAGCGGTGTGCACTATGTGCAGAAATTACAATCACAAACTGCTGTGCAGGTTTGCATGCACAACACCCTGGAAAATTCTTGTGGACTTCTATCTGCCCCCTGAATTTCCCAGCATTCAGCTGCATTGGATGATCCCTGGCTATATGGGAGAGGGAAAATAGGATGTTTGACTAGATGAACCTTTGGTCTTATCCAACACGGCTCTTTTTATGTTTATGTTGTGTTTCACAACGTGGTTCTTGCCCCCTGTATCCAACTATCCTTCTCGGTGGGTGTGGTATCATACTGCCCTTATACAAATTTATGATGCAACCACCTTGAAATACTATGTACAGTTAAGGTCCCTGCACCTCAAAAAATACATTGTAGAGTTGGAAAAGGTGTGGAAAAGGGCAACAAAAATAATCAAGGGGCTGGAGCAACTCCCCTATGAAAAGGTTATAAATCTGGGACCATTTAGCTTAGAAAAAAGCAGGTGCGGGAGACATGATAGAGGTGTACAAACTTATGCATGGTGTGGAGAAATTGGATAGGGATAACTTTCTCCCACAAGCCAGATCAATGCCTCTGGGAAGTGCACGAGGAGGTCCATAAACACAATAGTCCTATCCTGTTCTTATTCCGTATGAACTGGCCACTCAGAGGCATATTCTGAACCTGGACGTTACAGTAGCTCCAAACAGCAGATGCCGAGGACATACAATGGCAGACGGTTGGCCTGCCATCCTTGTAAGCTTCCTGCAGGCATCTGGCTGGCCACTGCTGGAAACAGGACAAGATGGACCCTTGGTCAGATCCAGCAGGAATCTTCTTATGTACTTACTTGTACTATATCTCCCACTTCAAATAACAGCGAAATGCATGCTGCTACATGCCTATATTCCTTTGCTCTGCAGTTTAAACTCCATTCCATTAGAGAAATATGTGACACCAAACAAGTTGCTATTTGTCTCAATTTGTTTTTTAGGTACAGCTTCATGTGAAAGAAATCCTATGCTTAGCAGTGCCATGATTATGGAACTCCCTCTAAGGAGCACAGAGGAGCCCCCCTCTTTCTTATGTTTTAAATGGGCAGTGAAGACTATATTGTTTGTCAAGCTTTTAATGGTTCTTAATGTTGTTTTCTGGTTTTATTGTGATGCATGTTCTGGCTTTGGTGTTTACTGTATTGTTAGGATTGTATTAGTTTTTATTCTGTTTTACTGCTGTTTTCATCTGAATATTGTATATCACGTCATCCACCCAGTGGGCCGGAGGGGAATCTCTAAATATGTCAAATAAAATAAATAAATACTGAAGAATAAAGGCCATGTTATCCGTATATGTCCAGCACATATTACCCTCCCATACATATGCTATGTGCACACTAGCCATCCTAGCTGGACCTTCTCTGTCATGTACAGCAGAAGAAGAGAAGCCCAGGTCAGGGAGCTCATGCCATCAGCTCCTGAAGGGATTATCAACAGCCTGAGAAGACTGTTAAGGTAGTCCCTCCCCTATTTTCTGAAGGCTACTAAGAAACTATGTACCCTGAGGGAAGACAGAATAGGAGAATCCCAGGCCAGGATCTCATGCCATCAGCAGTCGGCCTGAGAGAAACTATATTCTGATTTATTTTTGGTAATATTTGTTTATTTCAGTACTTAAAAATTGTTAACCCCTTGGGTGCCTTGGCGAAAGGTGGTATAGAAATGTATATAAATAACAACAACAACAACAACAACAACAACAACTTAGTAGAGAAGTGTAACGAACAATAAGGAGCTAGAGGGCTCTGTATGTATTAATGTGCTTTGTTTGCATCAAATGGAAGAAACCTCTCTGCTGAAAGTAAACAGAGCCTCATGAATGTACAGGCATGCAAAGTATCTACTTCTTTCTTTCCCTCCCTGACATTCTGCCTCCATCTCTCTCCTAAAGGGAAACAAAAACATCACATAAGCTACAATGAGGCCCACTCCTTTTCCTTGCAATTCCGCCAATTACAACACTAGCAGCTTCATTGCAAGGTTGTTTGGGAAAGTGACCTCTGAGGCCACCAGCCTAATCTGCATCAGCACCAAGATTCTTTTGGCAACTTCTCACTTTACTTTAGGCAGACCCCTCCTGACACCCCCCTCAAGTCCAGGAATCCTTCTTGAGACAAGGCTTGACCTTGTATCCTAGAAACCCTACTATCACTTGATGTATGTCATAGAGTTTTGCATAGGCAAAGCAAAATCAGAATGAGATCAAATTAACAGGGGGCAATAGAAAAATGGAAATGGGTCGGATGGGAAGAACTGGATCTGATCCATATTTATTTATTTACTACATTTATATACCGCTCCACATCTAAACAGATCTGGAGTGCTACAAAAGTTAAAAGATAAAACAGATAAAAAGAATACAACAATATGTTAAAACAAAATCAATAAAACCATGGCTGGTCAATCAAGGAAGGCTTCCTGAAATAATGCTGTTTTCAGGAGGTGCCGAAAAAATCCAATGTTGGTGCCTGCCTGATCACCAGAGGCAGGGAGTTCCAGAGAAATGGAAAGGATCTTCTCCAGGTAGACTCCAATTGGGCCATAGGTCATCTGATGACCTCAGGGACCAGACAGGTTGGTAAGGGAGGAGAAAGCACTCTCTCAAGTATCTTGGTCCCAAGTTGGTTTAGGGCTTTATGCACTAGTACCAAAGCCTTAAATCTGGCCTGGTAGTGAATAGGCAGCCAGTGCAGTTCCTTCAGCAAAGGAGTTGCATACTAACAATAGCCGAGCTGTTGCATTCTGCATTAGCTCCAGCTTCCGGAGCAGATTTAAGGGGAGCCCCACATAGAGTGCATTGCATTAATCCAGTTCAGTAATCCAGTCTAGCTAGGTGCTGCAGAATATGCTGAAGAGTCCCCCCACTTTGGACTCATTATTGCCAATATAGACAAACACGATGAATAAATTCCATAAATTTCCCCCACAGTTTAATTCTATAGTTTACATTTGCTGATTTTACCACAAAACTAATCTGTGGTAAAAATAGTTATATGTTGCATACACTTTTACAATCCTAATTTTAACATTTCATTTTTTTCAGGTAAAATTAAGAGTTACAAAAAGAAAATCCTACCTGCTTTTATACATTGTCTTCACCCATGCAAAATCTTTTCTAAGCTTGAATATACAGCATGAATCAAGCTTGCCAGCCATGGCAGTTCTACACACCTTCAAGATGACACAGTAGGGAAGTCAACTCCAGAGTCTACGCAAGGAAGTACCAGTTGGTAACAGCTGCAAACGCATCATGCAGCATTCGGCTACTATAGTCCACAATACAGGGCAACCGGGCTGACAAGGACTGACATCAGGGGACTCATCATTGAGCAAAGTACACCAATAGCTGAATGGTAGAAGCCTCCCTCACCACTGCCTGAATGTCAGACAGCACAAAGAAAATGTTACAAAGGTCAAGGCATGGAGTTGGTTCTTTAGGGCCTCAAAGTACAACTTGTTAGTGTAGAAAACAATGGAAAGGGCCACAAAGCCCAGAATTAGCATACCTTTTATCAACTGTGTGTGTGTGTGTGTGTGTGTGTGTATGTGTGTGTATATATATATATATATATGTGTGTGTGTGTGTGTATGTATATATGTATATGTATGTGTGTGTGTGTGTGTGTGTATATATATATATATATGAGAATGGGAAAAGCTTTCAACTATACCAGTAGCCAGAAGAAATACTCAAACTAGCGCCTTCAGCAATGTAGAGAAAACCTACCATAATTCGGTTACAAAGCTTTACACGTTAGCACAGAATACACATGCATGGAAAAGCAAAAGCTGAGCAAGTAATATATCTCTTGATAAAATCAAAACAGGCACTGTCATTATTGTCATAAAACAACTATAAGCTGGAAGGTAGCTGAAGAAGTCACATTTGGAACAACATTTTATTTGATTTGTTTTTAAAACTTTTGTTAATTAGATTTCTACCACCTCCTTTGAATATTTTTCTCAGGAATTCTTAACAATTCCCCAAGATTTAGCTGAATTGTTTTCTTATTTTTTAAGAACTAAAACCATTACCTCATTACATAATTGATAGCCAAGTTGCGTAATCTGCCATGTCACCTCTTAGGAAACAGATTTTTTTTTTCATTTGACCAAAAATTCACATACACCAAACGGAAGCTATGCATACAGTGTATTTTGTACTAGGGAATCAATGGCTTATCATGTTAGCATGTGCAGTTGCACCTTACCCATCTAGTTTAGTAATGTCCACTGACTGACAGAGGCTCTCCAAGGTCACAGGGAGATGTTTTTCCCACCCATATAGTCCAAGACACTTTAAATTGTGAATGCCAGGGACTGACCCTGGGACTTTCCACATGTAAAGAATATGCTCTATCACTGAACCCTGGCTCCTCCCCAGGAAACAATTCAAAAATACAAACAAGGAAAACTTATTTGTACTGCAGCTCAAGCCATCAAGATTTCCTGCAAAACATACCCATCACACCAACGTTCAAGGAGCCATGCACTTCTGTTACAGAGGAGCTCCAGATGTGCAGACTCTCTGACATGTTTTAAATTTATGATACTGTGGGTACAAAAGTGTGTGTGTGTGTGTGTGTGAGTAGATTTAAAAGTAATGCAGGTTAATAATGCCAAGCTGACAAGTAGGATTTGGGTAGCAAACAAAATAAAAATAAGTTTATTTTAATTCTCAAAATCTTAGTTCCAGAAAATAACTTTAAACCTGCCTACACCAAACACTTTGTAATTAACCTAAGTCCCTATAATTCTAAATACTTTCACTCCTCATACAAGCACTGATAAGCGAAAAGCAAGTCAAACGAATCCTTTACAGGACCATCTTCCATCTGGTAACCTGTGTCCTCACTGTGGGAAGCTGTGTGGATCTAGAATTGGCCTCCACAGTCACTTACGGACCCATTGCTAGAGTCTACACAATTTTTTAGAATTTCCTCTTTTTATAATTTTCTTCTTGTAATTTTATCCTGGAAGACAATCTTACCCAGTCACGAGTGATCGCCTACTACTACTACTACTACACCGCCCAGAGAGCTTCGGCTATTGGGCGGTATAGAAATAAAATTAATGATGATGATGACGACGACTATGGAGTTAATTGACATTACCCTCACACCTTGGCTCAAAAATCCACTTTGTCCTGGAAGTTTGCCAATAAAACTGTTAAGGCTTTAGAACCACCGCAGGGGTACAGGAGTCATACTTCCTTCCTCCTTGATTAAATTAAAGAAGGTTGTTCCCTGTGACTGGAGAAAAACATGTAAATGCCTGCCTGACTGCTCTGCCATCACCCACAAGGGTATGTTTGAATTGGCCAATCAAAAGCCCTGGCAGGAAAAATGGTCGAATCCTGAAGCATCCCTATCTCCCAGACAGGTCACCTAGCTCAAGCACTACCTGAGTATCCTTGATTACACCTTTTGCTTTGAATATTCCTGCCTTGTTTGCCCCAGACAGACCCATTTGCCCAGAGAAAAAGCGCCACCCCCTGGTAAAGCACACCACTGAGCCCAAACCAGGTTCCACACATAATGTAGCAAAATCTGCCAGCTGTATACAACCATTCCAGTGCTTGGGCTGCGACCTATGCAAAAAGTTGCTGGTTCTGAATCCAAAGGGTGGAATTGGAAGCTGAATTGGAAGTCTCAAGCTAAATGCACAATTTCAGAATCTAATTGGAAACCCCAAGGAGAAGCACCACTGGTAAGGCTCTCCGTATAAAATCTATTTTTAACCAAAGTTGTGGTAGCTCTTCGGTCCCTTAATTTCTGCTTAGCCACCATTTGGTCTCCCCATCATTGCTCACCAGACACCTTTATTTTGGATGTCTGTGGACAACATGATGCAACCCCTTGTCAGCAATGCTAATGCCCAATTTTTTAAATTTGAAGCTAAAGGTGAGAAACCCAAGAGCAGTCTGCACCCACAGCATTTTTTAAAATTTTGGCAACCAACCAGGAAGTGAAGTCCTTTGGGTTCCATTTCTATGAAGTCAGGGCATTGTTGATACTCCTGTTCTATTTCTTTTCCTTTCCTCCTGAATTTATCCATTAGTGCCCCCATGGCCCACTATTTTGACCAGCACCCAAGCTTCCTTGGGCATATAGCCTTCCAATCCCCTGCTCTGCCATTTCCATAGTGCCCCTCCTTAAATGGCTAACACTAATTTCCTCAATCGTCATCTTTTCTATATCGTTTCTAGTTAGGCCTATTAGAATGGTATAGTGACCCATGTGCTAGGGGGTGGGTAGACTAACCAAGCCATTTTTCTCCTTTGCAATGAATGTGCATATACATATTTTGAGGAGGGGAAATCTGTCAAAATAAAATTGATGCCTTTAGACTTTGAACAAGTTGAGCTGATTTCCCCATTTTAGAAGAAGCTATCCTCCATATGTAAGCCTGATGTTTTATTTTTTATTTTTTGTATTCAAACATTTCTGAGTATTAATAAAAAGGTATTGGTGGCCAGGAGTGCATTTGCACAGTTAAAGCTAGTGCGCCAGCTGCACCCGTTCCTGGAGATGTCTGATTTAGTCACAGTTACACATGCCTTAGTTACATCCCGTTTGGATTACTGTAACACGCTCTACGTGGGGCTGCCTCTGAAGAGTGTTCGGAAACTTCAGCTGGTTCAAAGAGCTGCTGCCAGACTGCTGACTGGGGCTGGTTACAGGGAGCGTACAATTTCTCTGTTACAACAGCTTCACTGGCTCCCAGTCTGTTTCTGGGCACAATTCAAAGTGCTGGTTATGACCTATAAAGCTCTATACGGCTTGGGTCCAGGTTATCTGAAAGACTGTATTCTCCCCTACGAGCCTGCCCGTACTTTGAGATCTTCAGGAGAGGTCCTTCTCTCGGTTCCACCACCATCACAGGCACGCTTGCTGGGAACATGGGAGAGGGCCTTCTCGGTGGCTGCCCCAGCGCTCTGGAATTCCCTCCCCAGGGAAGCTACAGTGGCACCCTCCCTGGTAAACTTCCAGAGGCAGGCAAAGACCTTCCTGTTCTGGCAGGCATTTGGGACTAGGCTGTGATGCGATGGAATGCTATGTTTTTACTCTACATTTTATATTGTTATGTATATTGTACTGTTTTTAATGATACAATGATTTTAATATTATTGATGATGATTTAATTCTATTTTTAACTTTTGTATTTTTCTATTTCTGTTTTAACTGTATGAGTTTTAATGGTTGTGAGCCGCCTTGGGTCCCAGTGTTGGGAAAAAGGCGGGATACAAATTAAAATAATAATAATAATAATGATGATGATGATGATGATGATGATAATGATAATGCTGATGACGACGACCTAAGGTCTCAGAAGAGAGCATAAATCTAATATAAGATAAAATCTATATTTCTCTACTTATAAATCATGAGAGAAATACAATTACCTGTTTTTCATTTAGTGGGACAAGGAGTATTTCAAATGATCTCAAAGAACATTCAAGACTCTGACATAAATGCTCATTAAAATTGTTAATAATGTGCCTTTACAGCAAAACCAGTGTTTCCCTAAAATACATAGTACTCTTGCTATCCTGCCATGTCCCTTTAAAAAGAATACTAGTTTTATGACTCTAGTTTTCAACATTTCAATATTTTCATCTTTTTTCACAAAGTAAAGACTAAAGCAGTGGTTCCCAACCTTGCATGCCCAGATGTTGCTGGACTACAGCTCCCAGCATACCCAGCCAGCATGGCTAATGACAAGGGATGCTGGGAGCTGTAGTCCAGCAGCAACATCTGGGGACCCAAGGTTGGGAACGCGCTAAGCAGAAAGCACGTCAAACGAATCCTTTACAGGACCATCTTCCATCTGGTAACCTGTGTCCTCACTGTGGGAAGCTGTGTGGATCTAGAATTGGCCTCCACAGTCACTTACGGACCCATCGCTAGAGTCTACACAATTTTTTAGAATTTCCTCTTTTTATAATTTTCTTCTTGTAATTTTATCCTGGAAGACAATCTTACTCAGTCACGAGTGATCGCCTACTACTACTACCCCTTGAATAGGGAGATGGGCACCTACTACTATCATGGATTTTGTGAAAACCATCGGGGCCATTGCAAAGCTGAAGGGCAACACACAAAACTGGTAGGCATCGGGCCTGATGGTGAACCAAAGGAAGCGCTGGTTGGTCTCTGATCACAGTGTGAAAGTATGCATCCTTTAGATCGACTGATGCAAACCAACTACCCTTCTGCAGGAGGGGTAGTATTGACACCAAAGTAGCCATTCAAAACTTCTAGGTTGTGATGAACAAATTGACATCCGTGAGGTCCAGGATCAGCCAAAGTCCTTTGGTACCATGAAGTATTGAGAGTAGAAACCTTTTGGTACCATGAAGTATTGGGAGCAGAAACTGTCCTGCAAGTGGTGTGACGGGATGCACTGGATCGCCCCCTTTGCCATGAGGGAATCTGTCTCTGATCTTAACACAGCTGACGGGGATAAGATATGTATGCAGGAGGACGTCGAACTCAATCCTGTAACCCCTCTGGATGATGGAAAGGACCCAAGGGTCTGACGTTATGGTGGTCCATGTAGGAAGAAAGAGGGACAGATGAGTTCCAAAGACAGGATGACAAAGTCAGGGTCATAGAAGAAGAGCGGGTGAGTCAAAGACCACGTTTACTGCCAGCATCACCTTTCCTGTGGGCAGTATGGAATCTGGCAGAGGAGAATTGCTGGTTTGGTGCTGAAGGAGCCTGTTGGCTAAATGGATGGTCTGCTTGTGGACATAACTGATAGAAAGTCGACTGGCGATACCATCATTGTTGATTATACAAAGGAGGCGTTTGGCCTAGTCCCACCTTTCTTGCCATGGTCTTTGCTTTTTGGACAGAATCCACGACAACGTCCATTTCGGCATCGAAGAGCCCATCCCCATTAAATGGCAAATCTTCAATGCGTGACTGGGCCTCCTGTGACAGGCCTACTGATCTTAGCCATGCATGGCATCTCAAAGGCACTGCACCCACCATGGCTTTAGCATCGCAGTCAGCCTGGTGGCAGGAGGTATTAATCTGTTGGTGTAAAAGGGGCATTGCCTCGGATTGAAAAACTCTATCTAGATCTCTCTGATCATCAGTTAAGTAGTCACAAAGAGATCCAATTTTCTCCAAGAGAAACCACTGGTATCAAGACATGGCTGCCTGATAGTTTGAGACTTGTACAGCGAGGGCTGCCAAAGAATAGACTCTACGGCCCATGAGATATAATAGTTGGTCCTCCATGTCTACAGGAGATTAGTGCACCTTCTGCAATTTGCCCTGTGAAGACTCAGCAATGATGGAATTAGGTTGAGGATGAGGAAACAGAAAACCTGTATCCTTTTCCTGGACATGATACATGTTTTCTAATCACTTGGACATGAGTGTCATCAAGGATGGGGCTTTCCACAGCTGTTGCACCATTTGTAATAGGGCTGGAAAGAATGGGATTGCCACCAGTGTCGACACCTCCATATAGACTGCATCGAATACCAGGTCTTTAACTCTCTGAATTGGCTGCTGCATCTCGAGGCCCAAGGACTGGGCCAACTGAAGAATTTGATCCAAGAAATTACCCAAATCCTTGGATGGGGATGCCAGGTCTTGAGCCCCCACACTCCATCTATTGACAAGACAGATGGAGCCACTGATGAATAAGAGGCAGAATCAGATTGCAGTGATGCATCTGGTTGGACAGCCTGTCCCAATGTTGGCTGACTACATGAGGAAGGCAGCGGAGCATTTGGCCAATCAGGAATAATTGGAGAAGAAACTCAATGGTCTGGTACTAACAGTGCTGTCAAGTTTGACGGTGACATGTGCTGTGCCACTCCAGGCAACTATCTGGGTAATGGTGCTGGAGGAGACAGCAAAAATACACCCTTCATGGGCAGTCTAGATAAAGATGCTGATGGTGCAGGTCAGTATAGAGAGGAGACAGCATTGAGATATCTTAGAAGATTGTAATGAGCTTCTCGATGATGCCTAGCGTGCTAATCCTCACAGTAATATGTTCGTCATGGTGGCAGTGACCACTGAGATTGCTGGTCCCAGTCAAAGATGGGAAACTGAGAGTGACCGCGGGCTTCCTACGCTGTACAAGCTCCTTCTCTTTATCCTGATGGGTAAAATTACGAGACCATCAAGTCCAGACACTCCTCATGATGACAAGAGCTATGGACTGGGGATCGAATGCGTTGATACTGTTTTCTTCGATCTCAAGTTGGAGTGGGATCTCTTATTTCACCCTCCAAAGTCGAAGCAGTTTTGATCGGTTCTTGCATCAGTACCAATATGCCCAATCCCATTGGTACCGGCGAGCTCAGTAAGGGCGGTGGAACCGGCAGGAGCAATTTCTGAGTAGGATCTTGTGGTTTCTTTGACTCTTTTCTTCTTTTTATTTTGTGAATCTGAGGAAGATTTCTAGCCATCGCAAGTGTCAGTGACCGCCCAGGTGTAAGGGGGTCAGTACAGCCCATGCTTAGAGCAGAAGCAGGGGGTGAGTCAGACCCTGACACTCTTATCTGCGTTGCGAGGCAGTTGAAGCAGGCTCTGATGGCCCCTGGGAAGGAGGTTGAACTTGAGCCATAGGATTCTTTGGAGTCTCTACTGCCTCCAGTGCTTTTTTCCATAATACTGCCTGAAGCCTGTCCAATCTGTTTTGCCAGGCCTGTTTTGTGAATGCCTGGCAGTGCGCACAGGTATCAACGATGTGACCCTCTCCCAAGCAGAACAAGCAAAGAGACTGTCCTTCTGTCTGTGGAAGATTACTACTGTACTGGACACATTTGCGGAACAGCCATACACCCTGAGGCGACTGAGCGATCATGAGGATCATGAAAATAAGAAAACAAAAACAAAAACAAATTAACTATGACAGAGAGAAAAAACAACAGCAGAATAAGAGAAAGACAGAATAGAAATCTCAGCTGTTTTGCAAAAGAGCCTAAAAGATGACAAGAGGTCCCCAACAATGCAACCACAATGGCAATGTGGAAGGGAATAGGCAGGAATGCACTACGGACATGTGCACTGGGATGGTGGGGGATGATTCCCACCAAAATTCCTCAGGTATAGAAGTAAGGTTTTGTGCAGGCACAGAGGCCATATGTGTGGTGCACAGGCACTACGAAGAAGAACCAACTATTCCCCTTTTCTTTTCTTTTATCTAAACGTATGTAAAAAGTTTAGAAAAAAAGAAAGGAAAAATGACTTATTCATTCCTTTTCCACCATTGCCCACACCTGGTAGCAATGGGGGAACTGGGGAAAAGCAAGTAACCAGGTCACGGTCTGGCAAAGGGAACAAACATGTTTCCCCTTTCCCTTTGTTTTCTAAACTATTTTCAGAGATTGTCAGGTGCACTGGGCATCAAAACTCCAGTATGCTTAGCAATCTATGTAAAAGGTTTAGTAAAAAGAAAGAGGAGCCCTTTGTTCCCTTCGAGCTGCCTGGTAAGGGAGTGGGGAGGAGAGAGGAATCAAGTACCAGCATGCTGCAGGGGAAGAGCAAGTGGAAACACAAGGGCGGATGGGGGGCAGAGAGCATCTTGCTTAGGGCTCCCTCAAATCTGCCAGTATTGCTGGTCCTGACTGACAAGAATCACACAGGGCACAAGACTGATTATTGCAGCGCCTTGGAGAGCTCCAAGTGAGCAACTTGCTCCAGCAGTTGGGACTGAACTGAAGCCTTTTATTCCTCCAGGGTCTGATTACCCCTCCTAGGTTCTGTCCTTTCCCTTAGAGACAGAAGGCCACATAAAGCTCATGATCCAGCAAATCTGTAAAGATGCTGGTTCAAAGACCCTACTACACTATCATGAACTTAGTAAAGGCTTCATTGGACAATGCACTCTGGATTGTAGTGTTGCCTTTATCCATTTTCAATGGTCAGCCCATGTCTATCGTATCAGGGCTTGCCCTTTATAAACTTTGTGCCACTTTTTCATCTGTTACATATAACAATCCCACAAAAAAATATTTGTGAAGAAATTATTTTATAAACATTTAACTAGAACAAATGAAGAGCCTAGTATGAAGGTATCATTTTGGTAAAATTAGAATTACTGAAAAATTCTACATGATATGCATTTATTATTTTAAAAAAATGATATTTAAGTATGTAATGTTGAGATAAGTGTCCCCCCAATGGAAATTACTTTTTCAGTTAGTGGGGAAAGATTTTAGCAACCCAGATGGACTCCTGGATAAGTATGTCCTTTAATTAGTCCTTTCTTGCCTCCTACACCCGCAGTTCTAAATTAAATCATGTTCAGACTATATGATCTACTTACCAAAGACTCATAGGAAAAACAGTTAGAAGATAAATACACAGTCAGAGGCATAAAACAAACAACAGGTCTAGCTGAACAACGAAATAGTCATTATGAGAAAGTCATCCAGTTTAAAAAATATAAGATAAATTTGCCAGAGTAATCACACAGGCATGAGACACTAACATTTTAAGAAGGTGAATAAGTCAACACCAGTAAGCAATGCTAATGGTACATTAATTACAGTATTTCAATAATCATAGCTCATAATTTTTTATTCAACAAAGGATATTCATTAATTGATATTTTAAATACAATAAATTCAAGCTACCAGTTAAAACACAAGTCTAGAATCATATTAATTCTTGAAAATTAATCATACAAGCTTCCAACAGAATTTGGCTAAAGCTGACATTCTGATTTTAGTTTTGCAGTTGCAGCTATTTGCCCTGACTTATGAAAATACCGGTAATTTTAATTTTTGTTGTGTTTTCAATGTATTTTACCTCAATTTTCTTTTATTGTAATTCAACTTCCCACTTTGCGTAACAAGACATCATGCAAATTTTAAAATAAATGCATTTGGTAGGAAGCTTCTCTACATAAAATAGCCCTGTCAAATCTTGTATATATCTCACACATGCATGGTATGGGAGATCCATATTCCACATTTATTAATTTAATTCCTTCAATTTATATCCCACCTTTCCATGAGCATAAGGCAGTTAACACCATAGCACAAAGTGATTGCAACAGTAAGTAAAGACATTTAGAAGACATGAGTTATTATACACAAAGGGAAAACTAAATTTTGAAAACTAAATCTCTCTGCTGCTGGTTCTACGACAATGGTTTTCCAATTTTGGTGGAACCCTTTGCACCAATGGCTTTTCCTACCAAGTAACTCCTACTAGATGCAGAAAACTCTAGGAAATGTACTTGGGTATGCACTTTGTGCATGTTACTGACTACTGATGTTGCCAAAGCTCATAGTTACCTGGTTTAGAATTCAAATTTACCCAGTTTGTAACTCTTGGCTGTATTGTGAGCCAAACAGCAAGACTCTGTGCAAGTGTAGTGGAAATGAGGAAGACATTTGTATTTTGAGGAGTCAGGTGGTGTGCTGTCACTTCTCCCTTCGTACCTGCTTCTCCTTCTTCTGGGCTTGGGTCCTTAAATGGTTAATGGTTAAGTGGATTCCTTATATTTAAGTATATTCCTTATATTTAAGATAGGTAGGTTCCTGACAAGTGGCAATGTAAGGGAGTATAGGTACCAGTTATCTGTGTTGGCCTTGGCAAGGCTAAGCAGATTCACCTTGAAGCAATTAAGACCGATAACTATACTAAAAACAGGTGATTTATAGATGATTTATAGTATGTAAGTCCCAGAGAAACCGTAGTTAGATTTAACCTCAGTCCAGGCTGAACCGTGAAGCAGCACTGTGCAAGTCAGCCAAGGGGTCTGTCTGTCGTCTTCCCACGGTTCCAGACAATTGAAGGGGCATAAGCATGTGTTCTCTACATGTAACCTGATTATTTCTTCTCTGAAACTTATTGAAGTTTCAATAAAATTAGCCTCTTTCCCCTCACCATTTGTATGTTTATTCCCTTCGAATCCCTTAGTGGAAAAGAACCTCTGCCACTTGGCAAAACAGCATGCACTGAGAGCATTCAACAGATGTCTGAAGTCATCTGTCTTGTATGTGAATGCACAAAAGTTCTTTAACCTTACACGCCTTACTCTTGCTGATATTCTTGTTGATTGCTGTGTGACTATGTGCAATGTAAAAGCTGCTGAAAGTCAACACACACAAAAAACAAATATGTGAGAGTGAGCCTCTGTGAATGCTTTTGCAATGCCTCTCTCTAAAGCAGGGATGATGAACCTTTTTCGGCCTAGAGGCCGAATTCCAATTTGGGAAGGATCTTGGGGGCTGCATTCCAGCAATGGATGGCCTAAGGGCATGGGGTAGAGACAAGGCCAGTGAAAGCAAAGTGGGCATGACCAGATGTAATTCTTACTAATTTGGACAGTTTCTCACCAAGCATACAAAACACAGCTCAATTTTATGCATGTCTACTTAGGAGCAAGCCCCAGTGCAAAAGCTTTAATGTCTGCCAAGGACAGGTCAGTTCTGCACAATAGCTTTTATACCCACAAAAGACAGCTCAACTGCCACTGAATACTCCCCTATCTCTGATCACTGATTGGAGATAACAGGTGAAGAAGCTTGCAGGCTGGATGAAGAAGCCCTGCAGGCCTCATCCATCCCATTGGCCAGAGATTCCCCATCCCTACTCTGAAGAGTTATCAAGTAAAGTATTTTCCTATTTGAAAAACTATTTTTGTAGTCATGTTAAAGTACTCAAACAATATGAATACATACATACCGGTATATCATGGGGCCACAAATCATGTCTGGGCTTAGAAGCCAAAACTTGTTTCTACCAGCCAGCAAGAATGCAAACAGATGTAGAGTGCCTTTCCCTTACCACCCAGCAAGTGGCAGCCTGCCCCTCCCACAGAATTAAGGAGAAGAGGAAACAATACAGATGGCATCGCTCCCTATAACCCATGTCCCCTCCATGTCTTCTTCTGAAAATTGAACATTTCCCCAACTTCCCTGGCAAGCCCTAGCACAGCACACATCAGTTTTAAACAACGAGGGTTAAAGGGGCTAGAAGATAGAGTATTTCCTTCTCTGCCAAATAAATCCACTTCAGGTTTTCCTTCCTTCCCTGCAGTAGCTCATATTCACAACCCAGTCTTTTTCTGTATATTAATTTCTTAATTAGCCTCTGAGGACAAAACAAAGGGAATGCAAATGTAGAGACGGTGAGGAATTCATTCCATCCAATTTTTACTGCAGATTTACCAAATGCACATCTTCCAAACCAATAAATATAACTGGAACATAGTTGTCCACCAAAATTCGCACCATTCCAAATTTTGTGATACAGTTCACTGTTTAAAAAAAAATGCATAGAAAAATGCACATATTAGGGGAAAGTGTGCACAAAATTCTACACAATAGGGAAAAGTCCACATAGACACACTGTAGTAGGGGAAACAGTTTGCAAAAATGCAACATTAGCAAAAAAAAAATGATCAAGAGAGCTGGAAGAGACTATTAATTTCATCTGCCCCAGCTTTCCCAACATTGCCACGGCCTAGCAAGAGCTAGAAGAGGGAGCAGCCTACATTTTACCATCCAGATCTGGGACCCTCCTTCAGATGCCCCTACCAAATGAGGCGAGGAGGGTGGCTACAAGAAAGAGGGACTTTTCAGTGGTGGCACCCTGTTTGTTGAATGCTGTCCCCAGAGAAGTTTGCATGGTGCCTACATTATGGTCTTTTCAGCATAACATTATTTGCCCAGGCATTTTAATAACTGTTCTTAGTGCTTTTAGTACTTTATTCTGCTGTTGATTTTAATTTGGATTTATGTTCTGGGCAATGATAACAGATTGCTTTATTCATTTGTACAAAATTTGCCTGTTGGACTATAGCCATCAATATGAAACCTTCCATGATCAAGGATGGTAGAGTTCCATCAGTTTTTCATAACAAGGTTTGTAGGCCATATACGCAGAATCAAGGATTATTAGGTGAAATTTGTGATATTTTAACTTCAGACAGGTTACCAGCAATATCAAAACCTAATAATCCTGATTCTGCATATATGGCCTACAAACCTTGTTAAAAAAAACTGATGGAACTCTACCATCCTTGATCATGGAAGGTTTCATATTGATTAGGTGAAATTTGTGATATTTTAACTTCAGCCAGGTTACTAACAATATCAAAACCTAAGTGTAAGAATGTGGCATTACCGACATATAATCATAAGACAACTACAGCCAATAGGAAAATTAATTACAAACTGTAGCGTTTCTACAACCCAATACAGCCTTCCTCAACCTGGTGCCCACTGGATGTTTTGGGCTATAATTCCCAATCATTAGCTAAACTGGCTGCAAATGCTAGGAGTTGAAGTCTAAAACATGTGGAGGGCACCAGGTTGGAGAAGGTTGCAGTACAGTCTTGCATGTTGATAATGGTCTAGTTCAGGGGTCTGCAACCTTTAAGACAAAAAGAGCCACTTGGACCCGTTTCCGAAGAAAAAAAAAAAACTGGGAGCCGCAAAACCATTGTGACATTTAAAACAAATATAACACTGCATCCACCAGAAACACCCTCCATGTGGTAATAGCACCCCTCATCATCCATCAGCAGGATTTGCTGGTGGATGATGGGGGTGCTACTGCTGGGGGGGAGGGTGTTGCTGGTGGCATCCCATCATCCACCAGCAACACCCCCCCCCCAGCAGTAGCATCCCATCATCAGCACCATCCAGCAGTAGCACCCTCATCATCCACCAGAAACACCCTCCATGTGGTAATAGCACCCCTCATCATCCATCAGCAGGATTTGCTGGTGGATGATGGGTGTGCTACTGCTGGGGGGGAGGGTGTTGCTGGTGGATGATGGGATGCCACCAGCAACACCCCCCCCAGCAGTAGCATCCCATCATCAGCACCATCCAGCAGTAGCACCCTCATCATCCACCAGAAACACCCTCCATGTGGTAATAGCACCCCTCATCATCCATCAGCAGGATTTGCTGGTGGATGATGGGGGTGCTACTGCTGGGGGGGAGGGTGTTGCTGGTGGCATCCCATCATCCACCAGCAACACCCTCCCCCCCAGCAGTAGCATCCCATCATCAGCACCATCCAGCATTAGCACCCTCATCATCCACCAGAAACACCCTCCATGTGGTAATAGCACCCCTCATCATCCATCACCAGGATTTGCTGGTGGATGATGGGGGTGCTACTGCTGGGGGGGAGGGTGTTGCTGGTGGCATCCCATCATCCACCAGCAACACCCTCCCCCCCAGCAGTAGCATCCCATCATCAGCACCATCCAGCATTAGCACCCTCATCATCCACCAGAAACACCCTCCATGTGGTAATAGCACCCCTCATCATCCATCAGCAGGATTTGCTGGTGGATGATGGGGGTGCTACTGCTGGGGGGAGGGTGTTGCTGGTGGCATCCCATCATTCACCAGCAACACCCCCCCAGCAGTAGCATCCCATCATCAGCACCATCCAGCAGTAGCACCCTCATCATCCACCAGAAACACCCTCCATGTGGTAATAGCACCCCTCATCATCCATCAGCAGGATTTGCTGGTGGATGATGGGTGTGCTACTGCTGGGGGGGAGGGTGTTGCTGGTGGATGATGGGATGCCACCAGCAACACCCCCCCCAGCAGTAGCATCCCATCATCAGCACCATCCAGCAGTAGCACCCTCATCATCCACCAGAAACACCCTCCATGTGGTAATAGCACCCCTCATCATCCATCAGCAGGATTTGCTGGTGGATGATGGGGGTGCTACTGCTGGGGGGGGAGGGTGTTGCTGGTGGATGATGGGATGCCACCAGCAACATCCCCCCCCCAAGCAGTAGCATCCCATCATCAGCACCATCCAGCAGTAGCACCCTCATCATCCACCAGAAACACCCTCTTTCCCCCCTTTTTTTCTAATCATTACTGCTTTCACGCAGGCCTACCTGCCTCCTCGCCTGCTTGTGCTCTCCGCAGCGAGCCGGCCACGCTGGTCCCTCGACACGCTGGACCCCGCGCTATGTTGTGGGCGGGGGGGAGGGGACTTTGGCGCGTGCAGGAGCCCTCCTCTCTTCTGCCGCTCACCGTCCCTGCTGCCCGGGGGGGGGGTTGCTGCTGCCGCGCCAAAGTTCACCCGCCCCGCCAAAGTCCCGGGGGGGGGGTGCTGCTGCCGCGCCAAAGTTCACCCGCCCCGCCAAAGTCCCGGGGGGGTGTGCTGCTGCCGCGCCAAAGTTCACCCCGCCAAAGTTCCCCGCCAAAATCGGGGATGTGACGTAGCGGCGGCGGCGGACGCGACGCGGCGGCGGCGGCGGACGTGACGCGGCGGCGGCGGCGGACGTGACGCGGCGGCGGCTTCAGCAGCTCCGGGAATGACTGTGGCGGCGGTGGCGGCAGCTAGAGCGGCGCGGAGGCGCGGAGAGCGCTCCGCGCCGCTCAGAAGAGCGAAATCGGGCTGCCCCCCGAGGCGGCGGCGGCGGAGCAGGGCAGCCTTGTCCGGAGCCGCGGCAAAGGCTTGAAAGAGCCGCATGCGGCTCCGGAGCCGCGGGTTGCCGACCCCTGGTCTAGTTAAGTCACTGCAGTTGGAGAGTATGTACTGATCTAATAAGAGACCATGCCTTGTGATTCTATATTTGAGACTATGATTTGTCACTAACCATGCATTCAGGTTTTTACAGATTCATAATACTTTCAACACTTTCAGTCAACATGATAAGTTTTTACTAGAGATGTGAAGGCCTGGAAAATACACAGTAAAATGGGGGGAGGAATTCATAGGGAACCCCCCCCCCAATTTCCCAAAAATCCCTGGAAAAAAGGTTTTTTATTCCCCCCCCCAAGGTTTTTCACTATTTTTCTGGTCTTTTTCCAGCCTTCACATCTCTAGTTTTTATTATGGGAGCTTTCGGTTACATGCAATCAGAGTTAAGGTTCTTTAATTATATATTTCCTCTCTATTACCTGCCCTTTCCAATAATAAATTTTAAAGCAGAAATGCTGCTTTCTTGTAATAAATGTATCCTAAACAACTTAATTTTTCATACAAGAAACACATAGAACATTGCATTGGAAGGGTGATGATGAAAAAGCAAAACCATTTATTAATTTTGTACAAGTTATCCCCAACCCTGGAGATTCCTTGGAGAGGAAGAACATGTCTGAATTTCACTATACAGTGCCACAGGCAGAAAGTGAGAGAAACTAAACAAGCACATCCTGAAGGGAGAGAAAATGCCTGCAGCTTCAAATGACCTACTACATACTTCACTGGAAATGTTTTGATGTTATAATTTGTTAATTTCAAGAAAAAGACAATTATCAACAACTATAGTTTGTTCTCATAGTGCTATTTAACTTTATAAAGTTTTTGATCAAAAATGACATATTACTGTTCAAAAGAATGACATATTTTCAGAGGATTATGATACATAATTTTGCACGAGAAACCTTATGCCAAATTTATTTCTTGATTATTTATAGTGGAAAGTTTGTGACAGAACATAATAATACTTGAATTTCTATACTAGAACTAATATTCTACTCTGCTGTATAGTGGGTAAAATAATGTTATTCAGCCATAATGTAATGCTCTGAATTAGCAAACACTTATCTCTCTATTGAATTGCAAGATCTTTTAAATAATGACTCATATTTTTTAAAAATCAACAGTGCCTTGGCAGCTGGACAGAATCTTAAGTATGTTATATGCCTTATTAGGGTTAGCACTTAACCAGTTTTTAAGAAATACTTGGTCAATTGGTCAATGTAAAAAAATAACAATAACATGGAGAATTACATTACAAAATGACTGTTTCTAGAATATTCTGGAATTCAGTTAAGCCCAGCTCAGCCCCAGAAGCTTTATAAAGCATTTTGCCAGATCACATGAAGGAGGAATAGGAAACCTATCTGTCAGGGGGCACAGTTTGGGAGAAAACAGTGTGGGGTGGGAGTGATCTTAAGAGGGAGAGCCGAAGTGTGCGATGTGGTAATGATCTTAAGTTTGTGTGGTGGGGGGACAGGGCTGTGGTGTGTGTGAGTGGATGGATGGGGTTGTGGTGTGTGTGTGTGTGTGTGTGTGTACACACCCATGCACACCAATCATCCATCCATCCAGTCACACACACCCTGCCCACAGTGCCATGCCAGAACTTTCCTCTCTTCAGCAAATGCAATGGAATCATCGTACTGCTAACTCTTGGGCACTTGTGACTTGTATAGAGTTGTCACTTCCTTTTGAGAAAATTTCTAAAGGGCTAAGCAACTTTTAGCATGTGCCAAGGTATCTAGGGCTGACTGCCTCTTAGCATATTGCCTTTTTCTTTGGGAACAGAATGTTTCCTTACCTGCCTGAAAGCTGGTGAATCTGGTCTCCATTTCACTCTCAGCTGGCTAGCTTAAGCAGAACCACAGTCACTGCAATAGTGAAAAGTGACTAATGGTGAGATGGGTAAGCAATAATTCTACTGAGGAGACATTTGAGCTCTACTCTAGACCTGGCAGCTCATTCATACAACATCTGGGAGACTTCAACCAACATGCTCCCAGACTTCAATAAATACATTCACCAGGCTTGCCATGTGAGTATGGTGCTGCACTCTGGCAAATGTCACAAGCCGCCAGCCTTCCTCCCAACTTAGAAACTGCAGAGATGGGCAAGATCATCCAAGCAGTTGCATGGCAATCCCTGGCACCTCCCAGATCCCAAGTTGGGAGAAAAGCTGGTGATTGTTTGGTGCCTGTATGGTAAAAGACTTAGCCATGCAGGGCCAAACCAGCAGTCCCTTCCCTAGCCAAGTATTTTCCTGCTCTAAAGCAGGAAAGATGGATGTGGTGAAGCATTAGATGTTGCTGCCCCATGTACCTTTGGGAAGTAGTGTCCAACAGCAAACTCACATACACCTGGTCTTCACTCGAGGGGGGAAAACTTGTTCTGCTTGTTATGTATTTGCTTGTTATGGGCTTGTTATGTATGTTTGTTATACTACAAATGTAGCTGCCAATCCTATGTAAAATTCTGGTTAGCTGGGAACTTCAGACCTGTGCCATGTGAGGACTGCTTCTATTTGTTTGTTGTATGCTTTCTCCTGAACCCTGTGTTCTTGTCATTTCGGAGCTTGCTGCGTAATTACGCAAATGTACAGCTGGGGAAGAGAACCATTTAGTGTTTGTTATTGCCTTTTTAAAATGAGATGTTCTTGTTGTTAGATGCTATTTAGTTATACTGTATAGTATTTCATTTTTACCAATTGTACATTTTTTGTGTGCTTTAACAGGAAAGTGATGAATAAATGAACAAATGAGTAATAAATAAATAAATAAATAAATAAATACACATCTTGCAAACGGTTTTAAAACGCCCCTAAATCAAAAGGCCCAGTGATAGCGTGGACCAACTGTAAGTTTTTTTTAGATCCTAATACCTTTGCACAAAATACATTTCTTAACTTTTATACCTTCAAAAAATATGTAAGGAACACATCTTTTTAGATCAAAAATTAATAGAATGAGACATTTCTGGATATTAAGGGCTTGGTGCTTGTATGCAAAAGATGAATATGGGATTCAATAGAGCACCACTCCTCCCCTTCCCCTTAGTATATGTAGACAGTACATTGACATATTACATGGAATAGGAGATCTATTTGCACCTCTTATATAGTAATACCTTGGATTGCAAGCATAATTCGTTCCGGAACCATGCTTGTAATCCAAAACACTCTTATATCAAAACGAGTCTCTAGTGGGCGTGAGCGGGGCCGATTTCGGCCCGCTACGCCCGCTCAAGGCGAGCGGTTACATCCCTACGACTATTTTTATTTATTTATTTTTTATTTTATTATATGTATGCCCCGCCTTTTTTCCTGAAAGGAACCCAAGGCGGCTTACATAATCCTCCTCTCCATGTTCTCCTCACAACAACCCTGTGAGGTAGGTTAGGCTGAGAGTCAGTGACTGGCCCAAAGTCACCCAGTGAGTTTCATGGCCGAGCGGGGACTAGAACCCGGATTTCCCGAGTCCCAGTCCAACACTCTTAACCACTACGCCACACTGGCTCTCACTACAATACACTACTTGTATTGCAAGACGTCGCTTGTTTATTAAGTCAAAATTTATTTTTAAAAAATGCTTGTCTTGCAAAACGCTCTCAGACCAAGTTACTTGCAATCCAAGGTATTACTGTATCCCGATTCAGTCTTCTTCCTGTGCACAAAGAAAGCTACTCACGTTCCAGAGCCAACATTTGGAAGTACCCTAATATTCACATTAAAGAACTACATACTAAACATTTAAAATGAAAAGGGTATATTCCTATTTTCCTATAGTAGTTAAAATTACTAGTTAAGGTCTACAGTCAAACACAGAAAGAATCCTGAAACATCTTTGCATCTGCACAAATCAAGCTGCAATAATAAGTCATTAGTAGAAGCAAATTATGAGTGTGCAGTAAGTATGACTATAAAATGTATATAAAATAAAACTCAACTATTTATGAACTGTTCGAATGCACCATGGAGAAAAAAATATATCAATGCTGCATTTATGAAATATTTAGCTTACATATCAGCTAAAGTCATGTTGGGTTACTGTCCCAAACTATAGCAGTGATTTCGTTTTTCTTTACATTTTCTTAAAGTGCAAATATCAAATAAATAATTAATGAAAGACAGGACTCTTTCATACTAAACCAATTCATACATTATTTATCAATATTTACTATTTTCCACACTGTTTAGAGGCATTATAATTATCTCTTGGATTTGAAAACTGTAAGCTTCATACCATATGCAGGAGTAAATGGAGTTTAAACAAGTAACTAGACATTTCAAAAATTAATTATTAAGAAATAAAATATGAGCACAACCTTAAATTATTGTTTCCTATAAATGGATAACCCGCCTTTTATTTACCTTGACTCTGAGTCCTGAAGTCTTTAAATGTTACAGATTGTATTTAATATTTCTCAGTACATTAAATATATACATTTAACACTTGTTAAATGTTGTTGAAGCATCAATTTCTCTCTGTTCTACATATTTATTTTGCTGAATTTGCATATGGCCCTATATGCGGGAAGAGGAAAGGGGCAGGTTTACTGATCATATGAAAAACCATGATATATTACAGTTATTTTATTATTATAAACCAAGATATTTTCACACAGCTAAAACACAGATTTCTATCAATAAAACATCAATTCTTAAGAGCCACACTGAATTTAAACTAAAGTTTGAAGGTTAAGAAACAAAAGAAAGGTAAAGACTGGATAAATAAAGATCTATCTACCCTATCTCTAATCTTTTTGTTTTTAACCAAGGCTACTCAAGAATCTTCAACTAATTATTATGTTTTATTGACGGCATCTTTCCCTGGGGAGGTTATTTAAAAAGTTTAACCCCTGAGCAAGTCATGGCTTCTCCTGCCTTTGAAAGTGTCAAGTGCATTGATTATAACTGCAGGAAGTGTTACCTTCTACCCAGAGATTCTCACCCTGCACAATCTTAAACACTGCCTCCCTCCCAAAACAGCTTTGATTCAGCAATTCAGGCCTCTTCAGCTGATATTAAAGGCAGAAGCACCACAGAAAAGGGATCAGCAGTTAAAATGAAATACAAAGGTGGGGGAGGGACACAGATCTTGGATATGGTAGCACAAAGCTGGAGAGAAAAGCAGATTTGAAAAAAGACATCAGAGTGACTAAAAACGAACAATATGACAGAAATTAAACAAGATTTTTATGCTTGCCTTCTATGCATTTAAACTCATCCTCTATTGAAATTCTGATCATACCCAAACCCCAAGGCTTTTGACATACTTTCATAAATCCACACCTCCTCTCTCTCTTGTCTAATCTCCAGAGTCACTGTGAGGTATCCCACAAGTTCAAATGGAAAAAATACAGAATTCTAATATCCATATGAACTAACAGAAAAGACCACCTCATCCTTAAAATGAAATACAGAGACATGAATCATAAAATATTGTAAATACTTGCTAGGTGCCTTTTTTTCCAGTGCTTAGACAATAAACATTTATAAAGTTTGAAAAACGCACCTTTAAAAGAACACATATATCCAGAAAGATTAATAGTAATTTCTCTAGGTCCATATAAAAGTGGTTGCAAAATAATGCAAGGGACTATATTCCGTCCTAACAATGATTCACTAGGACACAAAGA
Source organism: Shinisaurus crocodilurus (assembly GCA_021292165.1). NCBI lineage: Eukaryota > Metazoa > Chordata > Lepidosauria > Squamata > Shinisauridae > Shinisaurus > Shinisaurus crocodilurus. The sequence goes on from CM037877.1 coordinate 48,842,014, forward strand.
AAACACTGTCATATGTTTAATTCATCCTGTAATCTTCAAGATTTGAAACTTTAGAACAGTATTAGAATTCAAGAACAAACAGCTACTACAATGAGGCTTATACGCATCTGCACATGAATCACAGAAACAGTGCCCAAACTTCCACAAAGTAATTGGATTTTCAGAACTGCAAGTGGGTTTATTCCAATTCAGTCATGACAGGGCCAGAAGGTAATGATACATCTGCCATGATGCAACAAGCAGACCTGTCTTCTGTCAAGAGTTGAAATCATAAAGGAATAAGCTGTCGTTAACAACCTCTCTCCAAACACTAGAGCTGTCATCTCATTGTTTTCCTTTGCTGGCATGGGGGCTAGTGTGGGCTTATATGGTCTGTCAATATAATATTACTCCAAGCATTTAACCTTCCCTCTCATTTTTCATTGACTAATTTTCATTTTTCATTTATGACTAATTACCTACTTATAACCAGTGCTATAAAATTTCTGTAGAATACTCATTTGGATATTAATCCATTTGATCCAAATTTAGCAGACACTACAACATATTACTAATAAATATAATTTACTGCAACACATACTTTATTAAAAAAAATTGAAACAGAATATATTTATACTCTGAATATTTGATAGTAATTAGCTAGAATTTGTATGTATATGTTTAGGATATGGAATCACTTTTATAACATCCAGTATTATATTATATACAGTTACAGAATGATTACCATCACTAAATTAATCATATAAAATACAATAAATTAAGTCAAAACCAAGAACGTATAAGAGCTTGAGAACATGCAATACTGTTTACTATGAATTGCATTATATGGATGGACATTTGAGTAAATATACACTAGAACCTTGACAAGCAAGGTTCCTGTTCATGCAAACAATGACTGTGTGGAGAGGGAGAGCAGGAACAGTGACAAGCCCCCTTCCCTTATCTCTACACATTCAGTGGATTTTCTGCATACACACACAAGCTCCATGCAGAAGATCCAATGAAGGCTTGAAGGTCAGGGAGGGTCCGGTTACCACAATCCCATTCCCCGACTCCATGCATTCAATATATTCATATTGATCATGTGAACAGAGCTTGAATGTATTGCTCATTTCAAATATGTAAATCTTGAATCAATTCACTTATCACAATCCTTATTTGAAGACCAAGTTGCTTTATAAGTTAAAGAATACATGATGCACAGCCTCAAAAGACTGAATCCCCTATCCCGATACCTTCATGTACAGCAGTCACCTGTGTGCATGCTGCTGCAGTACTAAGCAGAATTGGAGAGCTGGAGGGGGGGGGGAGGAAGATGCATGGAATCAGTCTTCTTTTACACAAACACCCACCAATGTGACAATGCCAACCATCTGTTTGGCAGTGTTGTGCACAGTCTCAATTCAGCAAGGATCACTGCACGAAACCCGTACATACTGGATGTGGTTTTTTCTCTCATGCAGCACCCTCAAATGCATACAGATCAGCCTTGCAGATCAAGGTGAAGTATACAAAAAATAATAAAAAGAATTAAATGCGAGAGGATCCTGCTAGTTTCATTGTTTTATTAGAACAACTAAAACCAAGTACATGAAAAATAATGGTGTTTAAGTAGTGTTGACATAACCCAACCATCTTCCTGTTCTAACAATTCCATAAGGGGAAGCTCCAAGTTGCTCCCCACACCCAGTACAGCTCCTCCATTCATTTTAATGGAGTAGTAGTTAATCAGGATTTTATGCATGTTTCAGCAAATGCAGATATGCTCTTTCTATTGAGGTTTTCCTCGTGGATTTATAAAATGTACGGAGAAGGGAAAAGCTGTTATTAGTGCATGTAAGCTCTAGATACAGATCCAATAGCCCATCAGAGAATATGAAGATGACATCCGTGGGGGGAAATGTCAAACCACATTTGAAGGAGAAGAGGAAAGAGTGTTGAAACCACTTTCCCATTTCTGCAGCCTTAATTTCCTGTGGCAGCAACAGGCCCTTGACTACCAGTGGTGTAGTGAAGCCAGGTTTGGCAGGGCTGCAGCACCGGCACTTTTTCAGTAGCACAGACACTGACGTCATCGGCACTTTTTCAATAGCACAGACAATGACGTCATCAGTCACCCTCCTCAGAATTCCATGTTCCCTCTGAGTTTAGCTGCAATGCTCATAGTAGCTAGGGGGGAATGAATTTTCCCAGCAACAATATATTGTTCCCTGTTGTAATGTAAAGTCTTTGGGGGTGTTTGACTTGAAAGGGCATTAAGACCCATTAACTTTACAAAGGGTAAAGGGATGGGCAACTTGTGGCCCTCCAGATGTTGTTGGACTGCATCTCCCATCATCCCTCAACATTGGCTATGCGGAGTTACAATCTGACAACATCTGGAGGGCCACAAGTTGCTCACCCCTATTAACAGATGAAAACTCCTAAAACTGGTTTGTTGATATGGATAAACAAAGCTGTCTGCAATTTTGGACTCTCCTTGGGGACATGACTATGGAGACTGTCATGAGTGCCTGCATTTCAAAATTTACCACTATACCACTGTTGACTATCTGACTAAACCTAGAAATTAGATCAACTCAGACATCAAACTATGGTTAAGAATACACCAAACCATAGTTAAGCTATGCCTGCAATGACAAACCATGGTTTTCATTCAGCCAGCAATCCAGAATCAGACACCATTGTTTCAACTAGGCTTACATTGAACTGGCAAAGCATAGTTACAGCTGTTACTAAAGCTGTTACAGCCTCTGGGGGCCACTGCACTAGAGACTTGAGTGCTGAGCAGATGGAAAAAGAAAGCAGACAAGCAGCTCTAGAACGTATTTCCCTATATATTTGGAAGTTTATATTTCATTTTAAACTTGGCTAGTGCAAGCTGTTGTTAGGTCTGTCTGTCTGAACTGAACCATTCACACAAATAACCAGCATTTTCTAATTTACATGGCCCAAAGCATAGATGTAACTATGAAGAAAAGATGGAAGATTCGATTAGGGTTTTTTGATGGATAGATCCACTGTGAGTATTCCAGATTTCCCTAAAAGTAGCAGTAGAATTACAACACTGATCTAATAGTTCTTCTAAACTGTTACATTTCAGTATGACTCAAAAATTCCATTTCTGTTTGGATAAAATTAAGAAATGACTATTTGCTGTTTGTGTATTAATGGTGAAGGAGTTGGATTTTTACAGAAATTAGATATTTGTTTTTAAAAATTGAAATTGACAGAAATATAAAATCCTTCCTTTGAAGCTCATTAAAGTTGTTTAGTTTCAACTCACAATACCAATTCCCCAATAATGACTCTCTAAAAAAATTAAGAAACAAAAGAACATTTGTCTACATTTTATTTCTTTTTCTGTGCTGTGAGCCATTCTAGTCATGCTTATTTCTGTAGTAACATAACCTAGAAATGTATCTTTAAAAAAAAATAAAATAAAAAACCAACTGATTTTTCTCATGGTTTATCAGGGATCTTATAACCAGAGATATCAAAAAGCCCTAAACTCAGGACATTCCTAATTTAACCATGGGAGTATTCTTCTGCAGCTATATAAGAGCTTTGTAACACAGCACTGTGAAACACTGGAGTGCATGTTTCGTATTAAGCATCTGACTTAGTCCAATTGATTTTAATAGGTCCACTTCTATGCTTCATAGAACATACTTAAAAGCATTCCTTTTTGAAAGGGTAGGAGCTCAAGTGCCTTCTAGGATCAACTTCCTGTAATAATAGGCAGAACAATTTGTGCTTGGGATAGAGATAAGGTAAACCTTTAAGCTGATGAAATGAAATTTAACAGAAAACATCAGTTTCTAACAGATAATTGGATTGATATATCTGCTCCATAGCCCACATGGCAGTTCCTGTAACAGTCTTCAATATAAGTAAACAACAACTGTTTTCCTGAAACAAAAGAACTATTTTACAGAACTTTTGAAGAAAAAAACCCTGGCATATATATTTGATATAAATTAAGAACATTAGACATCACATAATTATGGATAAATACCAGTACAACACAAACAAATACTTCAAAAGGCCAAATAATTCACTTACCTCAATAGCTCTTTTAATATATGGAATTTGAGTGCCACTGTTCAGATCTTCATTTATAATAAGCCTTCTTGCCCATTGTCCTGCTCTGACAACACCACTACCATGAATTAAAACCATCAGTTTGTCCGGATTTGTCATTGCATCCTCACTCATAAAGATAAAACTCCTGGGCTCACTCTCCACCGCATCTACCTAAATTTAAAACAAATCAAATATTTATTAAAGGTATAAAAGTACACAGGTTACATCAATAAGTCTACTCAAACAATTTGATGACTGCAACTAGAAATTAAATGATTAATTAGGCCTGGAATCTGAAAAATAAAGTGCCCACCAATACAATTTTATAAAAGAGGCAGTGTTGCATAGTGGTTAGAGTGTTGGACTGGGACTCGGGAGATCTGGGTTCTAGTCTCCACTTGGCCATGAAGCTCCCTGGGTGACTTTGGGCCAGTCATGATCTCAGCCTAACCTACCTCACAGGGTTGTTGTGAGGATAAAATGGGGAGGAGGATTATGTAAGACGCCTTGGGTTCCTTGCAGGAAAAAAGGCGGGGTATAAATATAATAAATAAAATAAAAATAAATCTTTCCAAACTCTCTTCAAAGGCAGCTCCACACAGCGTGTTACAGTAGTCCAGCCTTGAGGTTATCATATCACATATCAGAGTAGCTAGACCACCCTTTTCTAAGAACAGTCACAGCTAGTGATCTGACCTAAATTCGTAAAAGCTTCAAAAAGGCAGCTAAACTGAGCTTCAGTTTGGTCATCCCCATCCAGTCTATCACTGAATATACATTGTTTATACACAGATATTTCACAGCTTCCTTGACATGCTAATGTGCAACACATATATTACAATATATTCAAACATCTAACAGCAGGGTGCTACTACCCCATTGATTCTTTTGTACCTCGCAGCGGCTTTCAATTCCATCAACCATGGTATTCTTCTGTATAGGCTATCTGGTCTAGGTGCTGGAGGTACTGTGCTGCAGTGGTTCTGCTCCTACTTGGACAGCCAATTCTAGAAGGTGGTGCTGGAGGATTATTGCTCTGTTCCTCTGTAATTATGTCATGGGGTGCCATAGGGCCCTATTTTATCCCCCATGCTGTTCAACATCTACAAAAAAAACTGCTGGGGGAGGTTATCTGGGGATGGACTGATGTGTCACCAATGCAGATAACACCCAGCTCTATCTCTTTTAATTAAATCCAGGTTAGGCAGTGGGAGTTCTGAATCAGTGCTTGAGTGTGGTGATGATGGCAAATAAACTGAGACTCCATATACGTTGGAGGTACAGTTAGTGGGTGGTTCTTTTGCCTGGATGAGTGATATTCAACCTGTTCTGGAGGGGTGGCTCAGCTTGTCTGAGCGTGGAAAGCTAAGCAGGTCAGGCCTGGTTATTACTTGGATGGGAGACCCCCTCCTCTAGTTTCCTGCATTGAACAGGGGGTTGGACTTGATGACCTTGTAGGCCCCTTCCAACTCTATGATCTATGAATCTATAAGGGTCACACTCCCCCTAAAGGAATAATTTCATAGTTTGAGCATGCTCTTGGATCCAGCACTGTCATTGGAAGTAGAGGTGGCCTCGGTGACACAGAGCACCTTTTTTTCAGCTTAGGATGATATACCAGCTACAAATAACCCTATCTGGACAGAGATAGCCTAGCTACAGTGATCCATGCTCTGGTAACCTCACATTTGGATTACTGCAATGTGTTATATGTGGGGCTGCCTTTGAAAATGGTCTGGAAACTTCAGCTGGTTAGATTGTTAATGGGGACTGGCCAATATGATCAAGTTATGCCAGTGCTTTATGATTGTTTGTTTGTTTTGTTCTAGTAACACACACCTATAGGCCAGGGGGACTCTGTTGTTGACATTCAGGGAAGGCAGGACAACGCACCGGCCATTCCAATACGAAAAGAAAGGCAGAAACATAAAGGGAACAGAGAACTATGGAAGGAAAGGAATCTGCAGTGGTGGTGACCTGCAATGTGTGTTTTCCTGCTGGAGATCAACATGGCCTACACGTGCAACAAGTGCAAGCTGGTCACGCTGTTGGAAGAAAAGGTCAGAGGACTGGAGCAGCAAGTGTCAACCCTCAGGAATATAAGAGAAAATGAAGGGTTCTTAGACAGAACGGTGGATCTACAGCAGCATAGCGTAGTACAGGAGCCAGAAGGGCAACGGCAGGATGAGGCAGAGTCGGAGACGGCTGAGACAAGGGAAAATAACGTAGGGGGAATTCCCTGGAAAAGGGTGACTGTTAGGAGCAGAAGAACTAGAAGACATTCTGCGCCTGTGGAAGCAGTGGAGCTATGGAACCGCTTGCAGGTACTTGAGGAAGAGAGCAGAGGACAGCCTGCAGAGGACGAATTACCTGGCACCCAACGTGACAGCGAGCAAGAGGCTGAAGGTCAGTCAAGTGGAGGCAATCAAACCAAGGCCTACAGCAAGAGAAAGAGAAGAGTACTAGTCGTGGGAGACTCCCTCCTGCGGGGGATCGAAGCCAAAGTATGTTGCGAAGACCCATGGACTCGCCAGGTGTGCTGTCTCCCCGGGGCACAGATTAAGGATGTGACAGAGCAGCTGCTGAGACTCATACAGCCCACCGACACATACCCCTTTCTTCTCATCCACGTGGGTACAAATGATACTACCAAGCGGAGTTACAAAGAAATCACAGCAGACTTTGAAGAGTTGGGAAGGGAACTCAAGAACTTTGGGGCACAGATAGTTTTCTCATCCATCCTTCCAGTACTTGGAAGAGGAATAGAAGGGAAAGAAAAATACTCCGAGTGAATGACTGGCTACGAAGGTGGTGCCGACGCGAGAGATTTGGATTCTGGGACCACAGGCTACACTTCCTGGAAGATGGACTGCTGGCAAAGGATGGGTTGCACCTCGCAAGGACCAGGAAGAATGTGTTTGGCCACAGCATGAGGAACTTAATCAGGAGTGAATCCAACAGGGGAGGGAGACATAAACTCGGTGGTAACAATGGAAAAAGGCCTCTGTGTCACATACGGAGAGAACAGCTCCAGTGGTGCCCAATGATAGTCTACCACAAAATGTAGGGAAAAAGTCAGATTATAAAGCACATAGTCTTCGATGTCTCTATACTAATGCCCAGAGTATGGCCAACAAACAGAACGAACTTGAACTCTTGATACATGAGAGCAAATACGACTTGATAGGGATAACTGAAACTTGGTGGGATGACTCCCATGGTTGGAATACAGCAATTGAAGGGTATAACTTGTTCAAAAGGAACAGAAGCAACAGATAGGGTCAGTCAGTCAGTCAGGCGATCACTCGTGACCGAGTAAGATTGTCTTCCAGGATAAAAATTACAAAAAGGAGATTTTAAAAGGAGGAAAATTCTAAAGAAAATTGTGTAGACTCTAGCGATGGGTCCGTAAGTAACTGTGGAGGCCAATTCTAGATCCACACAGCTTCCCACAGTGAGGACACAGGTTATCAGAAGGAAGATGGTCCTGTAAAGGATTCATTTGACGTGCTTTTCGCTTAGCGTGTTTCTCCTTTTCACCTTGCACTCAGGTTTCTTCAAAGTCCATAGAACCTTTGTGAAAGGCCAACCTCCAGTTAGATGGTTCATGGGCCAGAACTTCCCAGTTTTGGATGTTTATATTGCATTTTTTTAGATTAGCGTTAAGATTAGGGCCCGGTGCTCTTCAACATTTTTATTAATGACTTGGATCAGGAGGTATAGGGAATGCTTATCAAATTTGCAGATGACACAAAGTTGGGTGGAACAGCTAATACTCTGGGAGACAGAAACAAAATTCAAAGTGACCTCGATAGGCTGGAGCGCTGGGCCGAAAACAACAGAATGAAATTTAATAGGGATAAATGCCAAGTGCTGCACCTAGGGAGAGGAAACCAAATGCAGAGTTACAGAATGGGGGACACTTGGCTCAACAATACTACAAGTGAGAAGGATCTTGGAATTGTGGTAGATCACAAACTGACTATGAGCCAGCAATGTGATGTGGCTGCAAAGAAGGCAAATGCTTTTTTGGCCTGTATTAATAGAAGTATAGCTTCCAAATCGCGGGAAGTGATAATTCCCCTTTACTCGGCACTGGTTAGGCCTCATCTTGAGTACTGCGTCTGGGCACCTCACTTTCAGAAGGACGTAGACAAACTGGAGAGGGTTCAGAGGAGGGCAACAAGGATGATAAAGGGACTGGAAACAAGGCCCTATGAGGAGAGACTGAAAGAACTGGGCATGTTTAGCCTTCAGAAGAGGAGACTGAGGGGAGATATGATCGCACTCTTCCAGTACTTGAAGGGATGTCACACAGAGGAGGGCAAGGATCTCTTCTCGATCATCCCAGTTTGCAGGACACGGAATAATGGGCTCAAGTTACAGGAACCTAGATTCCACCTAAACATCAGGAAAAATTTCCTGACTGTCAGAGCAATAAGACAATGGAATCAACTACCTAGGGAGGTTGTGGGCTCTCCCACTCTGGAGGCATTCAAGGTGCAGCTGGACAGACATCTGTCAGAGATGCTTTGACCTAGATTCCTGCATTGAGCAGGGGGTTGGACTCGATGGCCTTGTAGGCCCCTTCCAACTCTACTTTTCTATGATTCTATGATTCTAAGAACATCTTTAAACCTCTTATATTGACCACCAATATTCCACTTTCCATCCTTGAGTTGGGAGTAAAGTAACTGCTTTGGGAGACGGCAGTCAGGCATTCGAACAACATGACCGGTCCACTGAAGTTGGCGTTGAAGGATCATTTTTTCAATGCTAGTAGTCTTTGCTTCTTCCAGTACACTGACATTTGTTCGCCTATCTTCCCAAGTAATTCGCAGGATTTTCCGGAGGCAACGTTGATGAAATCTTTCAAGGAGTTGGAGGTGACGTTTATAGATAGTCCATGTTTCGCAGGCATACGATAAAGTTGGTAATACAATGGCTTCATAAACCAGTGTTTTGGTCTTCTTACAAATATCCCGATCCTCGAACACTCTATGTTTCATTCGAGAAAATGCGGCACTTGCGGAGCTCAGACGATGCTGGATTTCACTGTCGATGTTAGCTGTAACAGAAAGATAGCTGCCAAGATAGAGAAAATGATCGACATTTTCCAGTATTGTCCCGCCAAGCTGGATAGATGGCATCACCAAAGGGTTAGCTTGCACTTGATGAAGCACTTTGGTTTTTTTGATGTTAAGTGAGAGACCAAGTTTTCCGTATGCTTCTGCAAAAGCATTTAGGATAGTTTGGAGATCATCCTCTGAATGTGGGGAGACCACATTATCATCAGCATACTGAAGTTCCACAACGGAGGTTGTAATTACCTTACTTTTTGCTTTCAGCCTGCTGAGATTAAAAAGCTTTCCATCTGTTCGATATATAATTCCCACACCAGTGGGAAGTTTCCCCTTGACAAGATGTAAAATCATGGCGATGAAAATAGCAAATAATGTTGGGGCAATAACACATCCCTGTTTAACACCTGATCCCACTTTAAATGGAGCACCATGAGAGCCGTTGTTGTCCAAGACTGTAGCTGTCATGTTGTCATGGAGAAGTCGCAAGAAAGGGAGGTGGAGTTGCGCTGTATGTTAAAGATCCGTATCTCTGCACAGAGATACAGGAAGAGGAGCATGGCAGCCCCATTGAGAGCATCTGGGTTAAAATAAAGGGGACAAAGAATAAGACGAACATGGTGGTTGGAGTCTACTACCCACCACCCAATCAAGGAGAAGACGAGGATGAAACTTTTGAAAAACAAATTGCAAATGTTTCAAGGAGGCATGATGTGGTAGTAATGGGTGACTTCAATTTCCCCGATATCGTTTGAGAGACAAATTCTGCCAAACATGGCCCCTCCAAGAAATTCCTGAGCTGTGCTGCTGATAACTTCCTCCTACAGAAAGTGGAGGAAGGAACTAGAGGATCGGCTATCCTTGACCTGATTCTAACCAACAGAGATGAGTTAGTGGATAAAGTGGCAGTTTCGGGAACTCTGGGCGAAAGTGACTATGTTATACTTGAGTTCTTGATTCTAAAAGAAGCAAAAGCTGAGAGTAGCCAAACACATACCCTGGATTTTAGGAAAGCCAATTTTAACAAACTCAGAACAATGATAAGTAAGGTCCCATGGCAAGCGACTCTAATGAGAAAAGGAGCCCAGGATGGGTGAGAGTTTTTTAGAAAGGAAATTTTAAAGGAACAATTGCAAACAATTCCCACAAGGAAAAGGAGCAGAGGGCAACAGAAGAAGCCAATGTGGCTTCACAATAAACTCAAAGATGACCTGAAAACAAAAAAGGACACATATAGGAAGTAGAAGAAAGGACAGGCTACAAGGGAAGAGTATAGGCAGGTAGCACAGAACTGCAGGAATAGTGTTAGGAAGGCTAAAGCTGAGAATGAGCTAAGGTTAGCGAGGGATGCTAAAAACAACAAAAAAGCTTTCTTCAGATACATGCATAGTAAAAGACAGAGGAAAGAAATGGTGGTTCAACTACGCAATGAAGATGGCAAATTGATAACAGAAGACAAAGAAAAGGCAGAAATGTTCAATTCCTACTTCGGCTTGGTCTTCTCCCAAAAGAGGGTCTATGACCCCCCTGGCAAACCTGAAGTGCAGACTGTAGGGGCAGGATTGCAGCTTGAGATTGATAGGCAAATGCTCAAGGAGCACCTGATTACTCTGAACGAGTTTAAATCTCCAGGGCCTGACGAGCTGCATCCCAGAGTAATAAAGGAACTGGCAGAAGAACTCTCAGAACCACTGTCTATTATCTTTGAGAAATCATGGAGGACAGGTGAAGTGCCAGATGACTGGAGGAGGCCAAATGTTGCTCCCATCTTCAAAAAGGGCAAGGAGGAGGAACCTGGGAAATATAGGCCAGTCAATCTGACTCAATCCCTGGGAAAATTTTGGAGCAGATTATAAAAAAGTCAGTCTGCAAGCACCTTGAAAACAATGCAGTGATTACTAGAAGCCAGCATGGATTTGTCAAGAACAAATCCTGCCAGACTAATCTGATCTCTTTTTTTGATCGAGTAACCTCCCTTGTGGACTGTGGGAATGCTGAGGACATCATATATCTGGACTTCAGCAAAGCTTTTGACAAAGTGCCTCATGATATCCTGGTTAGCAAGCTAGCTAAAAGTGGGCTAGATGGAACAACTATCAGGTGGATCCACAATTGGCTACAGAATTGGACTCAAAGAGTGCTTATCAATGGTTCCTTCTCAAACTGGGGAGAGGTAACGAGCGGGGTACCACAGGGCTTGGTCCTGGGCCCAGTGCTCTTCAACATTTTTATGAATGACTTGGATGAGGAGGTGCAGGGAATGCTTATCAAATTTGCAGATGACACAAAGTTGGGTGGAATAGCTAATACTCTGGAAGACAGAAACAAAATTCAAAACGATCTCGATAGGCTGGAGTGCTGGGCCGAAAACAACAGAATGAAATTTAATAGGGATAAATGCCAAGTGTTGCACCTAGGGAGAGGAAACCAAATGCAGAGTTACAGAATGGGGGACACTTGGCTCAACAATACTACAAGTGAGAAGGATCATGGAATTGTGGTAGATCACAAACTGACTATGAGCCAGCAATGTGATGTGACTGCAAAGAAGGCAAATGCTATTTTGGGCTGCATTAATAGAAGTATAGCTTCCAAATCGCGGGAAGTGATAATTCCCCTTTACTCGGCACTGGTTAGGCCTCATCTTGAGTACTGCGTCCAGTTCTGAGTACCACACTTTAAGAAGGACGTAGACAAACTGGAGAGGGTTCAGAGGAGGGCAACAAGGATGATAAAGGGACTGCAAACAAGGCCCTATGAGGAGAGACTGAAAGAACTGGGCATGTTTAGCCTTCAGAAGAGGAGACTGAGGGGAGATATGATCGCACTCTTCCAGTACTTGAAGGGTTGTCACACAGAGGAGGGCCAGGATCTCTTCTCAATCATCCCAGTTTGCAGGACACGGAATAATGGGCTCAAGTTACAGGAACCTAGATTCCACCTAAACATCAGGAAAAATTTCCTGACTGTCAGAGCAATAAGACAATGGAACCAACTACCTAGGGAGGTGGTGGGCTCTCCCAATCTGGAGGCATTCAAGGTGCTGCTGGACAGCCATCTGTCAGGGATTTTTGACCTGGATTCCTGCATTGAGCAGGGGGTTGGACTCGATGGCCTTGTAGGCCCCTTCCAACCCTACTTTTCTATGATTCTATGATTCTATCTGCACTGGCTACTAGTTTGTTTCTGGGCCCAATTCAAAGGGCTGGTCTTAACCTAGAAAGCCCTAAATGGCTTGGGGCCAAGTTACCCGAAATATTGTCTCCTTCCATATATACCTGCCCAGACCCTATGAGCACCCTTGAGAGTTTTTCTTTGGGTGTCCCCGCAAAATGAGTTCAAGTGGGTGGCTACAAAGGAGAGGGCCTTTTCAGTGGTGGTGTTCTGGCTGTGGAATGCCCTCTCCAGAGAGGCTTGCCTGGTGCCTGCACTTTGGAAAACTACTTTACTCTGGCCTTCCCCTAATTATGTTTTATCAGACTGGGTTGTAGCTGCAGTTCTGTGCTGTACTTTTGTTTTTATGCTGGTGTTTGTTGTTTTTTAGAATGTTTGCTGCTGTTGCCATTTTTATTGTTTTTTATTATGAGAGTTTTATTGTTGTACACTGCCTTCCGAGGGCTTCTGCCCTGGAAGATGGCCAAGAAATATTTTAATTAAATAAATAAATAAATAAATAAATAAATAAATAAAACTAATTATATGAGCAGACCATTCAAAATCATTCTTTCTTAGGATTGGTAGAAATGATGATTAAACTCTGCAATACTCACTTCCCACACTAAGTACTATATCTGGTCCAACCTCCAAAGAAAAATATTTCTTATACCAAAAAGCTCCAGAAGATCTGCACAATCACTCAAACTTCTCCAAAAACTACATCATTGTTCCTGTTATTGTTTACTACATTTACCTATTGCCTTTCATAGAAAGTTGCATGTAGATCAGGGGTGAACAGAAAGTAGATCTGGATCTACTGGTAAATGTCTGGGTGATTTGCAGTAGATTAGCAAGAGTTTCTGACTCCCAATTATTTAATAATATCAGCAAGACACAGGGATATAGGAAGCTTCCTTATACCGAGTCAGACGATTGGTCCATATAGCCCGGTATTGTCAACACTGACTGGCAGTGGATCTCCAGGGTTTCAAGCAAGTTTTTTTCCTGCTATACCTGGAGATGCCAGGGACTGAACCTGGGACTTTCTGAATGGAAAGCATCTGTTCTATGACCCTTCTCCTTCTCACTTTAAATTACCGGTATACTACTAAAATGAAGAAAGTTTAAGGTAATCAGGAACAGATTCTTGTGTGGAAAGATTGTTGACTTCTGGTATTCAAAACAAATTCCTGGGCTTTGGATTCTTTAATTCTAAATGTATGTCTTTTGCACCAGGCCCTGGTTGGTAGATCTCAAGATTCTAGTAAAAAAAAAAAAAGATCCTACAAGCCTGAAGTCTGCCCACCCCATTGTAGATATATCCACAGATCAACTTGCAGACACACCTGTATGATTGATGACCAGTTTAAATATTTGGCATCCTGGACACATTATATATACTGGAAATAAGAGCTTTGAGATCATACTGCGGAAATCATGTATGACATGGATATACACTAGCTTGATGGTTTATGCATGCATACAAATACATGCAGAATTTGCATGATTTCTATTATCCTCCCTCATCTCTCAAAACATGAAAGGCTAGTAGAAACTTGGAAAATCATGCATTCATCTCTATACTCATGTTCAGCTCAAATATGTATGGTGATGCTCACTCACAATCTGAAACGTCAACCTGCACTTTGGATTTGTTTTTAATTAATTTATTTCATTCTTGTATCCTACCCTTCTTCCAAGTTGCTCAGAGCAGAGTACATGTTGTCATACAATTTTATCCTCGCAACAATCCTGTAAGGTAGGTTAGGCTGACAGGGTAACTCACCCGTGGTCACTGAGCACCATAATTGAACAGGGATTAAAAGACATGTTTCTTTCTTTATAAAAACAAAACCACCTAGAATTCTTCAGTCCATCCACTATGTTTGCTAATAACAGAGTTTGTGAACTGTCTAATGCACATACATGATCTTTTATAAATCATCACAAAGAAAAAACATGATATAAAAAATAATAATTCCCCAGCCTGTTTGATTTCTACTTTCTAAGGTGCTATGAAAAAATCAGTGTATATTTAACTTACCGGGATATATACTTTTTTCAAATGGCATTCTTTTTCCAGTAGTTCATAAACGTATTTAGTGATGATCTACAAGAGAAAACAGTTGTAGGATTATCACATAAATTGCGCCTGTATTTACACAAGTTTTAATGAACCATTTACCTAGCTACTCTTTTGAAATACACATATATTTGCTCCATACACTTACATTCTTTTAAAAAGTTACTAATTAGAAAAGGCAAAAAGGTTGCTTCACTACCCCAATATATGCTTTTGTCCAGACATGTAGCATAACGATCTGGGGTTGCACTCCCTGCTGTGAGAATTATGTGTTCTAAAATTAAGGATAAAGAGTATTTCATATATAATACAGTAATACCTTGGATTGCAAGTAACTTGGTTTGTCTTGGTTTTGCAAGACAAGCAAATTTTTAAATATTTAATTTTTTTTACTTGATATACAAGCGACATCTTGCAATACAAGTACTGTAGTACAGCTTAAATTAAAAATCTCTGTACAAATTTTTTTGGGGGGGATTTCGTTTTGATATGAGTGTTTTGGATTACAAGCACATTTCCGGAACGAATTATGCTCTCAATCCAAGGCATGACTGTACATACTGAGATATACAAGAATGGCTGTTTTGCTGAGAAATACTTTCAAATCGTTTTCAATAAGCAGGCCTCCTAAAACAATCTCCCTTTGTCACTGCAGGTCCAGTTCAAGAGCCACACTGATAGCAGATCTTTATTCACCCTTTATTCACTGAGCAGAGAAGGGACAGGTCAAAGGTGGCCTAGACAGAAAAAGAAATGTACCCTGCCTTCACTCAGTTGAGGAGGGAGACTGACTTTGTATTTTCCAAGTGGAACACAAGTTAAGTTAAGCAAAAGGTTGGTTGGTTTGTCTTTTGCTTGATGTCTTCATTTTCATTTTATTTTTTATTGAATTTTTCAAAGCAATAATGAACAGTAATACATTTAATTATACCACATGTGAGTCAATTTCTTTACAGCCTTTCTGATCACTTGGGATCTCTATTTGGTAGAAGCAAGATTATCTGATAAAGTATCTGACTCATCATCCTAATACAGCATGCCATAGAGTTCTATGTGTCTTCGGAGGTTGTTGAGTATTCTCCTCAGTATTGGTGAATTCAATAAATGGATACCATATTCCATCCAAAGCGTCTATTTCTACATGACCTTTTTGTACTTGAAGATGTTTCATGTGTTTCTCCAATAGTGCAAGGTCTTAAATTTTCAAGATCCCATATGATATGAGAAAGTTCATTTGCTGATTTCCAGTTAGTAGCTATGGCCAATCTGGGTGCTGTCCAGAAAAAAGTCAGGAGCTCTTTATGTCTTATTTCTGTAGTAGAGTCCATATAAAGACAGAGACAGTCATCCCAGTTTTTCAGATAGTGTTATATCTTGTGTGATATCTGGCGAAGGCAAAGACCTGGACCCAAAACCTCTGCACCACTGGGCAGTCCTACCACATATGTAGGTAGAGGCCTCTGGTGGCTCCACACCTCCAGCAACTAGGATTCACATTACAATTAAAATAGCTCTGTTTTACTGGCGTAACACAGCATCTGTGCCTCATCTTCAATGCATTTTCTTTCACTCTATATGACACAGACTTCATGGGGGCCTTAGAACATAGCACTACCCACTGTTCTGAGCTGACAGTGCAATTCAGGTCTTTTTCCCACATCATTTTTGCTCCCTCTGCCTTGCCAATAACCATAGCATTTAACATCTTATATATTTTTGCAGCTAAGCCATTTGTTCCAGATTTTGCCCGAGCCACTAAACTTTCAAACCCATTAAGTGGGTGCACAACCTGTGCTTTTCGGGCCAGTGTAGATGTGAAATGAAGAATTTGGTGTATCTGAAACCACAGAATATCCTCTGATAATTGTTTTCTTATCTGTGTTACAGTGTTTGGTTGCAACCCATTATATAGATCAGCGAGTCTATATAAATCCTTTCCCTCCCATTTTGCAAACTGCTTAAATTTGTCTCTACAATAAAAAAAGGGGAAGGCATAAAAAGGAATCATAGGGGAGGGAAAATACATCAAAGGTTTATTCCATCTTTGCCAGGTACGCATCACACTGTCTAAGAAGGGGTTATCTATCATTGTCCTTGATTCTGAATATTTACAATGAAATGGTACCCCTAAATACTTCTTTCTGGTCCCTAGGTATCTCCATATTAATGGTGAATTAATTGTTTGAGCTGAAAAGTATCATAATATAGAGATAATTTGAGAATTCCCAGTTCCCCTTTTATCTTCTTCATATAAAATGTTTGAATTGAACCTAGATTTTTTTATTATGAAAAATAAAACGTACCATCAATTGCCATTTTTAAACATTTGCTCAGGTAAAGTCAGAGAGGTAATGTTTGAAATAAATGTTAATTTTAGTAATAACTTCATTTTAATCACCATTTTCCCCACCGCCACCACCACCACCATTTTAAGTTCAATTTGGACCATTATATCAATTTCTTTTAATGTATTTGGTCACCAGTTGGAAATACAATTTTATTATTTTTGACAGATCAGCTGGTATAATTACTGCTAAATATTTTTGTTCCTTAGTCTCCGTGGGTATCCCCGAGTTTTTTCTGAAAAGCAATTGCTGTGTTATCCATGTTTATACATAAACTGCTAGATTTTCCATAGTTGATTTGCATTCCTGCTGCTTGCCCAAAGTCTTTTATTACTTGCATGGCCATCTGTAAGCTCCTTATATGATTTGATAGTGTTAAATGATATCATCCGCAAACAAATTAATCAAATTTGGTTGTGAATTAACTTGAATCCCTTCTATCAACAGAGAGCTGCAAAGTAAGTTTGCTAAGGATTCAACAGAAAAGGCAAAAAGTAGTGGGGACAGAGGATAAAGCTGTTTGGTTCCCTGGGTAATCTTAATTGGTGTGGGTAAGAGTATAATCTGGGGAATTTGCCAAGAGTGAGGCATTGCATTATTATCCATAATTTTATTTAATAGCTGTACCATATATGGTGTTAACTGGTCAGCATATGTTTTATAGAAGGCTCCTATAAAGCCACCAGTCCTGGGGTGATTTATAATTTTTAATTTTGTTATGGCACAATCCTACTACAATGCCTGTAAGCCCCGAAACGCAGAAGCTTATGCTCATTCTATGCAAAGTGGGAGGAGCGGTGACCATGATCTGCGCCTCCCGGTCCTCCTGCCCTGCATATTTCACTAGACAGGCTTTTTTGCCCATCTAGCTGCAGCGTTTCAGAGGGGGAGGGAAGGAGGCTGGAGCGGCTTCAGGAAGAGATATTCTGGTCTCCTCCCCTACCCAACAACTGGAACACCTTTCCCAACCCCGGAGAGCAGCCTGCGCAGTTCTTTCCACACTGGCCACAAGGGGGAGGGGGTTGGAGTGCTGTCTCTGATCGTGGATGTGGGAGTTCAAAATATCATAGGATTGCTCCCTCCATTACCTTTTATTTTTACCTCTTCCTCTGTAATAGGTTAAAAAAAAACCTATTTTAAGTAAGTTTGGTGCTTGGTTTAAGTAAGTTTGGCGTTTGACCAACATCTTTTTTATATTTGCTTGAGATAGTATTTTTTGAATTTGACTTATTTCTGGTTGCGTAGAGGTATATAAATCTGCATAAGATGCAAATCTCTGATTTAGTTTTTGACTCAAAAGATATTTTTCCTTGTTTTATTTATTTATTTATTTATTTTATTTATGCCCCACCTTTTTTCCTGCAAGGAACCCAAGGCAGCTTACATAATCTTCCTCCTCTCCATTTTATCCTCACAACAACCCTGTGAGGTAGGTTAGGCTGAGAGATCGTGACTGACCCAAAGTCACCCAGGGAGCTTCATGGTCAAGTGGGGACTAGAACTCAGATCTCCCGAGTCCCAGTCCAACACTCTAACCACTACGCCATGCTGGCTGGTCCTTAACTGAGGTTATATTATTTCTGGTCAACTTCTGTCTCAATCTAAATTCATAGTTTTATTTCCAAATTCATAAAATAATTGACAGAGTGGAGATCATTTGTTATCTGATTAATTTCTAATGATTTAAGCACATTTGGATTTTTTAAAATTAATTTCAATTTAATTAATTTATTTAATACATTTTTATACCACCCAATAGCCGAAGCTCTCTGGGCGGTTTATAACAGTTAAAACCATAAAATACAATATAACTATAAAATTTAAAACCTTCTTTAGTGCGTTTATGCAGTGTTTCTAGTCTTTTAATTTAAGCTGTTGTGTTGCTAATGTGTGTGCTTTTTTCTTTAAAAAGCTTTAAGTGTTTAGGCCAGGGCTCTCCAACCTTGGGTCCCCAGATGTTGCTGGCCTACAGCTCCCAGCATACCCAGCCAGCATGGCTAATGGCAAGGCATTCTTGGAGCTGTAGTCCAACAACACCTGGGGACCCAAGGTTGGAGAGCCCTGGTTTAGGCATTTACCTCTAATTATAACTTTAAGAGTATCCCATAATGTCTGAATACTCACATCCTGTGTATCATTGTAAAGAAAGTAATTTTCAATTTCTTTTTTATTTCCTCTCGTTTCCTTCCTGTATAATAAGATAGGATCAAATTTCCAAGCATTAGTTTTGCTTTGTTTAGGGCCTAGGTGGAAAGTCACCATTAATGGTGTAAGATCCAAAACAGTGATCGGCCCCATTCTTACATTCTTCAGCACCAGCTTTGAATTCTGATAATAAGATATAATCAATTCTGGATTAACTGTTATGCCTTATGGAATAAAATGAGAAGTCTTTCTCATCTGGAAATTTGTATCTCCATGCATCTATCAATTTATATTTTTATAAGATATATAATATAGGTGATTGTGCTATGTAGGAATTATCTTGAGTCTTAACCCTGTTTCCTTTCCCTGTACAATCTATGCATGGCGTGGGTCAACTATTGAATTCAAATCTCCTCTTATTGTTATCCCATCTCTAAACTTAAAATTTTCTAATGTTTCCAAAGCAGATTCCACAAAAATATTTTGCTCTGCATTAGGACCATAAATAGTCCCCAGGGTCCATTTTTCTGTGCCTCTGCACTCCTTCTGCCCTGCATAGGATGCCCTTAATCCTCCAAGTTCGGAGGGCTACGGGCACCTAGATTGGATTGTGCCTAAGAATATCACAATATACCCCACACAAGATTCCCATATGCCATAAAGACATAACCCAAGATCTCTGAACTCTAAGCTACTAAGCTTGAATTTAGATAAAATCCTTGATCTATAGCGAAAAAAGTAGAAGTACATTATGGATAAATGAAAACTCTCTAACCATTTTTTTTAACCCTGCTCACTTTAAAACTGCAACAGAAAGTCTAACTAGAACAAGTTCCTCAGTAATTGGAACTAAAGGGCTTCTGATCAGACCGCTCATGTTCTCAGCTGTTGTACCAAAACAGCTAAACTTTTTAGGAACTATCCTTTGCTAAAAAAATAGACTTCCCAGTTCACAAGCTCCAATAACTACTGCTGTCCCAGTGCAGGTGGCAAAGTAGGAGAGCTGCTTAAGTGTTAGAATATAACAAACTACTATCCTGTACACATTTCTATGCACATACATTCTTTTGATTTGAAGAATATTTGCAAGTTCAGGACTGTAGCCTAAGAATATACAATCATTTGTTATTGCCCTTTGCAAATAACTCTGATGTAATTTAGATTTCACAGTATTAATAGAAAGATCAGTCTTTCAGAACATCCCTGTCTACAGTAAAGCTGAACAAGAATGTAACTGTGGGCAATGAGTTGATTTAAGACATGTTTATCCCAAAGCAGCATGTTAGAAACATACACCCAGTATAATTTTACCCCTAGGGCCTAACTATTTATGGTTCACGAAAATCATCTTCCATTTTATGGAAACAGTAACACAGTTACATTTGTACAGGTTGAGAGTGAAGTCATTGAAGCAAACACAATAGTAATAAAGGACTCAAAATTTGTTTGTGCCAACTACCAAATGGCATCTAGCTTGTAGTAGAAAGGGGAAGGTGTTATATTCATGACTGCACCATTTGTTAAAGAAAGAAATATGCATATCATACAAAATGGGTGAGACTTCTGCCAGGAGCAATATCAGAGCACAATACAGAATACTTCTGATGTTGCATAATGCAGTTTCAAAAAACGGACCAGCACAGCATGATCTGAACTGTAGTTTTTACCAAGATCTTTATTCTTCAGAACTTTATTACCCCTGGTTACTATAAATAGCAGGTTTTATTTGTTCATTTTGTTTTTGCTGTTGGTGGTAAGTCCTCCGAAAATTAGATGCAGCTGCACAAATAGAGATCTAAACAAAAGAAATGCATTTGTGGTATGCAACGGTCAATCCACTTTTCTACTTTACTGTGTCAGGATACATGGCAAAAATGCAAAAATGAATTCCCAAACCCCCCTGCAGCAAGCCTCAAGTGATGAAGCTGACCTGAGGCTTAATACTGTTCTGCTATATGCTCGGGTTGAATAAGCTCTATGTTGACCCAGTGGTGACAAACCTGCCAGTAATAAGAGATGCCAGAGAACCTTCTGATGTACAACTCTTGAACTCAGGCTTAACTAAGCACCATTTCCAATGAAAAACTATCCCAAAAGTACACAGCAGCTGAATGATCTTTCAAAAGGTTCTTTTCATCCAAATATTGGGGGAGAAGAAAGAAATCAATATCTTTGAGTGGAAGACCGACAACTTGGTCTTCTGCGCGGGTTCAATGCAAGGACACTGTGATTTTAGGGCTCTCAGCTAGTTAGTTCAGCTCGGGCCCTGGCAGAGGCCCGGTAAACTGCACGCGGCTAGCTGGGTTCCCGGCGGAGGCCCGGTCTGCCCAAGCGGCTTGTGAGTGATTTCAGCTTGGTTTCCCGGGGGTCCGGTCAACCCAAGCGGCCAGTGATTCCAGCTAGCTGGAGCACGCCGGGTGCTGCTACCCGGGGTTGCCAATCCTTCGTTCCCTTACCCCAGGCATGGGCAAGATTGCTGAACTGCCACCAGTTCCCTTGCGCAGGGTGTTTTATACCTTGGTGTTTCATGTAGCCCTTCCCTCCGTGATCAGGTGGGTTGACACCCTCCCTGAGGGGCGGCCTTTTGGGTCAGGTGGGGTGACGCCCTCCCCCCGTGGGATGGGGTCCCTTTGAAGCCACTTGCTTAATGGTCCCATCCTATGGTGTTGAGTGGCCATTTCTTAGGGGTGCCGAAGTGTCTGCTCTGGAGAGGTATTCAAGTCTTATGTAGATGGGGCTGATATGCGAGAGCATTGACAAACCTGGTGATGCTTCCTGCCTTCCCCCCTGGGGTGGTTCTATGCAGATGTTGTTTGTCCCCTTTGGCATCTGTGGAGACTGGCTGTCTCCCCCCCCCCTGGGTCTCCTTCCCCCCTCCTTGGTGAGTGTGTGTGTGTCAGGCAGGGGGCTTAGGTTGGCTTTTTCCACACTTTGCATGAGAGTGTCAATGTATATCAAATTATTGGTGCTTGGAAGTGAATGGCAGTGTTGACTAGGTGCAGTTGTTTGCATCTTAATTGTGAGAGAGCAGGCTTCAAGCTCCGCAGTATGATTTTTCTCACAAAATCAACAGTCTGGGTTTGAATCTTCTCTAGTGGAACATGCTGCCATGCGGCAAATTTTATTTTACAAAAAAGTTATTTTCTTGCTCCAAGAACCAATTTGTACTACTAGACATGGAGATCTATAACTTCTTTTCACATAATTTTCCTGTTCCTTGGGAACTCCTCTAAAGAGGGAACCACTTGCTGAGGCCTTCGTCCATTCCACTTTATAAAGTCATCCTTCCCATTAGTTCTGGTGCATCTCAAGCTGGTCATTATCTGCTAAGACAGCTATGTTTCTAGTCTAAAGCTTGAAACATAAAAAGGGAAGCATGGATGTTTTAAACTGATCCCCATGATAGCTACCTCTGTGTGATGAGCTATACACCTGGATCAGCTCAAGTGGAAAGCATGCTACAGTATTTTAGGAGCAGGATTATGGGACGCTTCTCTGCATGGTAGCTGGTTTCAGACAAAAAGTTCACCATATGAAGGCCACTGCAATGGAGTTTATTTAAACAGCCACTGTGCTGAATGTACTTTGTCTATATCTGCATTATTTGTGGCAAGCTTAAGTGGACAGACAGGAATTCCTGAACAAGTCTGAGTTCAGTAGCACAGCATTTTAGAGTAGTAAGAAAGAAACATTATTGCAAAATGTAAATAAAAGATACTTGTACCAGTATTAAGTACGCAGGAAGAAGGATGAGATGTCCTTATCAAGCCAGGGGTACTCTACTTCATATATGGTAGACTTGTGAGTGCATGCAGGTAGTCGGGATTTCTATTTATTATTTATTATTGTATTTTATTCTTTGAAATACTTGTATTTTATATTTTTAACTGTTTTAAAATGGCATCTTAGTTTTTTAACTGGTTGTAATCTGCCCAGAGCCAGTGTGGCATAGTGGTGATAGTGTTGGACTGGGAGTCGGGAGATCCGGGTTCTAGTCCCTACTCGGCCATGAAATTCACTGGGTGACTTTTGGGCCAGTCACTGACTCTCAGCCTAACCTACCTCACAGGGTTGTTGTGAGGATAAAATGGAGAGGAGGAGGAGGATTATGTAAGCCGCCTTGGGTTCCTTGCAGGAAAAAGGGTGGTGTAGAAATGTAATAAAATTAATAAATAAGGGGGAGGAGCCTGCGCTGGCTATGGAGCAGTAGCTTTTCTGCCGAGCTCCCGGAATGATTTGAAAACATCTGCAAATACACAGGAGAGACAAAGCGTGAGTTTAAATTCCTTTGCTGTTTGCTTTCTGGAAAGTATGCAGATATAGAGCTAATAAAGAAATAACAAGAATAGCTTTCTTTTGATGTGCTTCGCTCTGGATTGTTTATGAGCTCCAGACGGGTGAAAAAGTCCCTACCCCCTCTTTGGAAACGCGATCGGGCGCATCCCTCGGATAACAGTTTGAAAAGGCTAATTAGGATCCTTGACACTAAAGATATTGAATGTTCTTATCAAACTGTGCAACAGGGTCCTGATAAGAAGCCACGAGGTAGTGAAAGTTTCGAGACAGCGAGGGGGAAGGGCGGAAAAATGGCGGATTCAGCTGGCAAATTCCCTGCTGGTGCCAAGCCAAAGTCAATATCTCCAGCCAAGCTTAAAGGGGCAGCACCAGATTGGGAGAAAATTCTATCACAGTTTCAAAGCTCTATGGAAGCAGGCCAGCAGAAACAAATAGAAGCAATTGAGAAATTTCAAAATCTGCATCAAGAGGATATGAAGCAAATGCGAAATTCCATAGATCAATTAGGGGTTCAAGTTAAAGAGCTGCAAGCTAGAGTGGATAAGGTGGAAAAACTCCAGGTGAAGGATGAAAAAAGTTTTGAAAAGTATGAAATGAAATTTAATGAGATGGAAATACAGATGATTAACATGCAAGACAGGCAACGTCGTTCCAACATTCGGATCAGAGGCTTCCCCATGGAGATGGGGGAGACTGGATATAAGTTAAGAGGCAGTATTTTGGAATGGATGAATGAAGCTGTCTCTGGAGAAACAATTTTTTGGGATGATATGGACATTGAGATTGTGCATAGAGTGGGAGCATTAAGGCGTGGTATGACATCCAGAGATGTTGTACTGAAATTTGCAAATTTATACAAGAAGGATGTCTTCATGAAAGAGATTAGAAAGAAAGGTCAAGTAGCTTTCAAGGGGGCTACTTTGCAAATCTACAATGATCTTTGTCAGCAAACAATAAAGTGGAGGCGAAGTGTTAAACCGTGTACAGCAGTCTTGATCAGAAAGGGATTACAATACAATTGGGGTTACCCAGTTTTTCTTACTTTTGTGTGGAACAGTAAGAGATACAAGATTTCATCATGTGATCAAGGCATGGGCCTGCTGGGAGAGTTGGGGCTTCATGATGATGCGGAGGGTCCAGAATCGATGGGTCAACTGGAAGAAGAAGGAGCCAGTGGAGGAATTGTATAAGAGGTCGTTTCAACACGAGAAGAAAAAAGAAATAGAAAATGTTTTATAAAGAAGTTATCCGGGAGGGAATGAGGGGCTGCTGTTCGGGCTGGTGATGGGTCCTTTCCCCCCCCCCTGGGATAGGTGGGTAGGTTTAGGGTGGGGCAAGTTGCCCTGGCTAAGCAGGGGGGATAGTTTAGATGAATGTGGGGGTGGGTTAAGGGGTATGTTATTGTGTATTATTTTCACTTTTGGGGACCAAAAAAGAAAAAATGTTGTTAATAGATGGATTATAAATTAAGAATTTCAACTTTAAATGTTAAGGGGCTAGGGTCAGTTACTAAGAGAAGGCGAATAGAAGCACTTCTTAAAAAGGATAAGGCAGATATTATATTCTTGCAAGAAACGCACCAGGCAAGGAAGGAGTCAATGAATTGAAATTGAGGTGGTCTAGAATATATGAGATAGCATGTGGATCATCTAAATCGCGAGGAGTAGCAATTATAATTTCAAAGAATTGTGGTTTTAATGTTCTAAAGGTGAAAAAGGATGATACAGGTAGATATATTATAATGTATGGGACCTTGGGAGGGGAAGAATATGTTATTGTTAATGTTTATGCTCCCAATCAAAATCAAGGAGAATTTTATCAACATGTGTTTAAAGAAATGGGTAATTTTCAAAATCAAAGGGTTATTATGGCTGGGGACTTTAACATGGTATTGGATAGAAGAAAAGACAAATCCAATCCGACGAGAGAAGATCAGAGAAATAATCTAACGATCTTGAATAAGTTAATTAGTAAGGAAGGGTTGCTAGATGTTTGGAGAGGGGTCAAGGGGAATGAGGAAAGATATACATTTTACTCATCAGCAAATAAGAATTATTCTAGGATAGATTTTATTTTTGTGTCCAGGACACTGTTTTCAAGGGTCCTGGGCACAGAGATAGGAGTGATAAAAGTTACAGATCATGCTTTGGTTAACATGGATTTGAAGATACATAAGGATTATAGAGAAGCGAAAAGATGGAGATTGAATTGTAATATTTTTCGTTATAAACATTTAACAGAGAAAATAGAGAAGGAATTGAGGGAAATTTGGGAATTTAATCAAACAGAAGAATGTACTGAAGCGATAATATGGGATACAATGAAGAGTGTAATGAGAGGAATAGGATTGAGAGAGGCAATAAATTTGAGGAAACAACAAGAAGTTTTTTATCAAAGCTAGAGGGGGAGATTAGGGATTTGGAAAAGAAGTATTTAGAGAAGAGGGATAAAAAGATTTTTGCAGAATTACAGGGTAAAAGGAAAGAATTGGAGAATAAAGAACTGGACAGGGTACAAAGGAATTTGATTTACACAAAAAGGGAGTATTTTGAGAATAGTAATAAAAACTCTAAAATGTTGGCTAGATTAGCACACAAAAAAAAAGAAAAAAGCTTAGTGGGGATGATTAAGGATAAGAGGGGTAAAGAATATAATCTAGTAAAGGATAAATTGAAAATTTTTCATGAATATTACACAGAGTTATATAAGGCAGGAAAATGGTCGGAAGCTGAGAGTAGAAGATATATCGAGAAAAATTTAAAAATAAAAATCCAGGATGAAGATAGAGAGAAAATGGAGCAACCATTCACAGAAATTGAAATAGAAAGTGCTATAAATAAATTAAAACAGGGGAAAACGCCAGGACTGGATGGTCTGGGGGCGGAATATTATAAAGTCTTTAAAAAAATGTTAATTCCGAAGTTAAAACGGTTGTTTAATGATATTTTACAGGGGGGAGAGATCCCCCCGTCATGGAAACAGTCCTTGACCATTTTAATCCCGAAACCAAGGAAGGATTTAGCAGAACCAGGTTCTTATAGACCAATATCATTAATTAATCAAGATGCTAAACTATTGACAGCAATTTTAGCTAGAAGAATGAATAGTTTTCTAAATAAGTATATAGGGATAGATCAATGTGGGTTTATTCAAGGAAGACAAATGGCAGATTTAACAAGAAGGGTTCTGAATATAATTATTTAATAAAGAAAAATAATTTGAAAGCGGGGGTTCTTGCATTGGATATTTTTAAAGCCTTTGATTGTGTGGAATGGCCTGCATTAAAGATGTTAATAAAAACTATGGGGTTTGGAGAAAAATTTATAGGTATTACTAACCAATTATATACTCATAATGTCACGTCGGTAATTGTAAACGATGGAATAACAGAAACTATTAGCCTAGGCCGGGGAACTAGACAGGGTTGTCCCCTTTCCCCAGTATTATTTGTGTTAGTTATGGAATTGTTAGCGAATTCGATAAGACAGGAGAAGAAATTATTGGGGATAGGAATAGAGACCAAATGTAAGATAAACCTTTTTGCAGATGATATCTTGTTAACATTAGAACGGCCTATAGAAAATTGGGATTGGATAGAGAAACATTTAGATGAATTTAGAGAAGTAACAGGGTTAAAAGTTAATTGGGATAAATCGGAGATAATGACATTTAATTATAGTAAACTGGAGGAAAGGGGATTTAAACAAAGGGGAGTGGATATAAAGATAAAAAATATAATTAAATATTTAGGTATTGATATATTAAAAGATTTGGATAAAATAGGGGAATGTAATTTTAAAAAACTAAAAGATGAAGTTAAAAATCAAATAGAGGATTATAAAAAATTGGGATTATCGTGGTTTGGTAGGATAGCTTTGATTAAAATGAAGATTTTACCGAAGTTTAATTTTTTATTTAGAATGATACCATATAAGATATCAGAGAAAGAAATTAAAGAGTGGCAAGTAATGTTAAATAGCTATTGTAATGGGGGGAAAAAATCAAGGATTACTAAGAATAGATGGTATAAAGCTCAAAAAATAGGGGGACTTGGTCTCCCTAATTTAAAATGGTATTATATAGCTAATCAACTTAGATATATCATGGATATTATTGTTAGAAAAGATTTTATGTGGTGGGAAATAGAAGCATTTGAATTGGGTAATAGGGTGGATAAATTCTTATTTACAAAACAAGGACATATTATGACAAAAAGATTAGAAAATCCCTTTTTAAAAAATATGTTAGAAATTTGGGGTAGAAATAAGGAAATATTTTTACCAGGTATATCCCCGCTTACTCCAGTGGTGGTTATGGAAGATTTTCCCGAGAATGTTAGACATTTAGAACGAATTTTTAGAGAGAAAAAGGTGATAACTTTAATGGATTGGCTGGAAAAAATGGAGACAAGACAGCAAATAATTGATAGGGTTGGGGCAGGAAGAATTTCTTGGTTAAATTTAATTCAATTAGTACAATGGGGTAAGAAATGGAAGAGAAGACATGAGCATGAAAGGGATTTCACTGCATTTGAGCAGGTGGTTATGTCTAGAGAACTTGTAGAAGGAAATGCATCAGCTAGGGGTCTTACAAAGATGTTATATAAAATGTTGCAGAAATCAGAAGAGCAAGCAGAAAATCTTAAAATAGTTTGGGATACAGAGTTTGAAGAGGAAATATCAAAGGATGAGTGGAATAAGATTTGGGATAGGCGAATATTGAAAAATATGTCTGTAAGAATTAAAGAGAATTTTTATAAGCTGATTTGGAGATGGTATTTGACCCCAGTGAGATTAAATAGAATAGATAATAAATGTTCTCCAATGTGTTGGCGAGGATGTCAGGAATTGGGTACATATGCTCATATGTGGTGGAGTTGTAAAAATGTAATGGATTTTTGGAAAATGATTTTGAGGAAATATCAGAAATTGTTGGAGTTGATTTAGAGGTATGCCCTAAACTAGCTTTGCTAACAATAACGGAAAAGGTGATCGGTTCACAAAATGTTAAAGAATTAATCATAAATTTGTTAACGGCAGGTAGACTAATGATAGCAAGGAAATGGAAAATCCAGCAAGTTTTCACTATTACTGAATGGTATAAGGAAGTATGGGATATGGCTTTGAATGATATGTTGACTTGTAATATTAAATGCAAAAGGGGTCAATTAAAGAAAAATAATTTTAAGGATATTTGGGGTTTATTTTTGGAATATGTGTTTAAAAGGGGGAAAGGGAGTTTACCCTGTCAAGATATATTGTATTTTTGGAATAATGAACAATTATAGAGTTATTGGATTGTTTGGTCCCATGGTGATGGGAGCACAATATTAGTTATGTGTGTATGTTATTTTCTTTGTATTGTTTAAAAAAAAAAAAGAATAAAAAATATAAAAAAAAAATAATAAAAAAAAATTAATAAATAAATAAATAAGTTATTGGGCGGATTAGAAATGTAATAAATATTTTGTTATATATCACAGATAACCCAAACAGTACATAGCACCTCTTTATTGACTCTTTCATCCATTTTTGATGACACTCAAAAGCAATTACTTCTTAAGGACCTTACTTGTTACTTTTAGCAGCAGGCATGATGATAATAGTACAGTATTGGAAAACAGGAAGAGGATATGCAATTGATGAGTGATTTGCAAACATCTGGGCAGTAGCTCTTGCTCAAAAACAAACCCAGCCCTATAGATTGGAGGGATGATAAAACAAGGTTTGTTTATAGAAATTTGATCTCCCTTTATTGCATGTATCAACACAAATTCTGCAGAACTCCAGTCACTGAGCGCACAAGCCCTACATCTGGAAGGGTATAGTAACTAGAAAAATGAAAAGCTTACAATAGGAATGTTAATGAAAACATAAGAAACTAGCATATACATTATTAATCATATATTCTGTGTCACAATGCCTTAATTCTGTATGGCAACTAAAACGTGCAGTGTACTACAAACTGCATGTGTTTTGGGTTGTTTTACTTATATACCCTTGTTACGTATTGTTAGAACAAAAATGCAATAAAAACATTTAAAAAAAATTAAAACATGGTGCCATATGTCTGAAAAGCTAACAGGACTGGGAGGGTGGGGAGTTGCTCATCATTAAATCTGTTAAATTCTGTCTGTCAGGGCCAGCCCCAGTGTAGGCATGGGTTGAGCACCTGCCAGGGGCCCACACCCCAGCAGGGGCCCACCGACAAGAGCCTTCTGAAATTGTTCTTCCTCTTCACCATGCTTGTTCACTCCCCTCTTGCTCTGGTCCAGACAACAGTGCTGGTAGAAGGAAGAGCAATAGATGCCACTGCCTACTTGCTCACTGGCTCTCTTTCTCTCAATAAAGCAAGCAGTAACAATGATGAGAAAGAAGATGAGGAACAATAGTAACTAGTGACAATGGTGATAGGAGGGTAGACTCACTGAGGGAGGGGGCCCATTGAAGGCATCTTGCACAAGAGCCCTGAAAAAGCTGGAGCCAAGACTGGACACTCACAATCATTTTCTGCGCTGTTACAATGGTACTTTGCATAAAAATGCAACATTCTCAAAAGAGCAGTCAGCCTTCAAGAAATGATTCCATCCCATTAGTCATGTTAATTTTTTAAGGTGCTTCAAGACTTTGTTGCATCAATCTAACCAATTTATTGTGGCATATGCTTTCATGGGCCAGGAATGTTCAGACCCCATATTACAAATTTAGGGGGGAAAACTATTTTAATGTGCTAACAACTTATGCAGAATGGCCTACAGGTTTAGGAGAAGAACGGTCAACAGTAGCTCCCAGAAAGTACAGATATGGCTGCTGAAACACCCAATTTGAGCAGGAAGTCTGGAGAGGTATGAAGAAAGAGCAGCAAAGCTAAAAGAAACACAGCACACAGAGAACGCAGCACAATCTTGGTGGTGGTATCAAAGTAAGAGACATGCTAACACAACAGGAAGCAAGCTGAGAATAAGGGTGCAGAGACTGATGAATTTATACAACTGAAGAGGAGGGTTGTAGAGTTCTTAAGAATCATGGACGTTTCAGCATACATGTGAAAGATGGGATGCCACTTAAAAGAGTATGCCCATGTTTAATTCCCAGGTAGGGAAACTTATGTTGGCTGTGTTCCGACACAATACTAAACCATAGTTTAGCATTACAAGAATAAGCCTCAGCAAATCTCAGGTTCCCACACCCCTCCCTTCCCTCTCTTCTCCAGCATGGCCATGAGGAGTACAGAAGCTCCCATTTTAGATTAACTGCAGGTTAGTGTCTCATCTAAACTGTAAACTGTGGTTAGTTATGGTTAACTGAAACAAGCCAGCTTCATAACCAGTTTGTCTGGGTTGAAACGAAACAGCAAGCTGCAATTAATTTAAATGGAAGCAAAACCTTCTGAACTTCTCCTCACAGCCAGACTGGAGAAAGGGGGAGTGCTCAAGCCCGAAGCTCAATCTCATAACACTAAACTATGGTTTAGTATTACATCAAAACCAGCCTCTGTACTTCTGGCATTACCATGTTTCCCCACACCAATTCCACCTCATTGGCTGCTGCTTGTGGGAGGGAAATGCACAACATAGTGATGATAGGACATGAGGTATATTACATTGCAGAGTGATGGTGGGGGGAACTTGAAAACAGGGATGGTTTCCAGCAGCAACCTCACATTTCTCATGACCTGGTTTGCACGTCACTCTAAGCCAGGGTGGGTTGTCACCATAGGGGGTTGCAGGATGACTTAGCATGACATCTGAAACCAGTAGGGGTTTTCATCGTGGGTTCTTTTTCGCAAACAAGCCACCCTGAGAACCCATGGCTTGTAGTAGGGTTGTTTAGGGTGGCTTGTTGTAATGTCCGAATCCAGCAATCACTTCAGCATGTGCTGTTTAGAATGCAAGAGAGTCGCCTAGCAAAAGTGGACAAACCCCCTGCCGGTCGCTCCTTATGATCTCACTAACAATATCCCCTATTACATTTTGAAATGACACATTCAATTTAACCCTCCACTTTGTTGCTTCCCTAGACAGCAATGCTTCTTCCCCCCATCTTCGGGGAGATTTGTGCAACTTTAACATTTTTTTCACCTCACTGGCTGCTGCTTCTGCACAAATTTGTTATTTTTTTCCACTTTCAGGGAGACTTATGCAAATTTAACATTTTTT
The DNA here is from genome assembly GCA_021292165.1 of Shinisaurus crocodilurus. Classification (NCBI taxonomy): domain Eukaryota; kingdom Metazoa; phylum Chordata; class Lepidosauria; order Squamata; family Shinisauridae; genus Shinisaurus; species Shinisaurus crocodilurus. Next base: position 48,873,364 of record CM037877.1, read on the forward strand.
TCATCTTTGGGGAGATTTGCACAAATTTTATGTTTTCTTTCCCACACTTGGTGAGGTTTGCACAACTCAGTCCCTGCTCTGCGTTGAAATTGTGTATGTTTAGCAATCCTGCTCATTGCTCTGTAATTCTCATGTACATCTGACAGCTAGCAACAGAGACCAGTGGAGGGAAGAGACAAGCACGAAGGGGGAAGGGAGCAGAAAACAGCTGGTGGCTGCAGGAGAAAAGGAGCTTTAGGGAGGGTGTTATTACTTCAGCAGAATGAGAAGCAGCCTTTTTTTAATTAAAAAAAAATAGCTGTTCGCTAGGAAAGGAAGTGCCAAAGTGGAGTATGAAATTGACAAGGACACTGACAAGAGGGGGAAATTGGTATGCTTGGCTAAATAGCAGACAGGGGGTCTTGAGCACTTGCGCTGCGCAAGACCCCCCCCAAAAAAAATTGTGACAGAATTCCTGAGTTCATAAGCACTCAGCAAATTATTTCCTTTTAGTGATTTGATGGGGGGGGGGGGGGTTCCTCAGGAAGTAGCAAAATAGAGTATGAAATTGACAAGGACATTGACAAGAGGGGATATGGTTATGCTGGGCTCAATAGCAGACAAGTCTTGTGGTCCTGTGGACTTGCACAAGACCCCTAAAATAAAAATTTGATAATGCATTTCTGTTTTCATAAGGGCTCAGAAACTTAAATCCCTTTAGCACTCTAATATAGTGAGTGCAGATTTCCCTTGTGAGCCTAACCCCAGCAGGCCAATTACAGAAAGGGTGCTGATGTAGGGAACAAGGATTTCTGCCGCAAAGGCCCCTGGGATACATGTCAGCAGCAGCCAGGAGGACTGAGAGAGACTGAGGGAACAAGCCATGGGAAGCCGCCGAGCAGGTGATCATTTGTCAGGAGTAATGGACAAGCCACCCACCATGGCTTATTTTCAGGATGGCTTAGCATGATGTGCAACCTCAGCTACAGTGTAGGTGCATCCTATAACATACCGTATTTTTCAGACCATAAGACGCACTTTTTCCCCCAAAAAAAGGAGGGGGAAATGTCTGTGCGTCCTATGGAGTGAATATAGTAAAAAAAAAAAAAATTTTTTTTGTTTTGTTTTACTTTCCTCTGCTGGTCCGGAAGAGCGGAGGACTCCTGGGTGGGGCGGGGGAAGCCCCCGCCTCTCAGCTGATTTTTTTTTTTTTGATTTTTTTTTTGTACCATACAGTAAGTGCGTCTTATGGTCCGGTGCGTCTTATGGAGCGAAAAATACGGTACCTTTATAAACCTCAACACACACCTAAATGAGACTCAGACATCTCATTCAGGCCAAGAAAATATTCTTTTGTCTGACAAGTGATAAGGAAATGTTATACAAACTTATTCCTGAATATTATCTTAGCTGGATTCAGTATATTTTGTTCATGTTGGGCTTTACGGAATAACTGTTTTTAAAAAGTGTGTAATGTTAAATAGTACAAGAACTCTAGCAGAGCTCTGAACTCTAGCAGAGCTTCCACCCCCTTCCTGTCACCCCACCCTCCATTTCACAACTAGCTCTGTACCATCTGCAGCCAGATGCCTCTGCTTCAAGGCAATCCTAGAGCCATATAGACTTCAGCTGCTGCTACAGCAATGGTGCCTTATTGCCTTATTTAAATCGTTAATTTTTTTAGCATGCTAGAAAATTATGCTGAATAATATATAACAGAGCTTGAAACCTGTAGTTTTGAAACCATGTACATCCCAACAAATTTCATGAGATAAACAAGAGGAACATCCCTGCTCCAAAGGGAAGTTGCGTACACAATCTCAGATACCTGCCGTAAATAATAAACTTGGTCAAAGCATCCCAAAGCCAGAACAGTATTTTAGAAAGCAAAATATTATACATCTTGAATATAAGTGTTGCAGTCCATTCTCCTGAAAAAGATACCTCCATCTGTGCTTTCTTGGCACCTTTCCCTAAAAGCAGGAGATAAACACTTCATTTTCACCAATTAATGCCATCATTCCATTTTTAAAAAATCACATGTATGGTTCTGCTGTTGGACTAAGTTTCACCCTCCCCGCTCCCTCTTTTCCTCCCCCTTTAAAGGTAGTCACAGTTGCAGCTATTTAATATTTAATAGCATCTCAGTTAATGGCTTTTTCAGGACACAATAAAATTGTAGGACATCCTATTATATTCTAGCTGTACCAAAAAGCTAGGCAAGAGCCAATTTCTTTTCACTCACATTTATAGGGGCTGTTCGCATGACACCGTGCCAGCCATGGGCACAGTGAGGCTGCGGGGCACGTGCAGCAGCCATTCTGAATATGCAACCCCAGGGGTTGTCGTGTCGTGTGAACCCAGCAAGTATGGGTTATGCAAGGGTTAAACAACCATGGTCTGTTTTAGGGTTATGCAAGGGTTGTTAACCCTGGCATAAGCTACACTCGCTGAGTTTACACAACACAACTCCTGAGCGGCGGTTGCATATGTAAGTTGGCACCCATGGGCACTGCGGCTCATCACAGGTTAAATGACCCAGTCACAGTCTTCACACCAATGTTTAAATAGTATGTTCAATATCATACTGATGTTATATAGTGTCTACCTTTTTTATTCGAAATCTCACTAGATTTTTGAACCCTTCTGTAGCTAATAAAAGGGGGTGGTACGCCACCAGACAATCGAGTGCTGCGTGGTTTGTTTTCACAGGTCATGTCGTTTCCCTCCGCCCTCCTCACTTGCTCCCCAAATGTATCCCTGGAGACTTTGTGGGACGGCAGCGTAGGGAACTGCTGGCAAGGCTTCACCACATCAGCAGGCTCTTTGCCACTGGTCCACTCTTGTTAGGGAGCATCTTCGGGCACTCCCAGGAATGCTCATACTATCCTGATGAAACTCTTCCCTTGAAGCCTTGTTTTAGCAGAACAACATTCCCCCACTCCCTGGGTCACCTACTTCACACTGGAGTCTTGTGTGAGCAATAAAACATCCTTGCTGCCCTCAGTCAGTGCTGGAAGGAGCCAAGAGACTTGATTGCTACACGGAGCCTGCACCCCCTTCCTCCCATTTTCCACTTCACCACTCTGCCTTCCTTCCAGCTTGCAGCACTATGCTGGTCTTTTGTTTACCTGTGCACCCTCCTGCTGCTGCAAAGCTTCCCTCCACCCGTTCCACACACCCCTGGCACATCAAAGCACCTACTGCTCCGATTACTTCCCGATCTTCCAACACCCCCTCGCCAGAGAGTGGTCAAGTAGGGGTGAGTGGTAAGAATTAAAGCTACAATATTTTCTGTCACCCTTCAGCTGGCACTGGAATAGCCACTACTCACAACACAACTCCACTCACTGCCGTCTTCAAACTACACCCCACCCACCCTGTCTGTCCAATTCCTTGACTGTTCCAAAGCACTTGCAGGCTCCCCTCATATGTTAGACAAAATAACAAAACTGGCTTGGATTACAAAAGACCGTTTACTAAAATGTTGCTCAGGGTATAAATAAGAGGAAGGCAAGTGCTTCATTTGGTTGGAGGGGGAGGAAGAGCCTAGCACATCGAACATGTTGTTTTTGCGCAAATCCGCACCTGAAAACCATGTGGATCTAGTGCAATTTGTGCAAATCGCATTAAAACCACATGCTTTCTGGGTGCCAGTTTGCGCAAATTCCATTGGCAGTTAAAAAACACACAAATCACGGTCCGTCTTACAGATGGAAGTCTGAGAGCTGGTTCAACTCGCACTGCAGCGAGTCAGCATTAGTGTGTGGCCAGGGAACTGGAACTAATCATGAAAATCCAACTGATTTTCACCCCCTAACGGATATCAGGAGTTAGGGATTTCCACACATCCCTAGCCACTGATGCCTTATGACTAGTAGTGACAGTGTGTCTCTGCACTGGTTGAAACCCAGTTGGGCTGCTTCTACTGGAAGAGTAAGGGGGGCTGCTGGTCCCCAGAGAAGTGGTAGCTTGTAAGGCCAATTGCAATGGGCTCCCAAAGCAGCCAAAGCACTCTCTGGGTGTCATTGCCCAAGAACTTGCAACCAAAATGGTAGGAGGCCATTCTGTGACAGGCTGCATACAAAGCATTTGGGGGGGGGGGGGTCAACAACCAGCAATCATGAGACTGTTGCCAACAGGACGTGGCATTGATTAGGTGATCGTGCAACAGGTGGAAGTGCCAGAGGGGTTCCTCCCCGTGGTAACCTCTCTCCACTTTCCTTGATGACCCTGGTGTCAGTGAGGAGTAATCCCTGGGGGGCAAAAGGCTGGGCTTTGGAGGGCGATGTCTAATTCTTGATGGATGCAACAAGGGGTATAACTGCTGCCAGAGGTATAACCAGGTGTCATGTCTTTCCTGCCCAGCAGAATTGTTGCAAACCTGTTACAAAATGACTTATTCAGCCCGTGGAGCTTTTCATTGCACTGCACTCTCATTGTCATCTGCTTAGAAAACCAAGTGAATAATGTGTCATGTCTGGCGCTTAGTAGAGCCTCCTGTGCCTCTGGACTGATCCAGAGATCAATGAATATGCCTAGTTCAGCATCAGTACAGAACCTGGTGTGTATTCTTTGGCTTTGGCCTTGTTGAGAAGATCATGCCTGAGAATGTGCCTGTGTTAACTGAGGAGCTTGTGATGCCTGTGAGAGTGGCTCAACAGTAGGTGAAAATGGCGAGGCTGAGTAGTCTTCCTCCATTTGGGACTCTGGTGAGTGTGGAGTTTTCCCAGCCATCGCGGTTCTTAGCCAGATCTGGTAGTGGGAAGTAATGTAAAAGTGACTACAGAGTGAAGTAAAAGCGGCTGCGGAGTGGACACGTCTGGAGGCAGCCCACCGGCTCCCATGCACAGAGAAGCAGGAGGCATTAGGCTCATCTTTAGATTACTACTACAGTTTTGTTTACTAAGGGGGGATGGCAATGCAAGACTTCCCTGAGCATGGGACATTGGGGAGAGGTGCAACATGGGTACAGAAGCGGGGTTGTTTTGTGAGTTTTTGATGCAGACACAATCAAGCTTGGAACCACAGCCACCTTCCTTCAAGGTTGCACAATGTAGATAAAAGCCACTTGGCTGCATGCTAAAAATATCCTGCTGCTATCACGGGAAGTGCTTTCCTGCAAAGCGCCAAAATGCAGGAGGTAGCAGGGAGGCTGGACGAACCCTCTCGCAGCTGTTGCCAGGCAAACTTTGATGCCTGGGAAACAGCTAGCAAGATTGCGAGGCAAGCAGAGTGGTTGGCTTTTTTGCTGCTCTTGCCAAACAATTCTGTAGCCTTTTGAAAGTCACCTTGAGTGCCATTTCTTGGTAGAAAGGCGGGGTTCAACATTTTATGATGTTAATGTGCCATACTATTAATGTGTTAAAAATTTCACACAAATAATATCTAGGTGTAGCTAGAAGGGATCATGTTTAAATGGACAGCCCAATCCCATACATACCCGTAAATATCATGGTGCAAGCAGAGGGCTCTGCCCAATAGTTACTGCAAGATTTTGTACAAAACCAACAGCAGAGAACAGGACAGCTTTTCTTGCTCACCTGATATCTCATAACTAGGCAACTGCCCATACCATACTGTATGGCTGCTAAACATTTAAAGCAGAGCAGCTACTTTCCTCATAGGTCACATCATCCCTACTTAGAAGGCTATTCAGTACAATCATCTCCTTAAAATATTGAGTTTTTCTCCCTTATTTAATAATATTCTGTTGGGTTAATACATTACACAAAAAATGTAGACACAGAACCTTATACTATACAGTAATATATTGCTTGTATATAATATATACCTCTCCAAGAGCTTCATAGCGCTTTTGGTTCCATCTATGCAAATCTTCACGGTAGTTAAAAACAAATGGCTCTCCAGTTTTTATATGCCTTAGTTGCCCCTCTACAAAAAAACATACACAGAGTAATATTAGATTTAAAATACAAGCTTTAGAGATAATAGCTCTCTATAAACAATAAAACTGTTCAACACACAAAGGTATTCTTATTTAAATAGTTACTATTCTACCCTTCAAATGATGGGTTGGATCTCGAGAACTATGACCAGAAGGACTTTACCATATCCTCCTGAAAAGCTGCTCCTGACACTTCAGGAGGCAGGATGGGGCATGGAGTGGGCTTGATGAGGGAAAGGTGATCAGCCCAAATTGGACAGAACCACCCTGCAGAGAGTAGGGTGGTTCAGTGGGGAAGACAGGGTGGGAAAGTCCCCTAAGGTGAGCTTCCTTCCATTCTCTGTTCTCAGAATTTAACCCTATAATGGTAAAAAAAATGGACTATACCATAATGACTACATTTTTCTACATTAGATTCACAGCAGGTATAGCACTTTTAAGAACAAATTTAACCTAGCAATTATTCTACAGTGTTCCTAAATTTCTGCACAAAGCTGAATTTCATATATGAAACATGGTAATTAAGTCATCCAGACCCCAGAATCAATGGTACACATTACATTCATTTTAAATGCTGTGGATCTCAGACTATAGGACAGAGACCCTGATACTACCCTATCAAATGGAGAACTAGTTCAGGTCAGATCTGGGTAGTCCCAAGACATGTAGTAGTACCGGATTATATCAAAAAATTTTCAAGTAATAACTATTTTTCATATATTAGAGTTCTCTTTATGGGTTACACCTAATTACTGATAAGAAGATAAAAACAGATGGTTAATGAATTGACAGGTCAAAGGAAATGTAAAACTAGTAGTGGGAAGAATACTACCAGAAACTGCAATCATAGACCTGGTTCGCACATGACAACCCAGAGTACGGGTTGAGTATGGGTTTCTATTGAATCATGGGTTGTTGTTACATGCAAAACACTGCACATAGTTTAACTATGGGTTGTTATCTACAAACAACCCAGAGTTCACAACCCAACAACAAACAATAGGTTCTCTTCCTGGGTTGTTTGTGGTTAACACTCCATAGTTAAACCACAGTTCAGGGTTCACACATAACGACAACCCATGATTCCATCAACCCACAATTCGACAGTAACCCATACTCAGGGTTGTCATTATGTACGAACCAGGCCTTAGTCCAATGTTTGCTCCCCCCCCACCAAAAAAACAATTATTTTGTTCAAAATATAGTTAACAATTTAGTAAAATGAGACAAGTAATTAAAAGACAATCTCAGACTTTTCTCCCCAAAGCCTGAAATATCTGAATGTAAAAGCAGGGTTAAAGTTAATAGAAGTTGTTTTCAGTGGGAAAGATAAAGCTTAATGATCTTTTCTTTGCCAAAGCAAAGATGCATAGTTTTGTAATGAAGTCTCTGTCTCTTTTTGTGTGTGGTAAGAACAGCATTTACTGGGAAAAAGACCCTGAAGCCTCAGAGTAAAAAAATGAGTACTTTATGCTATCTGCAGTATCTCTGCCTGTGAATATACTACTTAAACAAAAAGAGTTTAGCTTTCTCAGCCTTGCCATTACCTCAGTTTCAGAGTGCTTTTCCCAATTACTAACTTCCAGGGGAATGTTTCTCCCCAACTTCATATCCAGTATCTCAGGTCCCAATATCCTTTTCTTCATGGCATAATCATACTCTATGTTTCTTCCAAGGCTTCTAATTTTTAAAGTTCTACACTTAGTTTCTATGCTCATTTTAAAGGCTGGTTAATGGTGAAGTCCCTCTCTCCTTAAGGAAACCATGAATATTGTCTAGTAAGAATTGTAGTATATTTTCAAGTGCTCTTAAGCTTCATGGAAACACCACCTGCTAAAATTTCATTATTGCTTTGCAAGTAAGAATAAAAGGCACATCTTCTCTCCAAATACTGAAATATCAGTGATATAAAAATGCATTAGTGCATATGTAAAAAATTCCAGCCAAACATGCCAGTTTGATGGATCCTGAAGGCACTAGGATCACGAATGTATTCAATACTGCCCTACCAATGCCACTCAAATATTAGAATAACGGAACTGTTAATACTATTTCAATATCATACATCTATATTCAGATTTCAACTCATCTTCTTTTAGCAATCATATGTGCACTATTAAATGTGCAGTGTAGAAAGGAGACAGAGATTGTACTGTTCTAAAAATAAGAATATGAAGAGTAAGAGTTGAACTGCTCCTTTCAAAGAGCATTACTTTCATGACATTTTTAGTTTCTAAGTACCTTCCCATGAAAGCCATCAGGGTATTAAAAAGCTAAGTGTTGCATAAATGACTACATTTAAAGAAAAGCTTTCCCCCAATAAAACTGGAAAGTACAAGACAACATTAAGAAACTAACTTTTTTTTTTTAATACAGAGTACAAAAACTATTTCATACCAGGAGTAATATACACCCCTCAATATGCTATCTCTTGCAGATCAGGTATTTTTAAGGAGCAAAAGCAAAAAACGTTAAGGCAGTATACAACCTTTATTGTTATTATTAGACCACTCAGCTGTTGGTAGCTAGCTGGGTAGTGACGGTGATGAAATGTTTCACTTTTACATGTAGAAATAAGGTACAGTCATGCCTTGGATTGAGAGCATAATTCGTTCAGGAAACGTGCTTGTAATCCAAAACACTCTTATATCAAAACGAGATCCCCCCAAAAAAATTTGTACAGAGATTTTTAATTTAAGCCGTACTACAGTACTTGTATTGCAAGACGTCGCTTGTATATCAAGTAAAAAAAAATTAAATAAATATTTAAACATTTGCTTGTCTTGCAAAATGCTCTCAAACCAAGTTACTTGCAATCCAAGGTATTACTGTATTTAGGGGAAAGGATACAACTCTCTTTTTCAGATTTCTACCTGACAATCATTACAGCAAGCTACTCCCAAGGGCATGAAGACATGTGCTTGGTATGAGGCTGCCCATAGAAACTGTGTAGGCACTTCAGCTAGTGCAACATAGCTCCTGAAAGGAACAGGTCTCTGAGTGCACATTACATCAATGTTCCATTTCTATATTCCCTGCTGTCATCCAGCTACAACTCAAACTAATTTTGAAATGGCATGAGTTACGTAACTTACATACTGTATATCACCTATGCTCACTGCCATTTCCTTGGGAAGCTCTTATGAGTTCCATACCTGCTGCATTTAGAAGTTCAGTGACAAACTACATGTTACATTAGAAGCATTTTTAGAAATGTTTAGAACAGGCCAGATCTCTTTCTTTAGAAAAAGCAGCTCTGGGGACCATCACTCTGGGTCAAGACTGCTGGGGTAGGAGGGCTTAACCCTTCCCTCCTGCCTTTTTCTCCACATACAAACCCTGAAGGTTTCTCCCTGCTGGCTTTCACAGGAAGGTACTTAGAAACTAAAATTGTACAATGCAATCTTATGATATTTATTCAGAAATAAATCCCATTGTGTTCAACAGGGCTTACTCTCTAGTTGGGTTAGGACTGCAACCTTAGTCTTGAAACTTGGCTACTACATGATACCTCAGCTCTAGAAAGGAGAAAGTCCTGTGGTATTAGAGACTGTATAAGAACACATGCAGAGTTGCTATTGAACTAGCTCAAGGACTGTACAGTTCTCACACATGTGAGGAAAGTGTTCAGGGGGTGGGCAGCTTCCTCTAATATTGTATAAGCCAGTTAGATATTTTATTATATTAAGTGGTATATAAGTATTATAAACAAATGAACAAGCCCCTAATTAGGGTTGACTGACAAACGCACTGTGTTCTCAGTCAAGGCTGCAGAGCTCCTCAGGCATACCCTTTTAGGGCTTGCTTGGCTGTAAGCTGTTTTCTAATTAACTGACCATTAGGGAACTGAAAAATCCCAGGAGGACACCTCCTTAAGAACCCATGAAGACAAGGAGAAGACACATGTAAGGCAGAAGACTCTCTTGATGCAGTGGTAAGAGCCCTTTGGACTAGCTCAGGGATGGTACAGCTCTCTCAGGCTTGAAGCTAGGGAACTTCCCTGGGCCAGGCTCTTTCCGGATAGCTAGCCTGGACTGCACAACTCCCCTTCAGACTCAGACAATTCTTGACTGACATAATCCAAGCTTTCATTGGGTTTTTTAAACTGATGCAGAGCTTCTCTTTTTTAAAAAAAAATCTAACACTTTCAGTAAACTGGTCTTGGGCTATGTTTTGTATTTTTAAGTCAGGGGTAGGCAATATGTAGCCCCAGGGCCACATGCAGCCTCCCCATGGCACCAAGCGTGGTTCCCATTGCCCTTGCTGCCACATGGCAGCACCCCCCCAAAAAAAATAATTGACAGTGTTCTTCTGAAATTCAGCAGCAAACTGCTACAGACACTCAATTTGTTTTCAAGTGAAATATGGCTCTTTTGAGTCTCTGTAGTGGTTTGCCACTGATTCCATTAGCAAATACCTGTTTTTGATACTGCCACACTGGCAGCACAGTGGTTGCAGGAGTGCAGCCCCTGATGGGAGGCCCAGAGTTGCTCATCCATGTTTTAGGCAGAAGTTAAAAATATAGACAAAACACACATGGTTCAACATGGCCACAAAACAGGTAAATTTGAATTAAGGCATCTAGTAGAAACTTTGCAGGACATGCACAAAGTGTAAGATGACATTCAGAAGTACACTGCCTTTCACAGTGTTCCAAAAATCTGGCTATGTGTGGGATCCAACACCAAGTAGGACATAAACCATTTAGAATTTGTGTTCCAGGGATAGATCTAAGATTTATATGCTTAGCACTCTTAAGGGGTATGCAGCAGCATAAATTGCCATTAGCCCAGAACAAAATAGATTAATCTGATCCAACAATCATCTTGACTTCCAGGGCTTCCTCATTCATTTCAGCTGCATGTGTGCAAAGACAGAGATTTCTCTGGTTAAATGCAATTCTGAAGACAAATCTCATTAAAATCAGCAAGATTTGCTTTCTATTGTGTAATCACAGCAAAATACCCTTATCCTGAATATATTACATAATAGTGACCGCTGAAATTAAATATTGACCCAGTATGTAACTGCTGTGAAAAAGGCAAACAAAACAAAAAGAAGAAAGGCATAATTAGTAAAGGAATTGATTGTAAAACTGCCAGTGTCATACTACCCTTACACAAATCTATGGTGTGACCACACTTAGAACACAGCGTACAGTTCTGATCACCACACTGAACAAAATATTCAGTGTGCTGGAATATAGAGCTGGAAAAGGTGCAGAAAAGGTTAACCAAAATGATCAAGGGGCTGGAAAAGCTCCCCTATGAGGAAAGTTTACAATGTCTGGGACCATCTAGCTTAGAAAAAAGGAGATAAAAAAGTATGGGAGATATGACAGAGGTGTTCAAAATTATGCATGGTGTGTAGAAATCTCCCATAATACTAGGCAATGAAGCTCAAATGGTGGGAAATTCAGGGACAGATAAAAGGAAGTGCTACTTCACACCACACATAGTGGAATTCACTACCACAAGATGTAGCAATGGCTACCAATTTGGATGGCTTGAAAAGGGAATTAGTCAAATTCATGGAGGGTGAGGCTATCAATGGCTAGAGTTCCTGATGGCTATATGCCAGCTCCACTATCAGAGATAGTGCCTATGTACACCAGTTGCTGGGGAACATGAGTAGGAGGGTGCTATTGTACATATATCCTACTTCTGGGTTTCCCCACAGGGAACTGATTGGCCCCTGTGTGAACTGAATGCTGGACTAGGCATTTGGGCTGATTTAACATGGTTCTTCTTACATTTTAAATAGGCAACCAATGAATTAGAAATTGAAGTAGAAATTGAATAACATTTTTCAGTGAGACGCTGCTACCATTCTTTGTAATTGCCTTCCTATTTTTAGGATGACCAAAGAACAAATTTCATCAGCATAAAAATGTTTATTTATGCACATCAGATGAAAACAGGATCTACTTGACTATTCCAGATTACTACTTTAGTTACATTGTTTAAATAGTTACATAAAAAAGACTCAACAGCAAGCTATGAATTGAAGTTCTGGAAAAAATATTAATATTCTATTACTTTTAAGTAAGTTCTGCTTACCGCATGCATTACTTACTTTCATTAAAAGCATATTCAAATCCTTCAAGAGTATCAGGAAACTCAAGAGGTGGCTCATCTTTTTTCATCAGTTCATCCAAGTCTATTCTAGACAACAAGTCTGAAAAAAAGGTGGAGAGGATTGTCTTTTTGTAGACCTCAAATTACTCTTAACAAAAAATGTCTTCTAGAATGCATTGAAAAAAAGAGTGCTAATTTTAGAGCTCCACTTACATATTTTTTTTCAGATCAAGCTGGACAATTATTAATTTATCCCAAACAAACAGCAAGGTTCTATTTACATAGGAGATCATTTGAGCATAACAAGCGAGACTTGCAACAAAATGCTGAATAATATTCTTCCACAGGAGGCTAAATTTGCCTTAACCTGTTTATGACAGGCATATTGGGGAAAATTGTGAATGTCCCGGTAAGATTTTGGCACCTGCCCCAAGATATGCTAGTCCAGCTAACTGCTACCTAGAAGTCAACCACAGTTAGGCCTGAATAATAACTTAAAAAAAACAGTAACTCATCCATAAAGCATTTTTGTTCATTTGATGAATGTATTGATATCTATAACTGTTTGACTCAAGCAAATTATTCAATGATTTTTAAACAGCAATAAGACATACTTAAGCATAACAGCCTTGTTGAATTATTCAGAGGGGCAAGCATTTTCTCCAGTTTTGCACTGACAAACTTAAATATTCACTACAGGCAGTCCCTGGGTTATGAACGTCCTGACTTACAGACAACTCATACTTAAGAACAGACCGCCATATATGTAAAAGTCTGAGCTAAATACAATGGTTCGTACTTACAAACACACTATACTTTGTGACACTTTGCAACACTTTGAAAACATTGCACGGCTTCTGTTCCGACTTACGTACACATTCGACTTAAAGACAGACTTACGAACGGATCTTGTTCATAACCCAGGGACTGCCTGTATTTAACTAGGGCTGTATGTATAGATAGCATCAAATATACTCGCATTTCTTGCCAAGAGAAAAAAGGTCAAGCAATAATTATGCAAATTAAGTACGCTGTAGCCTTGTAATTAGACATTAGCCCAGTCACCTATAGTGAGTAGGAAAATAGCTACAGGCAACTAGGCCTTGTTTTTGTTGGGAGGGAGAGAAGGATAAGAGAATCCGGAGAGAGAGCCATACAGACACTGGGAGAAATCAGTTGTCTGGTCAAAGCATAGGGAAGTAACCCTGAATGCTGCCACATGAACACTGCACTGTTTCCAAAGGGCAGATTGGCTATTGCCACCTTGTTGATTCTTTCCCGGAAAAAAATTCAGAGTAACCTGGCATACAATGGTCACATCACACACAAACAGGTCCACAAAGCTGCTCATACAGATAGCTCTCCAGGCTCTTCTGTAATGAGGGAACTTCTGAACAGGTAAAGACGTAAAACTTCCGGAAAAAGTAAAACCATTGGAGAAAGAACATTTTTTTATCACTTCCCCCCATGGCTTTATACTTCTGTGTAATGTTTTGTTGCTCTTCAATTTTAATGCTGCTCTCAAACCAAATATCGAAAGATTCTGTGTTCTGCAACATTTTGAAGTATTTTCCATCAGTCCTAAGAGTGTTTCTTGCTTAATAAATATTTTATTCATAATTCTGAAAGAGAAAATATTGCATAGGTTTCATTTCAATTTCCCCCCAAAATTTCCAATTTCTATGTTTCAGGCTTCAGGGGGAAAAGGGAGGTTTCCTCTTCACATTTCTATCACAAGTAACAGCATAACCACTGTGTGCATGGTTTCCTTTTCCACAGAAGAGAACAAGAAACCCTGGATTATGGACAGGGGTAAGAAATTTATAGTAGCCAAGAATGTGGGTTGTACACATTTGCACTTGCTCACCTGTTTTACTAACCACAAAATTATAGTTCATCAGAACACAGTCTACGGAGTGCCTACGGAGGAGAAGTTCCAAATTAATTTGTACCCTTTAATGCTGTAGTCTTCTCTTTTTCATCAGGACCACCCTGTTGGAGCTGCGCCATACTTATCCAAGTTCTCAGGAAGATTAAAGTAATGGAGGAAACATGCATCAGTCTTGAGGGGATGAGCTGAAAAAAGCAAAGAAAGCTCAAAATTTGTACCCTCAGTTTGATCCTATGTCAGAATGTTGCTTGAAAGTAAGCACTGTAAAATTAAAGACTTTTTAAAAAAAAAATAACTGCCTGAGGGAAAAAAATTACCGGTACCCCATAAGCGTTGTTAGAGAAAGCACACCAGGGCATGTGCCCCAAATCTTCTGAGCTACCCCAATGACATAGTCTGCCTCAATAAAAGCTTGCCTCTTTTCTCTAAGCTTACTTAGTAGCTTTGCAGGGACTAGGAGACCCTTGGACTCACTCCCTAAGCACACCAATAGGGGATGTAACATGAAGGCAGCAGCCTTTTAAACTGTAGGAAACACTGCCACTTTTCCTTCTATTCTGCTCATAGTTTTTTCTCTCACTACCTTTCTAGTCTTACATGCCCACTACTGAGAGTTTACTTGAAATTAAAGTTTAAAGAGGAAGGTGGAAGAGCAGGAAGAGCTCTCTATGAAATACTGGCATTTCACATAGCATTTGACTTCTGCAGAAGCACAGCAAAACATTTAAATAACTTTTTCACTAACTTCTCTCTACTTCACCCTTATCCAGCTTTAACTTCTTCCACATAAATGCAGGCAGCAGATTATACCAAAAGGATGCTCTGTGTATGTGTGTGCTTTTATATATGTGTGTGTATATATATATATCAACATTGGTGTAAAACCTCCAGCCCAATCCTGCCCCTGCAGTCTCTTGGGGTTCCTCCAAGGGGCAAAGCTTATGCTCCAAGCCGGACCAATTCCCTAGAAGGGCATCCCCCCACTGCTATTTCCAATCTAAGGTCAGAGATAGCAGCAGGGATGCCCCTGTTGGCACAAGACGTAGGGCAGCCTGGACATTGGGACTCAGTCACACAGGAAAGAGTGACCACAATGGGGGAAGGAGGCAAACCAGGCAAAGCAGCTGAGTCCCTTTCACTCCTCCAATGGAGAAATGAAGGGGACCTGGTTGCTTCTGCTTCGCCTACACCACCTCCTTTGCCCCATCACGGGTGCGCAGTAGAGCTGACCTAGTATCCATTGCTCCTCCATTAGAGGAGCAACAGGAACTAAGCTGGCTAAGCTTCACTGCGTGTGGGGCTTCCAACCAGGAACGCCCATGCACACAAAGCCTGAGCCCTGGCAAAGGAAACCAGGTAGAAGATCCAACTGGTACTTGGGCCAGGGAGCAAATGACATCAGAAGCGTGTGGCCACTCCCACCTGAAGTGATACAGGCAGCGGAGGGCTGGGTGGGAGGGTCATATGGCCTCCCACCCAAACAAGTTCTGCACCCTTGATATATAATATATAATTTGTGTTATGGGCCTATGACCCAGATCTTTTAAGTCTCTAGCAATGTCCCTGAGTTACACTGAAGCACCAGAACAGTACATTGCATTAGAACAGACTATACCTCAGCTCTGAGACCTCTATCCTCTGTTTAAGGCCCCCAGGACTTCCCATTGGGCATGTGTGTGATGCCCTGTACCTAGCCTCAGACCTAAAGAATTCAAGTTATCTTCCTAGAGTAGCTCCTAGCTCAGGACCCTTACTCTTCTTCCTCCTGTCCTGATCCACCCTTTAACTAATCTCTTTTGCTTTTCTTTCCCACTCAACAAAGTTACCAACTTCTTCTGTAAACATGAATCTCCATCACAACCTGCTTTCTCCTCACCTTATTCCTCCCATCTCATCTTCCACTTGTCTCTGAAGTAGTTTTGTTTCTTGCCGTCTCCAGTCTCACAGCCTCTTGGCCTCATGCCACAAACTTGTAGTGAGCTATAGGTGAAACAGAACCCTTTTCTGGCACAGACAGTTATCTACGCAAAACCTTGCTATGTACAGCTTGAGGTCCCAGAGCACTGCAGGACATGATGATCTGTATCAGCTTCAAGGTTTGCACCCTTACTTTGAAAGTCTTCAACATTTCTGACCTCAATTATATCTGCTCCCTTATTCTGTACACACTTTCTCACTCTCCAACCACTTCCACTTTCTCCTTTAAGCCCCTCCTCAAGATCTAGTGCTTCAACAAAGCCCTTCCAAATCCATTGCAGGTTTAACTTGCCTCCCTCTCTACTACCACTTCACTCTCCCCATTTCCAGCACTGGTTCATATTGTCAGTTTCTGAGTAATTGAACCCACCCCTAAGTATGCCCATTTTCTTATTAAATATGGCAAGTAAACAATAGTAACACTTGCCCAAACAACTGACAGGTAGAAAACAGCTAAGTCTAATGTGTCAGTAACTTGCTTTTCCATGCAAAGACATTACTTTACCCCTACTCGAAATACTAAACATGCTTTCATTACCAATACACAATTATATATAGGAGTGCTGCATGAAATCTATGCAATTAGTTTATGTATGATTCTTTTCAAACACAAATCAACAAATTAACTCAGAGTACTCCTTCAGAACCAGCACATCCAGTTTTATTTGGTGGTGTATCCGTTGATGTCCAAGTGCTATATTTTATTTGATTTATGCCCCACCTTTCTACCAAGGAAATGGCACTCAAAGTGGCTGACAAGAATAAAAACCAAAATTTTAAATAAAAACTTCATTAAAACAATCATGCAACAAATTAAAAAACACAATAAAAGAATAAAAATAGCACCAAACCCAACAGACTGTTTTACATGCCAAAGGCCTGCTTGAATAAAAATGTCTTTGTCTGGCAGTGGAAGGGCAGCAGAGAGATAGCCAACTAGCCTACCTCGGAAAGGAATTCCAAAGCCTGGAAGAGGCCACCGAGAAGACCTTCTCTTGTGTCTCCATCAAATGTGCCTCCGATAACGGTGATACTGAGAGAAAGGCCTCCCCTGAAGATCTTAAAAACCAGGCAGGCTTGTATGGGAGGTGGTAGTCTTTCAGGTGGCCTGGTCCCATCCCGATATTGTTACCAAGCAATATCCCAAGTGCTTGCTATATTTGTGTTACCAAGCTGTGTCCTGTATATTATAGGAGAATTTTAATACGTTCTTTGGGAAAATGAAGCCTTTAGAACAAAGTTTACCCTCCTAAGCAAACCTAGGCCACTATCAAATGAGTCCAAAAGGCAAGGCATCCCAGAAAGCCCTCAGGACAACTGAAACTGGATTTGCTGGCTCTGAGAAGAAACTTTATGCAGAAACCTACCCAGTCTTTCCTAGTGTCATGAGTTCCAGCATTTGAACAACAGTCCCACAGAAAGGAAAAACCCATTGTGACACAATTTAAGCATTATAAGCAAGCCTGCTTGATTCAGTTGATAATTTCCCTAAACCTGGAACATGCTAGCAACCCAGAATGTAGGCTAACTCAAACTCTGGTGCTTACACTCTCACATTTATAAGACAGGGAAGAACTTACATCTCATGGAGTGCTCCCATAAGCCCTCACTGAAAGCAAACTTAAGAGTAAAATCTGCCTGAGACATATGGGAGAAAGACCAAACACCATGCACCCATACGAAGCCACAGTACCTTCCTTCATATGAGCCTTACATTAACACAACCAAAATGCATGCAAAGAGAAACCTAGACACAAGAAATCTGCAGCCAAGGATGTAGCCACTTACGGTAGTTCAGATTAAAGCGGAATTCAGCACCATCTTCTTACCCCTTTGTTTCGCTGACTACAGTTCCCTGCTTCCATTGCTCCCCATCTCACCCACACAAGATTCCTTCATTAGTCTAGTTAGCCCACAGCTTTCCCCTATTCTAATTGCCCCCTCAACACTTCAATTCTTGCTTATGTTGAGCCTCTGTACACCTGTTTAAAGTTTTATCTGCTGTTCTCTAATTTGCATTTCTTTTAGCTTATACCATATACCACCTTGAAATCTGACAGGATGGATAGTATGAAAATGTATTGAAAAATAAGAAAGTCAAGAGCAGCAAACAAACACTTGCCTATGTGTCTCAGCCATCACTTTCTGTAGCAAGTCCAGCCAGCTATCTCTTAGCTTTGGCCCCCATTTATCTTCTACTCCTCTGTTACTTCCTGCTCAGACTCCTGCTTCAGTCTCTATCCTTCCAAATAAACTTTGCACTATCTATATACCTCCAGCTACAGATCCTATTCCTGTAACCTTCCCCAAAACTATATGCTATATGTCCCCCCCCCCCCCCCACAAACAGAGGGATAGTCTGTGGGAAATAGAAGAGCATTGCAACTGGCATATTTCTGGCAATACCATGCACCTAAACTAAATACCACACACCTATCAACTAAAGATGTTTGGGTGAAAGGATTCTTCTAGCAATTAGAAATACATAGCTGAGTACGGTAATTCTTTTAATTGTATTTATGCTATGTTGCTTTTATCTGGGTTTTTATGTGCAAGCCACAGACGCTACGTTTCTTTTCTTGGTTTTATAATTTTGATTTATTGTATTTAGTGTTTTTAATGTAAATTGTCTTGAGGCTACTCGCCAAAGTGGCACAGCATAATGTCATAAATAAAATAATGTGCTAGCTCATGGCCAGCCATAGGTAATATCTGACCCAAAGGCTGCTAGCTACCTCTCTTTAACTTGTACCATGTATCTTAGATCCAGATATTTAAAATCCGAGTTACTTTAAAACTGTGACTCCTATTCTAGACATGTCAAAGTCACAGCAAAGTCAATGCTTTCAAAAGGTGTGGACAAAGATTTTTTTTCACAAATTTTCATAAGCATGTACACATGCTTGGAGAAAATGTCTTATTTTTCAGAATGTGATGTTAAATATCAAACAAAAGTGACAGTGATCTTGCATTTATAGAGTATACCCCATTCCACAGAATCCTAGAGCACTTAAGATAAACTTCTATTGTATGAGAACAATGAAAACTGAAAAAGTACTCTTTATGGAAGTAGGCTATACGTTACAATAAACAAAGTATAATTCTCAAAACATTTTCAGAGATGGTGTGGGCTGATCAACATCTCCAGCTGTACACTAGTATTCAACAAACTTCAGTACTAAAACTACAATATAGGACTAGAATAATGCCAGCATATGGTCCATTGTAACTACCTTCTGAAATTAATAGACAAAATTAGACTTCTCTTTTTGGTGAAGCACTGGAGCTAGTGCTAGCAAGTATTTACTCTGAAATAAGAAATGGCCATAGCCCCTAGCTCATCATTAATTCATGACATTAATGAAAGCGGAACAAAGAAATTACCATTATTAGCACCACAGGCAGAGAGCAGAAGTTAAGTAAAACTGACTCTTACTCTTGTTTCTCAGTAGGCAGGAGGAGGACATACAGGCCTGTGGCTCACGTTGGCTCAGCTTGTCTGAGCGTGGAAAGCTAAGTAGGGTCAGGCCTGGTTATTACTTGGATGGGAGACCCCTCCTCTAGTTTCCTGCATTGAGCAGGGGTTGGACTCGATGGCCTGGTAGGCCCCTTCCAACTCTATGATCCTATTATAAGACAAGAGCTACACTGTTATACTCAGGGGAGACTTCAGCTAGTGACCCACAGAGGTCATAAAGAAAGATGCTACCAAGTTCAGTGGGAGAAGAGGGGAAACCTGATTCTCCAAGAACATACACATTTCCCCTTGTTTTCTTCCAAAAGATCTGGGACCCCTTCACGCTGGCTCAGCTTGCCTGAGTGTGGAAAGCTAAGTAGGGTCAAGCCTGGTTATTACTTGGATGGGAGACCCCTCCTCTAGTTTCCTGCATTGAGCAGGGGGTTGGACTCGATAGACTTGTAGGCTCCTTCCAACTCTATAATCTATGAAATCTATGAAACTCATGTCAAGAAAAAAATTACTATGCAAATTATGGAGAATTACCCAGAACTATACTGTAAAATATTTCCCAATCATGATCAGAACACAAATAATTAAAGAAAGGTGGGTCCGCACCTTCTAATAGAGCACCATAGCATCAGTTGTACAGGGGCATGCAAAAGGTCCCAGGTTCATGGGCAACACATGGGAAAGAGAGACTCCTGTAGGAAACCCTGCAGAGCTTGGCCAGTCAGTGTAGATAATGTTTCACACCATGGACCAATAGTCTGACCTAGTATAAGGCAACTTCTTATGTTCCAGAGTCTGTGGGCAAGTTGAAATGAAATTTCTCAAGTAGTACAAAGAATATTATTTGAACTACGCACCAAACTATGAGCATTATGCATCCACATAATAGTCTATCCACAAAATGTAGGGGGAAAGTCGGACTATAAAGCACATAGTCTTCAATGTCTCTATACTAATGCCCAGAGTATGGGCAATAAACAAGACGAACTTGAACTCTTGATACATGAGGGCAAGTACGACTTGATAGGGATAACTGAAACCTGGTGGGATGACTCCCATGACTGGAATACAGCAATTGAAGGGTATAACTTGTTCAAAAGGAACAGAAGCAACAGAAAGGGAGGTGGAGTTGCACTGTATGTTAAAAATACGTATCTCTGCACAGAGATACAGGAAGAGGAGCTTGGCAGCCCCATTGAGAGCATCTGGGTTAAAATAAAGGGGGCAAAGAATAAAGCGAACATGGCGGTTGGAGTCTACTACCGACCACCCAATCAAGGAGAAGACGAGGATGGAACTTTTGAAAAGCAAATTGCCAGTGTTTCAAGGAGGCACGATGTGGTAGTAATGGGAGACTTCAATTTCCCTGATATCTGTTGGGAGACTTATTCAGCCAAACATGGCCCCTCCAAGAAATTCCTGAGCTGTGCTGCTGATAACTTCCTCCTACAGAAAGTGGAGGAAGGAACTAGAGGATCGGCTATCCTTGACCTGATTCTAACCAACAGAGACGAGTTAGTGGATAAAGTGGCAGTTTCGGGAACTCTGGGGGAAAGTGACCATGTTATACTTGAGTTCTTGATTCTAACAGAAGCAAAAGCTGAGTGTAGCCAAACACGTACCCTGGATTTTAGGAAAGCCAATTTTAACAAACTCAGAACAATGATTAGTAAGATCCCATGGCAAGTGACTCTCACGAGAAAGGGAGCCCAGGATGGGTGGGAGTTTTTAAAAAAGGAAATTTTAAAGGCACAATTGCAAACAATTCCCACAAGGAAAAAAGGCAGAGGGCAACAGAAGAAGCCAATGTGGCTTCACAATAAACTCAAAGATGACCTGAAAACAAAAAAGGACACGTATAGGAAGTGGAAGGAAGGACAGGCTACAGGGGAAGAGTACAGGCAGGTAGCACAGAACTGCAGGAATAGTGTCAGGAAGGCTAAAGCTGAGAATGAGCTAAGGTTAGCGAGGAATGCTAAAAGCAACAAAAAAGCTTTCTTCAGATACATGCACAGTAAAAGACAGAAGAAAGAACTGGTGGTTCAACTACGCAATGAGGATGGCAAATTGATAACAGAAGACAAAGAAAAGGCAGAAGTGTTCAATTCCTACTTCGGCTCGGTCTTCTCCCAAAAGAGGGTCTATGACCCCCCTGGCAAACCTGAAGTGCAGACTGAAGGGCAGAATTGCAGCTTGAGATTGATAGGCAAATGGTCAAGGAGCACCTGATTACTCTGAACGAGTTTAAATCTCCAGGGCCTGATGAGCTGCATCCTAGAGTAATAAAGGAACTGGCAGAAGAACTCTCAGAACCACTGTCTATTATCTTTGAGAAATCATGGAGGACAGGTGAAGTGCCAGACGACTGGAGGAGGGCAAATGTTGTTCCCATCTTCAAAAAGGGCAAGAAGGAGGAACCTGGGAACTATAGGCCAGTCAGTCTGACATCAATCCCCGGGAAGATTTTTGAGCAGATTATAAAGAAGTCAGTCTGCAAGCACCTTGAAAATAATGCAGTGATTACTAGAAGCCAGCATGGATTTGTCAAGAACAAATCCTGTCAGACTAATCTGATCTCATTTTTTGATCGGGTAACCTCCCTTGTGGACTGTGGGAATGCTGTGGACATTATATACCTGGACTTCAGCAAAGCTTTCGACAAAGTGCCTCATGATATCCTGATTAGTAAGCTAGCTAAGAGTGGGCTAGATGGAACAACTATCAGGTGGATCCACAATTGGCTAAAGAATCGGACTCAAAGAGTGCTTATCAATGGTTCCTTCTCAAACTGGGGAGAGGTAACGAGCGGGGTACCACAGGGCTCGGTCCTGGGCCCGGTGCTCTTCAACATTTTTATTAATGACTTGGATGAGGAGCTACAGGGAATGCTTATCAAATTTGCAGATGACACAAAGTTGGGTGGAACAGCTAATACTCTGGAAGACAGAAACAAAATTCAAAGTGACCTCGATAGGCTGGAGCGCTGGGCCGAAAACAACAGAATGAAATTTAACAGGGATAAATGCCAAGTGCTGCACCTAGGGAGAGGAAACCAAATGCAGAGTTACAGAATGGGGGACACTTGGCTCAACAATACTACAAGTGAGAAGGATCTTGGAATTGTGGTAGATCACAAACTGAATATGAGCCAGCAATGCGACGTGGCTGCAAAGAAGGCAAATGCAATTTTGGGCTATATTAATAGAAGTATAGCTTCCAAATCGCGGGAAGTGATAATTCCCCTTTACTCGGCACTGGTTAGGCCTCATCTTGAGTACTGCGTCCAGTTCTGGGCACCTCACTTTAAGAAGGACATAGACAAACTGGAGAGGGTTCAGAGGAGGGCAACAAGGATGATAAAGGGACTGGAAACAAGGCCCTATGAGGAGAAACTGAAAGAACTGGGCATGTTTAGCCTTCAGAAGAGGAGACTGAGGGGAGATATGATCGCACTCTTCCAGTATTTGAAGGGATGTCTACACAGAGGAGGGCAAAGAGTTTGCAGGACACGGAATAATGGGCTCAAGTTACAGGAACCTAGATTCCACCTAAACATCAGGAAAAATTTCCTGACTGTCAGAGCAATAAGACAATGGAATCAACTACCTAGGGAGGTGGTGGGCTCTCCCAGTCTGGAGGCATTCAAGGTGCGGCTGGACAGACATCTGTCAGGGATGCTTTGACCTGGATTCCTGCACTGAGCAGGGGGTTGGACTCGATGGCCTTGTAGGACCCTTCCAACTCTACTTTTCTATGATTCTATGATTCTACATCTACCTTTCTTTTCCAGGAAGAGCTATAGCTGTGGATCATGTAAGCAATAACTACTCTATTTCTCTTCTTTCCACATCTCCCCATTTATACTTGACCTGAATTATTTCTGCTTTTGCTGTTATACTTTCCCCTTCACAAAGCAATAGATAAATGGTTATTTGATTGTCACTCACCGAGGTAGAAAGAGAAAAGCATAAGTGATCCTATGGTGGCCTCCCCCAAGCTGGTGCCCTCCAGATGTGTTGGATTACAACTCGCATCATCCCCAGCCAGCAAACCAATGACTTTTGGGCGAATGAGAGTAAGGATAGTAGTCCAACACATCTGGAGGGCAACCAGGTTGAAAAAGGCTGCCCTATAGCCATAATATAGGTGTTAGGGGGAGTGAAATCACTAGACCACTTCCTATTATCATTGGCCTTGCACGCTGAGTCAGTTACTTAATGATGCAACATCAAGTAAATGAGAGTGAAAGAGGAATTACCACAGAGAACTTGTGGAGAATCCAGCTGTTGGGGTAATATATTGCCCAGGAAACCGGTAATAGCATAGCACTATACAGCAACGATATTTTGAGATCATTTCCCACACACTGGCACTCAACTAAGTAGCAAACACAGCGCCCGACAAATGTCAAGAGGAACAGAGAGCAACAGGGTCACGCTTTAGGCTCCTAGCTATCCTCATATCTCATCGGCCTGAAGAAGAGGAGGGTGGGCAAGGGCACTCTTCTCTCAAATATTTGAGCGCCGAGCACAGCTTCAGAGGCACCAGGGTTTTTCTCAGACAGGTCCAAAAAAATAACACCTTGAAAATGGGGGGGGGGTCCCCCCGCGATTTATGACAGCGCCAGCTTGGGCTTCCCCGTCGTGTCAGCCAAACAGAAGAAAGAACAGAGAGAGAGAGAGAGAGAGAGAGAGACCAAGAGAGCAGGTATTGCCCCAAAACAGAGACGCCCTTCCCGACAAGCACACGGGGCGCCGCCACCCGAGGAAGGCTGCGGAGGGAGGACGATGCCGGGGGTGGCTGCGAAGGCGTCAGGCTCTCCTCTCGCAACGCGCTCCCTCCTTCCTACCCCGACTCAAGGCCAAGCACGCAGCCCAGAGCAGGAGCAGCTCACGTGGGGTGGGGGGAGAAGAACCAGAAGGCTTCGCCTCCTCTGCTGCTCGTCACTTCTCACTCTCTCACACACGCACACCTGGCGGGTGGGGGCTGAGCCTCTGCTCTTGTCATTCTCCTGAGTGGAAGGGGGAGAAGAGAGAAGGTGGCGGCGGGGGCCGCCGTTAGCGTACGCAAAAGCTCGGCGCAGCGGCTGCACATACCTGCTGCCTCCTTTCCCGGTGGAGGAGGGGGGAAGAGGATAGGGGGCGGGACAAAAACTTGTTACCGGGAGACGCGCCGCCGCTTCTCGCCTCACTGTTTTGTTATGAGTTGTCCCGCCCCTTCCTTCCCCTCATCTGAGAGTCGGGACGAACTTCAAGTTCCACTTCCGGCCCTGGGGTGACGTCACCCTGCGCAGTAGATCTAAGGCGCGGAAGGGTTGGGCATTTCTCTTCTCTCAGAGCAATCGCTGCAGAGCAGCGGGGCGTACGCGTCCGAATGCCTTTGCTCGTCGGTACTGAGCATGCTCAATTGTTCAGAGTCTGCCTAGTGGGAGACGCTGAAGCTTGCCGCTTGCCCCTCTCTTGCCCGCAGTTGCTGAATCAGTGTCCAGTTTACTGGAGTATACAAACAGCAGGATCTGCTGTCGCAGGAAGGGATTATGAATTAGGGAGAATGGCGCAGCGGACTCCTAACGTGGGTGACCCTGCACCTGTTTCCTCGGAAGTAAGTCCCACTAGGTTTAACGGAGCTGATTCCCTAGTTACTCCATGTAACTTTCTTAAGAATAAACCCTGTTGAACACAGCAGTGGGGACGTACTTCCAAGATAAACATGCATGCATCGAAAGTCTCGGTGCTATCCTATGCATGACTTAGTCCCAGATAAGTGTATATGGGTTTCCAACCTAAATCCTATGGAAGTGAACAGGACTTACACCCGATTAAATATATACAGGATTGGGCTAACATACGTATATAGATACTGGAAACTCAAGTAGAGCGTGAAAGTTATGGGGCTGGTCAGGATTTAACATGCTGCCTTGGCTTAATCCCGATTGCCCTAGTTACTATGTATTTTACTCTATCGTCCCTGGAAGAGCAGATTTCCCCCCTCTCTTTTCAGAAAGCAGACTTGCTGCTGAATAACCCACGCATAAGATTGCGTCTATAGTGTCATATCCAGCTTTCACATGGGAGGAAGGAGGGAGCCACACAGTAGGGATGTCATTTGTTTGCCACATTTTCTTTTTTTAATTAAAAGAATAGGTGTGAACTCCAGCACTGGAGGAAGAGTCAGGGCCAGTCCTACTATTAGGCAGAGTCAGGCAGCAGATGGGGGGGGAGCAGATGGGGGGACAGCAACAACAGCCCCTTCAGTTGTTCCTCCTGAGCCCCCAGCTGTTCCCCTCGCTTGAAAGACAGATTTGCATAGCCCACACAGACTGCCCTGGGGTCCCCACATGGGCCTACTGCCCTCAGGTATGGTGGAGGACACTATCCCGTCATCAGGGTTGTAGAGTCTAGAATCATTAGACTGCCAGTCTGGTTGGCTTCTGTACATGGAATGGGGAGGGGGCACCACCTTGTCCTTCCCCTCAGGCAGCAAAATGTCTTGGGCCAGCCGTGAAACAAACTAATTTTAAAAGGGAATTTTAAAAGATTTCAAAATGGAGTAGGAATGGCAGCAGGTAAGTTGCAATGTCACAGGCACTAGCCAACAGATCTCCCCGTAAAGGTAATCCATCCAAATTCATCACAAGCAGCACTTTAAGCTGTAGTGGATGTGCTGGGGCCACAATCATTCAAGCAAAATATTGCACTTTGTGCCAAAATACAGTTGCTTTGCAAAAGGTATGCTAGCTAAGTGCTGTGGATCTTCCACTCTGACCAAAACAACTGAATGGTAACAGCACATTCTTAAAGCAATAAAACAACAGTCTGGAAAGGCTTTTAGGCTGGAAAGGGATGGCTGTGCCATTCTCCATAATGATGGGACAGGGTTTCACAGGGAAAGCCAAAATTCCATTGTCATCATCAGAAACAGGAGTCACTAAAGTGTCCCTTACATTTGAAAATTGTTGCTAGAAATGTGCCTGCAAGGAAGGATTTTTCCTGGAATGTGTCAGGCCTGGAATAAACCTTATTTCAAGCATCTGGAGT
Source organism: Shinisaurus crocodilurus (assembly GCA_021292165.1). NCBI lineage: Eukaryota > Metazoa > Chordata > Lepidosauria > Squamata > Shinisauridae > Shinisaurus > Shinisaurus crocodilurus. The sequence continues at coordinate 48,899,702 of CM037877.1, forward strand.
CATCCCCCCCACTCTTTTTCCTGTTGTCCCTCTCTGTGTGCAAACTGCCATATGGAAACAGTATGGACAAGGTTAGATGGATGTTATTTTCATATCCTAATTTCTCTTATGGTTAACTGCTAAAAGTGTTGTAAATTTGTGGGGGTTTGTCCCTGGAATATCTCAAAAGCTGTTAAATTGCTGCTTTTCAAAACCTTTAGTAAGATCTAAATGTTGTTGACTTAACCTTTGTCTGGTGCCTTGATTTTCATCCCATGCCTAACTTCCTTGCCACACTATCCAGTATAGTAAGATGACTGGGTCAGTAGGAAAGTTACAGAGGTTAAAAGGTGGGGTGAGCATAGCAATATATTAGTCCAGATAAGGCATTCTTAAAGGTCTGTCTGTTAGAATTCTGTTGTTTTCAGCTTTTGCTACTGCTGGACCAACCATGTGTCAGTGTTTGCAGTCGGCTTCTCCTGTACCTGAACAGCCACGAAGATATTGGTAAGAAATGATTATGTCCATTTTTTATTTCAGGTAGAGACGAAAGAAGGTCAGACTGTCAATCAAGGAGGGAGAGGACAAGAAAGAAGTTGTTTCTTGTAATCAGGGCCAGTTGCAGGTTTTTGTGGCTCCCCAGGCATAAGGTGTCTATGGGCTCCAGTATTGTGGCTCACTTCCTCTCCTCACTCCTACCCCAAAGATAGCGGCTCTAATGAAGGGAGGAAAGCAAAAGATGATAGCTGTTCTGCAGCCTCCAGGTCTCCCACTCCCCCCCCCCCACATCAGGAAATGGGAGTTTGTGTCAGAGACATCGGAGCCAGTGTGGCGTAGTGGTGAGAGTGTTGGACTGGGACTCAGGAGATCCGGGTTCTAGTCCCCACTCGGCCATGAAACCCACTGGGTGACTTTGGGCCAGTCACTGACTCTCAGCCTAACCTACCTCACAGGGTTGTTGTGAGGATAAAATGGAGAGGAAGAGGAGGATTATGTGAGCCGCCTTGCAGGAAAAAAGGCGGGGTTTAATATAATAAGTAAATAATAAGTAAATGATCCCTCAGGAATGAGTTCCTTGAGAGATGCCTGAGGAGGCAGCGTACCATTGCACTCTTTATTCTGCTGGTAACAAGGACTTCTCCCTTTGGGAAATCAGCCCTGTGCCTTGGGTCAGCAGTGGGCCCTCTGCCCTGGGACTTGTCAAGTGGTGCCTGCCTTGACGCCAGGCCTGCCTTCAAGGTTTCATTACTCCAAGTGTAATTACTCCAGCCCAAGTGTAACTTTTTCATAGTGTCCTGCTATAGATGCCTACAATGCAACAGGAAATGTTTACTAGTAACTTATTCCACCTCCACCCCACCCCCCCACCCCCACACACTGCAATAGGTAGGATAACCCTACCAGCTGGGAAATCCTATAGGAAAGTGAATATTTTTTATTTTATTTATTTATTTATTATATTTATCAATCGCCCATCTGGCCGGTCACCCGGCCACCCTGGGCAATGTACAACCAAAATACAGCAAAACAACACAATAAAATATAATAATTAAAACAATATAAAAAATTCTCATAAAAAACCTAACCCACCCCATATTCCCGCCTGAACAGCCATGTTTTTAATGCACGGCGGAAGCTCATCACGGAGGGGGCATGGCGAAGGTCACTAGGGAGGGAGTTCCATAATGTGGGGGCCGCCACAGAGAAGGCCCTCTTCCTAGTCCCCACCAGCCTGGCTGCTCTGGCTGATGGGATAAGGAGAAGGCTGTCCGTGGCAGACCTTGTTGAGCGGCCTACTTGATGTTGCTGGAGGCACTCCTTGAGATAAACTGGGCCGGAGCCGTGTAGGGTTTTAAAGGTCAAAACCAACACCTTGAATTCGGCTCGGCAAGCAACTGGTAGCCAGTGCAACTCATTAAGCACTGGCGTGATGTGATCACACCGGCGGCTGCCCTTAATCAGGCGAGCCGCCGCGTTCTGTACCAGCTGAAGCTTCCGGACCGTCTTCAAGGGTAACCCCACGTAGAGCGCATTACAGTAGTCTAGGCGAGAGGAGACCAAGGCATGAACCACTGATGGGAGCAGGTGATTAGGAAGGTAGGGGCGCAGCTGCCGTATCAGATGGAGTTGATACAGCGCCGCCCGGCTCCCAGCTGCCACCTGAGCCTCCATGGACAGCTGGGAGTCTAGAATGACCCTCAAGCTGCGGACCTGGTCCTTCAGGGGTAGATGTACCCCATTCTGCACCAGGTCAACATCCCTTAACCTTCCCTTGTCCCCCACCAGAAGTACCTCGGTCTTGTCGGGGTTCAGTTTCAGCATGTTCCTTCCCATCCAGCCGGTCACTGACTCCAGGCACTTGGACAGGGTCTCAATGGCCAACCTCGGTGAGGACTTAAAACAGAGGTAGAGCTGCGTGTCATCCGCATACTGATGACACTGCACCCCAAACCTCCTGATGATAGCTCCCAGCGGCTTGAGGTAGATATTCCTATTACATGGATAGAGTAAGGACACTGACTGCTCCTGTTTCTCTCATAAGCTGATACTCTCAGAGTGTCATGAAAATAGCATCTATAACACAGGTGCCAAGTTGCCTTACAATAAGCAGACATAGTTTTTGCTCGCCTGTTTTATTTTGCTTTTCTTGTATGTTTCTCTCTTTTTTGTCTTTAGGCTCTGTTAGCCACATTTGAATCCCTTCTCAGATTCTGTCTCTTCTTCTCCGTCCTCCTTGATGGACTCCTCTTCTTTCCCCTCCGCCTCAAAGTGCTAGCCTAACCAGTCTCTTGTATTGACTGGATGGCCTCGTGGCAGTTAGGCCACACTTCCCTGTCACTGTGCTGAAGAAAGGGGTTATGTTTCAGCCACAAGGAAGTGCCAGACAGCAGAGAACTGCTACTATTTTACCAGAAAGAAAATCCCGTTGCAATCAATGGCTGTCGAAGCAACAACTGCATTTAGGATTGACGCACTAGAGAGGCCCCTGCTTGAGGAAGATAAAAGCAGATCAACTGTGGGGAAGAGATGGACATGCCCTGTCAGTTAGGAGACACTCAGAAGGAAAGAAGCAAGTTTGCTACTCAAAAAGCCACTGCGTTCAGCCCTACGGCTTGGAATGGTCTAGCCTTGTATATTTTTCTTGTTTATATATTGTTTAGAATTCTGACAGACGGATGCGGGGAGGAGGAAGCCAGTAAAGCAAGCAGCCACCACCATTGCCTTCCCCTGCCGCCGCCGCTGCTTCACCAGGCTGAGACGGAGTGGGACCCTCCTCCGCCCCTCACAGAGGCCATTCCAACCAAGTCCCTTTCAGCAGGAGAGGAAGAGGAAGTAAACTATCACCATCTCTTCAAAGAGGCTTTTAAAACCATTTTTAATTCTATAAATCCTCCCCACTGCCTCCCTCTTATTCCTTGTGTGTCATGTCTTAAATTTAGATTGTAAGCCTGTAGACAGGGACTGTCATGCTGCTTATCTTTGTAACACTGCTTTGTAAGCTGTATCTTTGTAAGCTGCTCTGGGCATCGTTTTGGCTAAAGGGTGGAGTATAAACGCGATAATAAATAAATGCTGTTGTAATTATGTATTAGTGGTCTAATTGACCTTATGTAAGCCAGCCTGGGAGCCTTGTCAGCAAAAGAGCAGGATAAAACTTATTATAATCATTAATGAATAATTTTTATATAATATAATACAATTATTATTATATATGGGTAATGACTACATGAATAATTGTTGAGAGCATCTTTGATCTGTACTTCTTAGCCTTTCTTGCTCTAAAGACAATATTTGATGATAGAAGATTGGAAGAGCTCTTTGGAATAATACTGAACTCCTTTTCTCTTGCATTCTATCTTCTTTCAGGGGAAAGCAACATTGGACTTTGTCCCCCTGAATGAAGATTGTGGGGGTTTGCAGCTGAAGTTGGCTTCAGACCAGATTAGTAGGTATTCTGCAAACATGACAAATACAGTTGTTTGCATGGCAAGCAGATTGCAGACAGCACAGTCTTCACCAAATGTCTGCAACCCAATCGCCACCATACTATTGAATGTCTGTTGGTGTTTTAATTTTCTTGTTTTAATGTTTCTCTTTTGATTTGTTTTATGGTAATTTTAACTTTTTGGAAGCTACAGGGTTGTTGTGAGGATAAAATCGAGAGGAGGAGGGTTGTGTAAGCTGCCTTGGGTTCCTTGGAGGAAAAAAGGCGGGGTATAAATGTAATTACCGTAAATAAATAAATAAAATAAACAAGCCTGTGAGGTAGGTTAGGCTGAGAGTCAGTGACTGGCCCAAAGTCACCCAGTGAGTTTCATGGCTGAGCGGGGACTAGAACCATTGACCATTCCAGTTCTTTCTATTGTAGTTTATCCATTTCCTTATTTTTAAACAATAGAGATGCTAAAGTCATTACTTCATGTGGTACTTTTAACTGGTTTCAAGAGATTCCATTTATGTTTCTGGTCATTCTAGAAAGCTAATCTTTGTGGCTTCAGTGAAGCACGATTATAGTGGCAGAATCCAAAGCAGGCTACACAAGTAGTACAATAAGTTCAGTCCATCAGAAGGTTCCTTTTTCTCCCCTACAACCACATTTGAAAGAGAAACAATGAAAATTTTCTCAAATGGCACCACAGAAGGTGGGCAGGAACAAGCAGCTCTTAGAAAGAAAGGGGGGGGGGGATTTATTAACACTTTTGGCTGCTATTTATCCCTCCAAGGCAGCGATACTGAGCATTTAAAATTGGATCTTATCTACCTAGTTAAATTAAGGGTGTGTTTTCTTGCTATATCCACAATGGATATAGAAACAGAAAAAAGCAAATTTGCTAAAAATGATAATGTCCCAAGATGAGATTATTTTAATTGTGAATGATATAAGATGTTTAAGAATGAGCTATTTCTGTGTCTATTTGAAACTTATAAAGCAGCTATTGGAATAAGAAAACTCCCTCCATGTTAGAGGCAAACGTTTTGGTGACACTAAATCCCGAGAAAGATCCAATTAATTGTTCTAGTTAGACCTATGCCTTTACTATAATCTTAGCTACTAGGCTACAGTAAATATTGCCATCTTTAGCCCATCCTGATCAAGTGGGATTCATACCTAGCAGACAGATGCAGATCATATTGACTGCAGTCTTAATCAATTAAACAGGTTTCTTATAATTCAGGGCTGGTACCAGTTCTATATTTATTTTTATTTATTTATTTATTTTATTTAGACCCCGCTTTTTTTCCTGCAAGGGAACCCAAGGCAGCTTACATAATCCTCCTCCTCCTCCTCCTCTCGATTTTATCCTCACAACAACCCTGTGAGGTAGGTTAGGCTGAGAGTCAGTGACTGGCCTAGAGTCACCCAGTGAGTTTCATGGCTGAGCGGGGACTAGAACCCGGATCTCCCAAGCCCCAGTCTAACACGCTCACCACTATTCCACACTGGCTCTCTTTATGCTGAAAAGGCATTTGATAAGATCTACTGGTCTATTCTGTTCTTGATTTTGCAGCTACTCAGTTTGCTCTTGCAACTGATTAATTCATAGATTCATAGATCATAGAGTTGGAAGGAGCCTATAAGGCTATCGAGTCCAACCCCCTGCTCAATGCAGGAAACTAGAGGAGTCGTCTCCCATCCAAGTAATAACCAGGCCTGACCCTGCTTAGCTTTCCACGTTCAGACAAGCTGAGCTAGCATGAGCCACAGGCCTGAATTTAATAACTTTTTACAGTACCGCAACCTCCAGAGTTTCAGTCAACAGGCAAGTTATCTGAACCCTTCTCTTTTCGCAGAGCAATGAAACAGGAATGCCCACTCTCTTCTATCTTATTTGATCTGGCATTAAAGCCATTGGCACATACAATTGGGCAGTATGATAACACAAGAAAGCAGATCAAGAATCTTAAGATTCTGTTTCATGCTAATAATGTGTTAAATACACTAGCTGAGCCTAGCTTATCTACTTTCTGGTTACACTATCAATTGGAGTAGATCAGGATTATTACATCTAGATCCAAATGCTCGAAAAAGTAATTACTCCAATTGGTCCTTTAATTTGGGCTGAAAATAAAATTAAATATCTGGTTGTGTGGATCTCCTAAGATATTGGGTTGGATCCAGCTTTTATTCCACCCGGAACCTTCCAGAACAGATTCTCAAGGAACCTAGGGGACTGCAGGGGTTGACAGAGGTTACCTCCCCACCCCTTCTGCCAGTGGGATCCCCCTGCTGGATCAGAAGCCTCTTACAGGTGAAAGGAGCTGCAGGTTGCTGGATCCAACCCATTAATCTGATAGCTAAAATAACTTGAAGCCCTGTTTTATCTAGAATAAAATGGACTTAAAACACTGACATCCGTGGACTTTACATTACAAGGGCAAGGTAATACAATTAAACTGAACATCCTCCCGTGCTTGATTTATGTTTTATGGGGAGCACCACTTACTATTTCAAGTAATTATTTCTCCAAATCTATTCAGCACCACACACCTTTTTGTGTGCTGGCAGAAAACCTCGAATTTCATTTTCATTGAATTTCACTTTCAAGATATAGCACCCTATGTGCTGCTTTTCTAATCTTCCAAGTACTTAGGCACAGTCTTGATGTGTAATTTCGAACAAGGTAGATCACATTGTAGCTCTTATTACACCCACTTAGTGGCAAAACTGCTTTCAGTTGTCTTTTGAAAGAAAGATGCCTCCCTTTAACCCTTGTTGCACAAAAGGTAAGAAAGAGGGCATAATAGATAAAATGAATTTCTCCACTTAAATGTACAGCAAATCACCAATCCAGTGCTCCAATCTGAAAGTTGCCAATTTCTATGGCAAGCTTGGATTGACAAGGGCATTTTCACTCTCCTGAAGGCCTGCTGCTAACTTTCAGGGATGTAAAAAATTAATACAAATTGTCCAATAGCCAGCAATGTCAGTGTATAAGAGAGTAGGGCTTCTTATCCAGATTCCACACACTTAGCATGGGACACAGAATCAGGACACACAATAATCCCAGAGCAATGGAAACAAACTGTGCATTCAAGAGTTTCCCCTGCCCTCAGTCTCAGACTCAGGCTAGCACCGCAAAAGGTGTCACTGAATTCAATTATCCTTTCCCAGTTGGTCAGGGCCGGTGCTACCATTAGGCCAACTAGGCAGCTGCCTAGGGAAACACCTTGAAAAAAAAATACAGCGCTCTCAAGTGGGAAGGGGGGGTGCTAAATGTGATCTTGCCTAGGGCACCAAACTGCCTTGCACCGGTCCTGCAGTTGGTCATACTAAACTATGCTAATACCCCTGCTCCTGGAAAATATGAGAGACTAGGCTAACACGCATGTATTGGCACTGTAAGGTAATTGATGGTTGGGGGGGGGGGGAGATGCCAAACAAAGAATTAACCGCACACTAGGCACAATTTGTGAATTTTCCTTCCATCACTGGGGTCCATAGTTGCGTTGCAGCCCTGTGGCAGGCAGGTAGGCAGGCAGGCAGACAACTTGGGTTGGATGCATGTGCCCTTGTTGGGGGAAGCGTTGTTGTGCCAGCGGTCTTGCCCATTCATCTCACGAGTCAAGGCACCGACACCTGCCAGCTCTGGATTGTCTGTTGGGAAACTAGCTGTGAGGGGCCCTACCGTCTACGATGCACGGAGCTGCCCTGGCCTGCCCTTCCCTGCCTAGCAGGGTGAAGCCTTTTAATCCAGGCAGCGCAAGGGCCAAAAAACACAAGTGCTGGAACAGTGTTCACGCTCACTTGTCCCAGGGAGAAAAACAAGAACGCTTCTGCAGGCGCAGCCGTTCCTTCTGGCCAGCCCCTTCGGGGAGAAGGCAGGTTGGCGGGTCGGCTCCCTCGGCCACTGCCACGCACGGTGCCTGCCGAGGCTCATCCAGCGAAGAGACGGTCAGCCACGGAGGGAAGGGCCCAGCCTGGTCCCGGAACGACTGGCCGCTCGCCCCTCCCTCTCACAGACTGCTAGAGACGGCCGCCGAGCGCCGCTGCTGCTGCGGGTCTCCAACCTGCGCGTCGGTGGCGGCCGCCCGAGCACTCGGCGTCTTGCAGGGCGGCGACACGGGAAGATCCCTCTCCTCGGCGTGTCGCACCGCCCCCCCGATGGTGGCGCCGGCCCTTAGTTGTTATTAAGTGACTGGTTTTATAGGCTTGAGTGACTTTCCCCCTGTACTGAGCAGTGCGTAATCGAACTTCTGGAATAGTCATCCCGGCGGAAGCGTGTGGCATTTATCCATCGGAATACCTTATATCAGCCTTCCCCAACCTGGTGTCCTCCGGAGGAGTTGGAGTGCAACTCCCATCAGTTCCCTGCCTGGCTGGGAATGATGGGAGTTGCAGGCCGACACATCCGGAGAACACCAGGTTGGGGAAGGCTGCTTTATATAAATTCAATGGCATACGGGACATCATTTGGGGGTGCTTTGATGACAGCTATTTTGCCTCGAAGCAAGAGCCAATATGACCTAACATATCGTCTGGCTACTTGCCTAGCTTGAGGCTCAAATCCCCTCAAATGCCTTCCTCTTCTCTCCATTTTCACCAGGAATAAATTTTCCATTCCCTTTCTCCATTTTCTTCCAGACAAGGCTTTTCTAGCAGCTTTACCCTACCTTTTGCACAGAATTTTACAGGGGTCCAGGCGACATTCTGAAACCCTTTATCTTCTTACTTACCTGGCTGAAGAGAAGACTGCTAAAACAAGAATATTGTTAAACAAAGGCGTTTCTTCTGGATAATTTTCTACCACCTAAAGAGATGATGAACTTCAGTAAATTTTAGTTTTAAAAGTTATTTTACTCTATCATCTTTTTTTTTACATTGTTAAAGATAATGGACGTTTTTTAACAAGAAAACAGCAGCAGCTCCTAGATGACCTTCCAAAGTGTGGTTGGTTATTGATGTAGGATGACTATTAAAATCAAACAAGGCAAGCAGCAGCTAAATCACCAGGAGGTGCACTGAAATAGAAAGCTGTAACCTTCAGATTACCTTCAGAGTACATGTGTAATTGCACCTGTGCTCTTGAAGTCCGATCATGCAAGACAAAGAGCACCCTCAGCTCTTAATTATGTACTTGGTTGTTAAGATCATCTAGCACTTTGCAGAACCAATAGTGTTTTCCAGAATTAGGTTCTCAGCTTCCATGTGTTATGATAATGTTTGTATGGGATGGATTTTCATTTGCACTAGATACTTGATCTGTGCCTGAAAGGATTATTTCTTTGCCCACAGTGAACTGCAGATTGCTGATAGAACATAGAAGAACCATCTCAAATTCAAGAATGGATATATTATTTTAGTTTGAGTATTATTCTGACAAGTGCATAGGCAAAGTTCACCACATTCACTTTGTATTCAGATATATTAAAAGGCTGTTTCCTGCATCTCTGGAAGTCATTGAGATGAGAGGCATTTTTGAAATTAGGAACAAGTTTGTTTTGTGCTCATTTATTCCTCCAAGGAAATGACACAACTGAATGAGTTATGCATTGGGTGAAAGGTTTCAACCCACCCACCCCAAAATTCCTTTTTGTATTCTGCCACTCATCATAGTCCTATGGGTTTTACATTCATCTCAGCCTTCTGGATACTGACAGTGGCCAGCCAAATGCCAGAGGAAAACTCATACATCTCACAGTGGTGATATCCATAACCTCACTAATGCTTAGAACTGGTACAGGGATGCTGGCTTAAATCCAAAGGTGTCTAGTATAAGGAACTAACACCCGCTGAAGGGGAGGTCCATGATTTCTACCAGCTCCCCTCTCCATATGCAATGGTGCAGTTAAATAATTTTTTAGTCTGGACTTAATGGTCTTATGTCATCGTTCCTGCCTCCCCCCCCCCCCGACTTAATGGTCTTCTGCCACTATTTCCTCTCTAAATGGTAATTTGTGTTATTTCAATGGGTCTATTCTCAGCATGACAGTCTGGATCCAACTCAATAGTTCTGAAGAAGGAAAGTATCCCCACTGTGTTCTACATTTTCAGGCTCTTAGAGTAGACCCACTGAAATTAATGGAAATTAAGTTAGCCATGATTAACTTAAATCCCATTGATTTCAATGGGTCTACTCTTAAATTTGGATCCAAGCCAAAGTGGGGGTGTTCTCCCTAAACTTGGGGTGCTCCAACATTTGAGCAGGGTAAGGGTGAGAATAGCCCTGTTTGCACTGCAGGGCAAATAAGTCTGTGCTGAGTTTGCCTTAATCTTGAGTAGTGCTTCCTTCCCCTTCCCTTGATTCAACAGCCAAGAACTAAACTATGGGGCCAGGGAAGGGGGAAAGTGGTGGTGGGTGTCCTGCCAGGGATTCTGGAACTGATAGTCCCAGTTCCATCTCCAGCAAATGGTGCCCCACCAAGGCTCTGGAAATACCCTTCACCACTGCCATTTTCCCCTTCTCACAACCACCACCCCCAGCTCAAAAGAACAATGCAAGTGTCTTTGAGCATTTTACAACAGTGTAAAATGCTCAAAGACATTTTTGTGTCTTTTGTGAATGCATCAAGCATTCACAAAAGACTTGAACTTCTATGAGCATTTGATCTGAGGGCTAGCAAAAGCTCACCTCACCCCCACCCCCACCCCCAGTCAAGCTATGGGATGCTCATTCATCCCTATATTTAACCTCTGAAGGCTTGGGACCTAGGTATCTAAACAACCTCCTCCCCATATGAACCTTCTCTGGGTAAATAAGAGCTTTGGAAGCCCTTTTTAAAACTGTCCCCAATTAGCAGGTAACCACTGTGATACGTCCTTTGCCGAGTTGATTGCTGGATTTGGAACACTGTGTGTGTGTGTCTGTCTGTCTGTGCCTGGCCCAGATTAACCACAGGGCAAGGGAGCTGCAGCCCCTAGCCCAACATCACAGAGCGCCAACTAGCTAACCCAGATTCCCAACTTTCAAATTAAAAAAAGAGGAAGTATCTAGCCCTTTTAGAATCTCTCTCTATAAAAGGTGTCCTGACTGACTGACTGATTTTGACTGACTCATCAACGTCCAGCTCAAGCCGTTTAATCTAGGAACGTGAAATTTTGAAGGGACATTGCTTTTATGACGTAGACACCCACTAAGGAAGGATTTTTGGAAATTCCATCCCTAAGGGGGGGGAAGGGGGGAAATTGCCCCACTCATATCCTATGGGCAAAACAACAGGGGAGCAGTTATGCAAATCGGCCTCACCTCATAATTGCTGCAGGAGTCAATAGGAGCAGTTATGAAAATAGCCCATACGACACTTAGAATGTTCATATGAATTCCTGCAGGGGCCAATAGGGGTGGCTTTGCAAATCTCCCCTAGGCCATTTAGAATGTTCTGAGGGGGTGAAAAGGGAGGGAAAGTTTTTAAATGACTGAATGACTGTTGTGTGGGGCGTCGTCGCATAGGCTCCACTCCATCACGTTTTGACGGATCTACCCCAAACTTGGCATGCTCACTCTTCATCACCTGCTAGACTCTCAGGATTAACCTGATTTTTCTTTAAGATCAGATATTTCTGTAAGAAAAGATTTCTGCTGCCAGCACCCAGCCTAAACATTACACTTTCAGTCAGAGACACTGTATCTTTTCCATTGTTCCAAATCCTAAAATCCATGTGAGCACAGCTGCGGGCAACAGCTAGTCTGACATATGAGGCAAAACATTCAGGCACATTCCAATCATTTTGGAGAAATGGACAATCCTTTTGTGAGAAATGAGCCTGCTACCACCTTTCAGTGTTTAGCCAATGAGTGAAGTCACATCTGTGATCAACATTTTGCCATAGAGAGAAGTGTAGAGCAACCACTTATCTGTAGAAGATACTTCCTGGTTAATTTTGAACCTTTTTTTTTTTTTTTTTGGCCCCCGGAAGCTGTGTGTGAGTGCACACAACCATTTTGAAATGGTTTGCTTTCTGACATTTTGCTGGCTCAGTGAGTTATTTCTGTGCCTTAGAGTACCTAAAAGAAGGAAAGGGAGTGAGGGAGAAGAGGGATTTTGGCTTGTGCAATGAGGCTACAATCCTATACACACACACCTAGGTGTGAAACCCATTGAACACAGTGGTACTTTCTTCTGAGTAGATGTGTATAGGGCTGTGCCATTAACAAAGCCAATATTAGTCTATATTGCAGCAAAACAACAAGGAGCCTTGCAGCACCTCACTGTTTATAATTCTCTGCCCCCCATGCCCCTACACACACACCCCATATGTGCTGTGTGCAAACCTGAAACTCCCCATAATATTCCATATATCTGATGAAGTGGGCTATAGTCCACAAAAGTTTATGCCAGAATAAATGTTAGCCCTAAATGTGTCATAAGACTCTTTGTTGTTTTTCCTGTTAATAAAGTTTCTTCAAGTTGATGTTCATGCAAAAGATGGAGGCATATAGGTGGGGCATATGAGAAGCATGAGGAAGTTCTTCAAATTTTAAAAGTTTAATATGATTTATAAGAGTTGGTGCCAGTCTGCAGGCTTCCTCCTCAGGGTCTCTAGAAGTTAAATTTCCAAGTGGGGTAATTAATGCAACTTTTCCTTCCGGCCAGCCCCTTCGGGGAGAAGGCAGGTTGGCGGGTCGGCTCCCTCGGCCACTGCCACGTACTGTGTGCCTACAGGCAGCATGTAATGCACAGCTCGCCGTTTACATGCTAGGGCATTATTTTATTTATTTATTTATTTATTATATTTATATCCCACCTTTTTTCCTGCAAGGAACCCAAGGTGGCTTACATGATCCTCCTCCTCTCCATTTTATCCTCACAACAACCCTGTGAGGTAGGTTAGGCTGAGAGTCAGTGACTAGCCCAAAGTCACCCAGTGAGCTTCATGGCTGAGTGGGGACTAGAACCCAGGTCTCCCGAGTCCCCATCCAACACTCTCACCACTGCACCACTGCCCACACTATGAAGATAGTGTAAAACAACTAAGTTTTTCTAGCATAAAATTCTAAAACAACTAAGTTTTTCTAGCATAAAATTATTTATTTCATTTCATTACGTTTATGATCTGCCTTTCCTCCAGGAGCTAAAGAGTTCCCCATTTTTATCCTCATAACAATCCTGTGAGGCAGGTTAGGCTGAGAAGAAGGAAGGAACTGGCTCAAGGTGATCCAGTGAGAAATGGGAGGCATTTACTGGCTCTCCTCAGGCAGCAAAATGGTGTGTGTGTGAGTGTAGTCCATCGTGTTTGGCTGTTATGCCTGAATGAGGCAGTCTGTGCCTGTGTGTGTGTGTGTGTGTATGAGAGAGAGAGAGAGAGAGAGAGAGAGAGAGAGAGACTTAAATGTGTATCTATGTTTTCTGTGTGCTGTATGCTGTAAAAGGGGAATGTTGTTTTTGTATTTGAGTTCTCTACCATGGAAGAGATATGAGTCTTTTGCTTCCAGGAAAGCATGGGAGACAATTTCCCCTGAAATATGTAGTCAAAATGTTTTTGCATTATTATTGTACATTGTTGACTGTGTGTGTGCGGATGCACACAAATGTCTTGTGTGAGTACAGTATTGAGGGCAAAATAGAGGGCCTATTGCACACAACTAGTTCCGGGGCCCATCATAGCCTTGATCTGGCCCTGGTGCCTGGTGCCAAATTTGCTCAAACATAGAAATCAGATGAAAATGTTTTTATTTGCCTGGGATATAGTTATAAATGATGTTGATTTGACTGTTGCTTCTGACTTTTATTTTCTTGTTTTAATCTGTTCTTCAGTCTTTATTGCATTGTTTTAATTTTTAATATATTCATATTGATTTTTAAATTGGAGGCTACCTTAGAATGTTTTGTTTAAATCAAAAGTAGTGTTACAATTTCGAAAAACAAATTTCCATGGATATTAATGTGTTCAAGATGCTGATTCATGGAACACTATTGTTGTGTGTGTGTGTCTCTCTCTCCTACTCCCCTCTCCAGCCAGAACGTCAAATGCAGCTCACGGGTTTCTTTGTACAGTTTTATTAAGCAAAAGCAGGGCAACTCGGGTGGTTGCAGAAAAGTGTTACACAAAAGTAAAGAAAGTGATTCAAGACCCTTTATCCCCTCAATGGGAGGTCAGGAATATTAAACAGTTGATTCTGCACTATGTGTTTCCGCACTTCCTAACCTCACCCTCAAAGTAGAGAACAGACTCCGCCTCTAAGGTGGGTCAAAAGTCTTGTTAGCCAACCGAGCTGATAGATGAAGAGATGTCAGCTGTTCTTGCCTACGTAATTTACGCTGCTCTCGAACATCTGTTACAGAGGCTGTTACCCCCCTTCCCCCATCTCTGCCTTCCCTGTTCCCAGAGATTCTTCTCCCCCCCCCCTTCCACGGCCTCTAGCTCTAACCTTGACGGTGCAGCTGGGTCCTGGTTATCTTCACAGAGAGGCATCTCTGAGGCTTCCTCTTCTCCTTCCCCCTCTGTTCCAGAGTCCATTCCCATGGAATCTGACCGGTGCTGTTTTGGAGTTAGGGAATCAGAACTGGAGGGGCTAGGAGAGCTAGCCTCGACAACTATAAATGGATAAAAATGGCAAAGTAATGAAGGGTGTGCCCCTATCCTCTTGGATCTGGTGCATTAATTTTTGCTTAACGGTTATTCCCAATTTTTTGGAACCATATCTTTATGGTGAGGTACTTCTGAGAACTCCATCTATAAGTAGTATCAGCTGCCAATGGTAGGTTTAAGGTGTTATTTGTGTACAGGTGTACCGCTAGGTATACAGGTTCCGAATGTGATAAATGACACAAAAGCACTATTTTGAGTTCATGTTGGACTAGGCATGAGGACATGCATTGAGGGGGTTGGGCAAACAGTAGATATCTTGTGGCCTACAATGGTTTAAATGGTGAAATAATGTTGTTGAAATCTACCACATGTCACATAGTGCAAGAGCTAGCACTATGAACCATGTACATAGTACAGTCATGCCTTGGATTGAGAGCATAATTCGTTCCGGAAATGTGCTTGTAATCCAAAACACTCTTATATCAAAACGGAATCCCCCCCAAAAAAAATTTGTACAGAGATTTTTAATTTAAGCCGTACTACAGTACTTGTATTGCAAGACGACGCTTGTATATCAAGTAAATAAATAAATATTAAAAATTTTGCTTGTCTTGCAAAATGCTCTCAAACCAAGTTACTTGTAATCCAAGGTATTACTGTAAAGGGGAATGGGTGTAGCTCAGTGGTAGAGCACATGCTGTGCATGCGGAAGGTCCCAAGTTCAATATTCAGTATCTCCAGGTAGAGTTGGAAAAACAGCTGCCTGAAACCATGTAGAGCTGCTGCCAGTCAATGCTGGCAGTACTGACCAATGGTCTGACTCAGTATAAGGCAGCTTCCTATGTTCCACTGCTTTATTAGCAGAGCCACAACTTTGTCCTACCTATGCTCCATTTTCTTTTCTTAGAAGCTATATGCGGCATAAAATATGATATCTCGTCCCCTCTCAGGAGAAAATTGGCCTTTTCTCTAATATGTCTTCTATCTTTCTGTGTTTAGGAATAGCACTTTTTATCTAGCAAGTGACATTTTTCAAAAGTTCCATAGAAGGAGTTTTTAGCAATTTGTGATTGGTAGGATTTACTAGAGGTAAAGACCAATGATGCTGGGTTAGACTGAGCCTGCCAGCTGAGAAGAAAATTGAGTGTTTCTGCTAGGGTAAACTAATTGGCCCATACTTGGCCTTGGACTGCTGAGAGGGTGGAACAATGAATTAAAGAACATCCACTCCAATCTGGAGCAGTTCTAGAATCGATAGCTCTGTTGCCCATGGAGCCTACAAAATGGCCTTGGAAGGAAAGAGATCATATAGCATTAGCAGGAACAGTAGTTATTAAAGGTAAGTATATGTATTTTGTTCATCACCTTTGACTTTTCCCCTTCCATTTCCTGAGCTATATTTAAAAAGTTATCAAACAACAGCTGTTCTTATTTTTATTATTTGCATCACAATCACTTTCAGTGGTACCAAACACTGAACTAAAGTATATACAAGCACATATCAGAACATAAATCCCACTAGTTTCAAGAGGAAATGTGACAAAGGAATGGAAGAAAGTAACAGTAATATAAAATGTGGATATATTGCATCACCTGCACAAGAGGGGCACATAATTAGTTTCAAGTTATATAAAAATCAATATACCCTGTTAAAAGCCAGCTATTTCTGAGCATGGTTCAACAACAAGTAATTGTTGAATGTAATTTGGGAATATGGGTAGTTACTGAAAGCCTGGAGCCTAAACATGGTCTTAAAACACCTTGCTTACAAAGACCTAGGGTGCTTTTAGATTAGGCTTTTATCATGCCTTCACCCTGCCTTATTTACGAAACCGGGGGGGGGGGGGGCGTGCATCCAGATGATGTTATTTTCCACTTGTAATCCTCCTGTGTTTTCTCAATACTTCCGTCATTTTTCTTTCCACAGAAATATGTTAAAGTGAAAAAGATGGAATACCTGTACAATGTCTTTTGATTGGTAGCACTAGAAACACTTCCAACGTACATCTGAAAGCACCCCTACATTTATTTCCCAAATATAGAACTGGAGGATTTTAAATAGCTTCTGAAGAGAATCAGCAATATTTCCACTGAACACCTCAAGTCTGCATCTCTTCATTATGCTTCGTTATGAAGCCTCTTCCTTAATTTTTGTGGGGATTCTTCACCAATAAGCATATTGAGAGTTGCAATTCTTTGCTTGAACAAGATGTGGGTGCTCTCATGTGACAGGCTTCTTCCGAAAAGATTCACAGCCTCTGGGATTCTTGTACTGAATATAACATGCACCATTGTAAATATTTGTACTAATGAAGATAATTAAGAGATCTAGGCAAAAGAGAGGGAAGTGCAGAGGAGGAAATTGGCATCCGTTCCAATCCTCTGGATTTTGTACAATGGTCAGTGCAATAGATTTAGACAGAAACAGGAACTTTCTGCAATCATAAAATGTAAATCCCCTGCAGCCCCTGAGATACTGCAATTTTAAATATTAATAAAAGGTGAATTGTGGTATTTTATTCTTTTCATATTATTCTCTGGATACTTCCTTCTGCAGAAATATACATTCTAATATCTAAGCTACAGGTGCTAAGTAAATCAGGCAGCGTTATTCATCCATCACTCTTACTTTTATACACTTCTGTCAGGATTTCTAGTGAAGAGGATAGAATAATTGCATTCAGATAAGAAAAACAAAACAAATTCTCATTATCTGTACTGTATTCGGGATCCAAAGCGTAGCAGCAGTGTTAGAGTTAAGCAGTTTTTACTTCCTTAGGACAAGTACTAAGAGTAAGGTTAGGAAAGGAAAACTTGTCATTAAACTTTTGCCTTTTGAATAGTTAAGCGACAGTAGACATAGTAGATTTACCAGGTAATCCTATACATGTCTACCCAGAAGTAAGCCCCACTGAGTTCAATGGGACTTACTCCCAGGTAAGTGTGTGCAGGATTGCAACCTTATATGGCAGATCAATAGAGTGGTCAACTACTAAAGCTGCCAAATTGCGTTTGATACTAAAATGTGTTTTAGATTTTGCAAAACAGTCTTAATGTAGCCTTTAAGGATAGTGCTTCCATTATACATGCAGTCCCTGAGTTAAGAACGTCCGACTTACAGACAACCCATACTTAAGAATGGACTTCTGGGTTCCCCGGCACTATGTCATTTACGTAGAGTACATAGCGTAGTATACTATGCAATTTGCATAATTTATGCAATTTGCGTAAATGCCAATTTTAATGTATAATACGCTATGCTGTTCCGACTTACATACAAATTCGACTTAAATACATTATTAAGAACGGAACTTGTTCGTAACCTGGGGACTACCTGTACTAAAGTGTGAAACATCACTCCAGTTTAATATGTCATGCCTTGTGCGCAGACACTTTTGGTGTTTTTATTTGTACTGTAGATCATCACACAACCATTTTCCATTGGCTTCAAGCCTCTAGTTCTTAGTGTGTTTCAAGGTTACCAGGCATTCACTGGTAATCTTAATACTTTTATCTTTAAAATTTACTGTTATTTTAATTTTTAAAAAACTTTTAATTTTCTCATAATTAAAAGTTTTAAATTATTTTTTTCTCAAAGAAAAAATAACCATATAAAGGTAAACAAGAAAAAAAGGTAAAAAATATAGTGTCTAACTGTTCCCTAGAAAAATAATCAACAGAACAAAACTTGTACAAACTACAAAGAGCTTCTTTGGAATGCCATCAATTCTCAAGGTATCACAGGTTGCTTTACTTCTATGATTTTAAAAATGTTTAATGAAAAAGGTACTCTTGTCAAGTTCTCTGTTCTACTTTAACTTCTGAGGAAAGAGAGGATGGTGTGAGATAAAGGTTTTTTAAGTGCTCCAGCATCTCTTTTTCTTTCTCTTCCAGAGCTTCTTCCTCTTTCATCTCCCATCTGAAATTAAAAAACAACAATTCAATTATTTCTTCAAATTAGCACATGTTTTCAGCTGACATATTTAGCATATTTGCTATATATGCTGGCCAAAGTTATTAACTGATGTTACTGTATTTGGTGGAAACAATGTATTATTCTTAATAATGTAAGATATTTTCCCATACATGTTTTGTACGCCCAGTATGCCTGATTTATTATTATTTGGGTATTTATAGGACACAGGCCAAAAGGCCATGAATGATCCATCTGTAAAACTTTTTTCTGCATATTGATTGCTATCTCTGGATTTTCCAGTCATGTTCCACATTTTGCACCTCTGTCCACCTTCTCTGCCTGAACCTCTTCACTGGCTCAGGTGGCTACCATCTGAAAACTCAAAGGGAGGATAGACCAGATTTGGTCCCTTTATGATTCAATGCATGATTACTCTCAACAGATTGGGAACTCAGAACCCATGACCTTGGGTTGATATTTTTAGTACCATGTGGAACTATTGTTGCACCAGAAAGCATGGAATTGGAGATAACATGCTTTTGGAGCTGCTCACCTAGTTTGTATATGTCTTCTGCTCAATCATGCTCCACATGATTACTGAAAACGATATCAGAATACGCATTTGAGCCAGTGTGCATTATCACTCCAACTCACAGTGGCAATAGCTTGATATTGCAACCACTTATGAAGGAATAGCCACATTCCTTATTTACCCCTTTAAAAGTAAAAGATCTAACTAAGAATAATAGAGATAAAAATGAACAGGTTTGAAAAATTGATCAAAACAATAATAAGTGTTTTTTAAAAATTTCAGATATTATACATTATTTAAAAAAAAACAAAAACACCACACACCTGGCTTAACACAAATCTGAATTTATCAAAATATTAAAACTGAATCCTTGACCATCTCACAAACAAGTGAAGCTTCGTAAATACTTCTGCCCTGATCCAGCATGGGAAATCTGTATGCAGAAACAGGCTTCTACATATTCCACACATTTGGATCCAAATCCACATTGCAGTGCTGATACAGGACCTCTTAAACTGGCTTGAAATAATGGAGATGGAGATGTGGACTCTCATCTCAGGCCACTAGTTTTTCTGCATGATTAGTTGTATGCAAATTAGAGCAGGATTGGCCATTGAGTTAATACCTGTTTAAAGATGCATGGGGAAAACATCCCCATGCCTTTTGAGATCAGACATGATAAATATGTCACAATAGGTTGTATATTATGCTTAATATGAACTCATCATGTGCCTGGAAATGACAAATCATCACAACTATTAGACTCTGGCTGAGAGATGCCATACTACATATCACTTGTATCACTGACCGAATCCATCTGGAACATCTCATACTCTTATTTTATATCCTCTCAGGACCAGAGCCCTACAGTTTGCTTTGTTTACCCATTACAAATATTTATTGCTGTACCTACCTAACAAACAACACAAACATTTACTTTATATCTTACTAAACTTACCAATCTTCCTAGTAGCTACCATACCTTGCTTCCCAAATGCCCTCAACACTATGGCTCAGTCTAGAAAGGAAGATCTGCAGAAGGCTTTCATGCATAAATTGTATTGCTATTATTCCCCCCAAATGATTACCACCACCACCCCCCCCACACACACACACAACTCAGTGTTTCTTGGGAACCTTGCACACAAATCAGATATATATCCATGTTTCACATTTTTACTTCCCACGTTTGCCCCAATCTTGTCCGCTCTCAGCCCACTGCTGACTTGTGCAATGGTAGCTGCACCAACACCAACCAACCATCTCTATGCCTGCCACTGATGCGGTTACACTATTCTGGATCTTTGTTGCACCAGTTTAATATGTTGTACTGATATAGCATTTTGCCCTACATATTCTTATAATATCCCTGTGAGGGCAGAGTTAAATGTTAAAACGAAACATGTGAATGAAACTCAGATGTCTTTTCTTTTTTAAAGCTTTTGCAGGACGGAGTGATTTTCAATGGGAGGAAGGTGTGCTTAACCCTTTCCCTACATGCCACATTTCTGCTGCAAATCTGCCCCAAGGTGCTTCACTCCTCTCAGTGAGATTGGGGGAGCGAGTGCAACAAAAAAGCAGCAAATGAGAAAATAGTTAAGCCACATAGACACATATTGGCGCTTCTTCACTCCAAATCACCCCTTCCCAAAGCAGCTTTTCTCTAACAAACGTGGCCATCCAATTCATTTATTGTTTGTTTACTGCCTTTCTGTCAATGCACACAAGAAGGTTTATTATTTATTTCTTTTAAATCATGTAGAAAATGCCTAAAACTTTCTAAGTAGAGTACAGAGATTAAACAGTCTCTGCCTGCAGGCTTACAATCTAATAAACATGACACAAAAGGAAAAGCACTCGGAAAGGGAAAAGGAAAATAAACAATTTCAGGTACGAATTCTTACATAATGTTACATAATTGTTATAATGACCAAATGAAAGGCCACTGAGGGAAATAGTTCTGGGGAGGGAGGATCCAAAATGCAGTTGGCCAATGGAGTGGGCCTTGTTATAACATTTACTTCCAAACTCAGTTCAGTTTCATTATCCCTGTACTGCATGGGGAGCTGAGTGTCGGGGACACAGTAGCTTGACTCAGGCTACCTGGGGAGTTCATGGCTGAGGTGGGACACCCTGGTTCACAGCTCATGCTCTAGGGCTGACAGCCTATGCAAACTTACCTGAAAGCAAGTTTCACTGAAATTAAATACATGTAAGATTGGGCTGTTAGGCACTATGTTACACCAATTCTACACCAGTTTAACATCAGAACTCACACTGATACAACATCTCATGTACCAAATCCTACGTACAGTTAGCGTTTTACAACAGACCATGAAAGTTCAGCTGTTAATCTAGTAGAGCACAGTCTGCATCTTAGCTGAAAGAAAACACACACACTATGTATTTCATATTCTCCAATTGCCCGAAATTTGCCTGGACAGTCCCTCAAACATTAATCCATCACACCTCTTACTTTGTTATGCAAATGTCCCAATTTGTTATGCAGAGCCAGGAATCCCCTGGCCGCTTACGCTGGCTCAGCTTGTCTGAGCGTGGAAAGCTAAGCAGGGTCAAGCCTGGTTATTACTTGGATGGGAGACCCCTCCTCTAGTTTCCTGCATTGAGTAGGGGGTTGGACTTGATAGCCTTGTAGGCTCCTTCCAACTCTATGATCTATGAAATCTATGAAACTATTTAGTTTATCTGTGATTTTACCCATGGACCCTTTAAGCAGGAAGGGAACAGACATAGGATGTGTGTGTGTGTGGGCAGGCATGTGATCTCTCTACCTGCTGCCTCTGACCAGGCCCCCAGGGTAAGTAAGACCCATTGAAGACATTTGTACTTACTCCTGACTGAGTAACTGTGCATAGGATTGCACAGTTTGTTTTAACTTAATTCAAGTTAGTTATATTCTGTAAGATTATTCCAGTTTAAGTGTTTCTTTAAATCTAAATTGTGTGAGTAGAGCACAAAAAGTGCTTTAAACTGGGGCCTTTCCACAATAACAAACAACAACAGAGCTGTTCAGCCCCTGAAAGTTACTCCTTGTGCTTAAAAACCAGAGCTGTAGAGGTGTTGGAGCAAAACGCTGAAGGGGCTCAAAACCCCAATGTTGTCTTTTTGTATTTTTCCCCACCCAAAAGCTCCCCCTCCTCCGCATCTCCTTTTCTTCTCCTTCTCCAACTGCCCTGAAAATGCTGGGACCAATCCTGACCATTTTAAAACAAAAAGAAAGAGATTTCCCTGCAAGCACTGACCCCCCCCCCCCATGAAAAACACCAGATATCAACAACTAAGGGTTTGGGTAAGGTAAAAAATATTACAAAAGCCACTAATAAAATATTATAAAATAATATATAATATAATAATGTAATTGAGGAGAAAGCCTGAACACACACACACGCAGTGACATGAACCCTGACACAGTTTTCCCCTTGGTAACCACACGTAGTTTTCCCCTAACAACCCCTCTCTGCATAATCCCCACCAGGGGACAGGAGATGCAGGACTGGCCAGACAGGTAACACGCATATCCTCAATGGGGCACATCGGCCCGAATCCACAAGAAGAAGCATGGACCATCAGGAAATGCAGGGCAGTCTCAAAGAGCTGCTAAGTATGCTCAGAGGGCATGATAAGCCCAAAGGAACAAGCCCACCTGATCGTAAAGGGGGCAGGAATAAGCCCACCTGATCACCCAGGGGCGGGGAGGGGGCGTGCAGGGTAGAAAACCCCTCTGCCTGCTCCACAGAGGTTGTCGAGAACACGGGCGAGCTGACATCTTCCAAGTCCAGCCCCGGCTGGGTCAAGCAGTTCTCTTCCCCGAGCACGGCGGCTCGGAGCCAGGCTAGAAGCGGGGAGTCGTAAAGTCTCTGGCCTAAGGTAACTAATTTCTGCAGTACGCTAGCCTGGGAACTAATTCATTCAGTCATTTGAGGTCACGACACCTAGTTTGTGTACATTGTAGTATTCCTAGAAGTCTATTAGTTCCGCTCCATTAACCTGTAGTAAATAAAATGTCTATTCTTGTTTTATGAATGGACTTGAGTGCTTTTTAAGCCGCGGTTGAGTTTTAACCGCGTAATATCCCCTTGACGGGCTATATCTCAGTGCCGGTTAACCCGTTAAGTGCCGAACTCACGCAGAAGACCCAGTTGCTGGTCTTCCACAGTAATAATTATAATATATATGATTTTGTGTGTTTCCTTTAATAACTTTTGTACTTGACCATGCCCTCATGTTGCCTGGCCATGCCCTCTTGATCACAATTCACACCTTCATGTTGCTTAACTATACCTCTTACAAATTCACGTGTGTCCCTATTTTCATTGTGAAATGTTGGAGGGTATGGTACTCCCCCCCGCCCTGCTGCTCAGATTTTCCAATAATTACCATCAGCGATATTGCTAGGCACTTAAAATATTCAGGGCCCAGGCCCATAGGACACAAATCTGCATAAAAATTGCAATGTTAATTTATATCTATATGCAAATCTATACATAATTACTAGGATTTATTTAAATTTCACAAAAGGCAAAGCCAGACAATTAATTTCTCATCAAAATCATCAAAAATAAAATAAATTCTTTAACTTGCTCCACACCCAAGATCATCCCAAATCAGTAGTTCCTGTTCAATTACCATTTATTTATTTAAAGCATTTATTTACCGCCCATCAGTCAAAAGGCTCCCTGGGCGGTTTACAAAAACAATACCAAGAAACCAATAAAAACAGCAAAAACATGAACATATTAAAATACACCAAGGTAAAAACAAGCAGCCAAATAAATTCAATCCCGAGGTACAGTGGCGAGAATAAAAAGAATAAAAGGAATAAAATCATCCATTAAAATATTGGGTAAGTAAAAAGGTCTTCACCTGGCACCTAAAAGAATAGAGGATAGGCCAGGCAGTACATTTGGTAAGAGGAGGGCCCAAGATGATCTGGTCAAGACTACCAATGAGAAAGCACATGTTCTTCAGCAGCCACTTATGTTACAGGGGTCCCCAACCTTTTTGGCTCAGTAGGTACATTTGGAAAGTTGAAAGTGTTGTGGGCACTCACACAAGATGGTTGCCATGGTGGCCGTGGCTGGTCACAAAACATCCATTTCCCGGAAGGGAGACTACTGAGACTAAAAGAAAAGTAACTTGCCCCAAAACCTAAGTATAAGACATAGATGGTGTCTGAGTGCCAAAACACAAAACCACTCTTTTGAGTCCAGTTTCCTGCTCCAACACTCTTTTCACAGAAGGCCAAGTGTTGAGGCTCAGAGTCATGGCTTCCCAGAGATAAAAATGGTGGAGGCTGACACTTTGCTTTGTAACATGCCAGCTTCCTAGTTGCTTTATTTAAAATTAAAATCAGAGGTGTCCACAGGCACATTGGTGCCTATGGGCACCACATTGGAGACTCCGTTAGCAACTGAACACCTTCCCAGGAAACAATTGAGTGCCAGTGTGGGGTACTGGCTAGAGTGCTGGACTAGGGAGAGACAAGTCTCCACTCAGCCCCAAAGCTCACTAGGTGCACAAGCCTATCGATTGCACCCTGGATGCTCATCCTGGATGCTCATTGATGGACCATCAATTTGCATTCTCTCCTGTCTCATCCCCACTTCTCCCTCTTTTTCTCCTGTAGGAAAATTGCCACCACCCCATGGAATGAAGCTGAAAAGAAAATGTTCCATTGGCATCAATGGACACTTGGGGTTCTGGGGCCCTATGGGGCCAGGCCTAGCAATGCCCCTGATTACCATTCATTGCTGCCACTCTGCAATACTATTCAATATAAAATATTTAGATTCTATATATCACTATTATAGCTGTTTGCTTCTTGCTTTTATTTATACTATGATTAGAGCACCTGACCATGTTAACAGTATGTGTTGTTACATCTGCCACTGTCCCAGATGAAATATCTGAAACTAGATGTTTGGCTTCTTTTTCTGTCCCCTAATGTATTACATTGAGCAAATCCAAGAATGAGTCTTGTGGCCTTAATTTGAATTTATGGCTCAGACATTTTGAGCAGCACATAGTTAATCTAACGGATTCATTTTAATTAATATGATTCGTTGCTTATTTTAAGAGTATCTTATTTATTTATTTACTAGCTATTTTTACCCGCTGTTGCACGGGTTGTCATTTTCCTATAGGCACTATTAGTTCGAAATTCCTTAAGGTAGCTGTCTGCTGTTTTGAATCCCTCCATAGGAAAGGTCCCCCGGGACTACATAATGGAATCCCAGCTACCCCCGAGACTACCAGCTCCTCCAGGATTACACAATGAAATCCCAGCTCCCCCAGGACTGCACAATGAAATCCCAGCTCCCCCGGGACTACCTGCTCCCCCAGGACTACACAATGAAATCCCTGCTTCCCCCCCACCCTACACAATGAAATCCCTGTTCCCCTGGGACTACACAGTGAAAATCCCTGCTCCCCCTCCAGGTCTGCACAATGAAATCCCTGCTCCCCACCCCCCGGACAGCACAATGAAATCCCTGCTCACCCCCCGGACTACACAATGAAATCCCTGCTCTCTCTCCCCTCGGGACTACACAGCAATGAAATCGTTGCCCCCCCCCCGGGACTACCCAACCAATGTAATCCCAGCTTGCCCCCCCCCCAGGACTACCCAACAATGAAATCCCTGTTCCCCCTCAGGACTACCCAACAATGAAATCCCTGCTTGCCCCCTCCCCCTTGGGACTACCCAACAATGTAATCCCAGCTCCCTCCCCCCCCCCGTGTAGGCCCCAGCTGAAGTTCATATGAACATTCTATATGTCGTTGGAGTGATTTGCATAACTGCTCCTGAATGGCCCCTGCGAACATTCCAAGTGATGCCATTGGCTCTCATCTATTTTGGGCCATACAGGCGCAGCGAGGGTTTCTCGGAGATTTGAACCCACCAGTCTTTGTCCTTGGGTGATGGAGAGTATGCGTGCCAAGTTTGGGGCGGATCCATCCAACCGTGTAGGAGCCTATGCAACGCACGCAAACACCCGTACACACAGACAAACTTTCACATTTATATAATAGCAGATTTATTTATTTATTTATTTATTTATTTATTTATTTCTATACCACCCCACAGCCGAAGCTCTCTGGGCAGTTCACAAACAATTTATACAATAAAATCTACATTTAAAAACAACAACAATAAAAACATACAATATACGGTAGTAAAAAGATTAAAACCAAATTTAAAAGCACCGTTTAAAATGACAATACAAAAAGATAATAAAACTAAGTCTACAGGTCACCCCCGCCCGCCCCATCCCATGTGCTATTTTGAACAGATTAAATATCGAATGCCTTGGCATAGAGGGAAGTCTTAATCTGGCACCAAAAAGATAGTAAGGTTGGCGCCAGGTGGGCCTCAGTGGGGAGCTTATTCCATAATTGGAGGGCTACCACTGAAAAGGCCCTCCTCCTTGTTGCCACCAACTGAGCCTCCTTTGGAGGTGGCAGTCGGAGGAGAGCCCCAGATGTTGAGTGCAGTGTTCGGGTAGATTGTGGTTGGGAGAGGTTCTAAGCCGTGTAGGGCTTTATAGGTTAGAACCAGCACCTTGAATTCGGCTCGGAAGCATATTGGCAGCCAGTGCAAATGGGCCAGAACTGGTGTAATATGTTCGGACCTTCCGGTCCCCGTAACAAGTCTGGCAGCCGCATTTTGCACAAGCTGCAAGCTTCTGAACAGTCTTCAAGGGCAGCCCCACATAGAGCGCACTGCAGTAGTCTAGTTTAGAGATTACCAGAGCGTAGATCACTGAGAGCAGGCTATCCCTGTCCAGATAGGGTCGTAGCTGGGCCACCAGCCAGAGCTGGTAGAAGGCACTCCTTGCCACCGAGGCCACTTGAGCCTCAAGTGACAAAGATGGCTCCAGGAGCACCCCCAAGCTACGAACCTTCTCCTTCAAGGGGCGTGCAACCCCATCCAGAACACCCTCCATTCGGTCAAAGGAACCACCAACTGTTATGTATGACTTGCTTCCTGTGACTAGAACTAGGGCCAATTACCTTTCAGTGTCCTTTACTGAATTATAGTTCTTATGCCGATATTGGTCCCCAAGATCAGGTCTGGACCCATTCCCCCCCAAAAACATTAAAATTCACATATTTTGAGGCCAGTTTTGCCAATATATACAGATAGATGAAATACATGAAGCTTAACAAGTGCAACTTGCTTGTTTCTTAGAAATGATTGCATTATTATACTTAAAGTAATCCAAGAGCATAAGAAACAGCAAGAGTCAAGGCAACAAATAATCATTGTTTCAAAATGGATTTTTAAAAAGCCATGTCTCTGTGTTCAAATATAACACAGGATTCAACATTTATAACTCTAGAGATGTCCACAACAGAACATGCCTTTATTAGCATATTCAAAATGCATAACCATTATTTTGGCAGTAGCAGCTGGCAAAAATTTGATGATGTACCACTTCAAGTAATATGAATGAATTCATTTTATAATCCTGGCTCCATCAGTTGAACAGCCATCTTTCAACCGGTGTTATTTCAAATTAACAACAATGTTGCATTCAGATAAGTCTTTTAAACCTATAACTGGCACAGACTTTATTTAGGATTAAATTAGAATTTCCAAAGATTAAATTAAATTAAATCTGCTGTCCAAATTGGTACTAGAGACGCTTGGACCAAGTCATGGTGCCATTATTGAATATTTTGTTTATGACTAGCATAGCCATCATGTTAAACTAGTGGTATGAAAATTGAGCACAGATAACTTTATTTCCATCAAAGTTGTTATAATTAACTTTGACATAAACTATAGGCATGAACTAGTGAAAATTAAAATTTTGAAAGCCCATTAATTTCAATAGGAGAGATTTAAGCATGTGCTTAACTGTCCCACTGATACTATTGGGATTTAAATAAGCTTAACTTTGTCAGGATCATACTCTATATGTTTACTATAAAATACCAGTATCTTATAAACCTTGTAAAGCATGGGAGGGGAACCTTATAGGGCAATGTCAGGGATGAAAACTGGGTCTGGAAAGACAAACTGATAACCAATACACAAAATGAGTTAACTAGAGCTGATTCTTATTGTTGTTCTTTGAGAGGTACTCTGTATAGTCACAAATATGGATGCATATGTGAGGGCTACAGCAGTGAACCTTTCAGAACTCTTACACTTAAGGACCACTCTTGCCCCTTCTCATGATAGATGTGTTTTCAGCACTCATGTATTTTTTCTGGGTGGGGCCTTACCATTCTATTCCATGCTCACTTGACCAGCCTGGAGCTGCAGTATAGAGGTCAAGCTTCTACAGTAATTTGTATTTATTTATTCATTACATTTCTATACCACCCATTAGCCAAAGCTCTCTTGGTGGTTCGTAGGGATGGGGGGGGGGCAAGGTGTATAACCACAGAGGACCATATGAAAAACAGTCACAAAATAGCAACACTATTTTCTTCTTTCTAGCCTCTACACAAACCCATATATGGGAAATTAGCAAATGTGCCTACCTAGAGATTGGCGCACATGTAACTGAAACAGAAGGCTCTCCAATTGGATGGTCTGAACCGGAATGAAAGTTTATCGCACAATGATAAATGAACATAGATGCTAAGGGCCATGAAGCTGCTCAAGGACAGAGACTTGTTGGACTACTGGTGTAGAAGGTCCTTCTGCATCTTGGTAGAGAATGATCAAAGCTTAAATGGGCAACATGATTTTGAAAGTTCTTAAAAGAAGGCTATAGTCTTGAATACAATTTGGAATGCCTTTGTAAGGATTCTGGAAGAACCTCCCAGGGCATGCATACTATCTGAAAAATTACTTTCTCTTTAGTTCTAGGAATATGAAAGGAATCCTAGTATAAAGAGAATAAAATGATATAGATAGACAGATAGATAGATTTTTTAATCCACTCTATTGTGAAACAGGAAATGAAGTGAAAGTTCCCAGTTCATAAGGACTGAACTCCCCCCCCCCAAAAAAAAATCACAGAGAAAATTTTCAAGCAAGGTTGTAGGGCCCTCTTCTCCCCTAGAACTACCTTAAATTAAGTACTGATACTCTACTGATAAGACTCCACAAAATGGAAAGAGAAAAGGATAACATTTGAAGGATAAAAGTATCAAGGGGCAGGTTTCATAGATCATAGAGTTGGAAGGAGCCTACAAGGCTATTGAGTCCAACCCCCTGCTCAATGCAGGAAACTAGAGGAGGGGGTCTCCCATCCAAGTAATAACCAGGCTTGACCCTGCTTAGCTTTCCACACTCAGACAAGCTGAGCCAGCATAAGCCACGGCCTTCTAATGCAACAAGCCACCACTAAGGGGAAAGACCATTGGTTGATTGGCACTTAATCCTTACGCTACATTGAAAATGCCAAACAAAATTTTGGCAAGTACCCCTCTCTGGTCTTCTCTGATACTTTATCCATGTCTGTTATTTTCTTTGGTGTAGGCAGGACTAAGGAGAAGCCCATTTTCAAGGCTCTCCCATTTTAATTCTACCTTTGAACCAAATTGTGGTGACTTCAGGGTCCCTGGACAGCTAAGCTGTGTTGGATCTCTCCATCATCACTGAGAGAACCAGCGGTGTCAGAACCACCACAGGTTATATCATCCTTTGGCTGTTGTGTGAGGTCCTTTGTGCTCCCCTTACTCCAGAACAAAGTAATTATATCCATTTCAGCTCTTTTCCTTTCCTCCTCTAAATCTATCAATTTTCACTCCCCACAGCACATCATTTTCACCAACACCCAAGCTTTTCTCTGGCATATAACCTCCCAAACCATCTCTGTAGTGCCTCTTTCCACTCCTTATCTGACAAAAGTTAACTTCCCCCACCTCTGCCCCCCCACCATCTCTATGGGATGATTAGAAGTAGTATACTGGTCCATGTGCAAGGAGATTGGTATACTAATCAAGCCATTTTTTTTTCTTTTGTAACATGTATGTGTGAGTTTAAAATAAAGTCTGTAATCATGGACTTGAATGGTTGTTTGAGCTATTTCCCCCCACTTCAGGGTAACTATTTCTCACTTCATTGAAATGCAGTGCATAAATCTGCTCTGGAAAAGGACCATTTGTTCCTATGTCTGTCTTGACATGAGTACACATGCACGTTCATGTATACAATACATGTGTGTGAAGAGAAAGCCAGCAGTGAAAGCCAGCAGTGAAACAAACACCTTATTGGAGTGAACTTTGGTATACTTTGGATGATGATGATGATGATGATGATGATGATGATGATGATGATGATGATGGTGGGAAAGTTTTGGCAGTGGTTAGATACTATTTCTATTTTTTTTAAAGCATTTATCAAATTTTCTAGAAACATCAATTGAAACATCAATTTTCCAGAAACATCAGGTACACGCACACGCACACCCCACTTGCAGCAGCAGCTCAGGTATCCACCTTTAACCTTGTTTACCGCACTTGTTTCACTGCACTTCAATGAGGCTCACAATGGGACACATCTGCATACCCCCAGGCAGCTTCCCCTCCCCTGGCAGCCAAATGAGCTGTGAAGCATCCCCAAACAGGTTATTCCTGACTCAGTTCAAGCAATCACGAAGGGAGGGGACGCAGGAGGGAGGGGGAGTCAAGAAGAGGGTATAAAGAAAGGGGCCTGTGGCGGGAAAAGTTGTTGGTCGTGGGCAGAAAGCTGCGCAGAGGTCCAGGGCTTCGGTCCGACCTCAGGATCCAGCCCCAGGCAGCTCCTGGTGAAACTAGCTGAATTCGCCTAGCCGCTGAGCTACGCAGCTGTCGAGGAATCAGGGTCATTCCAGGTAAACCTTGTGTGTACTGTTGCTGCGACTCGCTCTATACCCATGTCAGTTGCAGGCGTGTGCTTTGCGTACTGCCTTTGTGTATGTTTTGATACGCTCAATTAAACTCTGTTTACCTATAAACAGTATAGTGGCTCCCATTCATAAGACTGCTTCTCTCACTGTCCTAGTGTTAAAATTGGCCGCGGCTTTTGCCTAGGTGCCGCAAACCACACGTAAAGGGCTAACCCCGCTCCGGTTAACCCCTTGGTACCCGAACCTGCGCAAAGGACCGGCTTTAATTGGTCCTTTTCACAATGTGCATGAGAACTCACAGTAACATCCTAGACTGGGGCATTAGGGTCACAGGCTCACAGTGTCAGGGTGCATTCCTGCCTGACTTTTCTATGTTATACTGCTGCCTAGAGATAAAAGTACTCCAAAGCACACTAATACTTTTCCTGGAGTCGTACCACGGATTGTCATGTGGAATATGTAATGAATCATAATAAACTACTCCTATAGAAACAAGTTATCTGCCAACATAAGCTTTTGGAGGCTATACTCCCCTTCTGATCATTAAGTTAAAATTTGCTATTGTATTCTTAGAAAATGATAATAAATGCATTATTAACCATTGGACATAACTAACATTTTCTTATTAGGGACACAAAGAACCTGACTATGGCTCTCCATTTCTAGTAAGTAATGCAAAGTTGATGGACAAATCTCGCTATAGCCTGTTTCACACAGTTAAGGCCACAGTAGGATCTAAGGAAGAGCTAGAATTATTATTATTATTGTGGAGGAAGGGGGGGCTGGCTGACCCGCCACACCCCCACGCTTTCCTACCCAAAGGACCCAAGACCCCCAGAGATCTCAAGGTACCAGATTGCCAGCCTCAGCTGTCCGCAATCCTACTTGAATCTCTGTTCAGGGACTTGCCTTCTGACTGTAACCTGGATTTAGTTGCTGGAACCACAGAGCAATCCACAAACACCATGTGGGGTAAAAAACCAAAGAAGGTTTATTCTGGTAGCATTTTACAACAAGAATAGGGAAATGAGAGAAGCACACGAAATTAGAGAGAGACACTTTGGTACACAGTAATAGAGCTGCAAAAATAACAAAACCTGATTCTTTATATCTCCCAAGCACACACTCTGTTACCTGGGGGTCAGTTCTCTTCCAGGGTTGGATCCAGCACAGTCTTGCCGCCCAGGGGGACTACTTCACCTACCCGAAGGTCCGAGATGGGTAGCCCTCCACAAGGCCTGCCTTGCCAAAGCCCTCATTCAGCTAATTTCACCAGGAGCTACCTGGGGTCGGATCCCGAGGCCGCCCGAAGGCTTGGACCTCTGCTTGGCTTGCTGCCATTACTCCACAGCCAGCAACCACGCGACAGACAAGACAAAACCCACACGTTGGGAAATATACCTTTCCCCCCCTCCCCTCCTTTCTGTAGCTTTGCTGCTTCTTAGCCAATCAGGATGCACTTCACCTGGCCAGACAGGGGGAGGGGGACTCATGACTTACTGGGCCTGAACTACATTTGCATTTGAAAGCCGGGTCTCCGGCTTTTTAGGACTTCCAGGCGCCATCGCCTCCTCCCAGCCTTACTTGGTTTACACATGAGGAGGCGTTTGCGTGTGTGTGTGTGTGTGCAGGCATGTGTTGTGTGTGTGTAGGAACCCTCAGAGGCTCTTTTTCTATTATTATTATTATTATTATTATTATTATTATTATTATTATTTATACCCCGCCTTTTTTCCTCCTGCAAGGAACCCAAGGTGGCTTACATAATCCTCCTCCTTCTCTCCATTTTATCCTCACAACAACCCTGTGAGGTAGGTTAGGCTGAGAGTCAGTGTCTGGCATCCCATGTCACTTTGGAGCTATCTAATTTTGTCACTTCCCCTAGAATGGACTACCAAGCTGGCCAAAAAAGGCAGCAATTGATTAATTTTGCATTTGTCTTTTGTTCTAATTTTATAACTTAGTGGCACTTAACAGCGTTTTCTGCTATGTGTTTGTTTTTAATTAGAATTAATTGCCTATAAGAACAATTGCTGGCAAGAAAAGCAAGTAAAAGTTGGAAAGACAAAGTATTCAGTGTAAGCAGCTTGCACTTGATGCTATTCTGTAAGTTTGAGAACCCAGTCATTATACTTATTAGATTTCATGTGTACTGAGGAACGAGCAGTCTATGGTAGCAGTTTAGGGGGGGGAAAGGCTTTTCTCTGTTTTAATTGCTTCTACTGTAACCTTTTTTCCCTCAAATTTGCTAGGAGTTCTCTCTTTATGTTGTGGCAGTGAAGCAGACTTCTGACAACGCCGTGCTTCATGTACCTAATCCAGTAATTTTTCAGGTAATTTCCTCACACAAAAGTCCCAGCCCACATTTTCAGTCATCTTTGCTAGTCTGTAATTTACTTTTGGCCAACAAATGAACCATTTAGTCTCATCTGTAACAAAAACAAACTAATTTCCCTTTCTATGGTTGATTTTAGCTGTACTATTACAGCATTATCCAATAGTAGAAGTGGCATGCATATTTAAACATATTTCACAGATAAAGCATTTTGTGGATGGAGCGGGAGGGTAAAGTGAAATATGCCTTCAAGATAAAAATAACTTACATGAAAACACAGTTGCGGGAAAGCTAAATTATAAAGTAAGCATTTATCTAATCATTTTAAAGACCATAATTACACAGCCTATGCATAAAAAGGCTTAAGAACTATTAAAACATTTTAATTAAATATATATTTAAATGAATTTTCTATAAATCGTCAATTGATGTTTCTAGAAAATTTGATAAATGCTTTAAAAAAAAATAGAAATAGTATCTAACCACTGCCAAAACTTTCCTATTATTATTATTATTATTATTATTATTATATTATTATTATTATTATTATTATCCAAAGTATACCAAAGTTCAGTCCAATAAGGTGTTTGTTTCACTGCTTTGACAGAGTTATAAAATCCACACACTCACTTCTGAATGCTTTCATCCTGCAACATCCTAATACCTCTGCATCCCACCCCATGCTTTTCCTCCTCACAACATGCCACATATTTTTTCTCCAGCAGCAAAACTTCATACCTTTCTGGAGATCCACCTGCCACATGCATGTTCCCTGCTTACTCACAGTCATAGTCCCTTTATTTGTATATTGCTTTTGTGTATACACGACACAACAGTGGAATGGATTGCCAAGACACAGGGCAAAGACATTTAAAACCTTTTGGCTGGGCCAGTACTAAAGCAGCACTAAGCCTAACCATCTAGCCTAGAGTCATTATCTGCCCCCCTCACCTGCTGTTCCCAATTATATCCAGTGCTTAGTCCTTGTTGCTATGTAAAAATGACCACGATGTGCAAAGTTTTTGTTGTTGTTTTACAGTACTTATATGCTCGTTCACTGTATTGTATAGAGACATAAGAGTAGCAGCTGGGAGCTACCATTGCAAGAATGCTGTGTGAGTGGAAGGAGCCAGAATGAAGTAGAGGTTCCAGTGTACCTAATTCCATAGGCAAACTGCTGAAATCCAAACCCATTGGGATGGATAGAGAAAGGAAAGATGACCCAGGAAATCTAGGCAGCAGCAATCTAGACAGACGGAGCTGTCGGAGAAACAAAGGAGTTCATAGCGAGCTTCCATATTTTATAGGAAGAGGGATTAATGGGAGTATAAATTATTAGTTATTAATGGGGGAAGTAATTCGATCACTGTTTCACCTGAACTGGCTTCCAGGTACAATTCAAAGAGCTGGTTCTAAGCTAGAAAACCTGAAATGGTTTGGAACCAGGGATTTGAAGGATTGCCTCCTCCCATACAATCCTGCCTAAACACTATGTTCAACATTGGAGGCCCTACTATGTGCCACCCACTTTCAGAAGCACAATTGGTTATGACTCAAGACAGTGCCTTTTCTATGGACTTTGAAGAAGCCCGAGTGCAAGGTGAAAGGGAGAAACGTGCTTAGCGAAAAGCACGTCAAATGAATCCTTTACAGGACCATCTTCCATCTGGTAACCTGTGTCCTCACTGTGGGAAGCTGTGTGGATCTAGAATTGGCCTCCACAGTCACTTACGGACCCATCGCTAGAGTCTACACAATCTTCCTTTAGAATTTTCCTCCTTTTAAAATCACCTTTTTGTAAAATTTTATCCTGGAAGACAATCTTACTCGGTCACGAGTGATCGCCTGACTGACTGACTATTATGGCATTCAGGTTGGGGAACTCCTTCCCAATAAAGGTTTGATTGGCTCCCTCTCTTTTAAGCTTCGGAGAAGCTGCAAAGGCCTTTATATTTTGCTGAGCCTATGGGTATGGGTTAAAGTTCTCTCCGTGTTTTTATATTGAATTGTTTTATTCTGTTCTTGTTACTGTATGAAATTGATTTTAATAATTTGAACTGTTTTACTGCATTTTATTAACTTTACTGTATGCTGCTTTGAGTTTAATTTAGAAAGAAAAGTGGGGTATAAAACTTTACATAAATAAATGAATGTAATAGTATATGAAAGTGCCTTCAGGCAGCAGGCAGCACCCTGTATTACATAAGGCTGGATCTTTAAGCAAGATGCCAGGCCTAGGAAACTAAGACATGTATTCAGATGGGAGAGACGATTAGTCACAGATACACTTTGACTGTGTTTGTAGTATCACCGCAGCCCACTGTGGTTTATTTAAGTCACAGTAGGTTGTGATGCATGCCAGTGGCAATTTTGAATACAAAACCCCTGCTAGGGGGTTGTCATGGTTTCTCTTGTCTTGAACCCAGGTGGCAGGGGTTGTTTGAGGGTTAGCAACCCTCAAATAACTCTACAACAGACCATGGCCACCAGCACAACTGCAACCCACCGTGGTGTGAGCTGCAGTGATCATGTGAACTGGTCCTTTGTTTGCAGGTCACAGGTTCAACCCAAGGCATCTCTAGTTAAGAGGATGAGGTAGCAGGTAATGTGAACAGCCTAGGTCTGAGACCCTGGATGGCCACAGAGTAGACAGTACTGGACTAGATGGACAAATAGTCTGATTTGGTATGAGACAAACTTGTTTTTCAAGTTTCATGTTAATCCTTATATTTTGCTCTGTCTACCACTCCCTTGATTGTGAAGATACACACCCATAGTAGGTGGACAAATCTCGCTATAGATTTTTCTTTGTCAAGTACAGAATGAAAAACGTAATCCTCCAAAAGCTGAAGCACAGTAACTTGAAAGAAACAATGCATTAACTGCAGTTTTACTGATCAACACTTGTAATAAACTTCATTAAAAAAAATTACACACAGAAATAGCTAGACCTTCTTGAACCCTCCTTGTGATTAATTAGAAAGTCTGTCTTACATATTTTTCTCTCAGGTGTAGTAACCTTGTAAGACCTTACCATTAAGAACTGATAAATAAATGCTTGGTTAAGCACAAACAGCTTGATAGGCAGTGAAAAAGAGTGATGATCTTGGTTTTTATGTAAGATATCCATGCTGTCATTTTACCTCAGAGGACCAAACAATACAAAACATAAATAATTTCTTGAAATACCAAACACAGTAAATTTAGACATTTATTTTAATTCAATATAGCTAAAACATCTGAAAAAAGTAGTAGAACTGAAACAATAATTAAGATACAGAATATTTTAATATGTGCTTCTCCTCAAACTAGAAAATCTATAAAGGTTTTATATCTAGGGCAAGATGCTATATCAGTACAACATAAAGGGTGAACAAAGCATAAACCTCAACTAGTTTATGTATGCATATGTAAATATTCAGTTACTGAACCTCTTAAAAGACTAGACTTTTCTAGTGTTTCCAAAGTATCATAAATAAAATACCATTACTTTAAAGGACAGGAGAGTCCTTTTAATGGAAGTATGACCAAAAATGAAACTACTGTCACATCTTACAGATCATCCTGCATACTCAATGCAATAATTTGGCTCTTTAAAAAATGTACAGATAGTAAAGAATAATGGCTATTGGCTCTTTTCTATTTTCACTTGTACCTTTTAAAGCCATATTTAAAAATCTCAACCTTCAGGATCAGCATGAGATGGCTAAATGTTATAGTAATGTTAGACCTATTAATTACAATTATAGGTCACAATCTAGAGAAAGCATTCATCCACAACGTTATTCAAGAATGTGGAAGAGAAGGACAGAGGCGAAAGGGGATTGAGGCAGGAAGGAGCTAATAAAATGGAGGGATGGCTGTGGAAAAATGTAATAGGGCCAAAGGCCAATAATGGCTATATGCTGTTGGCAGAAAGGTAAGGAGGTGGAGAGACAGAAGTGCTGGACAGATATAGATACTGAGTAAGAATCAGGGTAGCTAAAGGAAGTGAGATAGTGGCAAAATATGCTATAAACAAAGAACTGGATGAGGACTAACAAACTGAAGCACAATCCAGACAAGACCGAGATGCTGTCTGGATCTTCTGACTGTGTGGAGGGTGCTCAACCTGTTCTGGATAGAGTTGTGTGGCGGAGTGACAGGCAGAAGCCCAGGGAGGGGCCAACCTGAACATTCCAGAGGCTCTGATTGGTTGAAGGAGAGCATAGAACCCCAGGGAGTTGACAGTAAGGTTGTTGTTGGTTGTCGGTTGGGGAAGAGAGTGGGTTGGAGTGAGAGAGGGAGTGGAAGGTTAATAGCGTAGGTAGGGAAAGGTGGTACTGAAGAGAAGAGTTCAGACAGGAAATCTACTAACTAAGTTGTGAGAAAGCAAACGTGAAGGTGTTAGTATAGAACTGTGGTAAGGAAATTAAGCCACTTCCTAGGTTTGTTTTCCAGCTGACTTATGGCCCAATAAATCAACTAGAACGGGTAAAAAGAATTTCTTTATTCAAATACAGCGCTGTATGGTTCCACTCCAAAGCAGAGTGAGACAAATCTACTATTAGAAATACAAGCATTCTTATACTTTTTTTACAAGCATCTTACTCTCGCGCATGCGTGTTAACAATTCTACAATGTGTGCTAATTGTTTTTTTTTACTGTGACATAATTATGTTTTTACAATATCTGGTTTCTCTTTTAAGCAGTAAATAACAATTAATTGACCTGTGTGTACTGAGGAGTTTTTAGGGAGTGAAAGGCATCTTTGAAGTAACTTCTCTTTATCTCAATATCAATTAACTGTTAGACACAGCTTTACTTCAACAGGTCACAAGAAATTAAGAGGCCCCTTAGAGGCCCTTTGTATTAGCATCATAGTGTTACATTGTGTTACATTTCATTATGTGAGATAGAGCTTTCTACATACAGAGTAGCATAGGATTACCGTACATACAAGTAAAAGCATAGGAAATATTTGTTGCAAGTTATGTGATTATATACCATAGAAATCATATACTGAAATTATATTTTACCACAGAACAATTCACAGGAGTCTTCACTTAGGGAGTGAAGGACCTTCTGCCTGAGGAAGAAGGTGAAACTCTGGACTAGTGTGAGGGACAGTTAAGTTCCCTGGTCTGATACTGTAACTTTCAAGTAACCAAGCCAAATTGATACAAAGAGCACTGTATAACATCTGCCTGCCTTTAACCTGAATCTAAGCAAAGAACAAGTTTGAATGTAACTGTTGAAAATCCAAGTTATCTGTGCCTGAGTTGAATATCAGTTTTGAGACTTTGTTAGAACAATAAATCAACCTTTTTATTCAAAGTTCTAATTCTCCAAAGTCTGACTGGTGACAGGAAAGTAAGAAGTGAATTAACGGAGGGGCACCCTGCTTCAAGTAATCAAATAAAACAAACTGCTCTTAATAAAGACAAACAAACGTGGGTAAACAAACATATAAGACCTAAGACACATAATCGCCTAACGCAGTTTAAGAAGACAGTTTCAAGTCTGAAGTGACCCATACAAGGGGACACTTGGTGAGAGCGAAGTACACATTGAGGGTGTGGGCTTTGGAGCAAGAACTGGATGAGGACTAACAAACTGAAGCACAATCCAGACAAGACTGAGATGCTGTCTGGGTCTTCTGACTGTGTGGAGGGTGCTCAACCTGTTCTGGATAGAGTTGCACTCCCCTTGAAGGAGCAGGTTCATAGCTCGGGGGTCCTCCTGGAGCCATCTTTGTCACTTGAGGTTCAGGTGGCCTCAGTGGCACGGAGTGCCTTCTACCAGCTTCAGCCGGTGGCCCAGCTATGCCCCTATCTGTGTCAGCAGGAGGAGGAAATAAATTACCTCCAACGCAGCAGGTCCAGAAAGCAGAGAGTAGCAATGAGTGATTATATATATACAGTTTTATTGTAGAGTAACTGCAGTCTCCCTGTACAAAGGGAGCTTACCATACAGTAGTAGTAGTAGCAGTTGTTTCTTATCCAAGGCACAGCAACACGCAGTAGGAGGCTTGCAGCAACAGAGTAGCTACTGCAGCAACCTAGAGCACAGCTCAGCTGTCTTAAGTAGCAGCTAAATGGTGCCTCACCCTGTTCACAGGTGCAGGCAGTTACATGCCTTCGCTATGAGTCAAAACTTACGTTGTGATGTTACACGAAATATCAACAATCTGGACAGGGATAGCCTGATTTCAGTAATCTATGTTCTGGTAATCTCCAGGTTAGATTAATGCAATGCACTCTATGTGGGGCTGCCCTTAAAGACTGTTCAGAGGCTGCAGCTTGTGCAAAATGCCGCAGCCAGATTAATAACTGGAACCAGAAGGTCTGAGCATATAACACCAATTCTGGCCCACTTGCATTGGCTGCCTGTATGCTTCTGAACCTGATTCGAGGTGCTGGTTTTAATTTATAAAGCCTTATATGGCTAAGGACCGCAATACCTATCAGAGCGCCTCTCCTGACTTAAATCTACCTGAACGCGATGCTTAACATCTAAGGCCTTCCAAGTGCCACCTCCCAGGGAGGCTCGGATGGTGGCAACAAGGAAGAGGGTGGCCCCCTGAATATGGAACTATCTCCCCACTGAGGTTCACCTGGTGCCAATTTTGTTATCCTTCTCAGCACCAGGTTAAAACTGCCCTCTATGCCAAGGTATTTAATGGCATTTAATGGCTTTAATGGCATATGTGGGGGCTTATGTCAGCTGTTTTTTCTTTTAACAGGTCTCACTGTATTGAACTTGTTTTAGGTGTTCAGTCAAAAAAATCTGTTTTAAATTTTGTATAAAATTGTTATGCTGTTTTATTGTATTTGTATTTTGTACTGCATTTTATTGTATTGAATGAATTGTTAACTGCCCAGAGAGTTTTGGCTATTGGGCAGTATAGAAATGAAATTAATACTACAGACATGAAAAATCAATGGGTGACGAACGCACAGAGCTGAAGAAAGAAGGGGTTTGTGGTTGACGTTGTGGGCCAAAGAACCACAGGAGCAGAGGCTTGCCAGATCTAACAGGCTGCTGGACCTTGAAGGTTTGTTTAGAAGGGAACATTTTGCCAGATGCTACTTTTCTCGCCATCACATTTTGTCAGAGCTGTTTTATATTGTATCCTGTTTCTTTAAGACTAGTCACTCAGGGCCAACAAGTTCGCTCTCTTACTGAAGACTTCTACTTGGGGAAGTGAGCTTGTAGTAGGCACCAGTTTATCTTGGCCTAACACCTTGTATCAGAACCCTTAATAGATATGTCACTCAAAATATGGCCATCTCCTCTAACATCCCTATATTAGCCTATGGTGAGCAGCAGCCATTCCAGCAGGCTGAGAGGAGGGAGATGAGAGGGAGCGCAGGGCCATTCCACCAGCCCTGCTGAAAGGCCGCCCTCCTGAAGGCTCCTCCTCCCTCAACTGCCACCACAGCAGCCATTCCAGCAGGCTGAGAGGAGGGAGATGAGAGGGAGCGCAGGGCCATTCCACCAGCCCTGCCAGAAGTATTAATTAATATTCCCCCTTCTTCCCTCCCCATTCCTTTTTCCTTGTGTGTCGTGTCTTTTTAGATTGTAAGCCTGCTGGCAGGGACTATCTTGTTAATTGTTGTAAACCGCCCAGAGAGCTTCAGCTATTGGGCGGAATAAAAATGAAATAAACAAACAAACAAATAAATAAATATTCAGGTCCTAGTTTTTCAGTCTTTTCTCCTCGGCTTACTTTTTCCAGCCACCCTGCTACTTGCTTTCCTTCCCCATAGCTTCCATAACTCCTGGGACCCCACTGAGTTTTTGGCTGTTTTATTGTACTTGTATTTTGTACTACATTTTATTTATTGAATGAATTGTTAACTGCCCAGAGATAACTTTGGCTATTGGGCAGTATAGAAATGAAATTAATAATAAACTAAAGACATGAAAAATTAATAGGTGATGAATGCACAGAGCTGAAGAAAGAAGGGGTTTATGGTTGAGGTTGTGGGACTCTCTACCTTGCCCATAAAACTTACTATACCCCCTCCCCACCTGCATCTCCAAGAAAACTAAGTCGACCATTTCAACTCACAGAAGCAGACTATTATAAACACTTCATAGCTGACATTTTCCCTCTGTAAGAATTAGAGAATGTTTCTTTCCCAAATTATATTAAATAAAATACAAAGGACAGAAATTAAAAGAAGCCATAGAACTCACCCTGAATGGGGCCCCCAGTCTAGTAATAAATGAGGCCTAAAATATGTAAAGAACTCAATGCCCGGGTCATAAAGATGGCATAGGATTAGTAGATGATAAATTATGCTTAGATAGAGATGGCATTGAATAAGTAGGTAACAGATAAATAAGGAATCCTCCCTTTCTGGAAACACAGACCAGGCATAAAAATGTGTCAAAAGAAGAGGTGTCTGCTGATGGGAGAGTAAGAGGTCAAAGTTAAAATGAAGTTAAGGAATGTGTGGAAGAGCCAATAGGAAATTAGAGTAAGGGGATACAACACAACAAGAGGAGGGACTGTAAACAGGGGCGGGGAATAATGTATTCGGTTTAGGCGGTCGGGATAGGC
Source organism: Shinisaurus crocodilurus (assembly GCA_021292165.1). Classification (NCBI taxonomy): domain Eukaryota; kingdom Metazoa; phylum Chordata; class Lepidosauria; order Squamata; family Shinisauridae; genus Shinisaurus; species Shinisaurus crocodilurus. Next base: position 48,941,298 of record CM037877.1, read on the forward strand.
TGTGAACCTCAAAGTACCCAGCCAATGGGGGAATGAGGGAGGAACCCTGCGGCCGGGCATAGGGAATAAAAACACGCTGCTTGAATGTTAAGGTGTGCCTACCTGCATAGCGCACCCACTCTTGCAAGACTGTATTCAATAAAAAGTGCTTTGCTTTCACCAATTTTCTTGTCCAGAGAACTCTTTCTTTTTACAGGACTTGAACAAAGTCACTTCTAATACCTCAGCAGATAACATACCCAGGGCCGGTGCTACCATTAGGCCAACTAGGCAGCTGCCTAGGGCGCCGGGCTAAAGGGGGCACCAGGAGCATAGGGCTGGAGGGAGGGCTCAAGTGGGAAGAGGGGGGCGCTAAATATCTGATCTTGCCTAGGGCACCAAACTGCCTTGCACCGACCCTGAACATACCCTCCAACATTTCACAGATGAAAATAGGGACACACATGTGAATTTGTAAGAGGAATGGTTAAGCAACATGAAGATGTGATCAAGAGGGTGTGGCCAGGCAACATGAGGGTGTGGCCAAGGGTATGGCCAGGCAACCAAAGGGCATGGTCAAGTACAAAAGTTATTAGAGGAAACACACAAAACTGCAGTATTTTCTCCCTCTCACCGAGAACCTGGGAGAACCTGCGGTGGCACATTTGGGACAAACAAAATGAGGTATTTCTTTGCATAGTGGCGATGGCTGCCAACTTGGGAGTGGAGAAATTCAAGGAGGTTAATATCTACTTTCCCTTTTCAAGGCATTACATTACTGATAAGGCTATCAATGGATTAGTCATGATGGCTACATCATAGCACCTCCAGGATTGGAGACACCATGCCTCTGAATACCAGTTGCTGGGAAACATGAGTGGGAGCGTAATGTTTCATGTCCTGTTTCAGTGCTTTCCAGAGCATCTGGTTGGTCACTGTGGGAAACAGGATGCTGGACCAGATAGGCCTTTCCAGTAGGGCTCTTTTTATGGTCTTATGGTCTTAACCAGCACAGAGAGGAAGGCATGAACACCTTCCCTTACAAGAAGATGCAAGCCCAGTCCTTATGTACAAACCCAGGTTGCTTAATGTATGCAGGGACTTGGTTTGCATAAAGATGTCCTTCCTTTTGTCTGTTAGACTTATGGGTTGAATAAGGCAATCTGGAAGTTAATTTTTGACAGCCAAGTTCAGAGCACAAGTCTTTTAAGGGCACAAATTGTGTCAGTCCTTTAGAATAAATTAATGAGAAGCTGCCCATTATAAGTCTCTGACCATCAAGGGCTATTCCTGGAGTTCCAATAGGAGCAAAGTCTAGTTTTACAGCCTGATGCAATAAATGTTCATTCAAAAGCTACTCCCACTTCTTTCAATGGGGCTTTACTCTAGGGATGTTACAGCTCGTCTCGGGGGGCCGAAATTGGCCCCACTCGCGCCCCCCGAGACTCGCAGCCCTTACCCTGTTCCCCGCTCGCCTTCTCTGTGCGAGTCACCGCGGTGCCAGAGCAGGGTCCTGTCGCGCCATTTCTGGCTGGACGAAAGTGATGCGACGGGACCCAGCGCCGACGCGACGGAACCCCGCACCGCGTCTTTTGTGTAGAAACCAGGGCAACAGGGTTCAACTACATACTGTACTTCAAATCTTATTCCACCCCAACCCCCCATGCTATATAAGAAAAGGAATCGGCATAACGCACACTGGGTGATGCTGCCCTCACCTCTAGTTGTGCTATCAGCCATTATATACCAGAGGCTTCATCACCTCCACCACTATTACAAAATGCCTCAGCACATTACAATATCTTCACGAACACATATCCTGATGGTTCTGGTTAATATCCCTAATCCCCAATAATTCACTACACCCTAAAACAGAGGTTTTCTGGAGCTTCAGGGTAATAAGAACATCCCCTTGAAGTGTATGTAGGAACCAGGATGACAGAGACATTTTTCTTCTATGTTTCTATATTTGATGTTTATATGCAGAAAGGAAGAAGGTGATTTCCCATTGCTTACTGCTGCAACATGATAGATGCAGAAGCATAACTGGAGGTTTGGATGGTAGTTCGAAGATGCCTTCTGTAACTTCATTGCAATTTTATTATACAGTTCTTATCTGTCAATTTCAACAAAGGCAACATTTTAGCATATATTTGTCTGGTATTCAAAATAAAACACACCTGTTTAAATTTTTTGACTAAAGTAAAATTATTGTATGGATGTTTGCAGCACCATCATTGTATATGCACTTTGCAGAGTAATGAGTAAAGCCTATGATTCAGTGAGGTGCACATGCAACAGCACCCACCCACATAAGCTTTCCTTTTAGCAGATCTTATGGTCAACACCTATGTTTGTGATAGGGGAAGTTTCTGGGTTTAGTTTGTAGCAGCTAAAGTGACAGGAAACTTCAGTGCTCCATTGGATCTTTCATGCACCCCCCTGGATAATGGGCAATATATTTAAAATTACTATGAACACATCTTTTACCTTACCTCCTTCCTGAAAGCTTTTATCTTACCAAGAGCGCTCTAGTCAGTTATATATATTTTTAATATTTCACATTGTTTTCTTTTGTAGCTATAAATGCTGTGACCTTGAATGAAGCACAAACTAATATTGTTACAATATGCAAATAAACATCTGAATAAAGCTAGTTTTCTTGACTGCCTATAAGATGTTGTGGTACTCATGTGTAATGGTCTAATCATTGGCACGAACATCCAATTAATTTACTTTCTCTACCTGTTTTTGCTGGCCAAGATGCATGGGGGAGTAGTGTGCTCAGTCATAATCATGCTCCACAAAGGCTGGAAATGTTCCCTTTGAGCTTCCAATCATTAAGCCAGCTGAAGTGGAGACAAGCCCATTGACAAGTGAGAATGGCAATAATTTATTTTCTATTGATGGGTTGTGACAAATCATGTTGGAGCTGTGGTTGCTTACTGTGGGGCTCCATGAAAGAAGACTGTGATGAGCAGAGATGAAACCCTTCACAGCTCATTTAGTCCAAATGTAGCCACCTGGGTGGTGAATCAGTTCAACATAACATCCCAGGCATTCCTGCACAAAATTAGATCACTAACAGGCAAGCCATATAGGGGTTCCTTTAAAGCATTAATCATAAAGGTTGAGCTGTCAAAATGCAGAATTCAAAATTAAAAAAGAAAAAGAATTAAAATGTAGTAGTGTCATATGTTAAAGAATGTAATTACCATATCTAATTAATGATACAGTAGAGGACTAGTAAGAAAGATTCTAAACCTTTAAACAGCCAAGGTGAAGTATTACTCCTGCAGAAATCACTCTACACACCCACCTGTACATCCCTCGAATCTGCTCCAGATTGTAAGTGATTTATTCAAATTTATGTAAGAAAATTGTATTTCTCTCTCTTTTTCTTTTTACGGTTTTGTTTTGTTGAAATTCACAATAAAAAAATAATATACAAAAAAAATCTGCTCCAGACCCAACCCAATGCACAATGCAGGTCACCCAGCTGCATGGGACTGAGAGTGTTTTTAATGCCTTTCAACAAGGGGCTGAATACACTAAACATCCAAACAGATTCTGTGATACTGTGGTCAGGGGTCCCACCAAACCTACAACAAGGTTGTTATAAAAGTATGACCCACCAACTTTGCAAAATGTATAAATCCACTATAATTCAAGTTAAATGAGCAACAATGATGTTAGGCACAGGCCAAGGCATTTCTGAATGAGAGGGAAAATTCGCAATGTGAGAACCTAAAGTAGGACATGCTAAGTATTATTCAAGTCTATAACTGAACACTCTAGTTGTGATAGGATAGCAAGAATTTAAAACATGTAAGGATCAAGCAGGCCTTTCAAACACAACTGCATAACATGTCTGCAAATAAACTCCTCCTATGAGCTACTACAGCATGCAAATTACAGGGCTCAAGAGGTCCAAAAAGCACTAACATTAAACCACAGCACCTCCTGGCATACATAACACTATGACCCAGTTCACACGATCAAACAACCCAAGGTTTGTTAGCTATGCGTTGATTGTGAGCACACAGAAGCGAGCGAGTGTGCGCTTATTCCCACCTGCTCTCGCTGACTGGAAACTCTCGGTTGTTTAGGGGTTAAACAATCCAGATTTAATATATGGATTGTTATTGAGCTAACTCTGAATAGTTTAACCCCTAAGTAACCCAGAGTTTCCATGTTTGGACTTCATGAAATAAGCCAGGAACGGGGGCATTCCTATGTTGTTAATTGAAAACAGAAGTAGTGAGCAGGCAGGGGGCAGTGTGCTTGCTCGCTCCCACAACCCAGGAATTGGCCATGATGTACAAACCGGGTCTATGTAAACTAATGTAAACTAAAAGTGTTTATGGATATGAAACTAAAAGCATGGCACCTGGAAGTTAGCATATACTATCTACTAAATAAATGTAATTTATATGCCATGCCCTTGATTCAAGATCTGCACTTTCCCATCAGAAAAGCATATTAGGCATTTATTTCACAGTTTATAATTATTGGAGAAGTGTACCAGAAGAAAATAACTGAGGGGTGGGCCTGTCATCTTGACCAGATATTGTCTACTTATTTTAATTGGGAAACTCCTCCTAACAGGAGAAGTGTAGTATAATGGTTGTAAGTCTTATTAATAAATAACTAAGACCAACAGTATATAGAATACAAACGAATATTGGCAAACTTGTCCCCTAAAGGAAGTTGGTTGCCTACCATTTCCCCTACTATCCAAATACAGTACTGTTGTTTCTGTCTCATTTAATTTGAATTACTGTACTCTGGTCGGGATGCAACAATATATGAATATAATATAAGCATTTGTCATTAGGTGCTCACCTCTGCCAGACTGGCAAATCTCCAGTGTTATAAAATTAATGTATCTGTGTACATATTTATTCTAGTTGTTCTAGTTTACTAATACATAATGTATATCTATTTTTATGCAGGGGAATATTTCATAAAATTATTTTCCTCCTAAATAACGAATGACTGATAATGAACTGAAAACATGTCATATTTTATGCCAATAGGTATTTGAAATGGATTACTCAAAATATGTATTATAATCCCTTTTACTTTCATTATACTGTATAATGTATGTCTTACAAGCCTAGATCAGCCCTCTCAATAGGCTTGTTATAACAGGTCTTTCGAGGAACTATACTTCCAGGGTTGGATCCAGATTTAAACTGGATCAACTGTGCTGGCAGAAATGGACTTCTCTGCACCCTCCTTCCCATGGAAGCCCCTCTTGCCCCCTGAAAATGCTACACAGAGGGTCCGGAGACCCTGCTGAATGAGCTGGGCTGCAGTGTGTGGGAGGAGAGGGATCCCCAAAAATTAGATGGAGGGACCTTCTGAAAGCAGAGCCCTTCTTCTCACAGAAGGCAGATCCTAGATCCACCCCCAGTTGACAGAAAATGCATAATAGGTTCAATACTGTTAATCCCAAATTTAAGACTATATGTGGCCAGAACTAGACTTGTGTGTTTTGTTTTTTTTAAAAGAAATGGCTATGTAACTCAAGCATATGCATATAGAGGGGCAAGTAATTCATTCTTACTTGAATCTTTAGGTTATTGATATATATTTTTTACTAGTAAAACTGCATGTGCTTCACCATGCATCAAATAAATGCTATAAGATAAAATGTATATATGGATTGTATTGAATTGTATAACTTCCACTGATGGAAGGCTCTATGATCCAGTGGAGTCTTCCATGAGTGCAAGGGGGGGCATGATTTTTGCTGACCCCCCCTCTCTATAGCACCATGTCCTCCCAAATCTTCAGCATGGGAGATGGAGTGGGAGACTGCAGAAGAAAGGAAGAATTCATGAAAATCACCCCCTTTCTCCTCACAGAAGCCTCTGCTGGATCAAAGAGCCTGCCATAAGTGGAGGAGACACAATTTGATGCAACCATATATAAGCATGAAATGAGAATTCTTGCATGGTGTCACATTTCACCTTATTGATAGTGAATTAGGATTTCTACGTTTTATTTAGTCCACCTACAAAAGGCCTTTCCAGATCCACATATAAATATTTGCACCCCTATTGAAACTTACAGTTAAATAGCTAGTATAGCAGCCAGGATCCAGAGCTCAACACTGAAAAAATGTGGATTCACTGGGATTTGAGGTCCCGCTCCCTCTGCAATGCTACAACTCTGGAAAGCCACTACTAAAAGTTAGGAGACCCTGCAAAGAAGCCTCTGATACAGTTTAGGAGCTGCAGTCGCAAGAGGAAACAGGAAGCCACAGTGCAAGTTTGGATACATGTAAGCAGCCAGTTAATTATAGAATGCTATTCTCACCACCAAACATTTCATACACGATTAAAAAGATATGACACATATTATACACTACAAACTTCCAGTGTTTTTTGGAAGCTTTTCTGTTTGCATATGGATGCAACATTATATTGAAATTTGTTTGGAAGAAAATTAAAGGAAGTCAAGAACATTCACTCACATATTGGAAGAATACCAGCATAAAATTATACACATTCCAAAACTGCCAACTTGCCAAGTCAATAAAATATATCCACCAAGGCCTTTAGGAAAATGCCCTATGTGTTTACAATTACTTAATTACTTTACTTTGCCAAAAATAAAGGTCATACTAATCTTGAGGTTGAATTAAGTTTCAGGACTAACCTGCAAGTTGTATACACTAAGTATGTTCCATTTAGCACATTTAATAGATGTAAAAGCTCACAAGTGATGATATAAAGGATAATTTACGCTTGCAATGCATTTTTGTCCAATTAATAGATTGCCTGTGTGTTGCATATTTTGCATGACAAAAGAGCAGAATATTAAACTGCCATTCATAATGAAAATGCACTTTGCAAATTAGAAGTGCCGAAACAGAAATTTTTCACCCTGTTTAGGAAATAAACAGTCCTTAACCAATTAAACTGCATTGTAATAATTCTATGATTTATTGCAAGTTGTTTAACTTTCAAAACTCAGCTAACCCATATTAAGGTCACAATCCATCATGTCTTGCTTGGAAAGCCAGCAAATAATGGCTGTTGTATTAGCTGCTTTTGATGATAGTATGAAAGAAGTATTAGCACTTGTCAACAAAACTGCTTACAACATAACATTAGCATGCATGGGCTGCTGTACCTATTTATTATTCTGGCAGCTTCACACATATTGTTACAAGCTTATAAAACATTTTGTCGGGTGGAAACCAAATGTACACTGTTTGATTTTCTGATAGACTGGCAGCATAAATGTCTGGGCTGACTTAGTTTAGTTTAAGTGTAAATAGAGACACAAATTCTTCAACCTGTTCTCTTATTGATACTGAAAAGTGCTGAATTATTCAGCATCCAACTCTTCTGTTTGTGTCTATCACAGTTATCAATTACCCATCAGTCTACTTGTCAAAACAGAATGGATTAATCTGGCTGAAAACAAGACAAATAAATGGATACTATAACAGGGGTACAGGGTTGCCAAACTGTCAAAGGGAAATCCAGGCAATGATATTTGCCAGTCAAAAGTGGGATATCTGGCTTAAGTGAGCAAATGATTCTCCTTTACGAGCCAAGAATGCACTTAGCTTACCGTAAGTAAATTAATCTGCCTACTTTGACTACTAATGCATTGACAATACTGATAATATAATAGTCACTGTAAGTTTCTCTTCTGCTGTTCAGATAGCTTCATGCTTTTACCCAAGTTATGTGCTGTAAGTAATACAAATGGTATGAGTTAATGTTATCTGTATAAATAAAATTTGGGCCACATTACAGGTTTCCAACGACAAAATTAAAAACACTGCTTCGTACAGATGGGAAAGTGGAATCCATCCAATCCAGCCTTGGGGTCCCACTCCTGATATCTATCTCAAAAGTCTTACTTGGCACCTTCTCTGAGACAATCTATTACTGCCCAAATATTCACAGGCTAAAGCCATCTCATTTGATTTCCTAATAGGAAAAGTCAGTAATATGACTATTAATTTGGTAGAGATATCAGACTGAGTTTAGTTTTGGGTTAATATAAGGCTTCTCTTTTACCAATATTGTATCGGAGAAGTCTCCCAGACCTGTTTAAAATCATAATCTTCCCTGAAACCATGAAAGGCTCAAAAGTCAAGAGTCACTGCAAATCAACTGGTTATCAACACTTTTACTTGTTATTCTGTAACATCAGTGTACCTACACTGTCTTAATTCCTTGTGTCACATAGCTTCTTTTGAACTCCAAAGTTTAAATAACTAACAGCCCCATCTTAAGTGGGTGCCCGTAACCTTCCAAACCCAGAGGATTATGGGCATCCTATTGAGGGCGGGAGGCGCATGGCAGATAGGAATTGCCACCATGCTCTCCTTGCCCTCAAAAACATTTAGACAGCTGATTTCAGCCATCTAAATATTGTACCCCTCCTCGCGAGGAGGAGAGGCTGAGGCATCACCTGGATTCTTCAGAAGGCAGCAATACCTCACCCTTCCCCTCCCCATGCCCAGAAACTGCCCCCCCACCCACTGGAACTGAAGTCAGTCTTCTGGCTTCGGTTCCCAGCTGGCACGGAAAGAACCACGCTGGCTGCGAGGTGAAGGCGCTCTGCAGGCGGACTGCACGCTGTGACCTCAGAAGGGATTTCCAAAGTCGCAGCGCGGAGTCAAACTTCTCCCATGGCCCCCCCAGGCAAGGTCGGAGGGCCATAGGATTGCACCCTAAATCCATTCAATTGGATTACAATTTTTAAAAATACTATTCTGTACCTCAGGATGTCGTCGTCGTCATCATCATCCTAATATTTTGTATTTACAGAAGTTCCAATTCAATCATGAATGAGACAAAATACCAAAACACTGACTGGATCAAAAACAAAAAAGATCCTTCCCGGATGCAATGTTTGTCCTTTTGCATTCTTAAATTTCCATTTGGTTTTGCTTGTTTGTTCCTGGTTTTTAGATACTATTTTTAACTTGATTTGTACTATACTGATTTTATGTAAGCTTCCTTCTGTAATTTTTGGGAAAAGGTGGGATGTACATATAACACAACAACAACGATGATGATGATAAAAATAATGATAAAAGTAACAATAAACAATGCCCTAACATTCCTTTCCAGTAAAAATCAATTCCAGAACACAGTGCCAACTCCAGCACTGGTTAGGCCTCATCTTGAGTACTGCGTCCAGTTCTGGGCACCACATTTTAAGAAGGACGTAGACAAACTGGAGAGGGTTCAGAGGAGGGCAACAAGGATGATTAAGGGGCTGGAAACAAGGCCCTATGAGGAGAGACTGAAAGAACTGGGCATGTTTAGCCTTCAGAAGAGGAGACTGAGGGGAGATATGATAGCACTCTTCCAGTACTTGAAGGGTTGTCACACAGAGGAGGGCCAGGATCTCTTCTCAATCATCCCAGTTTGCAGGACATGGAATAATGGGCTCAAGTTACAGGAACCCAGATTCCACCTAAACATCAGGAAAAAATTTCCTGACTGTCAGAGCAATAAGACAATGGAACCAACTACCTAGGGAGGTAGTGGGCTCTCCCACTCTGGAGGCATTCAAGGTGCGACTGGACAGCCATCTGTCGGGGATGCTTTGACCTGGATTCCTGCATTGAGCGGGGGGTTGGACTCGATGGCCTGGTAGGCCCCTTCCAACTCTACTTTTCTATGATTCTATGATTCCAGGTTTTTGAGGGCCCTTGGGCAAGACGCCCTCAATGAGCCTCCTCACTCTGTGCGTCTTCTCACCACCATTGTCACCAGCCACTATTGCCTCTCCTCCTCTTTCTCATCATTGCTATCACTTACTTGTTTGACAGGCAGAGAGCCAGTGAGCAAGCAGGCAGTGGAATACTACTACTGCCCCTACTTCTTACCACCACTGTTGTTTGGGCCAGAGGAAGAGGCATGTGAATAAGCAGGTTGCAATGGTAAAAGAGGAGGAGCAACTCCAGGGGGCTCTTGCTAGTAGGCCCCTGCTGGGGTGTGGGACCTTGGCAAGTGCCTGACAATGCCTATCCTTGACGCTGGCCCTGCCAGAAAAAATATCACTGGTACCCTAATATATAGATTTAGCTGCAACAGTGCAAACACTAGCATGCACCACAACAGCTATAGAAACTTTTTAATTTTAACTGGTTGATATGATTTGTCTGTTCTGTGGTATTTGCTGTCTTCTCTGCTTGATTATGATTATGTTGTTTTAGTGTTTTTAATATATTTGTGTAATATTAATCATATTTCTGTACACTTGGTATCTGCAAGGTTTAAAAATGTTTGAAAAAATAAACAAAATAAAATAAAAATTCTATGACTGATCTCTGGCTACAGTCCTTTGCATCCTTACTTGGAAGTAAGCTGTATTGAACTCAGCTGGAATTATTTCTGAGTAAACATGCATAGGATTGGACTGTATGTTACCTTCAAATGCAAATTACTTACTGGAGCAACTGGGCCATAAGTAAATAATGGGAATCACTTCCTAAAATCACCTTCTGTCAGGTTTTTCTTCTTGTGCCTATTTTGTACAGTTCTGAATTGTTATAATTATGCTGTAAAATAGGTTTACCAATGTTTTACTAATCCCTGTCTTGAGCCTTCAGCAGCAGACCACAGCAGGTGATACTGCTGATCGAAATGCTCTAAAAAGCTTGCTTTCCTGATTTCTGTAGATCAGGTTTTTATTAGAGGCACAAGAGCATTTCACACCTTTATTTCTGGTCAATTAGCAACTTTAATCTAAAAAAATATATTTTTTTTTAAAGACCAAGACAGAAATACTATACACACTTACTTGGGAGTAAGTTCCATGGCACCTATCAGGGTTTACTTCTGAGTATATATATATATATATATATATATATAGTATGTCTACTCAGATGTCTCATTGAGTTCAATTGGGTTTACTCCTAGATAACTGTGTATAGAATTGTACCCTTGAGAAATTTTGAAAACTTAGTGAATCCTTTCGAAAGGAGGCATTCTGATTAGTCCAGGACTTTCTAAAAAATTTAAAATCTATCCCATGAACATAATTTTGAAGATTTAGTACATATTCATTGGTTTACTTAGCAACTATCAAGTTTTTCACTTTGTGATATAAAAAAGAATGTGAAAAGCAACAAACAGAATCAAGTAAGCTTAAACATGTAGTACTAAATAAAAGCCACATGATTTTAAATTAATGAATTGAACCATTAACAACAGGTTTGCTAGGTCTAATAGTTTAGATGTTCATAATGTGCACTACCCACTAAAGAACAGGTCCACAATGCCTTACTCTGAGGAAGGACTCCCTCAGAGCAAGGCAGTTAGGCCTGGTCAAGCTCGCTACAAAGCACCCGGTTGGCTCTCCATGGGTCCTCAGAGTGAGGCACTGGAGAGGTGGCTGCTCTGGACTGCTGTGCTCTCTACTCGAGAGTGGTCAGTGCAGCTGTTCAGAGTGCTAGCCATGCCCCCTAAGGACCCCTGCCAGAGTGAGGCATCAGGCCAGCTGCTCTAGAGAACTGTGACAGTTGCTTTCCTGCTGCAAGGCATCAAGAGAGCAGCTGTTTTGCAGGTGGTGGCAGGCAGCTATGGGAGCCCTCCCAGCAGGGAGATGTGATTCACTACCTCTCCCAAGCAGCTGCCTGAGGCAGGAGATTTACCATGCCTCATGTGAGGATCGGCCTGTTGTATAACCTGTATATAATGAGACAAGGGTTTCTCTTCACCAAAGTATGTTCTGCCTTACTAGTTCAAAGCAGAAGTAAATTTAGGGCCTTATTATCCCATTTATTGACTATAATGTGTGATAAAATTATATATTTAAAACAGGGGTGGGAAACTTCTTTCAGCCTGGGAGCCAAATTCAATTTTGGAGAAGCTCTCTGGGGCTACATTCTAGTAATGGGTGGGGCCAAAGGCAAATGGTGGGGCCAAAAATACAAAAAGCCTCCAGTATATTGTAGGTTAAAACTCTTACTGCCAGTAACTAAGCTTTAGGAGAGGCATTTCAATATTTAGAATGAGAAAAAAATGCACAGTCAGGAAACTGCCAAGTGATCAGTGGTTGGGGGAAAGGGGTTAGGGACAGGGGAAAAGGGGTGAGTCCATCTGGGGAACCCAGACTGCTGGACTGAGACCACTGGAAGGGCAGATTGGGATCCTGGGCTTGAGGCTTCCCACCCTGATTTAAAACACAACTAGAGGTCTTAGTTAAAAGCAATTTATATTCTATTCCTGTGGATATTAGAAGTTGCCTTATGCCAAGGGAAAATACTACCAGTTCTGACTGACAGCAGCTCTTCAGATTCTCAGCTAAAGACCCTATCTTGCTATCTGAAATCCTTTACCTAGTAATGCAGAATGTTGATCCTGAGGACTTCTTCAGCAACACATCTGCTCTACTACATTGCTCAACTCATTGGTTGGGACCCATTACTGCAGTGGTAGGCAACCTGGTGCCCTGCAGATGTTTTGAGCTATAACACCCATAATCCTTGACCACTGGCTGGGGCTTATGTAGTAGAGCACATATGCTGCAGAAGACATCCTCTGGTTCAATGGTGGGTTGTAACAGCAGCACTGCCACCATACAAATATATGGGGGGTGGTAAAAAGTGGATCCCCAAATGCTTGTTTGAGGTAAAGGTGGGTTCCTGGTTTGAAAAGGTTGAATACTACAAAGTAGTGCCCACTCCTCTTCACCACAGTGCCAGGTGCTAGAAGTTTCTCTAACTTCTGGAAATCATTAATGTTCTTAAAAGTTATCAAATTACCTGCGTGAAATAACAGTGTGTTTCATGTCAAATACAACTAGGCAGTCTGGAATTCTAACCAAGTCAGCTATTCTTCTGTTACTTATAGTTCAAATGTAGCACACTCCATTTTCCAGTTCGATCTTAAACAAACAATATACTGCAGTTAAGACAGACTTCTTCATTTTACAGTAATGTATTGGTGCAATCATCCTCTTGACTTGATGAGCAATTATTTAAATTGATCCCAAGATTCAAATATTTGCTTAAGAGACATTGATTTTGATCACTGTAGCTGTTTAAATAAACTATTTATACTGTTCTTTATTTTGACTTCTACTGAATTTCTACAGGTGGAAAAAAGGAAACTGTCTGACAGCTTTTTATCCATGTATCATTAACAAAACATATTAAAAAAGTAATCCTAGCAGTTTCCACATTCCTTTGTAAACATTTTATTTTGTTTTTAAACTTCTAGTTATTGTCTTCCTATACCACTGGAATTGTTTGGCATTGCTGTAACTCAAAAACATGATGACCAAATTCTGAATCTGAAAATTATAGGGGAAAATTACTTACACATCTGAATGTGTGTTAAACAGCTGGATAAAGTAAACAAATACTTGCTCTCGCCATTTTCCACTGCCCAGGCAGCTACTCTAATCCAGACAGCTACTTTAGTTTGCCAGGTGGGGACTCCCTGTGTGCAGGGGAATTCCTGGATGGCACAGACAATGAACTCAGTTACTTTCACAGTTACACTCTGTTTACACATACTGGTTTGCTTCCTCCCTAAAGACACCTCATAGATAAATGCAAATAAGGATAGCTAATACACTGCTATAGCATACTTTACATCATCCCAACATGATGGAAGATACTTACTGCATATCCATGTAAATACCGGTATATCTAGCCTCAGTGCTCCTTAGGAAAGTGCTACTTTATTCAAGATAAAATCTTCAAATCCTTCAAAATCCAAAGTTGATGGAGGTTGAAAGGTTCCTTAATGAATAATATGTGTTTCACACTATTTTGATATTTTAATACTTCAGCACTTAGTACATAGACTGCTGTGACAGTGCACCAACAACATAAACCTTTGTAGACCCAATGCTTTGGATCTAGTGCAAGCCCATGATATATCTTACTAATAAACACTGGTTGTGTATACTGTCACCATAATAGCTGCCTCTGTGATGGACAAAGTGGCTTTTGGATCATGAATATACCAGTAATTCCTCAGTCCTTCTTTGTCCTGCTCATGCCAGCTCCATATTTTGATGTAAGCCACCTTGGGCAGTTCTAAACTGAAGTGGAAAGGAAGAGTATGTTTTAAAATTTAAATAAATGAATAATAAATCTTTGCCCAATTCTGAGCCATATTATTGCTCTAAATGCTGCTGTTATATTATATTGATAATGATAGTAAATAGCTAGATGTAGTGGGTCTTAGCCTTGAACATTTCCTTACTTCAAATTATTTTAATGACACACACATATGGAGTTCAGAGGTAAAAAAATAGTGCCCCATCTGTTATCTGCTGACTGAAGCAATAGCTTCACATTGCTTTAGTTCACCAAGCCTGGTAAAATAACACCCCCCTTCCTTCCCTCTTTTTATGACATCTAGAAGGGCTTGCAAGACTACCCGCTTGTTACAGTATGCAAGTGAGGATACCTTGCATCCTACCCTGTGTGCATACTTGACCTGCTAGTCTTTGCAAAATTATTGTCTTCCCTTAAAATGGTTAATCAGTAACAGTGGAGATGCAAATTACTAATGTAAAATAATATTCACTGGGGGGTGACCCTAGCCCAGTAGCAGAACACATACTTTGCATGGAGAAGTTTATTTATTATATTTAATAAATAAATGCCAGATTCAATCCCTGGCATCACCAGCTAGGTCAGGGAAAGACTCCTCCCTGAAACCCTGGAGAGCTGCTGCCAGTCCCTACAGACCACCAGGGATAGACAACCTTTCAGGACATGGACATATTTGGCAGTTTGAGAAACTGTGCTGGGCACCACCACAAATGGGCTTGCTGCAGATGAAAACATCAGCCTGAAGCCACCTGCCATCTTCATTTCCTAAAAATGTATCTGAGCCCAATGTGTGGCCCAGAGGTATTCATGGGAAAAGAAGTTAGGCACCTTGGCAGCCAAAAAAGGTGTCTGAGGGTACACTGGTGCCTACCCCTGGTATAGACGATACTTAAGCGAGATGGACCAATAGTGATTCAGTATAAGACAGCTACCCATGTTCCTGTGAGAGTTGGACTGACTTGGGTTCAAAAGCTCCCCTAGCCAATGACCCTCAGTCTCAGTCACGCAAGCGGAAGGAGGAGATAACAGCAGTTAATAAAGATTAAAGAGTTTATTTGTAAGACCCAATTACATGGGATTAAGGCAATCAATGCATTTCTACTCACTACATCATAGCAGACTCAAATCCTATACCCCAGTGGTAAGGCTAGATGGTGAAGTCCAAGACAATACATGTCGAGACGAACAAGCAGCAGAGAGAGATGAAGAGGAATGACGGAAGTCAAATGTAAGCTATCAGCAAGTGTGCTAGCTTATATACCCCAGACCCTGCACCTATGAATAGGATATTACTCACCCAGTTGCACAACCTACTCATCAACATGTTTACCCCAAATCTGTTCAAGGCTGCTGAGTCATGTCACCTCGAGACTATGTCTCCTGACCAAAGACCTTCTGTACTTGAACTCAAGTAACACTCACCAGGTCAGGTGATAATCCCGATGTCAGGTGGTAATCTCGTTCTGCCTATGCAAAACCTAACATCCCCCTGCTTTTCCATTTGCGTAGAACGTGGTTATTTACCTCATACAACAGCAACAGCTTTGTTGACATCTGATGCTGTTCCTTCATCTATGGACTTTGATAAAAAAACTTTTGCAGGAATTACTTTACCTGTCAGAAATTTGAACCACCATCAAATCACTTCTGATGTATCCCTCCTTATGACACAGTTTTATTTGCAAACCCAAAACGTTGTGTATTGCTATCTGCCTGCAGCATAGCAATCCTGCCTTGGATTTCTGAAAAAACTGTAATAGGTTTTTCACATCAATCCCAGCATCATTTAAACATTTTTTTACAATTTAAACTATTTAAACAAATGCATTCACTATTCAAGCTTTACAATAGCATAATAGCACAATACATAATACAATGCATTCAGTTCAATTTCAGTTGAACTCCAACTTTTAAATGATTGTTTCTACAAAATCAATCAAACAAAGTATGATTATAAAAATAACAAACTTCAGGTGTGTTCTTGTTGTTCTTACTATCACAACCACAACTGGCATTTCTGTGAATCTGTAAGCCACCTGTGCTCTGACTTGTAACTCTTAGTCTGAAGTGTGATGTTTCCTTCCAGATAACACTCAACTCCTTTTCAGAGCTCTCCAAGCATGTCCTGTTGGTCTAACAGTCTGCCCATTACACTGACAGCAATACCTGGCCTTGTTGCTTGTACAGTAAAGCTCAACAGCCCAATGCTTCTGTGTAGCATTCAAACTGTTTTTCCATCAGCATGTGCTTGAAAATCCTCAATTATTTGGAGTCTCTCACTGAGTTAACTATCTCTAAATTCTCAATCACATCCATGATATTTCTCTGGTTTGTTGCAGTTAGTTACTGCCCTCTTGGTTTTCCTTTTCCCTCAATTTACAAATAAACAGTTGATCCACCACCAAGCAGTTTCAATTCAATGAAATTTCAAACCCTGGATCAATTATATCATATTGCTTTTATCTGTCCAGAAAAAAAACAATAGATCACCCATCTAAACAAAGTACATACAGTCTATGTCCCTGTTCCTCCTGTTTAACAAACAAACATTGATCTGCCTCTCTGTGCAAATCTCAAGTCAACAATGTTTGAGTTCAAAACAGAATTCCAGCCTCCAGCTGATTTCTAGCTTTTCCTAAAGAAAATTCTCAGACAGTTTTCCAAAGACTTCCTCTCATTTAAAATGCTTATGTTCCAATATTTCTCTGTGAAATATCCATACATCTTCACCACATTTTTAAACATCAGTCTAACTGTTTCCAAGCAAATTGTTGTTGCACTCATCTTATGATTATCCTGCTCCTTTTTAACTTGAGCAAAAATCACAAGCAACCAATCTTGCTATTTTTCATGTAACCTTTTCCCAATCTGGTTAGTTTTCACCTAAAAAATCTATCTGGTAACAATGAGTTCCATGGACTGCTGTTTGTTTCACCAGCTTCCATGTTTTGTTCTTTATCCAAAGAATTCAACTCAGCTTGCATAGCCTGAAGCTATGGTTTAGCTTCCTTAACAGACAATTTTTCACCTCTTTGAAATTTTGAAGTTTCAAATGGCTTTTCCTGCAAATTCATCCTGATATCTCACAGGTTGTTTGACTCACCTGTTCCTTACTTCATCAGTTATCAGGTTCCTGTTCCAATAAACTTGCACCAATGATGAACAATCATTTGTTTAGTCTCCACTAAACCAAATGTGTATCAGAGTTTGTCAAATTTACCTGACTGTCCTTTCAGCAAATGCTTTTCTATTCTGACTCTGCCCTGATGCATCCCCTGCATTAACAGAATTAATTTTGAAAAATGATCTCACATTTTCATTTAGCATTATACTAAACACTTCTAGATAATCTCACTATCCAAGTGTTGTTCATGTGAAACACAATATTCTCATTTCTAGAAAAAATCTCATGTAAGCTCCCTTACAGATTTCTTCTAACTTTGAGGTGTATGTACCTACATATCAGATCCAAGATCCTGAAATGTTTCTCCAGAAGATTCCTCCTTCTACACTACTTTCTATAAGGTGTACAGTTCAATACAGAACTCAAACTTCTATCATGTACATAATCAAAACATTTAAGAGCTTCTACCCAAACCTCATTATCCAAATTAGTATCACCTCTTCTGAGTGTTTGTTTACTCTTCCACACAATCCATGTGTTCAATATCACATCCTGTTAGAAATGCATCAAAACATGCACTGAATTGAACTTCCCCATATCTGAAAAGAAAATAGGTAACATGGGTAATATGCTTGTTCTCACTCAAGCACAAAACACCTTGACTCTGTTCAATACTTCAGCTTTCTATCTAACATGTACACAACCTGTACCTCGTGTATTGATCAATTGACATCATGAAATAACGTGCCTTTTCTCTAAAGACTATCAGAATATCCACAAGATCACCAAGAACAAATTGAATGAAATGAACTGTTTTTTTCAGCTTGCCTTCCAGTTTACCTGTTAAAGCTAGCATCCCTTGTTTATGTGCACAAAATTACCTTTCATGTGAAAATTACCATTTCCCAATGCTTTCCCCACAACACAGTTTGCATTTTCTTTCACAAGCCTGTGAATCTAAATGATCAAACAATCATGTGATATGCATGCATGTACATGTCATACATATAAGCATTTAACCTTTTTATAGTTGCAACAGTACAACTTTCCATTTCTTTATTTACACCATTACAGTATGAAAGAAATAATCCATCTCTTAGCTTTGCCATATAAACATACCTACTAATTCAGTATTTTACATTTTGCTACAGAAAAATCCACAATATACTCAAGTCATATATACATTCAGTACATTTCCTGACATTTCAAGAGCATATATTACACTTTCTTGATTCCAAGTTATCCAACTTTCAAGAAATACATTTCCAAAAAAACATGACTGTTAAACCTCTGACCATTTGCATAGTCCTCCTTCTGTTTATTCATGTCCAACACAGAAAGCTTCGTTTAAACAATCCACTGTTTCTGCTCACAACAAAATAATGTCCATTTTGTTATGTCCTGGGTTAAAACACAAAGGTTTTCTTCTCAGCAGCACCCCTGCTGATTTCAAGCTCCTTCTTCTGTGATCCCACATGAAGAAAATGAAGAACAGCTTCTCATTTTAAGCACAGCTTTCTCTGTTCAAAACTGCCGCGCTGCTTTTCTCTGTTGTTTCAAAACCACGCCTCCGCTGGTTTGATACAGCCTCTGCTGTAGTATCAGGTTTCCCGAGATATGTTTGTCACACGTGACTTCTTTTGCTGCGACATGACGCTCCAGACGCTTTACCCACGTCAGACGTAATCCACGCATTTGTAATCCAAGCCACTTGTTGATACAATGCAAAAGATAGCTGATCCGCTGCTGTGTGAAGAAGTAAACTGTAGATGAAATATGATCCTCCTGCCTGTAGCCTTGACTCAATCAAATGAGTTGACACAAAGCCTCCTGGAGATTATTTCTTTGCCCGATACAGCTCCTTGACGATCACTCCAGCAAGCTGTGGAAAACAAATCCTTGTGTCCAGCGTTGTTCACTTTTCAGCCTAGTAGCTGCCCGAACTGGCACCCACGTTCACAGTCTGTAGCCTTGGATTTTGCCAAGCCTGGCACCTCCGTTCCAGCTGCTTTCAAAACGAAAAATCCTCCGTCTCTCTGTCCTGCATTTCTCAGCTGCATTCCAAGCCGCTGTTATCAGCTCTCAGCTTTAGCAACAAACCTTCGCCTTTCCGGTTTGTTTACAAACCGTTCTTACAAATAGTAAACAATTTCTCTTAACTCTATAACTGCTGAATTTTTCCGAACTGCGTCTCTGTGGCTTATCTACCCATCTGAGATAACCATCAGATCGTTATCTGATCCTTATCTGGGCCCATAACCGATGTGAGAGTTGGACTGACTTGGGTTCAAAAGCTCCCCTAGCCAATGACCCTCAGTCTCAGTCACGCAAGCGGAAGGAGGAGATAACAGCAGTTAATAAAGATTAAAGAGTTTATTTGTAAGACCCAATTACATGGGATTAAGGCAATCAATGCATTTCTACTCACTACATCATAGCAGACTCAAATCCTATACCCCAGTGGTAAGGCTAGATGGTGAAGTCCAAGACAATACATGTCGAGACGAACAAACAGCAGAGAGAGATGAAGAGGAATGACGGAAGTCAAATGTAAGCTATCAGCAAGTGTGCTAGCTTATATACCCCAGACCCTGCACCTATGAATAGGATATTACTCACCCAGTTGCACAACCTACTCATCAACATGTTTACCCCAAATCTGTTCAAGGCTGCTGAGTCATGTCACCTCGAGACTATGTCTCCTGACCAAAGACCTTCTGTACTTGAACTCAAGTAACACTCACCAGGTCAGGTGATAATCCCGATGTCAGGTGGTAATCTCGTTCTGCCTATGCAAAACCTAACAGTTCCACTGTTGAATAACATGAATTGGTGAATACTTCCTGTTGATTGGAACAAAAACAAACTAACAAATCCCTACCACAATAAATTATTTATTTTTACTTATTTATTATATTTATATCCTGCCTTTTTTCCTGAAAGGAACTCAAGGCGGCTTACATAATCCTCCTCCTCTCCCTTTTATCCTCACAACAACCCTGTGAGGTAGGTTAGGCTGAGAGTCAGTGACTGGCCCAAAGTCACCCAGTGAGCTTCATGGCTGAGCGGGGACTAGAACCCAGATCTCCCGCGTCCCAGTCCAACACTCTCACCACTACGCCACACTGGCTCTCTAGTCTCCTAGTCTCCAACTGCCCCGAAAATGCCACCGTCCCAGCTTCTCACTTTGTCATGCAGAATCCTGAATTCCCCTGCCTCCGCAACTGCAAGCTACTACTTTAAACTTTTTAAACTTTTGTTAAAGGGGCCATGCCATGGACAAAATTGCAGCTAAGCTAAAACTGCAAGCTTAGCTGCAATTTTGCCCGTGGCATGGACCCTTTAAGTGTAGCTCTTTTTAGGCTCGAACAGCTCCATGGAGAGACAGACACTGGAAGAATGTATGTGTGCATGCACACATGCTCTACCTGCTGAAAAGGAGGCTGCACCCTGTGGGGTGGGTAAGCTTCACCTGTTGAATTTGTGCCAATCCTGACAATTTTAAAACAAAAAGAGATTGCCCTGCAAGCACTGACACACACACCCCATGAAAAACACGAAAAACACCAGATATCAACAATTAAGGGTTTAAGTAAGGTTAAAAAAATTACAAAAACCACTTATAAAATAATATATAATAATGTAATAATTATAATATATACAATTTTGTGTGTTTCCTCTAATAACTTTTGTACTTGATCATGCCCTTTGGTTGCCTGGACATACCCTTGGCCATGCCCTCATGTTGCCTGCCCACGCCATCTTGATCACACCTTCATGTTGCTTAACCATACCTCTTACAAATTCACATGTGTGTTGGTGTTATCTTTGAGCAGAGTGTGTGCGAGTTGGGAGAATTAAAATCCTGTCTCTGTGTGCTAGCAGACGCCTGAAATTCCACACACAGAACAGGCCTGTGGCTCACGCTGGCTCAGCTTGTC
Organism: Shinisaurus crocodilurus; assembly: GCA_021292165.1. NCBI lineage: Eukaryota > Metazoa > Chordata > Lepidosauria > Squamata > Shinisauridae > Shinisaurus > Shinisaurus crocodilurus. The sequence continues at coordinate 48,962,407 of CM037877.1, forward strand.
TGAGCGTGGAAAGCTAAGCAGGGTCTGGCCTGGTTATTACTTGGATGGGAGACCCCTCCTCTAGTTTCCTGCATTGAGCAGGGGGTTGGACTTGATAGCCTTGTAGGCTCCTTCCAACTGTATGATCTATGATCTATGAAATCTTCCAGATCTCACCTCCCCCCGCGCAGCATGCAGCGTGTTGTGCCAGTTTCTCCAGCCCAGTCAGCCTTGTTGTTAGACTGCTTCCAGCTTCCCCGTTGCAGATTAATCCATGGAGTCAGGAAACACTCTGTAACACCACAGGTCTAATTCTACCTGTTTATTCACTTAGCAAGTAAAGTTCTACAGAGTATACATTTCCTAGTTACGGTCCATGTGCAGAGTATAAATGCATAGCAAGCATTACATCCAGTGGAGTAAGTTGAGCTTCACTCCACCTCAGCAAAGACGATACATTGTTGCAGTAACAAACTCCAGCAAGAAGAACAAAGAAGAGAGAAAGCAGTCCTGCTTCTCTCTAAGATGGCTTCAGACAGAAAACAAGTTAGCACGTCATCAGAACATACAAACCATGTGACTAGCTCATATTGCTCTCACGGTCTAGCTTCCCATGCGAACAACACGGGAATCTAGAAAGACATAACAAACCTGTTTACAGCCATTCTGTCGCTTCCATGTGTAAACAGTGTGCTGCAGCTGGTGAAGTGATACATATCACAACAATGTGTGTCCCTGTTTTCATCTATGAAATGTTGGAGGGTTTGAAATTACCAAATAACATCCACGGTAACATCCATTGAGCAATATTTTGGCTACTCTTTAATTTGTAAAAAAGAAAATAAAGTATTAACCCTGACAGTACAGTAATCATCAGTCAAAACTATAACAATACAAGTATATAATGTATTTACAAACTATGCTGTTAGGTAGAATCCTTTTATTATTATTATTTATTTATTTTAGTACCCCGCCTTTTTTCCTAAAGGGAACCCAAGGCGGCTTACATAATCCTCCTCCTCCCCACTTTATCCTCACAACAACCCTGTGAGCTAGGTTAGGCTGAGAGTCAGTGACTGGCCCAAAGTCACCCAGTGAATTTCATGGCTGAGCAGGGACTAGAACCCGGATCTCCCGAGTCCCAGTCCAACACTCTATGTGAGTTGCTGTATTATGCCCATGTAATCTAGATTTACAAGCTCGCAGAATTAAGCAGAAGTATTCAGCTTAATTTTCAGTGCATCCACATAACTATCACAGCTAATGTGATCCAGTGGAAAAAAATAAAATATGAATAGAAGCCCTCATCTCAACTCCTATATGTATATAATATGCTCTGTACTTCAAACAAAAGTTCTTTAGGGCCCTCTTTGAGACTTTTACAAATCAAGATATATTCCTCTGCTGTGCAGCTTCTGAATTCATTCTAGGAAGTTGCTTTGCTTTAGACTTTCAACAAGAAGAAATTGAGAGTGCAAACAGTGGAGTTATCTATTTTTTAAAAAAATATATAACTTTATTATATTTCCACAGATGAAATACTAAAAAGGCAAGATAAAGGTATCACATATCAAGTACATAATACGTTGTTAAAGTGCACAATGCCCCAAAAGAGAGTATAAAGAGTTCTATCGTTAATTACAGAAGATTTTTTTTTAAAAAAACCACTCTACATGTTATTTTTACAATGTATCTTTGTGTCTAAAAGTTCCACTTTTTAAAATTTACAATTTTATCAAGAACACTTTAAAAATAAATAATACTATATTGTTAGATATAAACATTCTATAAATATTTACCATTAACATTACTGAACTTTTAAACATAATCAATTCATTTGAAATACTCTGTACCTATCCATCTTCAAATTATTATAGCTTCAGGGTTTTTTTGGATTTGTCCCAACTGTTCATTAAACTTTACTTGTTCATTTTTTATTTCCTCTATATTTTTCACTCCCTGCACAACATCTTCCCATTCTTCATAATTCTGTTCCAATCACTTTATACTACTCTCTATTTCATCTCTTACATCATCTAATTTATTGGACATTCATTGTTTAAAACTATTTGTTTTTTTAACTTTTTCATTAAGTACCTTAAATTGGGTAGCAATTTTTTACAATAGCCTCTACTCTCAATCCTTATCCATATTTGTAAATCGATTAAATACTAGATTTTCTTTAAAAATCCTAATTGTACTACCTTGGATTTGGTATTTCCTGGTTGGTTGGTTTGCTGGATTTTACAACATATATTATAAATTATTTAGTGTTAAATATAACATTTAATTTGGGAGACTGATGGCCAGTGATAGGTTACCTGGAATCTAACCCTGTGAACTTAGGCCTCAGGATGTGTTTGCAGATGGGGCAAAAGTCCTGTTTGGCTTATATACTTCATGACAGAATCTGAATTGGAAGCCTGAGAGAATATCTCTGGGAAAACCTTGACAAAAGGTTTGTTTGTTATATTTATGTACCATCTTCCTTCCATCATAGTAATCAAGGTGGAATACATAGGATTCCCAGGCAATCTCCTACCAGGAACTGAATAGACCCAGACCAGCTTAGCTTCAGCAAGTTGACTACACCATCTACCTTCAAAACATGCTCTGAGTGTGTTATGATTTTCTATTTCTTCTTCAACCCCCTTGGAACACCTGTGTTATTTATGACTAAAGGTGCTTTCCTCTTATTTAAGCATGGATTATAGAACACTGAATAAGATTATGGTCCAAAATCATTACCCCCTGATATTGATCCCAGAGCTCCTGGATAGACTACAGTCTACTTTGTGTGACATATTGGATTTGGGGCATACAATCTAATGCTGGCTCAGCTTGTCTGAGCGTGGAAAGCTAAGCAGGGTCAAGCCTGGTTATTACTTGGATGGGAGACCTCTCCTCTAGTTTCCTGCATTGAGCAGGGGGTTGGACTCGATAGCCTTGTAGGCTCCTTCCAACTCTATGATCTATGAAAATCTATGAAACCTCTTATGGATATTTTGTAGGGATGGGTGACAATTTTGTTGGTTTCATTTTTTAAATAAGAACTAACCAAATTTTGCAACTTTCTTCGTAAGTGAGATAGAAAGAATCTGAGATTTTTTAAAAAACGTAAATGTGGGAGAAACCAACACTGACAGATTTGTCTGTCCAGGGCTTTGAGTGCTTAGCTCTTAAAAGTTTGGGTTTGAATCCCTGTGTATTCAACCATGTTTGTGGTGCTGAATTAAGATGGTCACCTCTTTTTCTGACAGGCTTCTCATCTTTAACTAGGCTTGGAATATCGAGCCTCGCACAGGCAGAACGGGGCCGAAATCAGCCCCACTCACGCCCGTGCAAGGCCTTACCTTGTCTTTGGGGTGCGGCACACTCCGGTCCCATCGCGTCACTTCCAGCACCGGAAATGACGTGACAGGACCCTGCGCGGGCGCGCTGGACCCCCATGCCACGTTCTGCGCCTGCGCAGGGTCCCGTTGCGTCAATTCCGGTGGCGACGGGACCGGAGAGGGTGGGTTGAGCGGCGCAGAGAACTGCTACGCGCCGCTCAGAAGATCGAGGGGGGCGCCCCCGCGGAGAGTTGAGGCGGGGGCACGGCGGGGGCCCCTCCAAGTTCGGCTGCTTGCCTATCTTTAACAGCTATATGGCAGGCAGATACAACATGGTCCCTTCTATGCTAGGAATAGCTGGATGTATTGAATTTGGCTGGTGCAGATGAGTGAGAATTCTGTTTTGGTTAATTTTTTAATAAAAATTTACCAAAATCCACAAATTTCTTTAAATACAGGATGAAAAGAACTTGGGCAGTATCCAGTGTGATCCACCAGTTGTAAACATGTTGCACTAGCAGGAACAACTGCTAGCAAAATGGGAAAGTAGCGCTTGCTGGTGCAACCCAAGAAACTGCCTGAAACTACCACTTCTGGAATGGGATAAGTCAGCGGAGCTCCCTTCCACAACCTCTGCAGACTTGGCCCATTTTGGAAGTAGTTGTTCCAGATAGTTTCATGGGTTGTGCTAGCAAACACTACTTTTCAATTGTGCTAGCGGTCATTCCTGCAAGTGTTGTGGCAGTACTGGATAACGCCCCTTGAGATTTAAAAATAATAAATTTATATAATAAATTAAATAACTAACCATTTGCTGCCCCTTTATAACACCCAAAATCAGCTGCCTGAGGCAGCCACCTCACTTTGCCTTACTCTAATGGGTAAGGCCAACCCTGAGGTATCTTAAATACTGGTGCCCAATCTTCACACCTCAACTTACAGTTGTTGAGGGTAAGTTTACTGTTTATTGTATAGTAGTTAAGATCATAGAGTCAGAGGACAGCTCTTAAGAATTCTGTATATAAATATGACGGGCAGTGCCTAGAGACTTTAGGACAAAAACACCTGTTCTTATCTTAACTTTTCCTTTCTAGTTGGACAGCCAGAAAGATCTGCTGGTAAGATTTTGATTTAAAGGCATGCTCCTTAAGAATCCTTAGAAAGCTTTTCAATTTTTTTCCCTTGTCACAACTACTACTACTATATTTTTGTCTATAATACCTCATATCACATAAATATTCCATTTGATTGTTTGCAAAGTAAAACAAAATTTTATAAACCTTATCTCAAGTTTTTAAAAAATTAAATATACTGTCAGTACAAACATCTGATCTACCCATGATAAGGACAGAGAAGTAGTACTCTCTTCATGGGAGAGTTTGCATTACCTAGTTGGTTGAGCAGCTTGGTGCTGATTTAAATACCAGTGGTGTGAAAACATCTCAAATGAGGATTTGTGTTGTGACACTTTTCTTTTCTCTCTCTCTTAGGTGGAACTGCTGCCAACCTAGTTAGATCAGTTAGATTTAAAGGGGAGGGCTAGGGGGATCTGGGTGGGTGGAAAAGATGGGGGGATAACCTGAGAATTCTTCTATGGCTAGAACTTTAATTCAAACTCAAAAAGAATTCAGGGGCCTCATGATGTACACCTCTTTCTTGAGGGGAGCATTACATCCCCAAAAGCATGTATCTGAGCCCAAGCTTGGTGAGCTTTGGCAGCATCTCTAGAAAGGGCCTCTCTCTTCTCTCCAACCTTAGCGAGGCAGGCAACAGAGACAGTATTTCCCAGACAAGTTATTAATGTACGGTAATTGTCAAAGACTGGTGTGGGGGTTTTTTGCATTTAATTTCTATCTGACCTCACCCTTTACTTTTTTCTCTCTACACCCATGTGCCCACTGGGGATAACACTTCATGATCTGATGAAATGGACAACAAATATCTTGCAAAATACATTCCAAAAAAACATGCGTTAACAGTTCTCAGTCAACAGTTCTAAGTAATTACTACTTCAGAGTTTTCTCAGCTGCTTTTATTTAAGTGCTAGAGTTGTTAATATTGATATATATTTTTATTCAGACACAATATACAGCAATAATCTTCCATAACTATGCTCTGTTATATAATGTGAATTAGCTTAATTAAATACAAAAAAAAGGTTAAACTGTAATGCCTGCAAAAACCCTTCTTACCATTAGCCCCTTCTTACTATTATTTAACTGTTAGTTAACTTGCAGTTTTAGCAATACACAGACCATCACCAATTCTTTTTTCAAAGTATTTCCTTGATTGGGGGGAGGATTGGCATCACAGCCCTAAACACATGATCTGGGAATGTCTTAGCATCTAGTAAATGAATAATAGATACTATTCTTCAATGTGTCTTAGTGGAATGTACTTCTTAACCAGTGTGCTTAGGGCTGAACTCTTCCTGTTACACTTTCCATTAAGCTGCTTTAAATTGCTACAATCTGACATCTTCATGACAGAATCCAGATTTCTGTAGACCAAGTTCACACTCATGAATTTTATTTGCCCGTGTTCAAACAAAACAAATTATAAACAATATTGTCTCAGTGAATTCTAGATCCAGAAAGAGATATGCAGTGCAAGCTAAAAAGGAGAACATTTGCAATTTAAAACATAATTTGTCATAATGAAAATGTAAAGCAGTAGTTCTGTTTTATTTGGCATGGCAGGTTAGGAATCCCTGTGAAGCTATATTGAAGCAAAGAATAGATTAATAATTTAATTTGGTTCAGAACTATGCAAGTGGGGCACCACAAGCTTTTATTCTGTAACCAGCTGCTGACCCTAATATGGATCAACCAATTAGACATCTCTATTTAATTGTTGAGTGGCCCATCTAACACTCACTAGGAATTTTCATTTTATACAACATACAAAGGTCTAAAAAAATTACAGTTATCCCCCTGGTGGAGATGGCTGATTTGATAGAAACACATACAAGAGTTCAACAAAAAATGCAAGATCATTTTAAGCTGTGTTTGGCAAAAGAACATCTTAATATAATGAGCCTTTTTCGATCTCTCTTGGCAGAGCTTCAGCCCTCTCAGATAACCCCACACAAAGCAAATACCATTCGTCTGAAGTTACATTTGCTCCTTGTTATCACAACTTATGCCACTTAATTCATTATTCAACGAATTCACTTTCTTGTTTATTAGATGCAAGGTAGCCGTTCTTCCCTAAAGGCCATGTATGCAAAAGACTGCTTGTAATCCTGTCACTTCAAACCTCTCTAGACTTTTACATTGCTTCAGGAATTAGGAAGAAAGAAGCAAACAATTTAGATTTATTCATGCTGATATTAAATTTGTATATGATAAAGGAAATGAGAGAAATGTTACACAGAAAACCTAAAATGGTTGATACAGATCAGTAAAATATGTTACTCCATGTCTTTGTGAAAGTTAGCAAATTCATTTCTGCTCCCTAAAAGGCACAACAGACTATATCTTCTGTCTTCAGCAGACAGGATAAAAAGTATTTGTTTCTCATACTGGTGCTTTCACAAAAGTTATCATTCAAACCATTCAATCAAACTTGAAATCTTTCATGTATTCACAACAGCAGAATAATCTGTTCAAGCACCACAAGACTGATTTATTTCAAAATGCCTGATATACCAAAATATAGAACATTTGAATATTAATGCCACAAAATTATGATTTGCAAAATGGATTTAAATACAACTTGCTACTACCTATCAAAGTATGTGTTTTCTACTTTTTATATTTACTGACAAAATCTCTAACTCACATTATGAGTGCTATACAACAATAAAAGTATCAAAGTACTTTACTCACTATGCAATAAAGAGCCACAGGTCTTTCAAATTGATTCTGTAACCTTATGCTGTGAAGATCATTAAAATGCAAATGAATTACTGAATCAAACACATTTTCAGAGCACTCTTAGGACAATTAAAATTGTATAAAATTATCTATAGAATTATACAAATTACTTTTACATAAAACACAAAAGGTTACAAAATCAGAAACTAGTAGTAGAAATGGTAACCAATACATTTTAACCTTCGTTACACTGACTTGAATTGGTCATTTGCTTTATAGCGTTTTATTGAATTATGTCCAGACACCTAATATTTCACACTCTGTTTATTAAGTTGCTAAATAACTCCTTTGTGGATTTGCTTAATTTGATTGTATGAAGTTATGCAATTCCGAGATGTGTCACACTGCAGTACTCACTAAAGATAACAGCAATAATTTCCTTGTTACTAATGTGCATTATGAATTAGCAGTTCAGTGTTGTTCCTCCAACAAAATTCCCAGAACAGTGAAAAGCCCCAAAGCAAGGGCAATTGTGTAAAAGGACAATTTACCAAACACCTCCTTGTTAATAGGAAAACTTTAAAGCCGGTTAATTTATGATTACAGTCTTGCTGATATAAACATAAGCATGGCAAACGTTTTAAGAATCTCTAAAGAAAGCTTAAGATTGCAAAACTGCTTCAAAAAAGCATCTATAGTAGCAACTGTTAACATCCTTACACATAAGAAACATAATGAAAATTCTGATTAATGAACTACATCTCCTGAATAATTAACCCTTCCTTGATGGCTACATTGAGATTTCATGAAGACTTGCTATATAGACTTGCTTCATATATAACATATAGGAGAATATCAGACTCATTAAATATAAAATAAAATCAGTTATCTTCTGCCACTGCAGTTTTCATGTGGCTTGTCACCAATCAGGCTGTGCACGATTTAAGAAAACTTAAATATACTTACATATAAAAATTCTAACAATTATTTAACTCCCCCTATTATTAATGATACACAACTTTATTGTTATGGTCTGTATATATACCATTATTCTTTATTGTACAACTCTTCAATTTTTGCACTTGGGAAATTTTAAAAGTCACCCAGTGATTTTTATAGCATAACAGTATGCTAGATAAAGATATTTAAGCTGTCAGTATAAACTGCTTCTGTTTTCATTTTGCATTTAATTTCAATGCCAGACTCAAGGCATAAATTTTTCATCACCTGCAATGCTATGAATAAAAGATTAAAAAAAGATCTCAGAAGAAATTCTAACACATGCGGTGCATGCAGCACATTGTGCAGACACAGTGTGCATAACTAGATGTTTAATTTCCATCATTTTTCCCTACGTCAGGAACATTATTATTTGGGTTAATACATCATGCAGTTAATTTCCAGTATTTCAGCTCTAGTAAATTTCAGTTTGCTTGTTTCTGGACAAATAATCTATTGAGAAGTCTCAGAATCTGGAACAGACACGTATACTGTTAGAACCACACAATATTTTCTTAGCATAATGATGTCTTGTGTGAGTGAATTATACTAATCAAAATTTTGCAACCCCACATTTTGTTCTCTTTGTTTTATGAGCTAGCAGATAAATCTATTTCTGCCTATGTTCAAAGAAATAAAGATTACTTAAAACATTTCAAAGCTAATTTTAACTCCTCATTAAGGCTCAGTTCATGTTTTAAGCCAAAGGATGTGATCACTCCCAGGAGGTGAAGTTAGGAGCTCACTCTTAAGGCATTTTTTATTTAGCACTTAAGAGCGCTTTCTGTAGTGCTATGCATTTTCATTTTTAAAAACTTTATTAGCACTCAGAGGGCCACTCATGAAATTCGCTATCTTCTTTCAATCAGCTCAGTTGGAGAAAGCAAAGTACTTGAGGAATTCACCTTTTTCAGCAGTTATGACCAACCATTTTTATTTTTATTTTTTAAGAAAATAGCAGAGATTCATAGTATGACATTCATAGAGTAATAAACTCTTAGGTACAGTGGAAAATTCAGTCCACTTAAGGAAAACAATTGCTTATGTGTTTTTATCCTATAATAGTCCCCCAGTAATGAAATGTGCCACTGATTAAAATGATAATATTTTTTCGAAGTATGTCAGGCCCAACCATTAGGAAGCAAAAGGGCTTGATCTACTTGCAGCTGTACAGCTCAAAAAAGCTGTTTTCATACCCTTAAATACCTGGGTCTGCAACTAAACACTATTTTATTTTTATTTAAAATAAATAAAAATAAGGAACCCACCAGGCTCACTGGTGGCATGCGACCCACAATGTCCTCCCCAAGGGTGAATGTGACCCTTGGCGCAAAAAAAAAAAAAAAAAAAAAATGATTCCATATCCCTGCACTAGGGGAATAGGAGACTTGCACATGCCTGCCTTATCCACATCCGGTTCTCCTTCTTGACTCAATAGTTATGTGTGTTCCAGAGTATGCATAACTTGCTTTGGATGCATACATGGGAGCTACACAAAGGGCTTCCCCCTTGTGGTCAGCCATGCTGCCTGCATCTGTGTAGATGGGGGAGGGGGGTGACACAGGTTTCTACTGAGCTCCACAGGAATGCATAATACACAGGCAACACACCCATAATGTGAGTGGATCAACATTGTTTGGATTTAGCAACATCAATAGTGTGGTATAATGGATAGCGTGTTGGGAGACTTTGGTTCAAGCCTGCTTGGTCATGAAACGGAAGGTGACCTTGGGCCAGTCACTATCTTCCAGCCTAATGTACCCTACAAGGTAAATGTTGTGGGGATAAAACAGAGGCGAAGGGGAACCATGTACATTGCCATGATCCTCATGTACATTGGATAAAAATGTAGCAAACTAACAAAAAAAGAAAAATAATATTGATCTAAGAATATAAATCCGTATAGCTCTGTGGTCTTTGCAAAAGATCGGATCAAAGTTTGATAGGTGAATTATTGCTAGTATCACTCAGAAAATTCATAATGTAAGGCAATGGCAGAATCAGTATTTTACCTCTAGATTACAGTGATAAATCATGTCAAAGTTGGTGAAATCACAATGTCATGAAGGGCTTTTGGTAGAGAGTAACACTACATTTTTATTTTTTTAATTTGGGGGAGGTCTCACCCCATTTGCTAGTGTTATGGCTTCAGCACTCAGTATGAACCTCCAGAAACTCAAATAAAAGTGATGTATTCACATGGTACATGGATAGGGTCCATATATATATTGTTATTGCAGCAGATGGCATCCCACAGAAATTGCAATATTTTTAATAGTATAGGTTAGCTGATAAATGCCTATGGGGTTGACAATTAATAGTGAGCTGGGGAGGAAAGAGAAGATTCCGGAAAGTGGAAGACTAGATAATAAGCCTAGTATGATTTTGAAAAGTTTTATTAAATAAAAGGTTTATGAGGATAGACTTTAAGGGAAGATGAAAGAAGCTTAAGGAATCATGAAGGAGATGCTGTTTCAGGTATAGAGACCACATTTGCAGATGATATGAGATAAAAAGTGAGAGGAGACAAAACGTGAGACATATGTTCATATGAGATAAAAAGTGAGAGGAGGCCAACAGATGAACCTGACAGGTGCAGGAGGAGCAAGTAAGGATGTACCGGTATATGTGGAGGAGATGGAGTTAGCATCAGGAGCAGAAAGGTGGAGAACTTAGAAGGGCTAGAACCTTGAAGTTGATCTTTTAAAAAGGAAATGGGCTTAAAAGAGGGATAGCAAAGTCAGAGTCATTCCAAATTGATTGGACAAAGTAAGTGTAATAGGAGGGAATGCTGGTGCAGGACAACATCACAATAATCTAGATGAGAGATAATCAGAACATGGGCAAGAGTCTTATCAATAGGTACAGAGAGAAAAGATCAAGTTTGGTGTTGTTTAAAAAGAAACAGTAACATATTACGAATGTTTTGATTTGACAAGAGAAGGATAAGGAATAGTCAAAAGATGATTCCATGGTTGCATGCCTCAAAGACAGGGAGGTTACAGAAAAATGAGGAAATGGATAAGATTTGACTAGGAAATGGATGAGATTTCTCTTTGTTATGTTCTACTTTAAAAGTCAAAAGGGAGATAAAGTGATGGTCAGAGAGGGTAAATTTAAAAAAAAAAAAACAGGTCAGAGATAGAAGGCTATTTGGTAATGGTGAAATCAAAGTCATAATAATAGTTGTGAGCTGCAGAGGTAAATTGTGGGTTGAGATCAGATGTGGTGGTGAGAGAAAAATCAATACACTGAGGTATCATCAGAGCTAATACTGAATAAGAGCAGAAGGTTGAGAAGAAACAGTGAAGGTACTCCAAGCACAGCCAGGGAGAAAACACACTCATTTTTCCTCCTTTTGTGCTTTTCATGTAATGTCCAAACTGGAAATTCACACATTTAATATCCTCTTCTAGATCCATGGTACTGTCCTAGATCGACAGATAGAACGTATGTAATTCAAGAGAGGGAGACATATTAGTAGAGAACTGTAAAATATTTATAAGTGAACAAAGTAATGAATATGAATTGAAGACACCTTCTGTTTCTAATCATTCTCTCATTACATTTATTCCAAAGTAAGAGAATTGTGCAACGATTTTGCAGCTGTTCTTGATTTGATATACAGCTATACTCAACTTAGACCATTAACAGATTCAATTCACGGCCACTATTAGTTCTAGAAACATTTTTTTCCCCTGTGGCTTAGCTTTCCAAACACATTTGGAAAACAAAAGTTTCAAGTACAATATGCCCAAGGAGCCCCAGAAGTAGTGACTCACTGATTAATTCCAAGAAGATATCAATATTTTATTGCCAAAAGTAATACAAAAGCTATTTTCTTACGGTACTGTCTTTAGAACAATCTTTTGAAACATATTTGTTTGCATTCTTGCATTTCCACAGCACTAGGATATGGGAGGAAAAAATGAGACTATGCTTTTCTGCTTGTTTTCAGTTTTAACTCTCAGTTATAAGTAAGTTATAGTGAAAAGATCCTGCTATAGAGCAGTAGAAGCACTCAGAGGAGTGTTCTGGAAACCAGTGAGGGGGAGAGCTGCAGATATCTCAAGGTATAGTACTGAAAATATAATAGGGAGGATCTGGAATCCCTGTATTGGGGACAGCGTAGGTATGTCCCCAGTACTGGGACTGTAGGTATGATTCGTATATTGTGACAACAACATCCTAGTCCTTTATAATGCATAATGTCTTTCCCCTACAATGATTAGGAAGTTTTATATACCTCCTTAGTAGATGCCCTTCCTAGAGAACTATCTCTAGGAAGCCTTGGCCTAGTGCCTCCTCTGATGTTATTTTGACAACTGGTAATTTTCCCAAGCCTTTAAACCTTTTAAGCCATTGTTGAGTTGTTTTATCTGCTGTTTTTATTCTATTATCCTTATTGTTCTATGATTGCTCATGTTTGATTGTATTTTTTTAATTGTGAGCCACCCTGAGAGCACTTATGTGCTGAAGATCTAGGATAGAAATGAAATAAACAAAGTAAGAAAGATGATGACACTTGCAACTCACCTCCATAATGACTTTTCCAAACCCTTTCAGAACAAAAATAGCACACTTTTCATGGAGGTCAGGCAGTGAAGCTCAGGAGCTGTACCCAATGGCCCTGAACCACTTGCAGATATTGTTTCAGGAGTTCAGGCTGAAGGCATGCAGGTAGCTTGGAGCCAAGTGGGTTAAAGCTAATTGGTCAGAGACAGACGGTTTGGAAGTGGGCTAGAAGGTGCCGATGCCCTCACTCAAGAAAATCTAGCAGCAGAGTCCAGATGCCTTACTCTCTACATTACCAGGCAACTCACAAACAGAGGAAAGCAATGGCCTGATCCTTGCTTTCTGCAGCATCATACCAATAATGACTGGAAATTTACTGCAGCTTGTCAACCCAGCCAGATCAGACAATAGTCCCCACTTGGCCATGAAGCTCCCCGGGTAACTTTGGGCCAGGCACTGACTCTCAGCCTGACCTACCTCACAGGGTTGTTGTGAGGATAAAGTGGAGAGGAGGAGGACCATGTAAGCCGTCTTGGGTTCCTTGCAGGAAAAAAGGCGGGACATAAATATAATGAATAAAAAATAAATAAAATCTGAGTAGCCAGTAGGGACTTATAGCTGCTGCCTCAGGTTTGCTTCTCCAGTGTGAGCGACTTCTCAGTCAGTGAAGTTGTTCCACAGACTCCTGCAGCTTTGCTTTGGTTGAACCGTGCATCCACAGGATCTAGATGGCCATGAGTCCTACTTTAGAGAACAGTTCTTTATTTGGAGGCATCCTCTATTTCAGGGCTCTCCAACCTTGGGTCCCCAAATGTTGCGGGCCAACAGCTCCCAGCATACCCAGCCAGCATGGCTAATGGCAAAGGATGCTGGGAGTTGTAGTCCAGCAACATCTGGGGACCCAAGTTTGGAGAGTCCTGCTCTATTTGAAGGGCTGTCCACTCCAAGTCTGGTTTAAAGATAAAGAACCATGAGAAGAGAAAGCAGGGGCCTTAAAGTTGCCCATAAACAGTTAGTAACTGGATAGCAGATGGAGTAGGGACACAAGTCACCTAGCTAGGCTTCTCTACTACAGTGAGATGCATTGTATTTCTATTTAAATTATAGCAACTATTTCTAAATGTGTATCTATACATACATATATATATATTGACATATGTACATTTTATGCAAATCCATGCCCTCTTCTGTGCTCTTTACTGGTGATACATTTCCTCTTGGGGGGGGGGGTGATGCATAAATGCCCATCTTACCAGGGCCTGAAAGTGTGCTAGGTAGGCCCACATGCAGTAGATTCCAGAAAAATAGGTCTGTAGATGGGCATGTATGTTAAAAAAAAATTCAGTTATTATGAAATTCGTACTCTCAAAGAAATGAGTGTTCTACATGTATCAAACAAACCTGTTCTGCAGAATCTGTATTATTGTTCCCATATAATGACTGCAGACATTTTGGTATTTGTATTTGGCTCCATTAGACAGTATAAGCATCATGCTGATTGCTGAGACAATGAGGCCACTTTATATCCAGACATGTTCCACTAAGAACTGCAAATGCGCCACACACAGCCATGGTATTATTTATTTATTTATTTACTGAGACCTCTATATCACCCTTCTAAAAATTTACTCAGTGTGGCTAACAAATGTACAAAATTTAAGGCAACAGTTAAAGCATAATCATGGCATGGCAAGAGGAAGGTTCCTAGAGGGTTGGTATGGATGCCACCAATGCAGCATACCTAGCCCCAAAGGTCCTTTGTACACGAGAAGCCTCTACAGTACACCCTGCATTCTATGTGCTATGGCGGCTGACTCATGCCCTTAGTTTGTAAGTCATTGGGGCTGTAATTATTATTATTATAAACTGCATGTTATTTTTATTAATTATTTTAATTACTTTTAATTATATTTTTAATCTGCCCAACAACCAACATTCTCTGGGCAGATTACAAACAGTTCAAAGACTAAAATGCCATACAAGCAGTTGAAAATATAAAATACAATACAAATATTTAAAATAATACAATACAATACCAAACAGCACAGGAAAAGATAAAACAGCCATAAAAATCTAGCACTAGGTCTCTAAAAAGCCTGGAAGAACAGAAAGGTCTTTGCCTGGCGTCAAAAAGTTAACAATGTAGGTGCTAGGTGAACCACTTTGGGGAGGGCATTCCATAAGCGGAGTGACACAACTGAGAAAGCCCTCTCTCTTGTAGTCACCTGCCAAGTTTCCTTTGGTGGGGGCACCCAGAAAAGGGCCTCGGAAGATGACCTAAGGATCCAAGCAGGTACATACAGGAGGAGACGTTCCTTTAGTTACTCTGTCCCAAGCCATTTAGAGCTTTAAAGATCAACACCAACACTTTGAATTGGGCTTGGAAAGGAACTGGAAGCCAGAGCATCTAATGAAGCACATTACATTATCATATTGGCCAGTCCCAGTTAGTAACCTAGCAGCTGTTTTTAACTAACTGAAGTTTTGGAACTGTCTTCAAAGGTAGCCCCACATCCAACACATTGCAGTAATCCAACCAGGAGGTTACCAGAGCTGTCGCCAGGCTATCTCTGTCCATAGGGTCACAGCTGCTATATCAACCTAAGCTGATAAAGGGTGCTCCTAGGCACCAAGGCCACCTGGGCCTCAAATAACATTGATGGATCCAGGAGCACCCTCAAGCTGCGCACCTGATCTTTCAGGGAGAGTGAAACCCCTTCCAGGAGAGATTAAACACCACTCAGCCAGGTAATGAACCACCTGCTAACCATACCTCCATCTTGTCTGGATTCAGTTTCTTGGCCATTATCCAGTTAGTGATGTGTGAGGATTTCGATTGGGGGGTGGAAGTCTGGCGAACTTGCCAGGCTCAACCCCCCAAACTCCATTCCACCTACCTGTGTTCTCCCAAGCCGAGCTGGGGAAGCAACTTCCGGGTTCCTGGCGGTGCGTTTTTTACGTAGAAAATGGCGTAAGATACATTAAAAACTGCCGCAATTTGCGCAAGTTACGCAAATCACAGCCGGTTTTAACATTATCTTACGCCATTTTCTATGTAAAAAACACACCACTGGGAACCTGGAAGTCCAGCAAGTGTCTCAGCTGGCGTTCGCTTTTGGCCCGGCTTGATGGGCGCAGAAGTAGTGCTCACCAAGCGTCCTGTGACTCGGGTGCTCAGGCACAGATTCAGGACATCATTGCCTCTCCTGGGTTAGATGAAAAGAAGAGGTAGAGCTGGGTGTCATTGGCATACTGATGACACCTCTGCCCACATCGACAGATAACCTGCCCCAGTAGTTTCATGTAAATGTGAAATAGCATGGGAGATCAAACTGAGCCCTGTGGAACCCCGTGACATAATTGCCATGGAACACAGCAATAATCCATCAGCACCACCTTCTGGAAATGACCTTCCAAGGAGGAATGGAACCACTGTAAAACAGTGCCCCCAACTTCCAACCTAGAGAGCTGATTCAGAAGGATACCATGGTCGATGGTATCAAAAGCTGCTAAGAGGTTTAAGAGAACCAAAAGGCTTGCACACACCCCATCTCTCTCTCAGCAAAAGTCATCCCACAGGGCAACCAAGACAATTTCTGTCCCAAAACTGGGCCTGAAGCCTGAATGAAATGGATCTATGCATTAGTTCTATGTTCTGTACAGTGCCTAGCACACATTCACTTCAAATAGATGCTAAATAGCAGAGGTAATTTATATAATTATTTTATCATCTCATTATGTATTAATATGCGAGTCGTCCTAGGAAAACATTATCTGGAATACTAAAAGTCTAAAGATTTTCAATAAGTATGTTTAAATTCTCAATGGTTTCTAGTTGAGTCTACATTTGCTAATCTTTAGTCCTTTTAAGTACTATGATCCTAAGGGCAGTAATAACAATAATAAAATTACTAATATGAGTTACAAAAATCACGTAACCTGAATAGTAAGTACGTAGTACATGAAAAATATTATAGTGGGGCATGTTATAATATGTTATTACATATGACTATACCATTTTAGATATTTAAATGAACTTTATAAAGCATAATGTAGTGTGTAAAATGAGGCTGATAAAAATAAATTTTCAGTGTTCCTTGTATGCTTGTCTACCTACTACTAAAAGATCCTCCTTCTTTCATAATACTCTATAATATGGTTACAAGTGCATTGAAATTCATCTTGTTAGAATGGTAGTAATATATCCCACCAGGACTACTGTTCCTAGTAGCAATTTAAAATAATTATTGTGAGACTTGATGCTAGACATCAGGTTTGCAATAGAATTACAATGAGGGAAGTGTATTAGAGACAAAACATTGCTGGAAGAAAACTTCATAATGGCGCAATTTGGAACTAAGCCTCAATTTTACAGTAATAGATTCTCTTTATGATGGCACAAAGGAGTAAATGCACTTAGCAAATTTAAATCTATTATTAGTCATACTTTGTGGATTGCAGTGCAGAAAGGAGAAAAGAAATTAGCTTTTTAAATATACTTCTTACATAAAACAGGTTCTACTCTGAAGAACATTATACAAAAACTCCTTGTTAATGTACAGAATACAGTCAGTCTCAGTAACTATAGGGAGTTACACGTGTTCGGAAATTCTTCTACGATATTTCTGTTTCCTCATCTGTATTTCTGAACTTAGAATACTCTAACATCAGTATACTCTTCAGCTACATTATGTAACAAGAAAGGTTAAGTTAATTTGATAGTCTTTTCTAACTGCTTCCTATGTAACAAATCAGAATGAAGAAATATTTATAGTTCACATTACTACTATGCTATCAAACTAGATTCCTATGAACAATATGTTATTTTACATTATATTTAAGTGGACTGACTTCATTATTTGAAAACAGTAAAATGCTTTTAATACAGTGGTTCCCAACCTTGGGTCCCCAGATGTTGCTGGCCTACAGCTCCCAGCATACCCAGCCAGCATGGCTAATGGCAAGGGATGCTGGGAGCTATAGTCCAGCAACATCTGGGGACCCAAGGTTGGGAACCACTGTTTTAATATAATACAGAAGAGAAGAATTCTGACAAACAGAATTGTTATTTCTGACTAAACAATTAGTATATTGTTGATATTAGAGTTCCAAGATCCAGGTCTGGATCTGTGGTGGAGATGATTAAGATGAGCAAAAGACTACTTTTCCCTCCTTAGTACCACTGTGCTCCATTTGGTTTTATTTATTTATATATTTATTTTAATAAAACCAAATCCACAAGATATAATAAATAACCATAAGAAAATACCACCATCATAACTCCCACCCTCAAATCACCCAAACCAGCAATTCATAAGCCCCCATACCCAAAGTGAAGATACAGAGAAAGGAAAACAGCCTTAACGTATCTCAAGGAGAGAAACGTTTTTCAGCTGAAGGTCTTCCTAAATAACCAGGTTTTGGTCAAATGGCTAAACCTTAAAATGTTGGGGCTTGTCAAATACCAAATCTCAACCACCACTGAAAAGGCTCTACATATTTCTGCCAGCGAGGCCTCAGGCAGCTGAGCAGGGCCTCAGATGATGAATGGAGTATGCAGGGAGGAATGCATGGAAGAAAGTGGTCCTTAAGGTACCTAGGTCTCAAGCCTTAGAGGTTTAAATGTAAAAAAAACTCCAAATGGATGTGGTGCAAGGATAGATCCCCATGTTATGCTATATGAATAAAGTGATATGAATGGTACCATAGGACTTTTCCAGATGAATGTTTAAAAATACATTTCCCCATAACCTCTATAAAAAGTCACAGAATAGATTCAGTGCCAATAATGCAATATCCTGGTTCCTAGCCCTGTTCCTAGCCCTGTTCACTGCTTTTCTTGCTGTTTTCAAGCGGAGATATATGCTCCAGAACTGGAGGAGCACACAGTCTTTGCAGAACTACAAGGGGGTAAAGCTGCCTTGCAAAAGGGAAAAAGGCAGAATATGAATGTAGTAATAATAAAGAAATAAATTAGCAAAAGTCCAGTGGAATGGCAGAGCATTGCTGTGGGTAGTGGTGGTACACTTGCCAGTGTGGCGTAGTGGTGAGAGTGTTGGACTGGGACTCAGGAGATCCAGGTTCTAGTCCCCACTCAGCCATGAAACTCACTGGGTGACTTTGGGACTTGTCACTGACTCTCAGCCTAACCTACCTTACAGGGTTGTTGTGAGGATAAAATGGAGAGGAGGAGGATTATAGAAGCCGCCTTGGGTTCCTTGCAGGAAAAAAGGTGGGGTATAAATATAATAAATAAATAAATAAACAATCTTTACTTTTTTTCTCTTTGTAAAGACAAGGAAGTGCTCAGCCTCTAAAGAAGTTTAAAAAATAAAACTTAAAAACAAAACATTCCATATAACAGCCAAAATTGCAACAGATATACTGCAGGGGTGAAAAATAATATTATCTGAGCAATAAAATATTGCAGAGTACTAGGAACATGCTACAAAAGCACTACTTGAAGGAAAGTATCATCATCGCGCGTCATCATCGCGCGCTCAAGATGTCGGGGATCTTGAGTACGACTCTGAGCGGCCTCAATAGCGACTCGTACTGCGAGTTCGGCAGGTATCGGGACCAGCACTTCAAGGGGGACCTTTATCTGCAGGAGAGAGCCCTGAAGAACTCCTGCACGCTTTATGTGGGCAACCTGTCCTTCTACACCACAGAGGAGCAAATCCATGAGCTCTTCTCCAAGAGTGGGGATGTGAAACGCATAGTCATGGGGTTGGACAAAGTGAAGAAAACCCCCTGTGGCTTCTGCTTTGTGGAATACTACACAAGAGTGGATGCTGAGCATTCTATGCGGTTCATCAACGGAACCCGGCTGGACGACCGTATCATCCGAACGGACTGGGATGTGGGGTTCGAGGAGGGGCGGCAGTTTGGCCGTGGAAAGTCAGGTGGCCAGGTACGAGATGAGTACCGGAAGGACTACGATGTGGGGAGAGGCGGCTTTGGCAAGATTATTCAGATGCAGAAGATGAATCAACAGACAGTGATCTAATATGGATAAAATGGAGAGGAGGAGGATTATGTAAGCCGCCTTGGGTTCCTTACAGGAAAAAAGGCGGGGTATAAATATCATAAATAAATAAATAAATAAATAAAGAGATCTGGAACCTCTCTGCAACAAACTAGTAAGAACTGCACGTTTATTTCCTTTAAATTGTTCATCTGGAAAAGGCAGCAGCATCACATCCAATCACACATCCAAGACAAAATGTATAAAGTTGAACATGTGATACTAAATGCAAGACAGGGCACAAATAAATGATACCTCCTGTCAAACCCCCCAGTTCTCTGATATTAGGCTGAAGGAACTACAACCCTAAATCATGCCCATTTGGTGAACCCTTTTGAATGTCATAGCTTCATAGAATCATAGAATCATAGAAAAGTAGAGTTGGAAGGGGCCTACAAGGCCATCGAGTCCAACCCCCTGCTCAATGCAGGAATGCAGGTCAAAGCATCCCTGACAGATGGCTGTCCAGCTGCACCTTGAATGCCTCCAGATTGGGAGAGCCCACCACCTCCCTAGGTAGTTGATTCCATTGTCTTATTGCTCTGACAGTCAGGACATTTTTCCTGATGTTTAGGTGGAATCTAGGTTCCTGTAACTTGAGCCCATTATTCCATGTCCTGCAAACTGGGATGATCGAGAAGAGATCCTGGCCCTCCTCTGTGTGACATCCCTTCAAGTACTGGAAGAGTGCGATCATATCTCCCCTCAGTCTCCTCTTCTGAAGGCTAAAAATGCCCAGTTCTTTCAGTCTCTCCTCATAGGGCCTTGTTTCTAGTCCCTTTATCATCCTTGTTGCCCTCCTCTGAACCCTCTCCAGTTTGTCTACGTCCTTCTGAAAGTGTGGTGCCCAGACGCAGTACTCAAGATGAGGCCTAACCAGTGCCGAGTAAAGGGGAATTATCACTTCACGCGATTTGGAAGCTATACTTCTATTAATGCAGCCCAAAATAGCATTTGCCTTCTTTGCAGCCACATCGCATTGCTGGCTCATATTCAGTTTGTGATCTACCACAATTCCAAGATCCTTCTCACTTGCAGTATTGTTGAGCCAAGTGTCCCCCATTCTGTAACTCTGCATTTGGTTTCCTTTCCCTAGGTGCAGCACTTGGCATTTATCCCTATTAAATTTCATTCTGTTGTTTTCGGCCCAGCGCTCCAGCCTATCGAGATCTCTTTGAATTTTGTTTCTGTCTTCCAGAGTATTAGCTGTTCCACCCAACTTTGTGTCATCTGCAAATTTGATAAGCATTTCCTGCACCTCCTTATCCAAGTCATTAATAAAAATGTTGAAGAGCATTGGGCCCAGGACAGAGCCCTGTGGTACCCCGCTAGTTACCTCTCCCCAGTTTGAGAAGGAACCATTGATAAGCACTCTTTGAGTCCGATTCTGTAGCCAATTGTGGATCCACCTGATAGTTGTTCCATCTAGCCCACTTTTAGCTAGCTTGCTAACAAGGATATCATGAGGCACTTTGTCGAAAGCTTTGCTGAAGTCCAGATACATTATGTCCTCAGCATTCCCACAGTCCACAAGGGAGGTTACCTGGTCAAAAAATGAGATCAGATTAGTCTGGCAGGATTTGTTCTTGACAAATCCATGCTGGTTTCTAGTAATCGCTGCATTGTTTTCAAGATGCTTGCAGACTGACTTCTTTATAATCTGTTCCAAAATTTTTCCAGGGATTGATGTCAGACTGACTGGCCTATAGTTCCCAGGTTCCTCCTTCTTGCCCTTTTTGAAGATGGGAACAACATTTGCCCTCCTCCAGTCATCTGGTACTTCACCTGTCCTCCATGATTTCTCAAAGATAATAGACAGTGGTTCTGAGAGTTCTCTGCCAGTTCCTTTATTACTCTAGGATGCAGCTCGTCAGGCCCTGGAGATTTAAACTCGTTCAGAGGAATCAGGTGCTCCTTGACCATTTGCCTATCAATCTCAAGCTGCAATCCTGCCCCTTCAGTCTGCACTTCAGGTTTGCCAGGGGGGACAAAACTCTCTTTTGGGAGAAGACCGAGACGAAGTAGGAATTGAACACTTCTGCCTTTTCTTTGTCTTCTGTTATCAATTTGCCATCCTCATTGCGTAGTTGAACCACCATTTCTTTCCTCTGTCTTTTACTGTGCATGTATCTGAAGAAAGCTTTCTTGTTGTTTTTAGCATCCTTCACTAACCTTAGCTCATTCTCAGCTTTAGCCTTCCTGACACTATTCCTGCAGTTCTGTGCTACCTGCCTGTCCTTGTAGCCTGTCCTTCCTTCCACTTCCTATACTTCCTTCCCATGTCCTTTTTTGTTTTTAGGTCATCTACATAGCCATACACTTGACATAGCCATACACTGAGAAACACTGTACTGCATCTCCTGGATGAGAAAAAATGGAAACACCGATCTGAATGTCATTGGCTTTCTGGAAACACTTCATTTGATGCTGCCTCATTAATCCTCCTAATGACTCCACAAACACAGTGAGACAAGAAAAGGAGTCTAAGATTGAACTCAGAAGTTTCACATGGGAGAGTATTTGGGAAAGACAATCAATTAACCAAAACTACCATCCACAAAATAAAGTAATAGCCAGTCGTAGCAATGTAAACTATATTAAGTCTGAATCTGTTTGGATCTGTAAATCAGTCACAAACAGTTATTGAAGGAGGGCAACTAATCTGTTTCTATCAGCATGTTATAGCAATATAACATGGTTCCAGCTTACATCTACTGAGACTTAGGCATTCAAAATGTGTCCATTTGTTTTATATTATAAATTATATCATATCATATTTTTTACTTCCAGCTTTGGTAACAATGGACAGTGAGGATATACTCCATTTACATTGTACTATCAAAACAGAAACTGAAGGATGAAAGTAACCATCGAATTTTATCCCTTACCTGATGGTAATCATACATTCATTGGTAACCTCATCATGAGACAAGTAGTATACATTTGACATGGTTTTCCTTGATACATGTTGAGAAGCTCCCGACCAGAATGTAGCAGCCTGTCATATTACAAGGGGGAGTCACCAGAAGCACATCACCCTGGCACCCTGGCTTCTGTACTGGCTTCCAATTGCCTTGAACGTATAAGTGCATCAGTACTGCATTTGACTTATATTACGGTACTTCCAAAAGACTGGGTCCAACATACTTAAGATACCACTTCCTTCCCAAAACCAAGCTGGAAGCTACATGATTCCCTTGAATATATTAGTATGTGATCACTCGTGACCGAGTAAGATTGTATTCCAGGATAAAATTACAAAAGGAAATTATAAAAAGAGGAAATTGTAAAAAAAATTTTTCTAGCGATGGGTCTGTAAGTGACTGTGGAGGCCAGAGCTTCCCAGTTCTCAATGTTTATATTGCATTTTTTTAGATTAGTATTAAGAACATCTTTAAACCTCTTATACTGACCACCGATATTCCGCTTTCCATCCTTGAGTTGGGAATAAAGTACAGTAATACCTCGGATTACGAGTAACCCGGTTTACGAGTTTCTCGTAAGACGAGGAAAAATTTGGCATAAATTTACATTTGAAAGACGAGCAAGTCTCGCAACACGAGCCGCTGCTGCCGCATGTGGCTCCTGTTGCAAGATGTCTTTCAAATGTAAATTTATGCTAGAAATGCGAGGCGCCGGCTGAGCGAGTGGCCGCGCCGTGACTCGCCTCCACGGGGCTTCCCTGGAGGCGCGGCATGGCCGGGCTCAGCCGCCGCCTCGCGCTGCTGGACCGGCCGGCTGAGCTTCCCTGGAGGCCAAGCGCAGAGCTGCGGCACCCTTTGCAAGCGGCGTCCGCGGCTCGTCTCCGCGCGTCTCCCTGGCAGGGAGACAGCAAAGCTTTGCCGTCTCCCTGGCGTGGAGCCGCCCCCGCCTCTCCCTCCCTTTGCAAGCGGCGTCTGCAGCATCTCCCTCCCTTTGCAAGCGGCGGCGGTCCCGTCGCGTCACATCCGGCCCCGTCAGTGACGCAACGCACGGGGCCGGATGTGACGCGACGGGACCGCCGCCGCTTGCAAAGGGAGGGAGATGCTGCAGCCGCCGCTTGCAAAGGTAGGGAGAGGCGGGGGCAGCTCCACGCCAGGGAGACGGCAAAGCTTTGCTGCCTCCCTGCCAGGGAGACGCGCGGAGACGAGCCGCGGACGCCGCTTGCAAGGGAGATGCTGCAGCCGCAGCTTGCAAAGGGAGGGAGAGGCGGGGGCGGCTCTACGCCAGGGAGATGGCAAAGCTTTGCTATCTCCCTGCCAGGGAGACGCGCGAAGACGAGCCGCGGACGCCGCTTGCAAAGGGAGGGAGACGCTGCAGCCGCTGCTTGCAAAGGGAGGGAGAAAGCGAGTTTCCCCATTAGCCCCACAACCATTTAATCACTGCTTTGCCGGCTCCCTCCATGGGGCTCCCTGCCAGGGAACCGGCAAAGCAGTGATTAAATGGTTGTGGAACGAATCATCTGAGTTCCCATTATTTCTAATGGGGAAACTCGCTTTGATGTACTACTTTGGATTACGAGCATGGCACCGGAACGGATTATGCTCGTAATCCAAGGTACTACTGTAACTGCTTTGGGAGACGGCAGTCAGACATTCGAACAACATGACCGGCCCATTGAAGTTGGCGTTGAAGGATCATTTTTCAACGCTAGTAGTCTTTGCTTCTTCCAGTACACTGACTTGTTCGCCTATCTTCCCAATTAATTCGCAGGATTTTCCAGAGGCAATGTTGATGAAATCTTTCAAGGAGGTGGAAATGACGTTTATAGATAGTCCATGTTTCGCAGGCATACAATAAAGTTGATAATACAATGACTTTATAAACCAGCGTTTTGGTCTCCCTACATATATCCCAATCCTCAAACACTCTACGTTTCATTTGAGAAAATGCGGCACTTGCAGAGCTCAAACGATGCTGGATTTCAGTGTCAATATTAGCTGTAACAGAAAGATAGCTGCCAAGATAGAGAAAATGATCGACATTTTCCAGTATTGCCCCGCCAAGCTGGGTAGATGGCATCACCAAAGGGTTAACTTGCACTTACTGATGAAGCACTTGCTGATAAAGCACTTTGGTTTTTTTGATATTAAGTGAGAGACCAAGTTTTTCATATACTTCTGTAAAAGCATTTAGGATAGTTTGGAGGTCATCCTCTGAGTGTGCGAAGACTACGTTATCATCGGCATACTGAAGTTCCACAACGGAAGTTGTGATTACCTTACTTTTTGCTTTCAGCCTACTGAGATTAAAAAGCTTTCCATCTGTTCAGTATATAATTCCCACACCAGTGGGAAGTTTCCCCTCTACAAGATATAGAATCACGGCGATGAAAATAGCAAATAATGTTGGGGCGATAACACATCCCTGTTTAACACCTGATCCCACTTTAAATGGAGCACCATGAGAGCCGTTGTTGTCCAAAACCATTGCTGTCATGTTGTCATGGAGAAGTCACAAGACATTCACAAATTTATTGGGGCATCCAATTTTCATAAGGATGGTCCAGAGAGCCATTCAGTCTACAGTATCAAAGGCCTTAGCGAAGTCAATAAATGCCATATAAAGGGGTTGATTTTGCTCCCGGCATTTTTCTTGGAGCTGACGTGCAGTAAAAATCATGTCCACTGTCCCTCTAGAGGGGCGGAAACCATATTGAGATTCAGGGAGGATCTCTTCTGAAATAGATAGAAGACGGTTTGCGAGAATCCTAGCAAATATTTTACCTGCGGTAGCTAAGAGAGAAATGCCCCGATAGTTTCCACAGTCTGTTCTATCACCCTTCTTAAAGAGGGTGATAATTATGACATCCCTGAAGTTTTCTGGGATCTCTTCTCTTATCCAGATTTTTCTGATGAATTTATGAAGATGTTGTACAAGTTCGCCCCCCCCCCTAAAGATTTCAGCAGGAATCCCATCTGGTCCACTAGCTTTGTTATTCTTCATTTGATTAATGGCTTTTATAACTTCATCCAAAGTGGGGAGTATTGCAAGTTCCTCTCTAATTTGTTTTTGCGGGATTTGCAAAAAAATCTCATTGTCCACCTTAGATCTACGATTTAAAAGATCATAACAATGCTCTTTCCAACGCAGTGCAATAGACTCTTTGTCTTTTAAAAGTTTGGTACCATCTTTTGATTGTAAAGGGTTTGTACCATTGGTTTTTGGTCCATAAATGGCCTTTGTGGCCTTAAAAAAGCCCCATGCATCATGAGATTCTGCAAGTTGTTGAATTTGCATGATTCCCTTGAATATACTATCTGTGGCCAGACCTACACATGCAGTGTTAAAGGGTGGTAGAGTTCTAAGATGATTATATGAGTGGTACCATTTCAGACTGGAGGTGGGAGATGCCATTTCTGAATGTTTCTCTATATTTATAACTTTTTGCAAGTAGAAAACTAGCACATCAAGGAGAAAGATTTAGCCCAGCCTGTTATGCTAGTAAGTTTTATATTTGAAAGGGTTTTTGTTTGTTTGTTTACACAGGGAAGCATTACAAAGTATGATTCCTCACTTGCAGTCTAAAGTAGTCCCACTCTTGTAACAATGTGAAAGAACTGCTGGATTCAGCCTGAATGGGTTGTGCTTCCTGGGAGAAACCAGGAAGTAGTTAAGGGCAACACCCACTGGTGTTGATGTAGTGTGATTATTCTTCCTTAAAAGCTGATTAGTCTCTTCCAATGGAATACTGGGGTTCACTAAGTGGATGGGGATAATGTTGCAACTGGCACAACAGTTTAATTGAAATGGTAATGTTTTATCCTCCAGGCACATGATTGCATGCACTTGTTTATGTTGTACTGCTGGCTTTTCCTGCAGCATCAGCATGTTTAATACTTGATCTGTTACCACAGAATGTCTTCACATTCACTGTCACTCTCCATATTTACAGTGTGTACTGTAGTTTCAGGATTTTCCTGTTTTGATAGACAGTTGAATGCACAGTGGTTAAGTTTATCAGAGTTGCGACATTTCTTCCTATGAGCTGGGCAACTCTCGGAGTGTCCGAATTCTCCTGCGTTTTTATCGAACAAAAGGACAAAATTTCATCCCTGTGATCCTTGAAGTTTTCAAAGCCAAGCCCGTAGCCCAGTTGATTACTATGTGAATTTTCTTTTAGAGGACCGCAATAGGACGGTGACAGCAAATACAGCAAAATTCATAGCTATTGTGATTAAAATGAGGGCGGCAATTAGAGTTCAACAAAATATATAATTTCAGATAATTTTAAATATAATTTTAGATATAATTTTAGATATAATTTTAAATAAAATCAAGGATTTTAGCTGCGATACTGAGTTTATGCAAGCATTTGTTTTACTCTGAACATTGAATATCTACTGTGTGTTATGTTTTATTTGTGATTTGTTTTAAATTGCAATGCCCAATGACTAGGTGCAAATAAAATTTGACTTGACTTGACTTCCCCCCACAGTACTTGCATTGCTCTATGGGGTTCACTGTTGTCCTTACATCTGGTTTCTCCCTCTCTTTCTTCTGTACTATATGGACAGGTTCCATCCTTCCAGGGCTCTAATCCTGTCTTTGGACAACTCATCTGCCCTGCAATTCTCCTAGCTTTTCTCTAAGGTCAACTCTGCTTCCCTCAGCAATCTCTCTCATGCTTGAGTCTCTTGTACTCCACAAATTATCTGGTCCCTTATCAAGGTGCCTTTGATATCTCCAAAATTGCAACTGGCTGCTAACATCTTTAAACTGGTGCAATATTCCTCAATGCCTCCCCCTATTGCCTGGTCCCATATGAAAAAGCTACATCTTTCCACTGTTTCATTCTTCCTGGGGTTGCAGTGAGCATCAAAACAACCCATTATTGTAACCAAAGTTCATTGTGATTGGGGACTGTTGGCACACAATGTCTCACTTATTTATCTCCCACTTTCTCCAATCAAATATAGAAAGTTTCATTTTCACAGACTCCTCTTTATCTGCCATTGCAATGTCCACATAGAAATTAAACTTCTCCTTCCAGATTTTCATGCCTGGGCTAAGTTCTGAGCTTGCAAGTTTAATCTGCTTGATGGCTTCAGGCCCTCCATTTTCTTTCTTTCTTTCTTTCTTTCTTTCTCTTTCTCTCTACTCATAGCTTGTTATTTTTCTTCTGTCCAGGATTCAGTCACTACTGCCACTTTGTTTCAAAGTTGGTAGACTAGACTGCACCCCACAGATTCAAACAGCATCTTGCCTTCCAAGTTTTTATTTAAACAAAGGCTACTGTACTGAGCTCTCTCAGACTGTGGCCACTCTCTCCTCAGGCCAGAAGCAGTAGGTGTTGTCCTTAACTACTTCCTGGTTCCTTCCAGGAAGCACAACCCAATCAGGCTGAATCCAACAGTTCTTTCATATTGTTACAATTCTGTTGCAAATGTAGATTTGTATATGCTAAATTAGTATAACAGAGGCATGTACATGACAATTTATGCAAAATTTCATTAGTCAGGTTTGTTATGATGCTTATGCTTATGCTTATTTATTAATTGCTTAAGTAAACTAAGCACTGTACAAAAAATAAAATAGGTCTCTGCCACGATGGCTTATAATCTAATAGGCATGAGCAAAAAGGTGGAAGGATGGAAATGGGAAGAGGACAATAAGCACATTCAGGTTAATTAGAAGTACATAATGTGTACATAGATTAAGCTGGAAGGAAAAGAGTATAGTATGGGCTATGCTTGCAGTCTTAATACCAGTTTACATTTCTTTCCCCCTTATTTTTAAGGACTGTTGTGTCCTAAGCGTTTTGAACAGTGATAGCTAGGGATATACGTTAAAATGCTGCGGTCCAAATAGCGCCTCAGCAGGAAGCTGTCTTCATCTACAAAATGTGGTAGCTACCTTGCTAGAAAAGCTACCTTGCTTAACCCTGCTAAGATACATATCCTCCAACACTTCACAAAGAAAAAAAGGGACACACCTGTAAAACCCCTATTCTTATATCAAAGATCATTGCCAAAAGCCTTCCCCCACCAACATTACATGTTACTAATCTACTGTATGCTGCATTAATTTACACTGCAATAGCCTGCCTTCTATTGTTTTTACAAGCCAAAGGTGTTTGTTCTTTGGGTTAAAGTTAGATGCACTAGAAAAATATATTTGTCCTACAATATGTTATTAATAATTCAAATTATATTATAGAAGTTGCAGTAGGAAATGCCAGGCTGGGCACTGTACGATGCTATCAGGGTCAGCACTGCCATTAGGCATAATGAAGCAGCTGATTTTGGGTGTCCTGAAAGGTTAGAAAGTCATTAGATATTTATTATGGTTGTACTTTTACTGCCAGGGAGGGGATGAAGCACTTGTGGGATTTTGTGACTCAGGTGCCAAAACAACTTGACCAACATGGATACTATGCATATTCACTGGGGGGGTGGGGGTGGGGAGGATTTGCTGCTCTGCTTCAGGCAGCAAACTATCTTGGGCTAACCTGATTGTTCATGTGAATTAATTAAGATGCATGTGCACTGGAGGTAAGATGCAGCCATGCAAATGTCCACTAGGAGACTGAACTGCTATGAGACCAGGGGAGGAGACTGAATTGTAAAGAATGATATCTCCAGCAAATCACTTTGACAAAACTTTAATAAGGCATCCTCAGAAGGTCAAAATATGGACAGTGATTTAGTCAGGACAGGGACTAGGAAATAGAGACTATTCCTGGTAATTAGGGACAGACGGAACATATGCATAGTCTCCAACTGCCCCGAAAATGCCAATGCCAGGACTGTCACGGAAACCCTTAAGCCATCCCGGCTTCTCACTTCATCATGCAGAGTTCCAAATTCCCTTGCCTCTGCAACTGCAAGCTACTTTAATCTTTTAAAACTTTTGTTAAAGGGGCAATGCCATGGGCAAAATTGCAGCTAAGCTAAAACTGCAAGCTTGGCTGCAATTTTGCCCATGGCCCCTTTAAGTGTAGCTCTTTTTAGGCTTGAACAGTTCCATGGAGAGACAGACGCTGGGAGGATGTGTGTGCGCATGCACACACGCTCTACCTGCTGAAAAGGAGGCTGCACCCAATAACATAAACCCATATCACCTCCTCTTATTAAAAATTATTTAACCTTTTAAGCACATATTTTCCAGTATTCCATTAATACATTATAACCAGGGTTTTAGCCCCATTTTAACATAAATACATTCATATATTCTTATTTTGTATTCCCAAGAAAAGGAAAACAACATCTCCAAAAAGTTTTCCATCTTATTCCCCCACACACACAATTAAACAAATACTTCTTTTCTTTTCAAAGAAGTCAGTTAGAGGATTCCATTCTGCAACAAGGATAGATGTTAACTTTTCTTCAATTAATACCATAAGCCATCTTTGCCAGGTTCACCAACCATTTTTCTTGCTAAAATCCTCTTCCTCTATTGAAAGCAATCTTTTCCTGCTTCAGCTTTAAAATAGAGAGGGCACCATTTCTCCTGTTAATTGACATCTCCTTCCAAACTGCCATATCCATGTCTTCCCCGTCTCTTTCAGTAGATAAATATTGCTGGGGAACTTGATTCACTGTTTCCCTTCCAACAAGACCAATCAGTAAAGCCCTTATATCATCAGACTCTGAAATAATTCCAAATCTCAGGCAATTTTCTACTTCTCTCAGGCAGTTTTCTCCTTGTTTCAATTCCAACAAAGACTCTCCATTTTAGGATGTTTTCAAGATGTTTTTAAGATGTTTTAAAGATGTTTTAAGATGTTTTTAGGATGTTTTAAGATGTTTAATAGTATATATTGTGTTGTTTTAGTTTAGGTATTTTATATTTTCTGTTGTTCCCCGCCTCGATCTAGATGGAGAGGCGGGTAATAAATAAATCATTATTATTATTATTATTATTATTATTATTATTATTATTATTATTATTATTTCCTGCTTGTATTTTGTGTTATGATGAGATATAGTTCTGATCATTTGGTTATGGCTACACTTCCAAAAGGAAGTCCACAGCCCTCATAAGAAGCGTTGGGTAAGCAAGGGTTCAAGAGAAAAGAAGCAGCCTGCCTACCTCCCCAGCAGGGCAGAAGGCAAAAGGTCATGACTGAAGGCTTGAATGGAAGAGTGAGTGAAGCCTAGAGGCATGCATAGGCAAATGAGTGGCAGGCTTGCATTGATTAAGACCTGAATATTGCATATCGCCTAAAACACAGGAAGATTTCTCCTGAAAAGATATGGCTCCCCCCCCCCCCACTGGGCGAATACCACCAGAAGCTTACTCCAAAAACAGTCCCATCAGCAGGAAGACCCAAACCTTTGTACACCCATCAAGAGCTATCAAAATACAAAGAATAAGGTCGTTAGCAGGGTTGGAAGACATCTGTGGGGCAAAGACCACCCCCACTGCTCTCATTCCCTCCAAAAAGGCGGGAAAGAGACTATAAGAACCAATATGTTTTAGCAAGGTGGGTCGGGAGAAAGAGCTGAGGGGGTCACCTTGGAACGCGGACTGCAGGGCTACAGCTGGAACCTCATCACAGCAGACAGGTAGTAGCTGGGACTTTGCTTTTCTATCCTTCTAGGAGGGAATCTCTCTCCCCCCCCCCTTTTCCTATTCAGGCTTGTCAGGGCAAAAGGGACTCTTTCTCCTCTCCAGAATACAGGGTGTGCTTGAACCATAGCGTAAAGATATTTTGCTGCCTGACATCACTAGGTTTGCTTTACCAACAAGTAAGACGCTGTACCTACTCTGTATTCTTCCTCAATAAAACCACCCTTTTGTTTCTAGAGTGTGTGTGTGTGTGTGTGTGTGTAGGCTTGTTTAAGTATAAAAGGAGCAAAGCGCACACTTTCCACCCCAGCTGCGCAGGTTTTACCCCAGCCAAAGATCCTAAACCTTTCGTAAGAGTGTGGGGTTAGAGGGAATCTAGCGCCCAGAATTATCTGTCATAACAGATTGGTGGAGAAAGCGGGGCAGCAAGGTGGTGGATTTTTAAGATCAGGCAGCAAAGTGCAGGTCCTTAAGATCCTCACTGGGGAGCGTGTAGCAGTTGTGGCGTGGAGTGTGTCAGGAGCTTTCCCTTTCTATTTCTAAGCACGGGAGGCAACTTTGGGTTGAGGGCGAGGGGCCAAAACATCCAAAAGTTGGGATTCTGTTCTGGGGTACGAGCGTGGGCTGACCCAGAGCGCAGTGCTTAGCTTGTGTTTTTTCTGGGGTACGAGCGTGGGCTGACCCAGGGATTGTGTCTGTTCTAGGTGGAGGGCGAGGGCCAAAACCTGGGCAGGGATTTGTGATTGTATTGTGTGTTTTGGGTGGAGGGCGCGTAGTCAAAACCCAGGCACTTGTTCTTGGTTGCTGGAAAAGGAACCAGCAATTGGGAGCGTGTCTCTTGATCACTGGAAGAACAGTGAGTTGAGGGAAATCCAAGTGTGCACAGGAGAGAAAAGGAGTAGTGGGAAACAGCACTCACAAGTGGCAGTAGGGTCTTCTGGGAAACGGGAAGCGGCCAACCCGTGATCCCAGGAAACCAGCAGCCAGTTCATAGAGCTAAGAAACGTAGGAGCTGTTTGAGAGAATTAGGGACATCACATTGTGGGACTTGTAAGTCGCAGCAACACGCGCAGAGTTCCTGAGCATAAGCAAAGTGCAAGTGCCTTTTGGAGGGTGATTTGGAGCAGCTGCAAGTTGCAGGGCAAGGGATCGCCCCTGATCAAGGTGTATCCACTCCTGAGACCTGGGCAGGACCAAAGCACCCCCAAAAAGAGTTCTTCTTCTTAGGGGTAACCACAAAGGGAAAAGTAATGGCAGCTACTTCAATAGCCTCCCCCATGAGTGGAGCCAGGAGATTTCTCAAGAAGGGAGGAGAATTGACAGAATTAGAGGCATACATTGCCAAAAGAGGAACATGTGTATGGGGAGATGATTGTTTTAAAACAAGCAATCCTTTTAAAACACTCAATGAAGCATTGGAAGAGTATTTTAAAGAAAGAAAGCCTTCCAAATCACAGAGAAAGGCAGCCATTCTATGGGGAATGCATAATGTGTGTGGCAGCTACCAAAAAATGGTAGAGGCAATGCAGGAGGAGTTAGACCAGCAAAAACAGTTTGTAGAAGGGTGGAAGTTGGAATGCCAACAGTTAATCAGAGAGAAGGAAGAGATACAAGCAGACAAGGTGTGTTGGGCTTCAGCTCTCAGGCAGATGGAGCGGGAAAGAGACCAGGCTGTGCACCAGGCACAAAGGGCAAGTGGTGAAGTAGAAGAAGCCACGAAAAATCTAAGCCAGGCTAGGGCAGCCACTGAGGTGTTAATAGGGAAGTTGCAAAGACAAAGGCATGTGGTCACACATGACCACTGCAAGAAGCAAATCCAAGAGCTTCAAAGGCAGCTAGAAGCTCAGCTAGGGCTCAATGTCGCCATCCAAAGCGTCTTGCCAGATGCGGAGGTTAGCGAGTTGAGGGCATTTATCCACCACACGCCAAGCCCAGAGCCAGATCCTCCGGCTCAGCGCCTGGGGACCCCCGAAGGAAGAGAGCTAGAGGCTAAGGGAGAAATGCCAGTAGCTCCAATAATAAGCAAGACAGTGACTACAATTGGCTCTGGGAATAATAGAACTAGAGTAGAAGAAGTACAGGACACAGTGAGGTGGTCCCCATCTCAGGCAAAAGCTTTGGCTGAGGTTTTGGGTCCACTCAATAAAGCAACGGTACTGGCATGGCTTGCTCGAATCAGTACTATGCACCCCACTGCTGACATCTTTGATGTAGGCCAAGTGGCACGGTACTGCGCCTCTGAGAATGACATCACATGTATCGAGGCAGGAGTAGGATTGATCACTGGTCCCAATCTCAGTGATTGGATGAAGGTGGCCATAAAGACTTTCTTTCCAGGCACACCGTGCCTCAAACTGTATTTAATGGACTCTCAGGCACCCCATGAGGGACCAGAGGTCTATTTAAACAGAAAGAAAATGCTAGCCAGACTAGCAAATGGAGTTTTCAGAGCACAGGGGCAATGGGATTACAACACTAGGGAGTTTGTTGAGGCAGCCTACACTGGGCTAAACACCCAAACAAGGAGGGCGATAGGAAGAATAGACCCCCAACAGATTACATGGGCCGAGCTGCAGGAAGCAGTCCAGCAAGTCTCGGAGTGGATAAGGGAAACAGCACCCCCCCAGAAAGAGGGAACCCCCAAAAAGAAAGGGCTTCCAGAGCCAATCCAGGCATTTACTTACACAAACCAAGGACCTCATTCTTCAGTAGTCCCTGGGGCAGACAAAGGCATGCCCAGGCAACAGAATGGGTCTAAGTGGGGCCGAGGCCAAGGGAAAGGGCAAAATAGGGTTAGAAGAGGCTGCCTGCCAGGAAAGGTGCCTATTTACCCAGGTGAGGCTGCAGTGGCAAATGCCAGGCTGCAGCTAGAGCAGATATTGCAGAGGGACAAAAGGGATGGCTACACAGAACCAGTCCTAAGAAACCAAGGAGATGGGCCCAGAGACCGAGAAAACTCTCCACGGGGAGTCCTGTGGAGACTGCTAAAAAGCTTTGGGGAAGACATGAGGCAGTTTGACCAACAGCCAACCAGCATGTTAAAAGAAGCGGTCCGGCAAAAATTGGGGAGTAACCTTGGTGGTTGGGAGGAAGCCACAGCTCCAGTCGTGCCCTCCGCCCCAGCGTATCCAGAGCCTGCCAATGGGGTAGCCCCCACAGCAGCAATCCATGCCCGGACAGCAGAGCAGCAAGAAGCCATTCAGGCACTGCATGAGATCCAGTGGGATCTCTGCTAGGGAGGCCCGGTTCCCCTGGCCCCTCCTAGTCTCATCTGCAGGCTAACGCCTGACCAGTGGGGGAGGCCAACAGTTCGGGCTGTAATTGGGGAACTGGGAACTGTAGCCCAATGTTTAATAGACACAGGTGCATCAGTCAACGTGCTGGATCCAGTCTGGGTGAACCAAGGGACCAACACCAAAGTTGTAATCAGCATCAAGGGATATGGCGGTGCCCTGCAAGAAGTTACAGTCTGGCAAGACATCCCCATAGCTTTAGGACCATTTAAAGGGACAGTAACAGCAGCTTTGCACGGGGAAGAAGGCATTCTAGGAATTCCATTCCTGCATGCACACTCTATGGTAGTAGATTTGGCAAATAGTGTTTTGTGGCAAATTGAGGGAGGCCCCAAGGAGGTCTCTGCTGTACACCTGTGTGCAGCTATCAAGGCACCTCAGCCTCTGGCAGCCTTGGTAGATAACCCATGGACAGAGGAGCTTCCAGAAGTTTGGGCTAAAAACAATATAGAGTGTGGGCACGTGAATGAGAGCGTGCTGATTAAAGAGTCAGAGGCCAATCATCCCATAGCTGCACTCACAACCAGGGGACAAGCACGAAGAGCAAGTGTAACCACTCTAGACCTAGCAGAGCTGCAGAAGGGAGACAAGGAGGTAGAAGCATTAGCAGCAGCAGGCCGAAGTTCAAAGGGAAAATACCAAATCCGGCAGGAAGACGGATTGGGGTGGGCCATTAGGTCAGACCAAGTTCGCCACTGGATAGTCCCAGGGTGTGTACGGGGGGACTTGATTCAGTCCATTCATGAGCAAGGACAAAAGTGGGAAGGGCCAGCCTTAATTGTAGACAGAGCCAGTCCGGCTGTCTACCAGGTTGAGATCCCAGCAGGTAAGAAGGGCAAGGCATGGAAGAAATACTTTCACTGCTCCCAGTTAAAAGAATGGAAAGGAAAGCCTCCAGATGCAGGTGCAGTGGATCTGAGCACAGCAACTGAGCAGTAAATGGGCATTCTCTCTCCTGGTGTTCACAGAATGACCCAAGCCTCAGATTGCAAGTGCACAGAGAAGAAAACCACAAAAAGATCTGGGCAGGAAGTCTATGTGTGTCTGTCTTGTATGTTGTGTGTGATTAGAAATAATTGGGCATCGCCAAACTAGGCGGGTGGGGGAGGGTTAGGACTTCACAGTTTCTCTCTCTTTACCCTATCCAGCCAACATGTGGAAGACCCTAGTTCTGTGGGGAATCGTGCGAGGAGTCATGGGCGATTGGGAAGTCACCAACAGGTGGAGGTGCCATGAGGTGGCGCGGCCAGAAATCGATATGGCGTGCACTCTGACCGACCTGATCCGGGAACAAGTCCCAAGAAAGGCATTAAAATCCTCCTTCCGGGTGAATGTGCAGCATGAGGCAGCTTGTGAGGCAGAACACGGGATTCCTTGCACACGCAGGGGGACGGAGATCCAAACCAGCTTCTGCTTTACTGGCAACCACAAGAGCTCCAGGGCACAGTTGCAATGTGCACCCCTTTTCAACGCCAGCCAAGGAGTGGATGTTTCCAGAGAGCCCGTCTGTCACATCATCTTAGTCACCGCGGTCACTTGGGCAGTAGGTTCACCAGTCCACTTCCAAATCATGGTGGTCAGCGAAAAGGAGAGGCGGAAAGGCGAAGAAATCCTGCTCACTCTAACGGCCTCCACTGGGCAAGTTTACCGGAGATCTTTCCAGAACTGGAAGCATTTTAAAGGCCATGTGTCTGTGGAGAAGCTGAAAAGCCAAGGCATTTTGGACTGGGGTTTGATGTTAGATGAGAGGCATTGTGGAACTAACAGGGAACATATTCCATTTAGCTCGGTGAGTTATGACGCTGTTATTGACTTCCAAAGTGCCCCGGGCCCTTACACCCTCAGGGTTGGGCAGAAGGTTCTAGCAATAGATCCCCTAATAAAAAATGTGACAATGTTGTCCAAGTTAGAATACCCTATAATCGGGTCACACGTGCTAAAAATGAACCAATTCCAAGAAGTGATTTGGCAACCAAAAAGATCCTTGAAACAGGTCATTATACCACTCCATAAATTGAATATCTCCCAAGAGTTTCCACAATGCGCACCATACCTGACCATAAGTCAGCAGGGATGGGGAAAATGGGAAGACTTATGGCAAGGGAGGTTTGGGAAAACCAGGAACACCAGGAGTGTCGGAGAAGCATTAAGCTTAGGCGTAGGCTTCCTAGATGCAGGAGACATCGAGATTGTGGACAATAAACTGATGTATGCCACCGAGCGAATTGAAGAACTGGCAGAGCCCATCACCAGGGCACTGGCACACACTGTGGAAGTGCCTCAGGTCATTTCTGCAATCCTCCCATTGTGGGAAAGGGTGATGGAAAAGGACAATTTTAAGATTGTAAATACTGTCATGTCTTTGCAACAAAATGTCTCTTTAGCAATGTCATGCATGCAGGCTCAGGGACTAGCCCATCAGCTAACAATGTCTCTAATTCACATGGCCATTAACCAGGTACTCCCCCAAGAGGTCAAAAATGTAATTGCTCCCTACATGTCCAAAGGAGAGCAAGAGCTAGACAAATGGTGGGAGCTAAGGAATGCCACGTATGACAGAGAAGGCGAGGAACTCACACTGTTCCTAGCCACTGTAGAAGCCAGGGAAACCATGAAAGTTTTTCCAGTTGTTCCCTTGGGTATCCCAATCAGTAAAGGTATGGTCATGTATGCGCAAGAAGAACAACACTGGGCACGCCTCAGGGCGGGAGTTTGGGAGACCATAAATGTCAGAGGGTGTCAGCATCACCCAGGGTTAGGCTTTGTGTGCGAGGACCAAACCTTTGAGACTCCACGCAACTGCTTTTCCTATGGGGCAAGAAATACATCCTACTGTTCATTTATGCTCAAGAAAGAGTCTAGTTCAGCTGTCATATACACCGGACAAGGGTGTGTGTGTATCAGGACAAGTTGTGCATATGTGATAATCAACAAGCAGTTCATTCAACCAATGGTTAGATATGTAAATAGGTGTTTTTGTAGTATAAGTACAATAGTAGGTTGTGATTTTGAATTTAGTGTGCCAGTCTGGACAATGCAAATGATTAAGGAACAGGTAGGGCTTTACCCTACCCTCACACCCATTTCCTTAGGTTATGGCTTGCAAGACCTACAGGGATTGCTAGCCCACCCAACACTGCAAAAAGAACTAGACATGGTTAAGGAACTAGGAGAGCAAGCAGTTCTAGAAGTTCACCATGACAATCAGGAAATCAAGAAAATTGCAGCCTCAGTGAGGCAAGCAGGAGCAAAGAGCTGGTGGAGTTCACTAGAGGGGTGGTCCCCAAATTTGGCAGGAGTGTGGGCAATCTTGCTCCACCCAATCGTAATCATGGCCATAGTGCAAAGCTGTCTTTTCATTGCAACCCTAGGTATGTTTGTATGGATGAAAAGGTTGACACGAAAGTTCCAGAGGCTGGAGCAGCGAATGAATGCCCGGTGCCAATTAAAGAGGTGGTAGCTTCATATTCTCCGAATACCAAGCTACCAACGGGGGGACTGTTATGATGAGATATAGTTCTGATCATTTGGTTATGGCTACACTTCCAAAAGGAAGTCCACAGCCCTCATAAGAAGCATTGGGTAAGCAAGGGTTCAAGAGAAAAGAAGCAGCCTGCCCACCTCCCCAGCAGGGCAGAAGGCAAAAGGTCATGACTGAAGGCTTGAATGGAAGAGTGAGTGAAGCCTAGAGGCATGCATAGGCAAATGAGTGGCAGGCTTGCATTGATTAAGACCTGAATATTGCATATCGCCTAAAACACAGGAAGATTTCTCCTGAAAAGATATGGCTCCCCCCCCCCCCACTGGGCGAATACCACCAGAAGCTTACTCCAAAAACAGTCCCATCAGCAGGAAGACCCAAACCTTTGTACACCCATCAAGAGCTATCAAAATACAAAGAATAAGGTCGTTAGCAGGGTTGGAAGACATCTGTGGGGCAAAGACCACCCCCACTGCTCTCATTCCCTCCAAAAAGGCGGGAAAGAGACTATAAGAACCAATATGTTTTAGCAAGGTGGGTCGGGAGAAAGAGCTGAGGGGGTCACCTTGGAACGCGGACTGCAGGGCTACAGCTGGAACCTCATCACAGCAGACAGGTAGTAGCTGGGACTTTGCTTTTCTATCCTTCTAGGAGGGAATCTCTCTCTCCCCCCCCCCTTTTCCTATTCAGGCTTGTCAGGGCAAAAGGGACTCTTTCTCCTCTCCAGAATACAGGGTGTGCTTGAACCATAGCGTAAAGATATTTTGCTGCCTGACATCACTAGGTTTGCTTTACCAACAAGTAAGACGCTGTACCTACTCTGTATTCTTCCTCAATAAAACCACCCTTTTGTTTCTAGAGTGTGTGTGTGTGTGTGTGTGTGTGTGTAGGCTTGTTTAAGTATAAAAGGAGCAAAGCGCACACTTTCCACCCCAGCTGCGCAGGTTTTACCCCAGCCAAAGATCCTAAACCTTTCGTAAGAGTGTGGGGTTAGAGGGAATCTAGCGCCCAGAATTATCTGTCATAACATTTGTTCTCTGAGGTTTCAGCCTTCGATTCCATCTCTACAAATATTTGCTTTATATTTTTAAATTCTTGTAATATTTTGTGGTTTTTCAGGCGGGAATATGGGGTGGGTTAGGATTTTTAAATTTTGTACTGTTTTTAATTGTGTATTACACTCTGTTTTGTTCTTGTATTTTATTGATCACTCAGAGTGGCCGGATGACTGGCCAGATGGGTGATTCAAAAATATAATAAATAAATATAAATAAATATTTCCATCTTGGTATCGACCAACCTCTCAACCATTCTTTTCTCCAAGGCATCAATCCTGATTTCCATTTTCTCCTCCATTTGGTTAAGTAAATTATAAACCAAATCCACTGTGGCCATCTTTGCTCTGCTTCATCTTTCTGTCTTCCCTGCTAGCAAAAATAGAAGCCGGTCTCACGCTGCAAGGCTGTCTGGCTTCTTCCCCCATCTGTACTTTCAGCAGAAGTACAGATAATGAGATTGAGAAACCTCTTTCCTTCCTATTTCCAAACTTCTTCATTCGTCGAAGCTTTTAACCTTAATTCTTAGTTTTAGAAGACTTACCAAAATCTCTTGTAGTCACAGAAAAAATCTTTACTCACTGTAGGAAGAGTCAGCTTTGTTATCGAGAAAACCACTCTTTGTTCCTAAACAGTTAAAATTCTTAGATCTTAAGAAATGGGGTCAGCAGGCTTGATGTCTTTGATAAGACTCTGACGCGTCTGTGAGAAGCTATGAAATCCGACCTTAGATCACACACCCCAGCAAGCCAGCTGCAAACTCTCGTTCTGCAGATAATCCACTAGGTGCAACCTTGAGGCATATATGATTTATCTTTCCTGATCTCCCTTTGATCAAGGGATATTTGGCCGGCTAGAGGAGCCCCTCTGGACCGACTTTTAAGACGCATCATTTCTCCACTAAAAGTGAAGACTTTCAGCCCGCCATTACACCCACCGGAAGTTCCTACTTAAAGAATCTGATAGAGCCTGGGATATGAGACACCTAGGAACCTGGATAAGTTGTCTAAAATTCCTGCCAAATGCAAAAAAAAACTCCAGCTAGGACCTGTCCTGAGCACTACAATTTCCCCTCCTTTCCTCCCCCCACCTCTCTCTCTCTCTCTCTCTCTCTCTCTGTATGTATACAGAGAGAGAGAGAGAGAGAGAGAGAAAAGAAAGAGAAAGGTATACAATAGCTATGCTTAGTAGATCCCTTGTAAAAAGACTCTATTGTTTGGTTTAATTACAAACTACTAGGTTACTCAGCAAAGCTATTTTCTTGAATGCATATTATTCATTCATTCATTCATTTCTAAGATTTATTCATTGCCCTATAGTGAATAAGAATCAGAAAAAAATTCAGAAAAACACAAATAAAATCAAAATTAACATAAAAACAGAAACAGCATAATAAAATAATAAATTAGCAGCAGAAATATTGAAGATTAAAAGGCCTAAGAGAATAAAAAGGTGGTTTTTTTTAATTGCTTGGCATCAAAAAGATAACAAAGTAGATGCCAGACAGGCCTCTCTGGTGTATTCTGTAACTGCTTGGGACCACAATACTTGACGGAATGCCTCTCCCAACTGCAATCTACCCAGACACTGCGCTCAACATCTGGGGCCCTCCTCCAACTGCCACCTCCAAGGGAGGCTCTGTTGGTGGCAACAAGGAGGAGGGCCTTCTTAGTGGCAGCCCCCAAATTCTGGAATAAGCTCCCCACGGAGGCCTGCCTGGCGCCAATTCTACTATCCTTTTGGTGCCTGGTTAAGACTGCAATAACTCTATGCCAAGGCATTTAATTGCTCAAAATACCACATGCTGGGTTGCTTAGTTTATTAACTTGTTTCAGTTATTTGCCATTTTAAATCTGGTTTTTAAATTTGGTTTTTAAATTTTTGTAATGAAATTTTATGATTTTATTGTTATCTGTATTTTATAATGTATTCTATTGTTTTAATGAATTGTTGTAAACTGCCTAGAGAGCTTCAGCTATGGGGCAGTATAGAAATGAAATTAATAATAATAATAATAATAATAATAATAATAATAACAACAACAACAACAACAACAACAACAACAACAGGGGCGGGGTGGGTGGGTGAGTGGGTGGATTGTTACTAAAAATGTCTACTCCTGTTTAGCTACCCACTGTACCTCAGCATATGAAGGCACTTAGAGCAGGACCTCTGACGATTTAATACATTTTGCCATGAACAACCCCACCCGCACACATATCCATGAAACACAACAGTATAGCATGGGCTGTGACAGTAACTTCCATAGAAGTCTAGTAAGTTCATCTGAAACTTTTTACAGCCAAGCTAAACAGTGCTGGGATCATGTTAAAAACTACCAAGGACAAGACTGACTCAAATGGAAGGCTGAGATAACATGGAACTATAATATAAGTGAAACTTGCATGGCATCGCTGAAAAGGGCACTTTCATGGTAACTTCATCTCCCAAGGCATCTAACAGTGGGACAGTGGAAAATATGTGCAGTGTGTATCTAAAGTTTTGTCAGTCTGTAATCATACTACCAGAGTAAATGTATAGGATAAAATATGCAATATAGACAAAATGTATCTAACATTCCAGTATGTCAAGATCATGGAATAATACACTGACCATCAATGTTTCCTAGGAACAGTCTCAGAATTTATTTTATCCACTCAAACCATAACCCTACAAATGCTTACACTATTTTAGGATTTTATGATCTGTAACCATTTAATGAAAGCAGGTGCCTTGTCTGCCTGTGCCTCATGAAAAAAGGGAATCTACCAGCAATAACTGTAAAATAAAAAAAGTTGATGAAAAAATATGCAAAGGGATAAGCATATGTTGCATCTACTAGAATATTAATTTCCAACATCAACTCAATGACAGCATAATTTTTTTGAGTAATTAAGTAATCTTGGGGCAGATCCAACTTATGTGCAGCAGAGAACCCCACAGAGCAATTTCTAGAGCAAGTGTCAGAGATGTCAGACTCTACATGATACAAGGGGGAATAATATAAATAGTCTGATTATGAATTCATAATTGGACAAAGGACAAAATATTAGTTGGTCCAACAGTATATAGTCCCCTTTCAATTTTCA
Source organism: Shinisaurus crocodilurus (assembly GCA_021292165.1). NCBI lineage: Eukaryota > Metazoa > Chordata > Lepidosauria > Squamata > Shinisauridae > Shinisaurus > Shinisaurus crocodilurus. The sequence continues at coordinate 49,004,488 of CM037877.1, forward strand.
TCATAAACATTTATCACTGTTTATCTTCCTGCTCTAAAAACAGATCTTTTCCTTTAACTTGTGAATCTGAAAGTACATGGCTTGCTTTCCCCTTCCTTGTTCTTTGGGCACAATAAGCAGCCAGATTATCATCAACAAAATGCATTTTATTCTTCCTCCAAATACTTTTTTGGTGGCTATGTCTTTTATTTTTATGACAGAAATGTTACTGTACTCATGTTCACGCTGTAATAATAAAAGTATATCAATTTTTTCCCCATCATTAAAGTAAAGTAATTCTTTATAGAAAAATTCTAGTTTTAAGAAATCACCTTCTGGGTTGTTCCCCACCCACCCACCCCCAATTCATAAGTCAGCTTCAAGGTGGATGGTTAATGTAAGAACAGAACGGTTATACATAATTCTGCTGAAATTACTGCACTGTTTATTTGTATACTCTCTATTGAATGATCCAATGCATCATCTTAAGGGGCAGCAATAAATATCAACTGAAGCATGATCTAATTCCTGGCCTGGATACCCTTACCCCTTAGTTATCTGTGTACATGTGTGCTGGCATGCACAGTTCTTATTGTTTCAATGTACACTCCACCTTTATGCCCAACAGGTCCCTCCAAGCAGTTCATGCTTATTACTATAAAACAGTCTAAGCCATCTAAAACAATGTAAGACAACATTATGTATCCAAAATAGGAATGGGAGAACCAGTGATGTTCTAGTTCACAGAGATTCTCCAGCCTCCACTTTATAGTTTGGTTCTTCTCACTCCTCTTCTTGTTTGCAACTTTTTTTTTTTTTTGAATGAGAAAGATGCACATTTTTCAAAAGTGTGCACTTCCCCCATTGACTAAAGCATGAAAATGTCTTTTTTTTTTTTTAAAGCATTTAAAATTGCACATTTTTCAAAATACACATTTTTTGAACACAACTGCAAGTTCAGGAATTTGCAAACTTTCCCCCCAAAAAATACATGCCCATTCACATTCATGTTCAGGATTGTGAGTGGGGCAAGTTCAAATGATATGCGAACTGAAATGAAATTATCATACATCCCTAGAGGCCCATGAGATACCATTAATATACCACTAAAAAGGAAGACAACTTTTTCTGCCCCTGCCAGATCAGCATAATAGCATTGTTTGGTGGAAGTGTGCAACACAAGAGCTAGAGGGATTTTGGATAACCAGGTAACACCAGAGCAGCAGCATCTAACACATCGACTGTCTGGTTTCGGGCCCATGGTTGGGTTCTAGCATCCTTACACCAGACTCTACAAGCTCTGCTTCAGATCACCGGCTTACAGTATTGGCAGATACATAGGATGAGCATATTTACCTATGATGGTACAATCATAAGCTTCTAAAAACTTGCCTGTTTCATGTAGTCATCCCGCCCCCCCCCTCGTGTCAGAAAATGAATATCTTGAACCTTCCAAGTGGCTCCAAGAGACGTATCAGAATCACCTTTCACAGAGGCTGTCATGATACTGCTCAACTTGGCACCTGCCATGCTTTCATTCTTTCAGCTTAAAACAAAGTACAGTTTCTCCCACATAGCATCCTGATTAAACAAATTAACTATGGCACTGACTGCAAATGTACACACTAGAGTGCTGGAAATTAACAGATACAATGGCCAAGTCTGTATTTAATTTTAATTAAATTTCATTCTGTAGCTCAATTAATCCACATCTCCAAATGTCAGCAGGACTTAGGCAAATGGAATGACATCTGCTGCACTGCACACTGACTATAAAACCTTCACTGCATGATACAGCTCTGGAAGAATACCAGGAAACATGAAATATCTTCACTAACATATAGATGACGTCTAACTTGGAGACTCAGAGGAATGATACTATCATAAAAAGAAAGGAAGACTAAAAAAGTACTGTCATGAATATAGTGCTAGCAACGCACCATGAAAAAGAACCAATCCGAAGTGTCTAGGTAGAGAGAAAGGTATTTGAATTATCCATGCTCATTTTCCATTTCCAGAAAATATAGTCTTGAAAAGGTAAAGTTACTTTGGAACATTATATGGAACACTAATATAGAAGTTCCTGAATGTGAAGGGAAACCCTGCATTATTGGTGTTCTTGTCATAAAGCTAGAACACCACAATGAAGATTAATGGAATCTTAAATGTTAATATACCTTTGATCAGGGATAGGCAACCTTTTGGGGCCCATGGGCACATTTGGCAATTTGATAAACTGTCTTGGACACCACTACAAATGGGCTCACTGCAATTTGAAAGCATCAGCCTACAGCCACTTACCATCTTGATTTCCTAAGAATGTCTCTGAGCCCCATGTGTGACCCAGAGGCATTCATGGGAAAAGAAGATGGGAACAGCTAGAGGCCCACATTTTGCTTTGAAGCAATCCCAGCTGCCAGTAAGAAACTTTGTTATTTAAAAAAATTAAAAGTGGGAAGGGTAGGGCACCTTGGCAGGTACCAAGAAAGGTGTCCAAAGGCACACGGGTGCCCACGGGTGCCATGCTGTCTACTGCTGCCTTAGATCTTAAGAAATGTTTTCCAAGATGTAAAAGGAGTAGTTAGGAAACATAAAGAAGAACTTTTATTCCATATGATAGTGGCAGCAAAACTCATATACTGTATGTGAAATATTAGAAACAATATTTATATCAATAGTCCCCAAAGTGTCTATTCATGTTAATGGCTCTATTCTCCAGTGAGACAATTAAGATGACGTTGCCTTGAAGAACATGTGATAATACACATAAGCAATATGTTAATTCTATAGCCAAGCTTGGCATCTAAAATGGGCAAAAACACACAGTATGTTTCCTAGGGATTATACTGGTATACTGGCTTTCTTGTTACATAGCAAACTTCTTATTATTTATTATTTATTATTAATATTTATTTATCGCCCATCTGGCCGGCAACCGGCCACCCTGGGCGATGTACACACAATAAAATACATAATACAATAAAATACATTAAAACAATATAAAAATTTTAAAATCTTAACCCACCCCATATTCCCGCCTGAACAACCAGGTTTTTAATGAGCGACGGAAGCTCATCAGAGAGGGGGCATGGCGGAGGTCACTCGGGAGAGAGTTCCACAGTACGGGGGCCACCACAGAAAAGGCCCTCGTCCCCTCCAGTCTAGCTGCTCTGGCTGAAGGGACAAGGAGAAGGCCATCCGTGGCAGATCTTGTTGAGCGGCCCACTTGGTGTTGCTGGAGACGCTCCTTGAGATACACTGGACCAGAGCCGTATAGGGTCAGGTTCTTAGGTCAGGTTGCTGCACTTGTCTCAAACCCGCTACTAAAACACCCACACTTACTATTCTGGGATGTCAGCTACATTCTAAGAGCCAAACTAGATACAACAGGTACAGCCATATTGGTTATATCTGTCCTGCTTACAAAGTGTGTGTGAGGGAAGTGAGCAATTCATTTTAACAAGGAACTGAACCCTGCCCCGCCTGGGTGGTGGAGTACAGTGAAGTATGGCACGAGAAAGTAGAGAATTCACCTCTTCTTCTTTGTGCACCCCTCTTGATGTTAAGTTCAAACACCTCAGCTCCATTTTGTATATGAATGGGTAGGTATGTGAACAACAAATGTGTATGTGCCTGTCATGTCTAGTTTGGCTCTAAGATCATTCTTGACTTGGAACTACTTCTTAGAACTTTCCTAGATGTCACATGCTAGGAACAGGAATGGTGCAGGGCTGTTTGGCGCCCTAGGCCAAATTATATTTAGCGCCCCCCCTCGTGCCGTGGGGGGGGCTCCGGAGCAAAGCAGCCCTGCTCTGCAACCCCCCCCGCGCACTGCCACCGCCCCACCACCACCTACCTTCCCCCTGCCCCCACTGCTGGCTGCTGCTGCTGCTGCTGCCGCTGCCTCCTCCTCCTCCTCCTCCGACAGCGACGGGACCCCCACGCTTTTTTTTTTTTGCCGGGGAAACCAGGCCAACAGGGCTGTTTAAGCCCTGTTGCCCTGGTTCCTCCTCCCGCCAAAACAACGCCGGCGGGGCTCCAGAAACGACGGGAAGGTAGGTAGGTGGCTGGCGGGCGGGCGCGCGGGGGGGGAGGTGCAGTGGCGGCGGCAGCGGCGGCGGTGGCTGGCAGGCGGGCGGGGAGGCGCGGCGGAGGCGGCAGGCAGGGCAGGAGCGCGCCGGAGGCAAGGAAGGGGCGCAGAAACGCTGCGCCCTCTTCCGCCACGCGCCCTAGGCAGCCGCCTGGGTCTGCCTAGTGGTAGCGCCGGCCCTGGCTAGGAAAGTAGCCTTATACATGTAATGGGGCACATTTTAATAGTACTCTGCTCTTGCCTGACCACAGATGTCCCAATAATGTAAATTGCCAAGAAAGACACAATTGTCAGGTTAGATTACTGCCTTCTAAAGACACAGATGATGACTGCTCTTCTATATCCCCCCTCAGGTTGGCAAACCAGACATGGAGCCAAGCAGATACCAGAACTATGTGGACTGACAGACAGCTAGTGTCATAGGGCTGGAATAATAGCTAGACCTTGATCATTTACATGATGTTCCAAGATACCATTTCAATACAGTTCATATTTTGTGAGGGATGACTGGATTTCGTTTATTCCATTCCTTCAGTGTTTTATGGGTTCTTTCTGCCCTGCATTCAACTCCTCCTGAATTCCAGTATAACTAGGTGAATTTCAAAAATTAACTCTGGAATTAGAACATGCTGAGTTTGCCACATTTTTTTATTTCTTCCTCCATATATTTTCCCCCCTCTCTTTGTTACTAATTAGCATATGCACATTGATAAAACATTCCAAAAAAGCAATCCTGATACAAAAGTACATATGCTTGCATCAACGTTCTTTTTTTTTTTGCAACGTTTTACGAATATGCCCATACATTCATTGAATTGGTAAAATATTGCACAAAAGAAATATTGGTACAATTGTACATACACTCACATCAAGGTACTCCCTCTTGCCTCACTCCACTGCACTAGCCCCTTGCTAGCCTTGTTCTGCCTTTTAAGTCCCTGTTCTCACTCCTCATGCTCCGCCCTTCCAAAGACACCACTGAACAACTGAGCTGCAGTCCGACTTCCAGGTTGACCAGCAGGTCTCCAGAGTGCACCATTTCCTTTCCCATTGGGTGCCAGGACCAACCACTAATCTGGGGGCAGCTTTTCACTGGAGTTTGAAACCAACTGGAACCACCCTTGCAGGTGACAGAGGGAAACATGCCAGGTGATATAAAATTTGTACGTAATCATTTGGCTTCAGTTTGTAAAAACAAACAAAACCTTACTGATCATCTCCAAACATTATTCTACCTTATTCTGTCATACCATTGGTCCATCAAGCCCAGTATTGTCTCCTACCTGGCAGCAGCTACTCAAGTAGGGGTGTATCCTAGCCCTGCTACTTGAGCTCCTTTTAACTGGAGATGTCAGGGATTGAACCTAGGACTTCCTGCATACAAAAAAAATATAGCTCTTTTTGCTCGAGAGCTATAGGTCCTCCCCATGTGATATGCAATTAGCTATGATTCCTAAATAGGTAAATCAACTGATCAATTCATCCTATATGTGCTAGTGTCTTAATGCCATGGCACAAACTGAGGAATCCTTGCTTGCTTAAGGATTAAAAGCGTTTAAAACTGTGGAACTGTTTTCCCCTCAACAAAACTAGAGATACTAGCAAAGCTGGTACTAGACTTTGCTAGATACTAATCTAGCTAGATGCTAGATACTTCTTGTTTGAAGTAATGCTCACTTCAAGCAAGAGTTGAGCATTAGGAGCCCCTGAATTCTTCTTCAGCTAGGATTAAAATTTGAGCTGGAGGACAATTATTGGTTTATACCCTCACAGCCAACCAATTCCCAAAATCCCTTCCCGTTATGCTTTAATCCCAATTTCTCTCTGAAGTGATATTGGATTAGCCCTTGGGAAACTTACGCGCTAGGTTAGCAGCATTTGGGAGCAGCAGCATTCTGTGGAGAGATAGAAGGAGGGATGTCTCTTCCTTTCCCCCTCTGTAATCTTGGTGTGCTACCTAGCGATGCTAGGTAGAAAGACACCACTGTCCCTAGGCTAATATAGTTTCCCCAAGGGCTACTTCAATATCAGTTCTAAGTCAGATTGATTTGAAAAATAACCCTTTATTTCCCATTTTTTAGAAGTAGCTCAGCTTATTTTCCAAGCTACTCCTAGTCCAGAGAAACCCAAGCCTAGCATTCTATAAATGCTAAAAACAACAAAAAAGCTTTCTTCAGATACATGCATAGTAAAAGACAGAGGAAAGAAATGGTGGTTCAACTACGCAATGAGGATGGCAAATTGATAACAGAAGACAAAGAAAAGGCAGAAGTGTTCAATTCCTACTTCGGCTCAGTCTTCTCCCAAAAGAGAGTTTATGTCCCTCCTGGCAAACCTGAAGAGCAGACTGAAGGGGCAGGATTGCAGCTTGAGATTGATAGGCAAATGGTCAAGAAACACTTGATTACTTTGAACGAGTTTAAATCTCCAGGACCTGACGAACTGCATCCTAGAGTAATAAAGGAACTGGCAGAAGAACTCTCAGAACCACTGTCTATTATCTTTGAGAAATCATGGAGGACAGGTGAAGTGCCAGATGACTGGAGGAGGGCAAATGTTGTTCCCATCTTCAAAAAGGGCAAGAAGGAGGAACCTGGGAACTATAGGCCAGTCAGTCTGACATCAATCCCTGGGAAAATTTTGGAACAGATTATAAAGAAGTCAGTCTGCAAGCACCTTGAAAACAATGCAGTTATTACTAGAAGCCAGCATGGATTTGTCAAGAACAAATCCTGCCAGACTAATCTGATCTCATTTTTTGACCTGGTAACCTCCCTTGTGGACTGTGGGAATGCTGTGGACATAATATATCTGGACTTCAGCACAGCTTTCGACAAAGTGTCTCATGATATCCTGATTAGGAAGCTAGTTAAAAGTGGGTTGGATGTAACAACTATCAGGTGAATCCACAATTGGCTACAGAATCGGACTCAAAGAGTGCTTATCAATGGTTCCCTCTCAACCTGGGGAGAGGTAACGAGTGGGGTACCACAGGGCTTGGTCCTGGGTCCAGTGCTCTTCAACATTTTTATTAATGACTTGGATGAGGAGGTGCAGGGAATGCTTATCAAATTTGCAGATGACACAAAGTTGGGTGGAACAGCTAATACTCTGGAAGACAGAAACAAAATTCAAAGCGATCACGATAGGCTGGAGCACTGAGCTGAAAACAACAGAATGAAATTTAATAGGGATAAATGCCAAGTGCTGCACCTAGGGAAAGGAAACCAAATGCACAGTTGCAGAATGGGGAACAATTGGCTCAACAATACTGCAAGTGAGAAGGATCTTGGAATTGTGGTAGATCACAAACTGAATATGAGCCAGCAATGCGATGTGGCTGCAAAGAGGGCAATTGCTATTTTGGGCAGCATTAATAGAAGTATAGCTTCCAAATCACGGGAAGTGTAATTCCCCTTCACTCAGCACTGGTTAGGCCTCATCTTTAGTACTGCGTCCAGTTCTGGGCACCACATTTTAAGAAGGATGTAGACAAACTAGAGAGGGTTCAGAGGAGAGCAACAAAGATGATTAAGGGACTGGAAACAAGGCCATATGAGGAGAGACTGAAAGAACTGGGCATGTTTAGCCTTCAGAAGAAGAGACTGAGGGGAGATATGATAGCACTCTTCCAGTACTTGAAGGGTTGTCACACAGAGGAGGGCCAGGATCTCTTCTCGATCATCCCAGTTTGCAGGACATGGAATAATGGGCTCGAGTTACAGGAACCCAGATTCCACTTAAACAGCAGGAAAGATTTCTTGACTGTTAGAGCAATAAGACAATGGAACCAATTACCTAGGGAGGTGGTGAGCTCTCCCACTCTGGAGGCATTCAAGGTGCAGCTGGACAGCCATCTGTCAGGGATGCATTGACTTGGATTCCTGCATTGAGCAGTGGGTTGGACTCGATGGCCTTATAGGCCCCTTCCAGCTCTACTATGATTCTATGAAATCATTTTTGTTCACCACCACTAAAGTAGAAAGGACATGCAGCAGCAACAATACACTTTCACATTAAATTAAATTCAACAATATTTATATAGTTTAAAAGTTGCTATCCATCCCATTATCTCAGGATAGGGTTGCCAATGGATGTGAAATTAAAACAGGATTCCATGTCCAATTCAGGATGCTGTTGCTGACCTTTAATGTCTTGGACTTGCGTACCACAGAGAATGCTTCTCCTCCTGTGACACACATGCTTTAAAAGGGGTTGGGAAGGACACTGCACAGAGTTCTCAAAATTAAGGAAGTTATATATATTGCGGGAAGGAGCAGTGTCTTCTCAGTTCCTGTCTGAATCTGCAGACTGAGTTTGATGTAGAGGTGCATCAGTGCTTTTTGTTGCTTTCAGGAAAAATTTCAAGGCCCACACTTTAAAGCTTGCTTTGAGGTATTACATTATTGTTACAGTAATGTTAGTAGTTTCAGTCTTTAAACTGTTTTATGTGCTCAGATTTTAATGCACTTCGATCCTACCTTGAATAGAATATAAATATTAATAAAAAATAAAAATAAAAAGTATTGTCAAAGTGATAAAGCAATTCTACATATTATTAGACAATGGAGCAAATGGGACCTTTTTTGAGAGAGAGAGGTTGCATTTGCACACGTACATGCAGATGATATATAGAGAGAACTCTTATTCTTTCTTTAAGTGAACAAATAATTAAAGTAAAATATGACACCCTTGCTTTGACCTGTTAGAACTTTTCAAACATAGAAGTTAAAGGGGAGGGAGAACAACTGCCTACCAGAGCCTCTGAGAACACTTTAAGAGTAGCGAGCCATACTTAAATATATTACAATATTTTCTATTGGTAAGGAAATTTGGGCATTTGAATAGATACCTTTGGAAGTGAGAAAACTTTGCTTTCTGAAGGTTTAAAAGATAAGACTCGAGGAACATCTGTCAGGTCAGGATTAAATTTCAAGGGCACTATTGTTGCATGGACCTAGAATAATTTCCAATTCTGTAAGTGTAGTGTGGAGTGTGGGAATTAGGTATCCCAAGTTCTTCCATTGTGTCTGGCTCTGGGTGTTCATAACACAACACACACACACACACACACACCTACCTTTTTAATAATTTGTTGAACAAAATGTAAGTCAAAGGGAGAATTATTGATAGCTTTAGCTCTAGGAACACAGCTTACAGTGTTTTTAAAATGGACGTGTGAGACTGCTACACCATCTTTACAGAGCTGTCAGAAATAAGTAGAGCACTCCTGGAGTTATCATACTTTGTTCTGTTCTACAATTCGGCAAAATGCTATGTCCATTATTTTCCCTGCCTCCATCATCTTAAGCTCTACTAAAGCCAGGATTTGTGGCACATGTCTTTATTTCCAGGGACTGGAAATAAATACAGCTTCAATACAAGTAGATACAGAATACATTTTTGTAGTATGTAAAAAAATATTTTAAGGTGTGAGGTAGATCAATATATAATGTTAGTATTTGCTCTGTATATGAGCAAATATTCAAATTTCAGAAGCTGCATCTTTGTTCTTATACCATCCTGTGCATTCAGCAGAAGTATATGATTCACCCACATCACCCCATTATTCTGCCTTTGTCTTCTTAACCCCATGGGTTTCTCTTTCTTGGTGAGGGAGGATTTTAGTCTCTAGGCCCATTCAGTCCTTGAACCCTATGCAGAGACTGCCATCAAGGTTGCCAATTAGCTATGTACACTTGGATGTGGATTTTAGATATACAAAAGGCTTCTCTTTGTATGAGAAAAACTGTAAGCCAAAATATTCAGTGAGCGCGGCATGATATTTATCAGCACAGGAGAAGTCATTGGCATGTAGTGAGGAGGAACTACTTATTATCACATTTAGAGGGTGTAAAGGCTGCCTCTGCAAACTCTATGGATGCTAATACTCCCAGTGCTTCTATTTGTGATTTCCAAAAAACTGCCCCACAACATCCCCTGCTGTTGGTGCCACTGTAAAATTTCAGGTAATGAGGTAAGGGGCACACTTAGGTCCATCACATGCCAAGATGAGGAAAATTAATTTTAATGCTAAAAAGATGAGAGTGCTGGTGCAGACGGTCACTAAATGCGACCAGCTGCTGTATGGTACTGGAATCTGGAAAGGAATCCTGTTATAAACTGAACAAAAGTGGAATAGGTTGTTGTCCTCCAGTAGTACTTTGTGATACTGAGAAAAAGATAAAGAATTAAAAATCAACTTTAAACTAACTAAAATATTTCACTATTTTTTAAAAAAAGTGAAAAAAGTATTTCTACACCGAAACACTGCTATGTATATCAGAAAAGTTATTGATCATTGTAAGACACAATTCTGGTTTTAAAAAAGGGTTGTTTTAACAGTGTGGACACAAGCGGATGAAGTGTATCCTTGCGCTGGTGCTCAGAGCCCTGTGCCTGATCCCAGCCCCTGCTTCCATTGTATGGTAGAGCATAGAATCAAGCTCCTACTCAGGGACAAACTAGACATGACCTCAGCACACCTAACCCAGATTGTGCTGAATCCTTATAAAGTGTGGAATAGGATATGATGGAAAGTGCAGAATATGTGGGCAGAAAGGGGGAGCTGAAGACTTCTTTCGCCTCCCCCACCACCTGCAATTATTTTAAACTGTTCTTCCGGCAGGGTTTACTTCCAATAAAGAGATCTGACTGGAAGAAAAGCAGCTGGGGGGGGGGGGAAGGAGGGTTCAGCTCTTTCCCTCCTGTCCACCCATGATGCACTTTAAAATTCCCCTTGCATTGTAGGGAGTCAGTAGTGACCCAATCCTGACATATCAGTCTGTCACCATCCTATCTTACGTTTCTTTCAGTCATGTCTTGAATAGCAGTTTTATGTGCAGTAGCTTTATTAAAAGGCTTTGAGATTATTCCTAATCAGTGTCCACTTGACTGCATGCTTCCTGAGTTTTGATTTTATTTTTTTCATCAGTGCAATCCTATTTCAAAGTGGAGTGCCACAGACATTTATGCAGCATAAATGCTTAACAAACAATATGCATGAGACCTATTTTCACTTTTACTGATATCATTCATGTCTCCACTGAGCGTGAACAGTTGGAGCACTTGCCCATGTGTCAAGCAAATCTGACCATTCTGCTGACAGACAGAAATGTCGGCTGGAGAGAGTGACCATTTGGGGAGAGAGATTGGACACACACCCTCCCACCACCAAAATGAAAGATGACTGGAAAAAACTCTTAAAAGAAATCCCCAAGGAAAGGCAAGAAGAGAAACAGATCTCTAAGCAAAGGCTACTAGTATGACTCCCCAGACCATAGTAGAAAACCTGCTGCTAACCATGGTTGCAACTTGTGGCTTTGATGTTTAGCAAAAATGCTAGCGCAGATATAACACTAGCTACAGACAGCTCTGAAACTGAAAGGTAAGAGAAACACCTGTGCAAGATGGTAGGGATGTGGAGGATTGCATCCTAACTATGGCTAGGAGTCGGAGCAAAGCTGTGTCTATATCAAACTACCTATGGCTGCTTGCCCTCTCTCTCTTTTCCTACCTAAATTCTGAGAGAGAGAGAGAGAGAGAGAGAGAGAGAGAGAGAGAAAGAGAGAGTTCCCTCCTTGCATTTCTCCATAGAGAAATACCTTGTTTTTGGTTCACATAAAGAAAAGAAAAAGCCCTGGAAGATATTGGTCATAACATACCAAATTAGAATTTTAAAAAAACCTTATACTAAAAGTGGGCATACCTTGTTTTTAGTTCACATAAAGAAAAGAAAAAGCCCTGGAAGATATTGGTCATAACATACCAAATTAGAATTTTAAAAAAACCTTATACTAAAAGTGGGCACTTTTCTATATCAAACAATTGCAAAGTACTATTTGTACAGAGTTAGTGGGCAACTAACTTTCAGCTGGACCATATAGTCTATCCAGGTATATAGCAGAAGATCTGATTCTTTTTTGCCACCAGCAGAATTCCAACAACACTATTTTTTTTTCCAGTTTCAACAAAAATGAAAGTTGGTAAATAATGTGCTGTATACAAAGTGATTAGTATTTCCAACAGCAGATCATACAGTGTATATTTCTCAATCTCACTGCATGAGTCATTATATTGTAGAACCCATCATTCTACTCAGGGTAAATAAAACATCAGATAGGAGGAAAATTATGTTGTGTATTTATTTATTTAAAATATTTCTACACCATTTTTCAAAGTTTCTTTTCTCTGCAGTTCACACTCCATCCCCATCCCTCTCACTATGTAGAGAACTATCTGACCAAAAGAGACCCCATAGCTATTTGAACATGGGACATTCCCATACCATGAAAGAATTTAATGATGGAAGATCAGGCAGATTCCAATCAAATACTTACTTATTTTTATTAACTTAGCTCTCTAAGTTACACTCAAATAAAAAACCTCAATCATGAAACATTTTATAGAACAAAAATAGCAGCAGGAACAACATAAAACAACCAAGTTAAAACAGCAGAAAAATAACAAAACACAACAAATACAATAAAAGTGACTTGGCTAATATTTAAAAGACCTGAGACAATAAAAAAAAGTCTTTACCTGGCATCAAAAAGACATGTGAGTAAGTGCCAGGTGATCCTCCTTGCTGAGAACATTCCGCAGATGGGGTGCCACACCAAAAAAGTCATCTCCCTAGTTGTCATGTCAGAAGGCAGAGGAACTCAGCAAAGAGCATCTGATGACAGTCTTGATGAATGGGCAGGTATATATGGAAGAAGGTGGTCCTTCAGATACCTATGCCCCAACCCCTAAAGGGCTTCAACAGAAAGCACCAGAATTTTAAATTGTGGTTGGAATGGACCAGTAACAAGTGAAGTTTCCAGGAAGTTTTCAAAGACAGCCCAACACATAATACACTGCAGTAATCTAATGTGGAGGTCACCAGTGTACAGCTGGTAGCAAGGCTATTTGTTTCCAGAAGGGGCCTCAAGTGTGCTAGGGAGGAACACCACCTTCTTGGTCAGTTGAATCACCCACATACCCTCCAGTTGCCCCGAATTTGCTGGGACAGTTCCACAAACACTTAAACCATCACAGCTTGTTATTTTGTTATGCAGAGTCCTGGTTTGTTATGCAGATTCCCCTGCCTGCATAACAAATTCCCCTGCCGCCTCCTGCAACCTATTTAGCTTATCTGTGATTTTGCCCATGGGCCCTTTAAGCAGGAAGGGAACAGACAGAGGATGTGTGTGTGTGTGTGTGTGTGTGTGTGTGTGCACGCGCGCGCGCGTGTGCACGTCACTCTTCTCTGCTCGCTCTACCTGCTGCCTCTGGCCAGGCCCCCAGGGTAAGTAAGACCCATTGAAGACATTTGCACTTACTTCTGAGTAACTGTGCTTAGGATCAGGGCCGGATTAAGATAGGGGCTATTGGAGCGGCAGCTCCAGGCCCCTATCCCAAAACAGGCCCACAATCAGGACCGGTGCAGGGCAGTTTGGCGCCCCAGGCGAAATAATATTTAGCGGGGCCCCCTCTCCAAAGCAGCCCTGCTCTGCAAAAAAAAACAAACCCCTGCGCCGCCACCACCAACCTACCCTCCCCCCGCCCTGACGGCGGCTGCTGCTGCTGCTGCGGCCGCCGCCGCCACCGCCGCCAAGGAGGAGGAGGAAGTGACGCGACGGGACCCCCGCGCTGTTTTTTGCTGGGGAAACCATGGCAACAGGGCTGTTTAAGCCCTGTTGCCCTGGTTCCTCCCGCCAAAACAACGCGGGCGGGGCTCTGGAAGCGACACGACGCGGAGAAGGTAAGTGGCGGGGGGGTCGGGGGGGGTGGTGATGGTGGTGGCGGCGGGAGGCGCAGTGGCAGTGAGCGGGAGGGCGGGGGAGGCGCAGCGGCGAGCGGGACGGGAGGGTGCGGCGGCGGCGGGAAGGAGGGTGGGGAGGCGGAGGCCTGGCGGGGGCGGCGCAGCGGCAGCGAAGAGGAGCGCAGCGTTTCTGCGCCCTCTTCAGCCGCGCGCCCTCCTCAGCACCAGGCCCATAATGCTCTTAATCCGGCCCTGCTTAGGATTGCACTGTTTGTTTTAACATAATTCAAGTTACCGTAATTAAATTCTTTAAGATTACTCCAGTTTAAGTGTTTCTTTAAATCTATATTGTGTGAATAGAACACAAAAAGTGCTTTAAACTGGGGCCTTTCCACAATAACAAACAACAAGAAAGCTGTTCAGCCCTTGAAAGTTACTCCTTGTGCTTAAAAACCAGAGCTCAGTAGAGGTGTTGGAGCAAAACGCTGAAGGGGCTCAAAACCCCAATGTGTCCTTTTGTATTTTCCCCCACCCAAAAGCTCCCCCTCCTCTGCATCTCCGTCTTTTCTTCTCCTTCTCCAACTGCCCTGAAAATGTGGAACCAATCCTGTCACTTTTAAAACAAAAAGAAAGAGATTGCCCTGCAAGCGCTGACAACCCCCCCCCCCATGAAAAACACCAGATATCAACAACTAAGGGTTTAGGTAAGGTAAAAAGTATTACAAAAGCCACTAATAAAATATTATAAAATAATATATACGGTAATATAATAATGTAATAATTATAATATATAAGATTTTGTGTATTTCCTCTAATAACTTTTGTACTTGACCATGCCCTTTGGTTGCCTGGCCATACCCTTGGCCACGCCCTCATGTTTCCAGGCCAGGCCCTCTTGATCACACCTTCATGTTGCTTAATCAGACCTCCTACAAATTCACATGTGTGTCCCTATTTTCATCTCTGAAATGTTGGACGGTGTGCACCCACCAAGAGAACCTCCATCTTGTCACAATTGAGCTTCAGTTTATTAGTCCTCATCAGTCCATTAATTATCCCAGTTACTGACTAAACATTTCCACAGTCCCATCTGAACTAGATGATAATAAGAAAGACAGCTGGATAGCATTAGTATACTGATAACACTGCACTCCAAATCCCCCTATGTTCTTATTCCACCATTTTATGTACCGTATTTTTCGCTCCATAAGACGCACCAGACCATAAGACACACTTAGGTTTTAGAGGAAGAAAACAAGAAAAAAAAACATTCTGAACCAAATGGTGAAATGACGACAAAACCCTGCCACTGTCACAGAACCGAGCGGGGAGGGCTTTCCCGACCCTGCGCTTTCTCCGCTGTTGGTGCTGCTGCTGCTGCAGGCAGCTGGGTCGGAGTAGCTGAAAGCTGAAAGCAAACATCAACAGCTCAGGGCACAACCCTAAACACGTTGAGGCAGAAAAAAGCCCCGGGGCATTTTTCTGCCTCAACGTGCGTAGGATTGCGCATGGCTGGCTGGGGAATGCTGGGAGTTGTAGGACTCCCCCCCCCAAACACGCGTAGGATTGCATCCTAAAACCATTTAAAACCAAAACACAGAAACAGCATGGTAAATAATTAAAACATTGGAGCCCCAGCTAACTTAAAATACATTTTCCCTCCCTCCCTGGTTGCTGGAAATAACTGCTTTCAGGGGACGTTGAGCTGAGGAACCTGAGGTGCGCGCAAGAGGGAGGGAAGGCGAAGGAGGTGTTTGCAGGTGCATCCTTCCCGCTGGAGAGAGGGAAGGCGAAGGTGTTTGTAGGTGCATCCTTCCCGCAGGAAGAAGGCAAAGGAGGTGTTTGCAGGTGCATCCTTCCCGCTGGAGAGAGGGAAGGCGAAGGAGGTGTTTGCAGCTGCATCCTTCCCGCAGGAGGGAGGGAAGGCGAAGGAGGTGTTTGCAGGTGCATTTCCCCCCCCCCCGCTGCGCAGCCAAGCCCCGGCAAAGCCACGGGCCTGCCAAACAGCTGAGCAAAGGATCAGCTGTTTGGTGTGGCGCAGCGGCACAGACATTTCTGTGGTAAGACGCACAGACATTTCCCCCTATTTTTTGGGGGGGGAGTGAGTCTTATGGAGTGAAAAATACGGTAGATGCTGAAAAGGATAGCATGGCCTTTGGTATCAAGAGTTGCCGAAAGGTCATGGAGAACTAGTAAGGTCACAGTCCCCCTGTCCTATTCCCATTATAAGTCATCCATCAGAACAACAGAGGCTGTTTCTATGCCAAATCCAGGTCTGAAAATCAGATAGAAATTGATTCAGGTCATCTGTCTCATCCTAGAGTGCCTGAAGTTGCACAGTTCTCACTCCCCCTTTGAGCATCTTACCCATGAAAGGAATATTTGTGACCAGCCTGTAGTTATTACAATCCTCAGGGTCCACAGAGGATTTATTTAGCAGCCTCATGACTGTCTTCTTCAAGGCCGACATGATTGTCCCTGCTCTTAAGAAGCATTAATCACTTCCTGAACCCAACTGGTTATTCCTACCCTGCTAGATGTGACTAGCCAAGAAAGGCAAGGGTCAAGATATCAGGAGCTCGACTGCACCTTTTCAAGCACTGTGTCCATGTGCCCAGACCATAATAACTGAAATCCAATAAAACAGGACCGTGCCCTGGATACATCCAAAGACTGGCCTGTTAAATGAGTGGCATCTATATTGCTTGGATTTAAGTGACTTTATCCTCAGAGTACTTGGTAAATAAGTCACAGCAGGCAGACAAGGGTTCCTTAATATTGTTTTGTAGACCAAGTTGGAGAATGCCACAAACCACTCAAAAACCACTTGAGGTGGTGGTTGTGCACTTAAGCATTGGCCTGCTTCATTACCTTGCTTCTTGGTTACCCCTTCTCTCAGCGTCTGATGCAGCCAACACAGGACAGCTATGAGAACACCAAGAGCCTATCTACCAGGATATGAGATGCTGAAATTGAGCTAGTTAAACTTTTAAAGAAGAGGACAACTCTTAAGACAAGGACAAACTGCAAAACTGGTGTAACAGGCAGCGAACAGAGTCAAGCGAGGTGCTCAAATAGTCCTAACTTTCTCCCCATAAAATTGTTGATACTGAGCCATTGCGTAGTGAACTATACATAAGCCCAGTGTGGCTGAAGAACAGATGAGGTGTCACATTGAGTCCAAACATCTACCCTCAATGTCTACTGTGGAAGAGTGCACCTTTTGAGATTTCCCTTGTATGTTGAAACAAGAGCCCTGCATCTACCTCCAGCAAGTTGTACATCTCTTCCAGGTGCTTCGATGTTGGTGGTACCAAAGACTGAGCCTTCCAATATTGTTGGATCACTTGTAACAGTGCCAGAAGCATTGGTATCACTTCTGGGGAAGAGGCCTGTGCACAGCATTAAAAACTGGATCCTTTAATTGAACCACTGTTCAATTAAACCACTGTTTGATGGGTCTTGGGTCCCAGAGAGTGAGCCATACAGAGGACTTGTTCTAAGAATGATGTAGTATCCTCTGCTGGGGAAGGAGGATCTTGCTTACCTACATCTGCATCCAGTGAGGAGATAGAGAGAGCAACAAAAGACTGAATTTGAGTCTGATTGATAATCTTTTGGAGCCGATGGTGGAGAACTTACCCCTTGCTGCTGGAGGTTTGGTGGCATACTTTTTGGCAACATCCGACTGCATTGTCAGCCGAGTGTGATGAGGTAGCTTGTGTGGTTTCAACAGGTTGAATTACCTCGGATAGCATGGTGAGTAGTGGAACTGGTATGAAAAGGACCTGCTCTTCTGTTGATGGCAGAGCGGGAGCTGACAAAGGTATCAAAGTTACCGGTAAATGCATTGGCGATATTGTGGGAGCCGATTTAGTTCTCGGTACCGACAGAGGTGGGTACTGAGAAGGGAAAGAAGTTGGAGTCACAAAGACGGCTCAATCCAAAGGCAGCATCAATACTGTAGCTGATGGAGCATGGTGTCCCCTGTCAGGGGAGTAAGCCCTTTTTTAGTGATAGAACATGTCATAAGTGGCCCCAGTCTGCTACGAATTCCATGGCTGATCATCAAATAGCAGTGTCATGGAGGAGGGTCCCATCGAGGAGGTGATCTGCAATCCCAGTCAAAAAAGGGGGAACAAGCCTTCTAGGATGGTCACACTACTCCTGTCTCCCACTCCGTATTTCCCAGTATGGATACCCAGAGTAAACTGAGTCAGGGGATCCTGCTCTTAATGCAGTGTATTTATCCTGTCCCAAAGGGTAATGGCTACACCTGTCATCCTAGCTGTGATGTGGAGGAGGAGCAGGTGACACCTCTTGAATTCCACCTTCTAACATTGAAGCAATTATTAATTGGTCTTCAGCCCAAGAACCCGTTGGTATCAGACTCTGGTCTAATCTTTCAAGAATTGATATTGGCAAGTTTAAGAGCAGTACAGAAACATTTGGTGCAACCTTTGGCACCGAGTCCCTTGGTACAGGACCGTGAGCCTTGGAAGAGGCAGTCACAACATTTGAAGATGATGTCTTTTTCTTCTTCTTTGGTTCCATCTGGACAGACTTATGTGCCCTCATCCATTTAGACAGCTTCTTCATTACTGTCAGATTACGCAATCAACCCGAAGTAGGAGGATCGGTATGGGTGGTGTTCGAAGTAGACAGAGTAATATCTGAAGACAAAGTAAGAACCCCTGTAGAAACCACATTCAAGTGGTTAGTGGCCTCAGACACCCTGATGAGGGCATCTTTTGTCACATGAGATATCTGTGTCTTTAGCCTCAGACACCAACAAAGATCCATGAGTGGTGGATTTTGGATTGTTCACTGCTTTCAAAGCCTGCTCCCAGTGAAGAGCATATAGTCTGGCCAAACAATTCCTGCAAGAATCAGCCTTGGTCACCCTGATGGATGACTTTTACCAAGTGAAGGATAGTGGGAGTGCGACCCTGTTAATTCTACTCGATCTCTCAGCAGCTTTCAGACAGTAAGATTGGGTGACTATTCCTCAGACCCTTGGCAATTGCACTATGGGGTTCCGCAGGGTACCATCTTATCCCCAATGTTGTTTAACATCTATATGAAGCCACTGGAAGCAGTCATTAGGAGATTTGGAGCCAAGTGCCATCAGTACACTGATGACACACAGCTCTATATCCCTGTGACAACTAAATTAGCAGAGGCTGTGCAAGTACTGGATCAGTGCCTGAACTCAGTGATGGGCTGGATGAGGGCCAATAACCTGAGACTTAATCCTGGCAAGACGGAAGCCCTGTGGGTGAGTGGTTCCCAAGTCCAGGAGATAGGCTCATTGCCTGTTCTGGATGGGGTTGCACGCCCTTTGAAACATCAGGTTCATAGTCTGGAGGTACTCCTAGATCAGTGATGGCGAACCTATGGCACGGGTGCCACAGCTGGCACGCAGGGACCTCTCTGTGGGCACTCAAGCCATTGGTCACCAGATCACGAAAAGACTGTCCCCTTCTGCAAAACACTAATGATCTTGTTCTTTCTCACAGTGTGGAACAGAATGATTTTATTCTAGAATTCCTGTTACAGAATTCTTTTCTACATTGTTATCACATTTAAAAGATTTTGAAGAATGATGCACAGAGCAGCATGGCTTGGATGTAAAGCCCTAACAGTTGACCTGAGTGCGGCATGTGCTGCTCTCAAACTAACGGAGTATGAGCCAAGGTTTGACAAATTATCAGCATGCATGCAATAGCAAAAATCACATTAATTGTGCAAAAGCATGCCCAATGCAAACTTTTACCTAATGCAGTCTAAGACAGAAAGTATTTAAAATGTGTTAAGCACGTTTAGTTTTCTTGTTTATCTTGCTCATCCTAGTACAGGTTGACTTTTACTTTTACTAATCCGACACCTGTAGAAGCAGGGAAAGGACCCGGGGTAAAGCTTGCCCCATACAATTTCAGTCTGGCATATAATCATATTACAAGTTGAGAATCCCTTATCCAAAAATACACGTGCCTAATTATTTAAAAAGTTTGTATAAATTCCCTTCAGGCTATGTGTACAATGTAGTACTATAATAATTTTTTGAGTTGATTTTTTTTTTCAACAAAAAACTGTTTGTATCATTGAAAGCTCTGTTGTTGTGTTTTTCTTTTAAGACAAAAGATGTTAATTAGTTTGGACAACTGTATGAGTTGTTTTTCTGAAACTAAAACCTGGGTATTCAGGTTTAATTGCAGTGTTGGCACTTTGAAATAAATAAGTTGGTTTTGTGTTGCAGTTTGGGCACTCAGGCTCAAAAAGGTTCGCCATCACTGTCCTAGATCCATCATTGTCGCTGGAGTCCCAAGTGACTCCAGCGGCTCAGAGTGCTTTTTACCATCTTCGACTGGTTCACCATGTTTGACCTCACCTGGCCAGGGATAGCTTAGCCACAGTGATACAGGCGTTAGTAACCTCAAGACTGGATTACTGCAATGCACTCTATGTAGGGTTGCCCTTAAGGCTGCTCCAGAAGCTGGAGCTAGTGCAGAATGCAGCAGCTCGGCTATTGTCGGGAGCTGCCCCTTTTCAGCATGCAACTCCTTTGCTGAAGGAAATGCACTGGCTACCTATTTGCTACCGGGTCAGGTTTAAGGTTCTGGTACTTGTGTACAAAGCCTGAAACAACTTGGGACCAGGTTACCTGAGAGAGCGCCTCCTCCCATACCAACCTGCCTGGTCACTGAGGTAATCAGATGGGATTCTCCTGGTGGTTACTCATGAACCTTTGGCCCAATTGGAGTCCACCAGGAGAAGGGCCTTCAGTGTGGCAGCTCCATTTCTGTGGAACTCCCTGGAGGTCAGGCAGGCTCCAACACTGTGCTGCTTTCAGAGCCTGCTGAAGACCTCCTTGTTCTGGGAAGCCTTCTCTGCTCTTCAACCACCAATGTAATTTTAGTTTGTTTTCAGTGTATTGTTTTTGTTTCTTTTATCTGTTTTTGTCTTTTTATTGTTCACCGCTCTGGAATCTGCTTGATGTGGAGCGGTATACAAATACTGTTTGATGATGATGATGATGATGATGATGATGATGATGATGATGATGCACACAGACAATGAAGAAAGTACTGCTTCTTTTCTGCCATCACCACCACTGAGAAGGCTCAATGAGCTCTTACTTGTGCTTGGTTGGATTCACTTCAAGTCTTCTACCACTTGCATTCAAGTCCTAGCCCTGTTTCCTCACACACACAACCAAATAATTGTTTTGATATCTCAGTTTGGCAATTCATTCCTTTGCAATTCACTTCTTTGCATTAATTCACCTCTTCGCAGTTTTTTCTCATAAGGAAAGTGCACTAACTTATAGATAATTTTGGTTGCCTTTTTCTGTACCTGTTCCAGCTCTATGATATCCTTTTAGTGGTGAGAATTGTACACAGTATTCTCAGTGTGGCCATGCCAGATTTATATAATGGCATTATGATACTTTCCCTTTTACTTTCAATCCCTTACCTAATATTTCCCTTACACTGAATCTGCATTTTCTACTGCTGCAGCATACTGCATTAATGTTTTCAGTGAGTTTTCCACTACAAATTCCCTTCCTGACTACTCAATTCTCATTAAATTCAGACATCAACCAACATGTAAGAAATTACATATCCTGCCAATCAATAGATTGCTAGGAAATGAATTACCCAAAGCCTACCCAGTTCCCATTGAAAGCTTTGGAAAGACCCACATAGGAAGCGCTCCAAGGACACAAGAAAGATGCCCAGCTGCATTGCTGTTTGCTGAATGGTATTATAATCCCTACAGGAATCCACCCTCAATGTTATTAGAAGATGGGCTGGGCAACCAACAGGGGATGCAATGGCCTAGTGCTCATCATTGCCACCTTGCTCCAATCTCCACAACATGATGTCTTTTCCCATCAACTTGTAGGTTCAATAATTTTATCTCAAACCATATAATTTGTCACTCTTATTAATATGTCATACATACCTCACTTGTCAGTAATACAGATACAGATCCCAAGAATTTAAGGCTAAAATGGCTACAGCCCTGATGGCTTACAATCCACCCTGTAGGCCCGTCCGCCTACGTGGATTCAGCAGAGCGTGAGATGGAAGATACAGCCTCTGTCCCATGTGTGTAACCGGCCCATGTAGTTCACACAGAGATTCAGCTTTGTCTCCCACACACAGCATGTCCAAGCATCTCGGATTTCAGCCAACTTGCTCCCTGCTGTTCGCAGCTGCACTGTAGTTAGGAATTAACTCCAATAGAATCCACAACAGGGTTTTTACTACCTGTTTATTCTATATCAGAGTAAATACAATCTCCTAAGTTACAGTCTATATTGCAGATTATAATGCATAGCCAGTGCATAGCCAGTCCAGTCCAGCACACTTCATTACATGTTTGCAATAAGTCAGAGCATCAGAGAGAAGAGACAAGAAGAAGCACACACAAAGCAATCCTTCTCTCTACTAAAATGGTTACAGGAAACGAAACCTAACAATCATACTACGTCATCAGAAAGTACAAACCATGTGATCAGCTCGTATTTCTTTCCCGCCTACTTTTCCCATGAGAATAGAATAGTGGTGCCAGACTCAACATGATTGTTTTTCTTGCCATCCTGTACCTTTCCAAATGAAAACACTTGTGCCACAGCTGTTGTTTTGTTACATGTCCCAACATCCCCCCACAGCCTGTGATACATGTTGTTTACATTTACTCAATGAGGCCTATTGCCGTCATTAGTTTCCTGTGTCTTACTTCAGGCAATGGTTTTGTGAAAAGATCTGCCACCATATCCCCTGATGCACAGTACTTGAGTGTTACCCACCCTTTTTGCACACAGTCCTTTACATGAGAGTAACGAACATCAATGTGTTTGGTTCTTGGCCTACATTTTTCATTTTGAGCCATGCTAATGCAAGCTTGGTTGTCCTCAAAAATTGTAACAGCCTTGTCTACTGGTATGTGCATATCAGCAAACAATTGTTTGAACCACTCAATCTCATTACATGCTTGAGATAAACTGATGAATTCAGATTCTGCGCTAGAAATAGCCACACAAGTTTGTTTTCGTGTGTACCAGTCAATTAGACTGTTTTCATACATTAAAACTGTTCCACTTGTGGATTTTCTATCTGTTGCAGATCCCCAATCAGCATCAGTGTACACACAAAAACCTCCATCTGTGTGTGATGACAATTTCAGTTTGCAATTCATGGTACCTTTTAAATACCTTAACACCCTTTTCACAGCTAGCCAATCATAGTTAGAAGGATTTTGCATTTTCCTGCTAAGTATGTTTACAGCATTGCTGATGTCTGGCCTACTCACATTTGCCAAATATAGCAGGCTTCCAATAACACTCTGATATTTGCCAATATCATCAAATCCAGTGTTATCTGTGTGTTTCTGATATTCAAGAGTCATTGGAGTAGTAACTGGGTTACAATTCTCCAATCCATGAATTTCCAGCAATTTCTGAATTTTCCCACTTTGTTCAACCATGAAAGAACCTTCCTCATCTTGAGATAATTGCATTCCAAGATAGTGTTGTACCAAACCCAGATCTTTCAGTTCAAAGTGTGCTTGCAATTCTTGTGCAATTTTGTCTTTTTGACTCACTGTTTGTGTTACCAGTAAGATATCATCAACAAAAATCAACAAATACACCCAGTTTCCCTGTTCTGTGTAATTTGTATACAGACAGTGATCAGCCTTGCTTTGTTTGAATCCCAAACTAATCAAAACTCTGTCCAGCTTTTGGTTCCAGCATCGAGCTGCCTGCTTTAACCCATATATGGACTTGTTCAGACGACATACAAGACTGGGATTTTCTACAAAACCTTGTGGTTGCACCATGCAGAGTTCCTCTTGTAATTCCCCATATAAAAAAGCAGTTTTTACATCAAAATGAAATGCCATCATTTTTCTTTGTGCTGCCAATTTCAACAATAGTCTGACAGTTGCATACCTTGTTGTTGGTGCAAACACGGAATCAAAATCTACCCCATGTTTTTGTCCAAACCCCCTGGCAACGAGTCTTGCCCTGTACCTTTCCACCTGCCCCTGGTGATTTGTCTTCACCTTATACACCCATTTACAGGTGATGGCTTTGCGCCCCACAGGCAAAGATACTAGACTCCATGTGTTGTTGTCATGCATTGCATTGATTTCATCCTGCATGGCCTCAAACCAATCATTCTTCACTTTTGGTTCCAAGCTTTGAATTTCCTCAAAACTTTGTGGTTCTAAAGCTATTTTGAGAGCTTTATGTACAACAGTTTTCCCACTTTGGAATTCATCCTGATATCTAACAGGTGTTTTGCGTTCTCGAGTTGAACGCCTCAGAGATTGTTCACCTCCCTCCTGTTCCCCAGATATCTGCCCAGTGGCCTGTTCTGTCCCAGAAGCATCCTGCTGTGTTTCAGACATTGCATGCATTGGCAATTCCACCAGCTGTTTCTGGTCATCTGTTTGCTCGTGAAAAATCACATCCCTGCTCAGAATTACCCTGTTGTGCTTTGGTGACCACAACCTGTACCCTTTTGTTTGTGCATCATACCTCAGCAGAAAACATTCAAAGCTTCTTGCAGATAGCTTCGTCCTATTTTGAGCCTGTATATGAACAAAACATTTACACCCAAAAATGTGCACGTGTGCTACCTTTGGTTTCCTCCCATGAAACATTTCATATGGAGTTTTCCCAATTGTGGAATTTGGTAACCTGTTCAGCAGATAATTAGCATTTGACAATGCATCCCCCCAGAAACAATTTCCCACCTTTGACTCAGTCAATTGGGCCCTCATCATGTCCTGGAGTGTCCTGTTATGTCTTTCAGCAACACCATTTTGAAATGGAGAGTTTGGGGCAGTGACTTTGTGCCCTATTCCCTCACTTTCCAAAAATTTCTTGAACTTTGTACTCATGTACTCTCCCCCACCATCCGTGAGTAATTCTCCTATTGGATATTGTCTATATCTGTTCCCTGCCCATTTAACAAATGATTCAAATCTCTCTTGAACCTGAGATTTATGCTGCAGCAGATATACGAATCCAAATCGAGAATAATAATCAATTAGAGATAAAAAGTACTTGTTCCCCCCATAGCTAGTTTCAAATGGACCAGCAACATCAGAGTGTACCAGCTCAAAGATTCTTGTGCTCACTCTATCACTGTGTTTCTGAATGTTAGACCTGTGTGACTTTGCTGTACTACATACTTCACATTCCACATACTTTGAACAAGGTTTCATTTTCACACCCTCACACAGACCTGGCATTTTTTCTATGCTTCTGTAATTGGCATGTGCAAACCTTTTGTGGAAAATATGTAAACAATTGTCATGTGGTTTCAAATTTGCATACTTTGCCTTCTCATCATGTGTTACAAACGGATTTATAACATACAGAGAATTCTGCAAATTACCTTTTGCACAGATCACCCCTTCATGTGAAATTACACAGTTGTTGTTAGAAAAACTTATTTCATATCCATCATTAGCTAATTGTGATATACTTATCAGGTTTGTGTCCAGTTCTTGAACAAGCAGTGCTCTCTGTTGACCCAAAGAAGCAAAGTCAATTGTTCCTGTAGCTGTCACCTGGATTCTTTTTCCATCAGCCAGTTCCTCAAATTGATTTGTATCAGGGGCGGTGCAAGGCAGTTTGGTGCCCTAGGCAAGATCAGATATTTAGTGCCCCCCCTTCCCACTTGAGAGCGCTGTATTTTTCCCCCAAGGTGTTTCTGGCGCCCCCTTTAGCCCTGCGCCCTAGGCAGCTGCCTAGTTGGCCTAATGGTAGCACCGGCCCTGATTTGTATATCCATCATCCAGAGATTGAAACATGTCTCTGGAATTTGCCATGTGGTGTGAAGCTCCACTGTCAAGTACCCACATGTCCTGGTTGGAGAAACCCACCCGAGCAATCAAACTTTTGCCCATTTTAATTGTATCCTCAGGTGTACTGGTAACTTCCTTTTTCTTTTTTTTCTTGCCCTTAAAAGTACAGTCCCTTTTAAGATGTGAAGTCGAACCGCAACAAAAGCATTTTCTCACTTTCAAAGCTGTTGCTTGAGTAACCCCCACCAGCTTGGCACCGTTCCCACCAGCATTCCCGCTGCTTGAGTCAGCCGCGCTGTGTGCTGATTTACGTCCAGCATGTTGCTTGCTTTGCCGTTTTTCCCATTCAGAGAGAAGCTTGCCTGACACATATTCCATGGTCAGATTCTGATCTGGTTGCCTGTTAGCTCAACTGGTACAGCTTCCACGCAATTGTAATCCTACTTCCAGATCTGCCTTACAGTGTCCAGAAACTGTTCTCCGTCTCCCACTGTAACTGCAACTGCTTCTCGTATTACAACATTCCAGAGCCTCCGGCATGAGTTAAACAAATGCTGCTTCTGGTCGTTTCATAATACACAGTTCTGCCCAGTTAGCTTTACCACTATCTGTGGGTTAAGATTTATTTTAGAGCTGGTGATGCCGCATTCCCGGGAACAGGGTTTCCCCCCTCCTTCCCTTCCAGAAATTCTCGGCCTCGCTGACTGAGCTTCCGGCTTGAACAGAGCCTGCCAGCTCTCAGCATACACACCTCCTGCTCTCTTGTGGATTCAGGGCTTGAGCAGCAGCCATTCTGGCAACAGGGAGAGCAGCCGTTTCTTCCCCCTCAGAACTCCCGGCTTCACTGTCAGAGCCCTCAGCAGACACACCTCCCTCTTCTTCCCTTTGCTTACCAGGTGAAGAAGGTCCAGGAGATTCTTCTTCCGCTTTGATGTCCTTCTCTGCCATCAATCACTGCTTCTCCGAGTATTCGAAGCATTGACGCACAGCAGCTGGATAAATAACTCCCGCCGCCGCTGCTGGCACAGACCCTTGACCTTGCCCCGAACTTTTCACAGCTCGGTTCCCGGCACCAGTCCAACAGGTCATTTTGTAATCCGATTTCTCTGGGCCCATAACCCTGAAAGGGCTAAAATGGCTACAGCCCTGATGGCTTACAATCCACCCTGTAGGCCCGTCCGCCTACGTGGATTCAGCAGAGCGTGAGATGGAAGATACAGCCTCTGTCCCATGTGTGTAACCGGCCCATGTAGTTCACACAGAGATTCAGCTTTGTCTCCCACACACAGCATGTCCAAGCATCTCGGATTTCAGCCAACTTGCTCCCTGCTGTTCGCAGCTGCACTGTAGTTAGGAATTAACTCCAATAGAATCCACAACAGGGTTTTTACTACCTGTTTATTCTATATCAGAGTAAATACAATCTCCTAAGTTACAGTCTATATTGCAGATTATAATGCATAGCCAGTGCATAGCCAGTCCAGTCTAGCACACTTCATTACATGTTTGCAATAAGTCAGAGCATCAGAGAGAAGAGACAAGAAGAAGCACACACAAAGCAATCCTTCTCTCTACTAAAATGGTTACAGGAAACGAAACCTAACAATCATACTACGTCATCAGAAAGTACAAACCATGTGATCAGCTCGTATTTCTTTCCCGCCTACTTTTCCCATGAGAATAGAATAGTAGTGCCAGACTCAACATGATTGTTTTTCTAGCCATCCTGTACCTTTCCAAATGAAAACACTTGTGCCACAGCTGTTGTTTTGTTACATGTCCCAACACAATCTCCACAACCTGATGTCTTTTCCCATCAACTTGTAGGTTCAATAATTTTATCTCAAACCATATAATTTGTCACTCTTATTAATATGTCATACGTACCTCACTTGTCAGTAATACAGATACAGATCCCAAGAATTTAACAAGGAGACCTACATTTGACTGACAGAATTTGACTAACAAGGAGACCAATGAAGCTTCTTCCATTTTTGTTGCAAATAGAAAACATATCTCTAAAAATATTTTCTGTCATAAAATAAGAGTGGATAAACTGAAGGCTCTGACCTGTGGAGCAAATACCAGGATGGAAGAGTGTGCACAAACTAAAATGCAGACCTTAAGAGTGCTCAAAAGAAAGAGAGCTTCTTTGTCTGAGCTTACTACCTGTCAGCTGGGTATTCATCCTTTTTCAAAAGAATTTCCAGAAAAGATCAACAGTTCAATATTCAAAACACACTCCTACCAGAAGTATCACTGAAATTTAAATCAGTGGAACTTGGCCTGGTGAATGGTTAGAAAGTCAGAGCCTCAAGCAGGTAACCTTCCTGATTCCTTAGCTTTCTTTCTACTTTACAAAGTATGACTAGCTGAGTGTAGATAATTTACATTAATTTGTATAAACCCTGCTCCATAAGAAATCTACTAACTTTTTCCAATGTTTGCTCATGAGACAAAATATACAATATATCCTTATCATCTAAGAAAGGGGAAAAGTTGTCTAGAGAGGTTATGGTTTGGGGTTAGACTTTACAGAGGATCTTCAAATATTTCACATTCCCTCATCACAATTCTCACCCCATGTTTAATTATACTTCCATTATAAGATATGTGCTATACTGAATGCTACTTCTCACACTGGAAGAAGCAAAACCAAATAGTACATATTGCCTTAGACTGATATGTATCACTATCCGATTTTACCTAATGTTTATTCCTAATTTTAAGAACCAGCATGGTTCAGGGGACAGTGTGTTGGATGCCTGGGTCCTAGCCAGCCTTGAGATGGCTGAGTAGCCTTAGGCAAGTCACTTTCTCCTCTGTAAAATAGAAATAAAACTGCAGCAAGGACAAAATGCGGAGGCCAGAGTGCTTTCTGGAACGTGCTTTGTTGACCATATTACACCGGTCTTGCATCAACTGTATTGCTGTCAATGTGTTTCTGGGGGGGAAATCAAGGGGGTAGTTCTTAGTTATAAAGCCCTATATGGCTTGGGACCAGGATATCCCCAGACTGCCTCCTCCTGGATGAACCTGCCCACAGATAAGATCTGCCCCTGAGGTCCCGTCTGTAGATCCCATCACTAACAGAGGTTAGGTTAGTGGATACACAGGACAGGGCTTTCTCAGTGGTGGCACCCAATTCTGGAACTCTCTCCCTAAGGAGGTTTGACTGGCCTCTTCTTTGTTTAGTTTAGGTGGGCCATTAAAACATTTTTGTTTCACTTCTGAATGATTTTAAATGTATTAACACTGCTTTTTGTTGTTGTTGTTGTTGTTGTTGTTGTTGTTGTTTTAATGTTTTTTAAATGCTTTTCTCCTGTCTTTAATATGCTGTGTTATGATGTTGCCTTAACATTTTAAAATTGTTTCAAAATTTTAGGCTGAAAATATTGTTTATTTGTGCAAACATTTATATCCTGCTTTTCCCCTCCAAAGGAGTCACTCAAAGCAGCTAGCAAAATATACAAACACAAAGATAAAAATAATAACAGTAATCCCATCATTACAACAATTACCACCACCACCCCCAACTCCTAAGACTAAAAGCAGCATTACCAAGAGGGGTTCAGAGAGCCAGAGTTAATAATACATATATTAAATAAAATCAAAGTTTGTATGAAAAGAAACTTCTTCAAACACTGGCAGAAGACAGTCCTGAGGGTCCTTCAAGTACCGGTAGCTTTGGCTAAAGCTGTTTGTGGCTTTAAAGATGATAACCAAAACCTTGAATTGCACTTGGAAACAAACTGGCAAGTGCCTTCCTTACTATCAAGTGGTTAATTTTGTGAGATAAATATTA
Source organism: Shinisaurus crocodilurus (assembly GCA_021292165.1). Taxonomy (NCBI): domain Eukaryota; kingdom Metazoa; phylum Chordata; class Lepidosauria; order Squamata; family Shinisauridae; genus Shinisaurus; species Shinisaurus crocodilurus. Next base: position 49,033,936 of record CM037877.1, read on the forward strand.
ATTTAATTAAAAATATTTTACATTTTTACCCCACCATTTGACTCCGAGTCTATACTCTAAGGTAATTTAAAATATAAAACTTTCCAAACTTCTTGATTGATTCAAAATAATTGATATCAGTACTACACAACCTTGTGCTTTTAAAATCATTTTTAAAATCCCTCTAAATATGCATATACAAGTTATAGCAATATAATAAAATAACCTTATAATGTAAAAATTTTTTAAATGTTATATTATGCACAGCATATTTGAAATTAATATTGCTGGAAATAATATTTTACAAGATATGGCTGAAAATCTATGGTATAACAGGTTATAACTCATTTATACCTTATTAGATGCTTCCCTTTCTTCCATAATACTGTTCATCTAACCTACACTTCATGCTCAAGTCATGCAGATTGGAGTTGACTCTCAATTACACAAAGTCTTTCTCCAAAGATGACAGTCCAAATACAGTAGAGATAAAATACATCAAGGTTTGAAATAGGTCCGTTCAGCCCCAGTGCCGCTTCATCATGAAATGATATAATTCACTGATGCCTCTGCCTAGCCTAACATATGTTCTATTCACAGCCTGCGTCATTCTTCATTTGTAATTATTTCCTCTCTTTTTTTAACCCATCTTGTAATACCTTGCTTGGCTGAAGACAAATACTGGAAAGCAAAAGAAGTATTATCATATGATGACCTGTTCCAGGGTATTAAACCCCTGTCAAGGTTTGATTCTAACATGGGGTATCGATGACAGTACATCAATTCAAGCATCATGTCCTGAATTAGACTATATTAATTATCACTTGAGTGCAGTATGCATGAAAGTGCTGTTTCATTGACTAAAAAGATTTGACTGAATAAAAATCCATTTCTCATCTGATTGCTTATGGATAAAGACATTTGTTCTCTTTGCCTTGGATTGTTCTTTATTAAATATGATATTTATAAGATTGTTTGAATAAATCGTCTCACCGAGCAACAGACTTAAGTATTTTTAAACAAAGAAAATTAAATGAGTTGTCTACAGATGGTAGCCATTTAATCATGTAGCAAACTAAATATTTTAGTTGAATACTATGTTAGAGGGTGTTAAAAAAAAAGAAAAAAGAAAAGAAACGTGGGGGCGAAATGTACAGAATACTCACTTTAGAATCCAATATACCGGTATTAACAACAAAAAATAAATTGAAATAAATGAAATGGAAGAAAATTAAACTTCTGAAATAATATGCAAGGCAAGCAATACAATAATGGTTCCAATTTTTTTGGTAGCCTGAGATCCTAAGATAAGTTAACTTGAGAGAGTTCATGGAAGGAAAGTTTGCTATTTCCTCCTTCCCTCTACAGCCACCCATGCCCTCTGAAAAGCCTCTCTGGGTGGTTGGCCCTCCCCATGAATAATGTGGGATGGGGCACAGAAGGCTGCTGGGAGAATTGCCCAAAATTGGATGGACTTCTGCCCAATTTGGGGCAATTCCTCCCCTCCCCCTGCAGCCTCCTGTTTCTCAAACCACTTTGTTCAGGGGCTCTCCCTCAACCCTCTGGAGAGGCTTTTTGAGGACTATGGTGGCTGCAAGGGGAAGAAGCAGGGGAGGCTGGTGACTCCTATTTTGGTGTGGCTCCTTTCCCATTTCAGGTTTCAGCCATCCCCAAAATAGGTTCACCATCATGGAGCACCATGGATAGCTCCTATGAAGCTCCAAATAAGATCTGCAATGGAAAAGGAGCCCTGCTGAAATAGGAGTCACCAGCCTCCCCTGGGAAGAAGGGATGGGAAACTTTATTTCCATGAACTTCCTTAAGTTAACTTATCTTAGGACCCAAGCTGATGTGAGGTGAGCCATGCGAGGCTTTGTGGACAGGGTTCAACATATTTATTGGCTGCAAATGAGGGTATGGACTTTGCTCACCAGCCAGCCAGAAATGATCATGGGATGGGGAAAGCTACAGAAGCCAGCAGAAAAGTACCCATATGGCCACTCCCAATTTCAGTAGAGCCAGCAGAAAAGTAGGCAGGGGCTGGATGAGGATAATACTAAGGACAGGGAATATTTAGAGCAGGTTGATGAGAGGGCAAGGGCTGATGAGAAAAGTGCCCCAACATCTTTTTAAGCAGGATCCATCATCGAACCAAGGAGGAAAAATAAGTCAGAGTATCTCCTATCCTCTGCAGTTGAGCCGTCATGCAGGTTGCCAAGGCATCTTATCCTCAGTAGGGACCCAGCCAGACCTGCTGTCCTACTGCTACTATCTTCTACTCAGATCCTTCCAGACTTGTACAACATCAGAATCCTCTTTGCTTCTGCTCTCATAATACCTGCTGTCCCTCCCTCATACTGCTGGGTTGGAATAGAACATGGATTGTTTCAAGCAGGGATTCTGGGCTTGCCTATTAAGCCATAGCCCATAAAGAGGCATACTCCTAACCCGTAGGTTCCCATACTATCAAAGTCTTCCAAGATCCCAGCTTCCTGACAATATCCATTACACTACATCAGTGTTCTCCAACCTTGGGTCCCCAGATGTTTTTGGCCCACAACTCCCAGCATGCCTGGGGCATGCTGGGAGTTGCAGGCCAAAAACATCTGGGGACCCAAGGTTGGAGAACACTGCACTAGATAGATAACTAGAGATACCATAGTATTATAAACTACGTAATTGGTCTCTAGAATGCTGTCATTTTTCTGCAACAGAACAACATAGTTAATGCTCTGGAATTTTTTAACAGTACTACCAAACTCCTCCTCCTCCTCCTCCTCCTCCTCCCACTACTTAGCATTTATATAGCACCTTAGAGAGTTCAAAGTGCTTCACATACATTATATTTAGCCATCTTTGCAATACCTCTGTAAGGTAGGACATTATTATTGCTAAGATAGTTGTTTGCTGAAGGTCACCAAGTGAGTTCATGAATGATGTAAGATTTGAAATGGGGAACTTCCCAACTCACATACTTAGCCACTACTTTATACCAGTGCTGCAGGCTCACATTACAAGCCATACGTCTTAAAGATTCATGTAAGCAGATGCAGGAAAATTTATAACTGTATGGATCTAAAAGTACCATGCTCTAAGTTCTTCATGTTGGTTTTATCTTTGGTCACAACAGCACTTAGGTTGCAAAATCTGACCAGCAAGGGTCTCTTCTTCCTTTAAAATCTGAGAGCCAAACTATATGTTACGCTGTTGTTGTTGTTATTTATATACTGCCCAACAGCTGAAGCTCTCTGGGCAGTTCACAATTGCATTAATTACGAAAATAAGCAATGTGTGCTTATTTTTCAATCCACCTCCCCCAACCCACCAGAACCTGCTCTTTGACATGCAAGGAAAGCTGCCATGGACACCTATGGGATCATCCATTCCATGCCAAATAGCAGCTGGGGGGTTGATTTTTGTCAGAAGTAGGGGTGTGTGAGGAATCCAATAGTGGGGTGAAAATCCAACGGATTTTCTTGACTCGGCCCCATGGATTCTGTTCCATTAACCCTGGCACTGACTTGATCTGACGTGAGTTGAGCCAGCACGCAGACTTCCGTTTTTAAAACAGGCCGTAATTTGTGTTTTGTTTGTTTTTTAAGGCCAAGGTAACTTGCAAAAAATTCAGGCCTCCACTCCACAAATTTGTGCAAATTGCATAAATTTGTGCAAATTGCATAAATTTGTGCAAATTGCATAAATTTGCACAAATTATGGAGCAGAGGCCCGAATTTTGCACAAATTACCAGTCAGAAAATTAACTGTCAGAAAATTCAAGTGGCCAAGGTGGAGTGTGTGCATATGCAGTGAGAGGAGGATGCTTCCATACTTCTCATTTTAAATGCTATTACAAGAACGACAATGACTCAAATCTAACAAGTCAGCCCCGTTCTGTGCAAATTGCGTTAGAGATACGCAGTTCTCAGCTCCAAATTTGCACAAACATTTTGAGCAATTTTGCGGAAGCCAAAAAAGATACCCTGACTCAGCCCGCTTTTAGCTGTCAGGTCAAAAATGTGTTGAAACTAGTCTGTCGAGCTCAAATGGAATTTATTTATTTATTTATTTATTATATTTATACCCCGCCTTTTTTCCTGCAAGGAACCCAAGGCGGCTTACATTATCCTCATCCTCCTCTCCATTTTATCCTCACAACAACCCTGTGAGGTAGGTTAGGCTGAGAGTCAGTGACTGGCCCAAAGTCACCCAGTGAGTTTCATGGCCGAGCGGGGACTAGAACCCGGATCTCCTGAGTCACAGTCCAACACCCTAACCACTACGCCACACTGGCTCTCCAGTGGGTTTTCCAGTGTCGCATATCCCTAGTCAGAAGCAGGACCGGTGCAGGGCAGTTTGGCGCCCCAGGCGAAAAAATATTTAGCGCCCCCCCCTCTCCAAAGCAAAAAAAAAAAAAACCCTGCGCCGCCACCACCAACCTACCTTCCTCCCTGCCCTGGCTGCGGCAGCGGCGACGGCAGCTGCTGCTGCTGCTGCTGCCGCCTCCTCCTCCTCCTCCTCCTCCTCCTCCTCCTGAAGTGACGCGACGCGACGGGACCCCCGCGCTGTTTTTTGCCGGGGGAAACCATGGCAACAGGGCTGTTTAAGCCCTGTTGCCCTGGTTCCTCCCGCCAAAACAACGCGGGCGGGGCTCCGGACGCGACGCGACGAAGGTAGGTGATGGGGGGTTGGGGGGTGACGGGGGGGTTGGGGGGGTTGGCGATGGCGGTGGGAGGCGCAGCGGCAGCGAGCGGGTGGGCGGGGGGAGGCGCAGCGGCGAGCGAGCGGGCGGGCGGGGGGAGGCGCGGCGGCGAGCGAGCGGCAGGCAGGAGGATGGGGAGGCGGAGGATGGGGAGGCGGAGGCCTGGCGGGGGAGGCGGAGGCCTGGCGGGGGAGGCGCAGCGGCGGCGGAGGCCTGGCGGGGCGGCGCAGCGGCGGCGGAGGCCTGGCGGGGGCGGCGCAGCGGCAGCGAAGAGGAGCGCAGCATTTCCGCGCCCTCTTCAGCCGCGCGCCCTAGGCAACCGCCTAGTTGGCCTAGCGGTAGCGCCAGCCCTGGTCAGAAGCATGGCACTGGAGGAAAGAGTTTAAAAGACCCTCTCCATGTACCATCATCCTGATATTGATTCCTTCTGACCCCAGCTGCTATTTAAAGTTTAAATAACAAGCATGGATAACCAAGCTACATGTTTAATATAATGTGTGGATCAACACTCAATGACAGGAGTACAGCAACTCTGGCTTGCACCACCACAGTAGAGTAGTGGTGAGGCTGCCCATCTTTGCTTATAGTAGCAGACTTCAAACTACAGAAGGTGGGGAGGTGACTGAACAACTATACTAATGCAATAATATTGCTTATGAAACCAAATCAGCTCAACTGCCACTAGGGATGGAGGAGAAATAAATTTGCTTTCCATTTTAATACAAACTTACCATATTTGTACTTCCTGAACCAATACATGAACCAAAACAGTTATACTTCTATATTCACACTTTTCTGCATTTTGTGATGCAATTTCTCCGATCAAAAAATGCACTGGTGATGTCTGGCCTACTCACATTTGCCAAATACAAAGATGTATATAATAGGGGAAAGTGCACACAAAAGTACATATATGTGAAAACAATGTACAAAAATAGTTATCTTAGGAAAATGCTTGAAAGAATACGTACAGTGCCTTGCAAAAGCATTCACCCCCCCCTTTGACATTTCCACATTTTGTTGTGTTACAACATGGAATTGAAATGGATTTAATTGGCATTGTTACCACTTGATGTACACAATGTACTTAACACTGTGAATGTGCAAAATATTTTTATTTTGGCACAAAAGTTAAGTAAACAAAAACAATCTGGAACTTGTTGGTTGCAGGAGTATTCACCCCCCTAGTCAATACTTGGTAGAAGCACCCTTGGCAGCAATTAAGGCTACGAGTCTTCTGAAGGCGCGTGACAGCAGAGCCCCGCGTGTGCTGGATGGGAGATTTAAAATCCTGTCTGTGCATAGAGGCCCATTATTCCACACACAGATCTTCCAGATCTCACCCCCCTCTGCGCAGCGTGCAGCGTGTCGGTTTGAAGCTGCCAGTCAGCTTGCCTGTAATCCGACACCAGCTTCTAGCTTCCCCGGTCTGCAGACTAATCCAAGTAGCAAGGAAACACTCTGTAAGACCACAGGTCTATTTCTACCTGTTTATTCACTTAGCAAGTAAAGTTCTACAGAGTATACATTTCCTAGTTACAGTCCATGTGCAGAGTACAATGCATAGCAAGCATTAATTCCAGTGGAGTAGGTTGAGCTTCACTCCACTTCAGCAAAGACGTTACATTGTTGCAAAGTCCAGCAAGCAATAGCCAGAAGAGAGAAAGAATAGAGAAAGCAGTCCTGCTCTTCTCTAAAATGGCTTCAGACAGAAAAACAAGTTAGCATGTCATCAGAACATACAAACCATGTGACTAGCTCATAATGATCCCAGGATCTAGCTTTCCCATGAGAAAGAACACAGGAAAGTAGAAAGACACAACACACTTGTTTACCGCCATTCTGTTCCTCTCCATGTGTAAACACTGTGCTACAGCTGGTCAATGTGATTCATATCACAACATCTTCTTGGGTAGGTCTCTGTCAGCTTTGCGCATCTGGATCCTGCAATGTTTGCCCATTCTTCAAGCCAAAATTGCTCCAGCTTGTCAGGTTGGATGGGGACCGTGGGTGAACAGCAACTTTCAAGTCTTGCCACAGATTCTCAGTCAGATTGAGGTCTGGGCTTTGACTGGGACATTCTAAGGCTTGCAGGTTCTTGTTTTTAAACCACTCCAGTGTTCTTTTGGCTGTGTGTTTAGGGTCATTGTCCTACTAGAAGGTGAGCCCCAGCTCACTCCCAGGTGCCTTGCAGACTGAAACAGGTTTTCCTCTAGAATTTTCCTGTCTTTGGTTTCATCCATTTTGTCCACAATCCTGACCAGCTTCTAGTCCCTGCCAAGGAAAAGCACCTCCACAACATGATGCTGCCACCACTATGCTTCACTGTGGGGATGGTGTTCTCAGGGCAATGAGCACTGTTGGCTTTGCACCACACACAGTGTTTTGCAGCAAGGCCAAAAAGTTCAGTTTTGGTCTCATCAGACCAGAGAACCTTTCCCCACATTTGCTGTGTCTCACACATGCCTTTTTGCACACTCCAAATGGGCTTTGAGATGGGTTTATTTCAGCAATGGCTTTCTTCTCACCACTCTTCCATGAAGCCCAGCTTTGTAGAGTGTCCGGGTGATAGTTGTCCCAGGGACTGTTTCTCCCATCTCAGCTGTGGATCTCTCCAGCTCCTTCAGAGTTACCATTGGCCTCTTAGTTGCTTCTCTGACTAATGCCCTCCTAACCCGGTCACTGAGTTTTGGTGGGTGGCCTTCTGTAGGCAGAGTTGTGGCTGAGCCATATTCTTTCCATTTTGTAATCATGGATTTAATGGTGCTCTGGGGGTTTGTGTGTTCATAATTTGGTATATATATTTATAACCCAACACTGATTGGTGCTTCTGCACAACTTTGTCCCAGAGTTGTTTGGATAGCTCCTTGGTCTTCATGATGGTGTTCATTTAGATACTGTATGCTCTTCGACAAACTCTGGGGCCTTCCAGAAACAGGTGTATTTAATCTGAGATCATGTGGCACTGGAAATACACACAGGTGGGCTCCATTCAACTACTTACAGTATGTGACTTCTGGAGGTAGTGGGTTGCACCAGAGCTTATTTATGCATGTCACAGCAAAGGGCGTGAATACTTAGGCAACCAACAAGTGTCAGTTTGTTTTTATTTACTTTATTTACTTTATTTATATATATAACTTTTGTGCCACAAAACTGGAAGCATACCCTGTGTGAAGTTGCCATACCTAGCACAAAACAATTCTGCATCAAAGTGCTCCGGAACACTAGTGCTCCAGATTTAGAAAGAAACACTCAGTAGATTGCAGACATTACTCTCTATGCTCTCTACTGATTAGTTGAATGTAGCATCCTGCTCTACATAGTTGACATTTTCTTGAGAGTCCAAAAACTTATATAAAAATATAAGTCTTCATATTTTGCAAAAATGTAGACTGTAAGTAACAAGGATGACCTCCAGTGTGCAGTAGGTTTATGTCACTGCACATTACTTACAGAAAACTGCTTCATTGAAAACTGGAATGCATTACTGTAGATACAAGATCAATTCTAATGGTTTATATGATTAAGGGGAATAAGTTCATTTGTCTTTAAATGCTGTTTTTTAATTTAACACTATTCAAAACCTGAAGGTACTTTCTGCAATAAACAAATGGTTTTTTTTGTGGGGGTGGGAGGAAGACATTGCAAAAAATTTCTTCCCAAGGCTCCTGTGACTTTCAAATATGCAAGAAAGATGGTAATTTAACAGGTGCAGCCTTATTATCATGCAACTTTCAAGGCATAGGGCTGTCCACCACTGATGCTGCTCAATAAAAGCTGTGACTATTGCAATTCTCTCTCTGTTTTTATGATATTAGCATTTAAGTCTTGTCCCCAAATTCTTATTTGCCTCTGATGTCTTCATGATGGGCACACAATGGGAAGGGGACAATGGATTTTCTTCCACAACAGCCTCTCAAGACTGAGAGACTGCATCTTGTTGAGGATATGGTAGGTCCCAACTCTCAAGATCTATCTGGCTCGCCCATCCTGTTTCCGCTGATGTGATAAACCAAATAATGCCAGGATGTGGGGCAGGGAAGGGGACTTCGATCAGTTCTACTGGGGGAAATTAGCAGCAGACCCTAGCTAACAAACAAATGAAAATGGGGAGCCATGGCTGGAGGGGCTCAATAGAGCTGGGTAAACTAAAGAATATTCCCAGGCCATGAGTTAACCAATTATTTATGACATTATCCTGCTTTCCCCCGCAAGGAATTTAGTGATGCAGTTCTCTTGCCCTCCCATTTTATCTTCACAGGGTGCCTGTGAGGTAGGTTAAAAATGAGATGGTGACTGGCTCAAGATCACACAATGATGTTCACAGGAGGGATGGGGATTTGAAAAGGCATCTTCCCAGTCATAGTCCTCAACACTCTAACCACTAATTGGTATGGTTACCTGGATGAGGCAATTGGTCCATATGCCAGTCACACTAATTAGTGATCATACTACACTGTCTGAGGTATATTCTCTTGGGCAGCTGTAGCCTGGAATCAAACCTGGGGACTTTTGTACAATAAACGTGTGCTTTTTCACTGAACTATGGCTCCCATACTAGTCTGACTGGCTGGGGGCCCTGGATTCCATGCATGGGCAGGGAAGGTGGCGTATCGTTGGCTAGGCTCCTTAGAGGCTTCAAAAACTCATCATGAGCTTATTCAGTGGCTGTGTGCTTGGGATTTTGCTCTCTGGATTCTAGTCCCACTTTCTCTCCCTTTCGCTTCTAAAATAATTGTTGCCAGCAGCACACACACAAAAGAGAGCTCTTCATTGTGGAGGCCTGTAATAAAATGACACCTGGGCCTAAGGAGCTGCCTGTCAAGAGAGAGGCTCCTCCTCTTTAATAGAATCAAGGAGGAGAGAAGGGAAAGAGCCCAGCTTCACTGACAGTTGGGACTTGCTGGTTGGGAGAAGGCAGTTAGACCTCGAAGGAGAGGGTCAGAAAAGCTAGATGATCCAAGCCTGTCCCCATCACATACTTGTACTGTCCGTTTTAATAAATGTCTTTAGTGATACAGTGTATGTAGTCTGGTAGCATGTTCCTTTTGGTCTGGGAGTCTGTTGTATGTTTTACTCTCATTTTCCTTCTATTAATTCTGTCCCTTTGGTTTATGAATAAATTAGGTATTTAGGGAAATACATATTTTTTATTTTTTTTAAAGTCCTATACTGCTTTTCTTTTTTAACAGTACCAAAGAGGTTCACAAAGTAAAATCATGATAAAATACAATAAAACCAATTGATAAAACAGTAAAACAGTAATAAAACAATAAAATTTTGCATTAAAATAACATGTAGTGTAGCAGTTAGAGTGTAGGACTGGGACAAGGGAGATCCAGGTTCTAGACCCCAGTTGGTCATGAAGCTCACTGGGTAATTTTGAGCCTATCACTATTGTGAGGACAAAATGGAGAGGAGGATGAGCATGTAAGCCACCTTGGATTCCTTGCAAGAGGAAAAAATGTGGGATATAAATTTAATAAATAAATAAATAAATAAAATAACCATGGTATGCCTCCATATTTGGAGGCTTAAAGTTCTCCTCCATGATGCCTTACCTTCAACACTGTTGACAATATTCAGATTTTTTTTTTAAAAAAAGGATTAAGGGTGCTGCTGGTCCAGCCAGGTAGTCAGCATACTTTGCAGAAATTGGCCATATTTCATATATTGATTTAAGCATTGGAGAGCCCTCCTGAGTCATACAGTACAATACTTGTCACAAGGCCACATTCACATCTCCCAGGAGTGGGATTTAAACCCACATTCACAGCTCTCTATTGCATTGTTCTTTCCCACTGGGCAACCAACCAGCTTACAGTGTTGTCTTCTGTGGTCAAGAATGCTGGGAGTTCTAGACCAAAATACCTTACCTGGAGGAAACCAGGTTGGGGAAGGCTGATCTATGAGTTCTAAAGGCTGCCTAAAACCTGATCCAGGATGTTGACTGGCTGCTGTTATTGGAATGACACTCTTTCCTTCCCTGGCTGCTCTGGCTGCATCCCTGTCAAAAGGATTATCTGCTGAATGCTTCTGACTGTGTCTGGAATGCCAGGAGATTCAACCCTATCTCAGGAAACCCAGCTGTCTAGTAGTTGCAGCCCTACTGCCCAGTGGGATATAGAGGCCTGTACTGGGGATGGCATTGTGATTTCCTTACCGAGAGCATGCTTGAGCACAGTATGTGGGAGAAGGTGTAGTGTAGCATAGTTTTTGTAACATTATTGCCATGCTTCCACCATTGCCACATGTTAATTGATACCTTCCATGTATGGTTAATATAGGGGCATTCTTAAGAGCATCATTTTGATTGGGGATGGCTATAGAGTTGCTTAGAATTTTCCCTACAAGCCTTACTGTACTTTTGACATTGCAGCTCAGGGAGCATAGGATCCTAGCTGGTCCAGCATAGCAATGGCTGTCATAACTGGACCAAGATTGCCCTGCTCATTAACAACCAAAAGCTGCATATGAAGAGCCCAGCTGCCTTTACTCAGAAGCATCCAATCAATTTCAGTGGGGTTTCTAAGTAAGTGTACTTGAGACTGCAGCTTTTGCTATTTTTTTTACACATACCTTAGATATATAGTATACTTACCGTTTATTGATTTTTCCAGTGTCAGTTTTTCTGAGGTGTCAGACATGCCCATATTTTTGAACAGGTATGCTTCACACACACACACACACACACACACACACACATGCACTAGGACAGTATTTTGGCAAACTCTGCAGGTTCTCTAAATGAAGTTTTTTCACCTTCTTCTTCCATGTATCAGGAGACAATTTTAATTCACTCAAACTAAATTCTCAAAGGGACTGGTATATATGGTTACATAGGAGCCAATATCCCAGCTATCAGTTTTCATACAGTCTAGCTGGACCTTTACATTACTTCTGTCCCACATTTATTGTTCTTTCATTGCAACTGTCAGCTTGTCCTGACAGCACAATATAGAGTACATGGCTACAAAGTCGGTATCAATCAGTCCTAGATCATGCAGATATAAGTAGCAGGCTATTGATAATGGGTCTGAAATCAAATCATTTTGGTTTAAGCATAAGATTCGTAAAACCTTGTAACCCAGAGGGAGTTCCCTTTTGCTTCTACCAATTAGAAACTATACAAGGTTGGCACCTTCTATTACTTACGACTTTCTAGGATAGCTAAAATGAATCCATTAAAAGCACCACACGCATGCCCTCTTACTCCCTATACTGTATCCAGAAACCAGCAGTTAATAAGACCATCACTATATCTCCTTAAAGCTATGTGTAGCTGAAATTTTATACAATACTTGCCATTACACTAATGTTCTTTTCCCCCTCCCATTGATAACAGCAGTTTTGTTGTGCTTTGAAAATGTCTTACTTCAAAAAGCACTTCAAACTTGATATGACCATTTAAGAGGAAAAGTGAGAGAATATGTATAGTTTAGAGGAGCTCTTCACCAAAACTGAAAGCACCATGTTAAAAACAAAAGGATCTAATTTGTCTCAGACATAAATAATAAAAGAAAACAAGAGTTGCATGCAAATTTAGTTACATAAAATTTGAGGTGATAAACAGAATGGAGTCTGGCTTCTTGTTTAGTATTCCTTAGTTATCACCATAATTGCTGCATGTCTGTCATCACTAGGAAAAGAAAAAACTAGGAAAAGAAAAAAGTGTCTTTCTCAGCTGCTCCCCTGCTTGTTTTGTTCGCTGTATTCTTGTAAAGTGGGAGAAAATAAGTGTCATTTAATGAATAGTGCTATTCTTTGTCTGACAGCTTCATATCTGTTAGGTGTAGGAGGCCTACTACTTTCCTTTCTGATAATGTTTTTGACAGTGTGCTAAATTCCTCCCCCCAAAGGCCACCGTATATATATTCTGTTAAAAGGGGCTCCATCTATCCTGAATGGGTGCCCTCTTTTAACCCCCTTCAGCTTCTGTTCTTACATTAATTGAGCTGATCAGATTGAGTATATGAATTTGTCTTTGATGTATTCGTATGTTTAGTTGACGCTGCTTGCTCTCTCATTGGCCATGGACTGAGCTCTCAGACAAATAGGGCTGTTGTCATGGTAACAAGGAATAGCTAGGGATCTCTTGAAAAATATTTTTATTTCAAAATTCAAACTGGAAAATTCTCACTGGATATAGTTCTTGGTTCTAAACGTGTCATATCTAATGATGAATGCAATTAGGAATCCCACCAGTGTTTTAAATAATAAATTACGCTAATTTTCTAGGCCTGGCATGATGACATACAAATACTAAAAAGGAATCTTCTCTTTGTTATCTATGACAAAAGACTTATTAATTACTTTTGTTTTTAGAATTTAGAAACTAATAGAGCAACAAACTTCTGTGTGCTGAAAACCAGAAGCCTAGCGATGAACTTTCCCCCCCTAAACTCCTCGAGCTATTCTTATATTTGGTTAATTTTGTATTAAAGCAAGTGAAGAAATCATTCTACAAATGCTGAAAGCTATAGCAGCTGAAAAATCTCAGAGGATAAAAAATGCCCATAGCCATTTTTAATTACTGAGCATAAAAAAAAGGATAGATGTTGAACATACGTTTTGTAGGCCTCTACAATCTTAGAAGCATAGGATTTTAATTCCTGATATCTCATTTTAATGCAAAGAAACACTGAAAAACAAAATAGCTTAGCTGATATAAAGCAGTGGTGGTTCTGATTTGTAATTCGAAATACAAATTTGGTCTTACTGAAGTCACCATTATTTTCCTAGAAATAAGCTTTTTGACTTTTAAAATACTATACGTCAATACATAGCAGGAGAACAACTGCTTCTGCCTAAGCATATAATTATTCTACAATGAGACCCGTTAGAAACAGATAACATGTTTTATGCTACCTCCAATTAGATTTGTTCAGTCTTTAGGGGTCATTTCTCTCCAACTCTGTTGCAGGAAGTGTTTCAAAACTTCTCCATGACCTGATATAGGTTGATAAGCAGATATCACAGAACAAATTTATCTGATTCTATGTATTTCACATTTGTTAATCCTTTCTTAAAAGGGGAGAGTCTCCTGATCATTCCAGTAAATGCCAGCATTATGAAGGAAAACATAAGAACATATCATCAGGAGCATCTCCCGCTATGTTTGTCTGAAGCTATTTAGCCCAGGTCTCAGAGTCTCTATATATTATTAGAGAGAATGTTGAATGAATATTCACATACATTATGTAATATGCAGGATAGAGAGCAAACGCGAACACAGCAGCAACACAGTATCTACCCTAGAAGCAAATGCCTTTCCTGCAATGCCTTATATATTTACCCTCAAGTAATTCCCACTAGGTATGATAGGTCAAAAACAAAAACGAAACACTACACTTGTTAAGCTTGCCACTTTTACATATGCTACAGCAAAATATTACCAAACAAGTTTTAGATGACAACATGGAAGACTGCCACAATGATACTTATTTAATATAATCTACTTTCTTCTGTATGGTGCCAGCTGGGGGTGGCCCAAGCTTAATAGCCTGCTGACCAGGTGTGCTCTCAAGCCAACATCTACAGATGCAGTATGCACCTGCACACTGATACCTCTGTATCTTGCCCCTAACTGGGGCTGGACAAACACCTCCCCCACCCAAACTCCTTTGGGACCAGGCCAACTAGAGTGGCATTCTCTGTTTGAATAAATGAAAGTACCAAGCTCTACTTTTAAATTAAAAACTATTAAAGAAAATAAATAAAATATACCAGCCAGTTCAGATTTCTGTGATTTACAACAACAATTAAGATGAATAATCTAAAATTAACACCTGGTATTGATTCAACACCATCAGAAAAGGAATTGCTGTAGCATTGCTCCTTTCTATGCTGTCAAAATAATGTGGCTGAGGCTCCTCTGCACATCAACACCAACATTCCAGAAATGGGGATCATGTTGGTGTGGGAAGGAGATGCAGACCGTTATCAGGGTCCCTGATTGTGGAGAGCATTCTAGTCACATTCAAGCTAATGCGAGCAGAAGACGCCTTCAGACCTTGCTGCTCAACACAGCAAGATCAGGGACTGAGGGGATGAGAGCTGACATGTATGGAGACATGGAGGACAGGGCTAGCATGTACGGCCTCATGTCCCTACACAGATGTAGCCCTCATGCATTCAGGTGAATGACTGAACAGTGCTCATTTCATTCTTCATAATATGAAGAGCAGCTCTAAGACCTACAGCATCTGCTACACTTGTCATAGGGCTGCTGCTTTAACAAAACACTCTCTCAGTATCTACATTTGTGAATTCTGCACACCAGGCTATAATGCTTACAACCACTTACCATGTTTAGGAAACTATCATGCAATGAATAAAAGGCAAATTCCATGTTGGGCATAATCAGGAAAGGAATCAGAAATAAAACTGCCAGTATCATACTGCTCCTATACAAATCCATTGTGTGATTACTCTTGGAATACTGTGTGCAATTCTGGTCACTCCACTTGAAGAGCTGTAGAGTTGGAAAAGTATCAATCTTGCAGGATATTAAGTCCAACATGTTCTTTTTGCCCCTAACACATATCTATGCATTTTGCATACAACGTAGCAAAAGTTAACAACAAAGTCCCACTAAAAATTAAGCAAATGAAGTATTCGGTTAAATGCTTAAAAGTCCCATTGTTTTAAAAAGTAGTCATGACTACCTTTTGCTGGTTGTAATCTTTGTATTTTTAAATCTCCTTTCCACTCAACCTGGAAACAACTCATGTGACATGGCATTTAGAATGTAACACAGAAATTGATGGTGTACAAATGTACGGTAAACAAGTAACATTTCATTATGCTTCAAGCACTGTTAAAGGACATAAAAGATTAGAAGTTGAAGCTGTTCAAATAGATTTCCTATACTAAACATATTTCAAGTTTTCAACTAACGTTTGAAAAAGATTTTTGTTGCTGTTTTACAGTTACACAACATGTTTCCCTCATCCGAAATGCCCACCCCCAGGCCCTTGCCCACATTAAAAATTGCAAACCCATTTATAGTCAACATCCAGTATAGGCCCATAATGAACACATTATATGCCAGTTCCAAGTTCACATGCAAACCCTGGTAGGGTTTCTTTTTCTTCATGGTCTCTGTGACTCACACATATGGGTTATGCGCCTGTGCAGAACAGTCATTCAGAACATTCCAGAGCTGAGCAGAGCTTTAGGCAGGAACCCTGCCCACCCACCCTCTGCATATGCTCCAGGGCGCAGCTCCCACCTCCCACTCAGTTGCTTTCCATCTACTTCAACTATAGCTATGTTTGGAACATTCTCCATGTTGCACGGTTCTTCTTTCTCAAAAGCTACCATTGTCCGCTCCTGAGACTCCTGGGCAGAGTTTTTCTCCTTCCCTTTTAATTTTATCCTCATCATTGAGTTTTCTTTAATTTCACTTTTTGATGTCCTCATCTTCGACATCCCCCTTGGGGGTGCATGGCCTCCAAGGCCTTCTTCAAGAAGTATACCTGCTGTGGCAGAAAGATACCACCAATAGACGGTCATTCTTTGTGCCTCCTTTGTCTGAGTAAAGGGCATCAAGTTGTCTCCTACTCACCCTGCCAGGCCTTTACAAGACAAGCTAGATGTAGCAGAATGGCTCATCTTCATGCCTTGTTGTGGGAATAGGCCCTGCAGTCTGCAGATTCAGTGGCAAAGAACCGGCCGCTTCATAATGCTTTGTCGGCTCTTTGCACAAAAGGACAGGTTGCTTACCTGTAACTGTAGTTCTTCGAGTGGTCATCTGTGCATTCACACACATATGGGTTCTCTGCGCCTGCGCTGAGATCGTTCGGGAAATTTCTATAGCTGAGGTGAATTGGGCGGGAGCCCCTCCCCCCGCACGTGTCCCTTAGCGCGGCTCCCGCCCATCTCCTCAGTTCCCTGAGACCGCCTATTGCGACCGTCGGGACCGAGGATAACATTGCAAACGTTTGATGCCATAAAAAAGAGATACGAACTCGGTACATGCTTCGATATCGAGTGGAATAGCTAAAAACGGTTTCCCAACCAACTTCCTTTTTGGTATCCATCGAACTCGATGAAGACACCGAGCGGGGAAGGAGGGCGGGTTGTGTGAATGCACAGATGACCACTCGAAGAACTACAGTTACAGGTAAGCAACCTGTCCTTCTTCTTCGTGGTCTCTGTGCATCACACACATATGGGTAGATTAGCAAGCTGACTTACCGGAGGTGGGTCGGTGTCGGTAGTCAGGTGGTGATCGAAGAGAGAACCGCCCTGCCGAATGCGTTCTGCTCCCTGGCTCGAACGTCGAGGCAGTAATGTTGGATGAACGTGGAGGGGGTAGACCAGGTCGCCGCCCTGCATAAGTCCGGTAAGGGAATGCCTTTCCCGAAAGCTGTCGAGGTCGATAGAGCCCTAGTGGAATGGGCCGTCACAGACCCTGGTAAAGTTTGTCCAGCTAATTGATAGGCAAGCTCAATAGTGTCCACTATCCAAGAGGATAGTCTTTGCTTGGATACAGGATGGCCCGATCTCGGGGGACCATAGCACACGAAAAGTTGATTGGTCTTCCTCACCGATTCCGTACGGGCTTTGTAAAACAGTAGAGCCCGGCGGACGTCGAGGCTGTGCAGCGATCTCTCGATCAGTGTCGATGGGGACGGAAAGAAAGTTGGGAGAATGATGTCCTGTGCTAGATGAAATTTTGACACCATCTTCGGCAAGAAAACTATATCAGGTCTCAGGACGACTTTGTCTTTATGGAAGATTGTATAAGGTGGATCCACTCGAAGAGCATGCAGCTCACTCACTCTTCTTGCCGAAGTAATTGCTATTAAGAATAGCGTTTTGAACGATACCAGCCGCAGGTCCGCTTTAGCCATGGGTTCGAATGGCGGTTTTGTCAGAGCTTTTAGGACTAAGGGCAGATCCCAGCCTGGGACTATGTTGCGGACTGGAGGTCGAAGATTTTTAAGCCCCCTCAAAAATTGTTTAATTAACGGATGTACAAATAAAGACGTCCCCGTCGAGGCAGTCCTGTACGCTGTTAAGGCCGCCAGATAGACTTTGATTGACGAAAATTTAAGTCCCCGGGTCATGAGTGAGTGGAGGAAATCAAGAACGGTCGAGATCGAGCAAGTAACTGGGTCTTTGCCCAAGGGGGAAACGAAATTAAGGAAAGCTGTCCATTTTCTGGCATAGGATAGTCTTGTGGAAGGCTTCCGTGCTGCGGATAGAACCTCTTTCACCGCATCGGAGAGGTCTGTATCTGCCGCTATCTGATTCTCCAGGCCATTAGGTTTAGAGAATGTAGGTTGGGGTGAAACACTTTGCCTTTGTGTTGTGTTAGTAGGTTGTCCTGTAACGGTAACGGGAGGTAATCTCCCTGTGAAAGGCTGAGCAAGTGAGCAAACCAAGGTTGACGCGGCCACCGTGGGCATACTAGGATGCAGTTGGTTCTGTCCCGAGATATCTTGGCAATGACACGTGTAAGCAGTGGGATTGGGGGGAATAGGTAGTAGAAGTCTCCGCTCCAAGTCAGCAGGAAGGCATCGGTGATCAAATTCGGGTCCGAAGCTGCTCTGCTGCAAAACGTGGGGCACATAGTGTTTTCGCTGGTGGCGAACAGGTCTATTCTCGGATGACCCCAGCGTTGGAACAGTGAGTCGGCTACCTTCCTGTCCAGCATCCATTCGTGTGATTGCATTGATACACGGCTTAAGGTGTCTGCCAGTACATTGGACTTCCCCGCGATGTGAATCGCCACAAAGGACATTCCTCGAGGTAGAGCCCATTCGTAGAGTTGCATGGTCAGTCTTGTGAGGCGCGTCGATCTCGTGCCGCCTTGTTTGTTTATGTATGCGACCACTGTAGTATTGTCGGTCACGACTTGGATGTGGCAGCCCGAAAGGTATTGCTCTAGGGCTTGTAATGCTTTCCAAACGGCCATAAGTTCTAGCCAGTTGATGTGTTTGGAGGCTTGTGTCGACGTCCATGTGCCTTGCACGACGTGATCGCCTGAGTGGGCCCCCCATCCCAGCAACGATGCATCTGTTGTCAGTATGCGGTTCAGTGTCGGAGACTGGAACGATATGCCTTCGTTCAGATTCGACTCCTGTTGCCACCACCTCAAGGACTCTCTTACGGCTCGAGGAAGATATAGTCGGACGGATGGCTTGTCTTTCTCTGGTTTGAACTCCTTGATGAACCATGTTTGAAGGGGTCGCATGCGAAGTCTCGCATATCGTACGACCGCAATTGTTGAGGCCATATGTCCTAGTAAGCGTTGAATCATATGAGCGGAGCATATTGGCTGCTTCGAAATTCTTTTTGCGAGTGTCCTTACTTGTCGCACTCTGTCGCTTGGTAGATAAGCCCGACCTTCGAAGGCGTTTAGTTTTGCGCCGATGTACTGTATCTCCTTTACTGGTTGAAGGACCGATTTCTCCACGTTTAGGCAGAGTCCCAAGTCCTCCAGGAGGTACAGGGTCTCCTCTAGTGCGTATTGGAGCTCCCATTTTGATTGAGCCACTAGTAACCAATCGTCCAGGTACGGGAAGACGGTGATGCCTCTTGCCCGGAGACTCGCGCAAACCACAGCCATACACTTCGTGAATACCCTCGGCGCGGTGGAAAGTCCGAATGGAAGAACTACGAACTGGAAGGTGTCGTCTCCCACTCGAAACCGAAGGTATTTTTGGGTGTCCTTGTGGATGGCGATGTGGAAATACGCATCCTTGAGGTCGATGGATGCAAACCAATCGTTCCTTCGAAGTAGTGGGAGGAGCGACTGGAGTGTGACCATACGAAATCTCTTCGGTGGGATAAAGAGATTCACCGTTCGAAGGTCCAGGATCGGTCTGAGTCCTCCTCCCTTTTTCTTTACGATGAAGTACCTGGAGTACAGGCCGTCCTCCAAGTCTTCTGCGGGAACCGGTCGTACTGCTCCTTTTTGCAGGAGGTTTGATACCTCTTCTAGGAGCACTCGAGTTGGACGGGTGGCCTTGATCCCGAGAAAAGGAGGGAGGATCCTGAACTCGACCCTGTAGCCGTGTTCTATTATACTCAACACCCATCGATCCGTCGTGATGGTCCTCCAGGACCGAAGGTGTTGGCGAAGTCGGGAGCCGAAGAGAGGTGCCTGAGGTGGTGGAGACAAGGCGATTGGAATGTTGGTGTCGAGAGCCGGTCGGATTGGAGGAGATAAGTCGGTCGGGCTGGCGATGGAGTCAAAGGCGCCGTCGAGTGAAGTCGCCCCCCCTCCTCGAGCCCCTCGAGCGTTGTTGAGGGTATGAACGCTGTGGAGCTTGAGGCTGTGGGGCTTGAGGTCGACGGTTTCCCCCCCGATACTGTCTGGATGGCTGGTAGTGTTGGGAAGGGTATGGGAATCGAGACCATCGCCTCTGTCTAAATTGTTGAGATGGGGGTGGGCGGACGAGCCCCATCTTCTTAGCTGTCGCCAGGGCCTTTTGTGCGGAGTCGAGGGAGTCATCTGTAGTGGCGTTGAACAACCCCTCCCCGTCAAATGGAAGGTCCTGTATCTTCGCTCTATCATCGGGAGTCAGATTGGTAGAGCGAAGCCAAGCATGTCTCCTCAGAGCCACGGATCCGATCAACGACCTAGCGTGGCTATCGACCTGGTGTCGGGCAGTGTTCATTTGTAAAGCACCGATACTGGTTGCTTCCTTGATGTATTGTGCCGCTAGGTCTCTTTTCTCGTCCGGCAGGTAATCACAGAGGTCTCCCAGCTTCTCTGTGATGAACATCTAGTATGTAGCTAGCAACACCTCATAGTTAGATACCTTCAGTCCGAGGGAAGACGAGTAGATCCTACGGCCGACGACGAGCGAGTCACGGCAGTAGGGGCGAGAACTGTCCGGGCGGTCGAGGCCAAGGCGGCCGGTTGGGCTACGGTCTCGACAGGCGTTCGGGATACGGCCGTATCCTTTCTTGGTGTAGGCGTCCTGGACCTGCGCCTGTGGGTCCGCTCTCGAGGGGGCGAGTGCCGGTGCCGATAGTAGTAATCGCGCCTTCCCCGGTCGGGAGAGCCTCGGGACCGGGATCTGTAGCTCCTTGACCTCGAATCCGAATAGTAGGAGCCCGACCAGGATCTGTCGTCGCGGCGGCGAGAGTAAGCAGATCGAGAGGCGGAATCCCTTGAAATCGAATCACGGCTCCGGTATCGAGGAGACCGTGATGGTCGGTGCGCTCTTCGCTCCTCTCTAGCATATGCTGCAGGAGGCGAGAGACGCGGTGGCGGACCCCTCGAGCCCGACCGGGGTCGTTCCATCGGTGGTGAGGCCACGATTTCTCCCTCCGACAGGGAGGTGGTTATAGTCGGCGGCTGCTTCAGTGGGGTTTTCGAACCCGACTCGGTCTCGAGGAGACGTCGTCGAGACCGGAGGAGACTGGGGGGCAATCGGTCCCGTAGCTCGATCTTGAGCCCCAGACACAGCCGACATTAGTAGAGCAGTACGCTCTGAGACCTTCATAGTGGCTGAGATTGAGGGCTCAGCGTCTTTGCCGGGTTTATCCGCCATTTTCTTTTTTAGGCGCTCCGCCTTGTCCTTATGGGCCTTTTTCGCCAACTTTTTAGCCGCAGACGTATCTTTCGTTGGCTTTTTGGCTGGCTGGGATCCCCCAGGTTTTTCCTCTGGATCTGGCCCTTTAGCTGACAGAGACTGCTCCCACAGGAGAGCTCGCAGCTTAGTCTGGCGATGTTTTCGGGCCTGTTTTGTAAAGGCCTGGCAGTCCTGGCAGGTCTCCATTTTATGGCCTTGCCCCAGGCAAAGCAAGCACAGCAGGTGCTTGTCAGCGGGAGGGATTTTCGTCCCACACCGCTGGCATTTTCTAAAAGCTGCCTTCAGAGGCATAGTTAGAATAAAGCAGATTAGATAATAGGTGGATAAGAATGGGGGAGAGATATGGGTATAGTAAAGGATTTTTTTGTAGATTTTTTTTTTTTTTTTTTGAAAGGGGAGAGTAAAAGGAGATTAGATGTCGAGAGAGAAGAGAGGATAGAGGATATTTTGAAGAAAAGTTTGTATTAAAAGGTAAAGAAAACTCAGCTGAAAGTGACTCCGGAGAGAGAGAAAGAACCCGACGACTAGACGCAATGGCGGTCGAAGAGGAACTGAGGAGATGGGCGGGAGCCGCGCTAAGGGACACGCGCGGGGGAGGGGCTCCCGCCCAATTCACCTCAGCTATAGAAATTTCCCGAACGATCTCAGCGCAGGCGCAGAGAACCCATATGTGTGTGATGCACAGAGACCACGAAGAAGAACCAGTGCCACCAGCCCCCCTACTACTCACCTCAGTTCTACCCTCCATGGAGGGAGCCACAGCACAATTATCCCTCAAGGTGGAATTAGCCCTACAAACTCAGGGCCTGCACTCTGTCCCTGCATGTGGATGAATTAGCCCTGCAAACTCAGGGCCTGCACTCAACTTCAGTGCTCCAGCCCAATCCTGAAGCCTCGGGATCAATGGTCGGGACTGACAGGGCTAAACCAGCAAACTCCTACTACAATAAGTGCCTGATGGCAACAGGGCCAGGACCAAAAAACAAAAGAAAGAAGACCCACAGGATCGAAACTGGTTACTTCAACACCACAGCTGAATGCACCACCACCTCAGGTGCTGCCACCTTGGCTGAGGTCCCCAACTCCCATTTAGAGAAACTACAGCCACCTCCTGATCATTACTTGTTTGATGAGATCAAATGCATCAGACTGGTATCAGACACAGCAAAAACAAGAGAAAATCCCCACAACAATAGTATAGTCAGCGTACCCGTCATCCTTCACCATCACCTTCTCTGCACAGACACTGCTAACAATCTCCTTGGTACAGAGAAGTCTCCCCAGCATCATCTGCCTCCTTGGACATCTTCTTGTGCTACTGTCATGACCACCCATGGGATGATCAGTATTGTTCATACTGGGCCCAAACTCCTCCACCCTAATACTATGAAGACAGATTGCCACCATGTTGGCACCACTCCCAGTGGCATCTGGACTACAGAGGGAGAAACACATCAAGAAATTACTTTTGATATCAGCAATCCCACTCTCCTCATCACAGGAATCAATCTCCAACCATTGCCTCCCGAGCCATATAGTATCAAGGCAGCTCAAGGAAGAGCCCAACCACACCCAATCTGTGACCATCCTGGCACCTAAGCCTTTAATGCTGGACTTCACTAGTCTACCACTATCTATGCATCCACCACCCAACTTCTTCTAGAATGTCATTCTTGCAAAGGCTCCAATGACTACCATGGAACCTACAGTACCTATATTGATGCCTACAGCATCATAGCTTCTGATTACAACCACATCAGCAGTGACTTGCACACCAGCCACTCCTAACCCCTCAGAACTGGCACCAATACCCAGCTTGGGGGACCAGTTATCTGATCAGGATGACTATTGTTCCGACTCCTCTTGCTGTCATCTGTGGAGGCCCCCACCTCCTCTCTGGATACAAGAATTAGGGATCAACACCCTCTCCCCCCATTTGGATGATGTGAACAAGTACTTAGGATAGCTAAGTCTCTGGGCTTGGAGATCATGACCCCACCGGTCCCTGTTACAGACCTGGTTTTTAAAAGAGTTCAGTCCAACCTGACTCCATAGGTAACTGTACCCATGTTACCAACCCTCGTACACATGATTAAGGAGTTATGGTCTAAATCCTCCACTGGCAAACTATGAGGCCTGCAATGGGCTATGTACCAGTCTCAAACTTTCAGGGTGAGAAGGAGGAGGGAGAGGGACCTTGTACCCCTTTCTTGTTGATGTAAAAGACAACAGTAGTGTTGTCTGTAGCTATCTGGACTGTGCTGGTCAGGGTTGACCTGAACACTCTGAAAGGCTTTGCCATTGTGAGGAGCTCAAGATGGCTGATGGCTGATGTGCATAGTTTGCTCCCGGTGGGACCAGTGGGAGTGTATTCTGAGTGAGCCGCAGTGGGGGGCCCAAATGGAGAGTGAGGCATCTGTGGTGATGGTTACCAATGGGCAGGGTGGCTTGAAGCTGAGTCCCACCATGAGGTTCAAGTGGATAGTCCTAGGGATCATAGGATTTGACCAGGGATGTTATATCTTCCATGTCACCATTTATCTTGCTGGTACCATGAACTCAGTTGCCAACTCACACAGCCTGGTCCAGAACTATCTCCCACAAATGGGAGCTGCCCTTGCAAATACATCAACCCTGTTCCAAAAATGGGGCACCCCTACAGTGGACCACTTTACTACAACAGTGAACAAAAAGTGCCAACAGTTTTGCGGCAGGGCAGGCTACTGGACAGAACTCCCTGGGCGACGTTTTCTTCTGGACTGGGGGGACACCTGAATTTCACCTTTCCCCCATTTCTGCTCATCATGCACGTTGTGAACAAGACAGAGGAGGACAATGTTTCATGCCTCCTGATAACTCCATGGTGGCCATGCCAACTGTGGTTTGCTACACTGCTTCTCTCACGTTGCACATTCTTCTGTCTCCTGTGGTCCCCAGACCTCCTCACCATAGTCACCGATCGGGGAAGGGTCAGACACCCTGATCTGGATACTGTTTGCCACAAGGCATGGTGGATAAAGGGCTACACTAGTTTTCCAAAGAGCTCCTGGAAATTATTATGGCCTCACTCAAGCCTTCTATCCAAAGGTCCTATGACTCGAAGTGGAAAGTGTTTTCAGCATTTGTTGACACTACAGAGGAACAGCCAGAGACCTGTGACCTTTCCCTGGTGCTTGACTTCTTTCTCTCTCTCAGAACTAAAGGGCTAGCACTATCTTCACTCCTTGTATTTGGGGCTGTGATCTCTGCTAACCACGCCAAGATCGAGGACTTCTTCCTCTACTCACACTCAGATGTCAAGCGCTTTCTCAAGGGCCTAGCCAACATCTACCCACCTGCCACAGCACCTGTTCCAGCATGAAGCCTGTCAGTTGTTCTTACTCAGCTAACAGCTAAGCCCTTCAAACAAATGGCTACAGATGATCTGTGCCTACTCACTATGAAGGTGACCTTTCTTATGACTATCACCTTGGCACCTAGAGCGGGTGAGCTCTACACTCTCAGGCATGACCAGCTGTACATGGTCTTCCACAGGGGTAAAATGGTCTTGTTACTGGACATTTCCTTTCTCTCAAAGGTGGTTTCCCAATTTCATTTGTCTCAAAACATTGTTTTACCAACGTTTTCCCCTCACCCTACCTCCCCATTGGAGGTTAAGCTTCACTCACTTGATGTTTGGAGGGCCCTCTCCTTCTACTTGCAAGACACGGCTTTGTTCAGGGCCTCCCCATTTATTTGTATGTTACTCTGGGCCAAGAAAAGGACACCCTGTGTCCTCCCAGCATTTTGCCAAATGGATCATGGCAACGATACACCTACCATACCAACTCACTCGTCTCTCAGCTCCCCAGCATGTCCATAGCCTCTCAACTAGGACTATGGTATCATCTGCTGCCTTCCTTAGGGGTACCCTGCTTCTACAGCTCTGCAGCACAGCACCATGGGCTCAGCTGTACACCTTCATCAAGCACTACCACATGGATGCGAGAGCACATACGGATGCAGCTTTCTGCCAAGCAGTCCTTTCTACAGTTTTGGCATGACATCTCCCTCCTTCTGGTGGGTCTTGCTTATCAGTCACCCATATGT
This sequence comes from Shinisaurus crocodilurus, assembly GCA_021292165.1. NCBI lineage: Eukaryota > Metazoa > Chordata > Lepidosauria > Squamata > Shinisauridae > Shinisaurus > Shinisaurus crocodilurus. The sequence continues at coordinate 49,059,265 of CM037877.1, forward strand.
GTGAGTCACAGGTACCCCAAAGAAGAAGGACAGGTTGCTTAGTTCTTTGAATGGTCATCTGTGAACTCACACAAACCACCCTCCTTCCTGTTTTGACATCTCACTCTTAATTTGTTCCCCTGCTGTGGTGGACCAGGAATTCAGCCATGCCCTAGAGCATACGTAGAGGGGGGTAGGGTGGGTTCTCACCTAAAGCTCTGTTTAGCTATGTGTGAGTTCATGGATGATCACTCAAAGAAAGAGTCGATCACTGGACAAGATCATATAAAGTGATAGAGGTTGGTTTCTTCACTCCCATATCTCTGACATCTATCATCTGTATAGATCTCCATAGCGTGGATATATTCTGAGAACAGTCTTTTGCTGCACCAATCTTAGACACAGTCTAAGATAGAAAGCTTAATAGCTTCCTAGGGCCTCATGCTACTGTGCAAGTAGAAACAGCATCAAGAGGACCCTACTAGCAATCAGGGATGGGGACTTGGACTCCAGGACTCGACTCGTGAGTCGGACTGAGTCCCCCCTCAGACTCGACTCGGACTCAAGTCCTAATATTTTTAATGGGACTCGAGAATCGACTCGGGACTCGAGACCAAGGACTCTTCAACATCCCTGGGCTGTGCCAGAAGGAGTGGAGAGGAGCGTGATTGCCGGCGAAGAGCGCATGGAAGCGAGGTGTGCCGCTGCTCGGCCACTATGGATGGCTACCAGGAGTGCAGCCCCAACAGTGTGTCAAGATTTATTTTGATTGATGTGTTGCGTACTTGGGAGAGGCAGAAGAAGGACCTGAGATTACTCTGTGTGGCTGCTCTGAGTCTGTTTCTGGTTCCAGCAAGTTCATCACCAGTGGAGCGGGTGTTCAGTGAGGGTGGAATTGTGATGAGATCTCACCGTTCCAGAATGGGGGCCAAACATTTAGAAAAAATCATGTTCCTCAAATGCAACATGGATAAGTTTTAGGAAGTACAGCAAGTTTATCTTTTAAAATCATTTTTCTAAAATGCAACCTTTCAGACATTTTGGGTTTGGCTGCCTCTGCCTGCCTGTCTGGGGTTCCCAGCCTCCTCTGCCTGCCTGGTCTCTTCTTGACCAGTTCAACAGTTGAATTGTCCAAGACAAAGGCCTCTGCCTGCCTGCTTTGGGGTTCCCTGCCTCCTCTGCCTGCCTGGTTATTTTGGGTTTTTTGCCTGGTCTGTTCTTGCCAAAATCAGTTGCAGAGTTTTGAAATAAAAAGGCACACTTGTGCCTAGAATTTATTTAAACCACACATCTGAAATAGCCTTATTTTGTTGGGAAAACCCCCCATTGATTTTAATAGGGACTCGTGGAGTCAGCTTTGGGAGTGACTCGTGACTCGTGAGTCACCATTCTGGACCAAGGACTCGGACTCGAGACTCGGGTCCAAAGACTCGTGACTCGACTTGTGACTCGAGACCAAGGACTCTTCAACATCCCTGGGCTGTGCCAGAAGGAGTGGAGAGGAGCGCGATCACCGGCGAAGAGCGCATGGAAACGAGGCGTGCCACTGCTCAGCCACTATAGACGGCTACCAGGAGCGCAGCCCCAATGGTGTGTCGAGATTTATTTTGATTGATGTGTTGCGTACTTGGGAGAGGCAGAGGAAGGACCTGAGATTACTCTGTGCTGATGCTCTGAGTGTGTTTCTGGTTCCAGCAAGTTTATCACCAGTGGAGTGGGTGTTCAGTGAGGGTGGAATTGTGATGAGACCTCACCGTTCCAGAATGGGGGGCCAAACATTTAGAAAAAATCGTGTTCCTCAAATGCAACATGGATACGTTTTAGGAAGTACAGCAAGTTTATTTTTCAAAATAATTTTCCTAAAATGCAACCTTTCAGACATTTTGGGTTTGACTGCCTCTGCCTGCCTGTTTGGGGGTTCCCAGCCTCCTCTGCCTGCCTGGTCTCTTCTTGACCAGTTTCACAGTATGAATTGTCCAAGACAAAGGCCTCTGCCTGCCTGCCTTGGGGTTCCCTGCCTCATCTGCCTGCCTGGTTATTTTGGGTTTTTCTGCCTGGTCTGTTCTTGCCAAAATCAGTTGCAGAGTTTTGAAATAAAAAGGCACACTTGTGCCTAGAATTTATTTAAACCACACATCTGAAGTAGCCTTATTTTGTTGGGGGAAAACCCCACATTGATTTTAATAGGGACTCGTGGAGTCAGCTTTGGGAGTGACTCGTGACTCGTGACTCACCATTTTGGACCAAGGACTCGGAGTCGGACTCAGACTCGAGACTCGGGTCCAAAGACTCGTGACTCGAGACCAAGGACTCTTCAACATCCCTGCTAGCAATTGACTCTAGGTTCTTAAGTACATCTGGTACATCTGAACTACTCAGAGCATCTGAGCCCAAACCTGCTGACAAAGAATGGCATAACTGGAAATACTGCTAGGCTGATCATACTTAAATTGTAATGTGTGAAATGGTTCATAATGGTTTCCCGTCTCCCGTCTCCCAAAGCAGTTACTTTACTCCCAACTCAAGGATGGAAAGCAGAATATCGGTGGTCAACATAAGAGGTTTAAAGATGTTCATAAGGCTAATCTAAAAAAATGCAATATAAACATCGAAAACTGGGAAGCTCTGGCCCATGAACGATCTAAATGGAGGTTGGCCTTTCACAAAGGTTCCATGGACTTTGAAGAAGCCCGAGTGCAAGGTGAAAGGGAGAAATGTGCTAAGTGAAAAGCACTGTCAAACGAATCCTTTACGGGACCATCTTCCATCTGGTAACCTGTGTCCTCACTGTGGGAAGCTGTGTGGATCTAGAATTGGCCTCCACAGTCACTTACGGACCCATCGCTAGAGTCTACACAATCTTCTTTAGAATTTCCTCCTTTTATCCTGGAAGACAATCTTACTCGATCACGAGTGATCGCCTGATGATGATGATGAATGGTTTCAATATTCCTTTTTCTGTTCAGGTTCACTAGAGAACCATTTGCTGACCAATCTCCAACTGAGGGTTTTCCCACAGGGTCAGAACCTAGCTGCCATGCCATATGGTGCCAGACTTGCCAAGCTGTTGATATACTGGATGCTTAGTGCCTAGAGTTTTTTAATTACTTAAAGCAAATGTGGGCCATCTCTCTAAATGACCAGCCATCATAAGAACAGGTTGCTTACCTGTAACTGTGGTTCTTCAAGTGGTCATCTGTGCATTCTCACACATGGGCTCTGCGTCTGCACTGAGACTGGTTTGGGAAAGTTCTACAGCTGAGGAAAATCAGAGCAGGAGCCCCTCCCCTATCGCACATGCTCCTTAGCGGGGCTCCCGCCCATTCCCTCAGTTATGTGAGACCGCCTATTGTGGCCCCAGGACCGAGAGGGAAATGTTGACATTGACACCGGTCCCAAAATGGACAGTGAAACCGCAGAATCCAACCATTGCTGGTTGACCCATCTAACTCGACAGTGACACCGAAGCGGGGCCAGTGGGCGAGTTGTGTGAATGCACAGATGACCAGTTGAAGAACCACAGTTACAGGTAAGCAGACTGTTCTTCTTCTTCATGGTCTCTGTTCATCACATACATGGGCAGAGTAGCAAGCTGACTTACTGGAGAAGGGTCGGTGTCATCCTCATGGCAGCACTGACCACTTTCTGACCACTTTCTTGCATAGGAAGAGTGAGTTGATGGTTTTCTCACCACTCGAAGGACAGCCCGCACCACATCGGAGAATCAAGAGAAGATGCTGCTACTGAATCCTCCATGCTGAGAGGCGAAGGATACGTGGATCTGGATGACAAAGATGTCCTTGAGCCTGAGTGAGGAGAGTCGGGGCTGGTGGCAGAGTCCGATACTCTCCACAAGATAGATGGAGGAGAGGCGTGAACCATGGCTGTCTCGGCCACCATGGAGTCACCAGGATGCAGTCAATACCGTCATGTTGGATCTTCGACATCACCTATGTCAACAGCAGGATTGGAGGGAAAAGATAGAATAGGGTCCCCAACCATGAGAGCAGAAAGGCGTCCGTTAGTGACTGTGGGTTCTGCCTGCCCTGCTGCAGAATATCGGACAGGCAGTATTCTCCCTGGTGGTGAAGAGATCCATGGTTGGCACTCCCCAAATATCGAACAGTGTTGTCCGGATCCGACAGTCTAGTTCCCATTCGTGGGACTCCATTGACACCTGACTAAGAGCACCGGCAAAGATGTTGTCGTTCCCTGCTATATGGATCACCATGAATTAGATCTTCCAAGGAATCACCCAATTGAAGATTTTCAGAGTCAAATTGGTGAGTTTCAGAGAGCAAGTGCCCCCTTCCTTGTTTAGGTAGGCAACTATGGTTGTGTTGTCCATTGCTACCTTGCCTCTCAGCATGGATTCAAGGGCTCTCATCGCATTTCACATGGCACACAGCTTGAGGAGGTTGATATGGGTCTCCCAGTCCTTCTACCGTCCTGCGATCGCAATGTGACCGCAACCAAGTAGCGAAGCATCAGTCGTTAAAGTTTTGGACAGAGAGGGGGGATGAAACGGAAAACCCCATCAGCTTTTCCTCTTTCATCCTCTTTGATCTGTAAATTTTTGTCACAGAGGTAAGTAATTTGTTTACCCTGTCCATTGGAAGAAAAGCTCGACCCACAGTTACATCCAGTACTGCCCCAAAGTGCCCCAATAAACTGTATTTTCTGTGTAGGGACCAGGACTGACTTCTTCGGATTCAGGCAGAGTCCCAAAGCTTCTAGCAAATTCAGAGTCGTCTGCAGGGATTCCTGCAGGTGTCGCTCCGTCGAGTCCACCACCAGCCAGTCGTCGAGAAATGGAAACATCTTTATTCCTTGTGCTTGAAGGCTGGCACAGACCACCGCAACACACTTTGTGAAGACCCTCGGTGCTGTCGACAGGCCAAATGGAAGGATGACAAACAAACTGGAGTGCATCTCCTCCAATGCTGAAGCGAAGGAACTTCTGACTGTCCAGATGAATTGCTATATGAAAGTATGCATCCTGCAGATTGATAGACGCAAGCCAATCAGTCCTGTGAAGGAGGGCAGGATCGATTGGAGTGTTGACCATTCAGAACTTCTTTGGTGTTATGAAGAAGTTGACAGTCCTGAGGTGCAGGTTCAGTTGAAGCCCTCCATCCCTCTTTGGCACCATGAAATACCTACAGTAGAGGCCTTCCTGCAAGAGACAACTGGATACAGGTTGAATCGTCCCCTTTTGTAGCAAGGAAGTAACCTCCTCCCGCAGCAGTGGTGATGGCTGTGTGGTCTGGATGCCAAGAAAGTGAGAGAGGGTGTCAAACTCAATCCTGTACCTGTGCTGGATGATGTTCAGTACCCAGCGGTCCATTGTTATTTTCTTCCATGATGGTAGGAAGCAGGACAGGTGGTCGTTGAAGTGGACCTGCGAAGTAGAGTGAATGCTGTGGGTCGAGACTGCAAGAGAGTCAAAGCCACCATTTTGAGAAGTCCCCTCCTCTGTGGGAGCCCTGGTACCACGGCTGATTGAAAGAGCGTCTCGGTGCCTGGGGCTGCTGCGTATATGTGTGACGCTCCTGCACATTCCATTGAATATAGGAAGGCTGCTACGGTACGGAGGAAGATGGGAATCAGGCCCACCTCTGGTGTCAAGATGGCCTGGAGGACAGAAGCAAAACCCATCTTCCTGTGTCAAGAGAGTTGTCTGTCGAGGCGTTGAATATACCCTCCCTGGAGCAAAAGAGGTGGAGCGCAGTCAGGCATGGTGCCTCAGAGTGACGGAGCTAATGAGGGAGCGACCATGACAATCGGCTTGGTGCCTTGCCGTATGGATTTGCTGATGGGACAGGCTGGTAGCTTCAGCCTGGAACACCCAAGCCAGTTCTCTCTTCTGGTCAGGTAGATAATAATCACACAGGTCCAGCCATTTTTTCCTTAAGGAAAAGTTGGTAACGGGCCATAGTTGCCTGGTAATTAGCCACCCAAAGTCCGAGAGAACTGGACAAGTAGATCCTCCATCCAAATCCATTGAGCCTCTTGCCCTCCTTGTCCACCGGGGTGGAGTGTTGCCTGCCCGATCTCGACTGTTCAGACTCGACGATAATTGAGTTCAGTACAGGATGCAAGAAGAGGAATTTAGTGTCCTCCTCCCACACCCTGTACATGGATTCCAGATGCTTCGCCATTGTGGGGGCCGACGCTGGGGTCTTCCAGGTGCTCTGAACCATCTCCAAAAGTGTAGGCAGAAAAGGGATGAGCGTTCGTGTTGACATTGTTGATGAAATCACATCAAACACTGGATCCCTTGTCTTCCTCTCCTCGACCTTCATTTCCATGCCCAGTGCTTGTGTCATTCGCTGGACATGGTTGACAAAGTGTCCCATGTCCTCCGAAGGTGAGACTGCAGCTTGAGACCCCACTTGCTGATCCAGAGACAAAGACGTTGGCGTTGCAGAAACCAAGGAAGCAGAGTCGGAAAAATAGTCCTACGGACCTGAGGAGCAGCGTGCTGCAGGAAGCTGTGGACTTGGCTGAAACAGTTCTTTACTCAGAGAAACTGCCAAAGTTGTTCATAGATTTCATAGATCATAGAGTTGGAAGGAGCCTACAAGGCTATCGAGTCCAACCCTGTTGGCTGTACTGACTCCGGTGGCTTAGCGTGGTGCAACGAATGTTGCGTCGACGGAGAGCGGTCCCTACGATGAAGTGGCTTAGGTGACCCGGGCTCGTCCTGGTAGCTGTAAAACTGTCGGGATCGAGGTGAATCACAGTCCCACCATGGGGATCTGCCTCGGTGGTGTCGTAGTAGTATTCTGAGCGACACCTGTAGCTTTCTCCATACAAGGGCCAAATGGAAGCCACCGAGTACTCCGACCCAACCTCATACATCGGGGACCAGGACCAGTAGTGGAGGTCCTTTCCCCCCACATAACAGGTTCAGGCCAGGCGACTCTGGCGCAGCATGTCCATCATCACCTGTAGAGGAGGCATGGAGCCCTCGTGCAGTCGGCGTCGAGACACCTCCATGTCACTCGAGCTTGAGTGGTCCCTGGGACGTTACATCTGTCTGCAGGCTCGGACTGAGGTGCGGTGAGAAATGGAGACTCGATGATCTCGCCCTCCGACACCGAGGCAACCTGTATCCTCTCAGTTACCCTTCCATCAGTGGAATACCACAATTGGATTTAACCCTGTTTGATATCCTTAATTATGCAATTGGACAGGTACTTGTATGTCCAGTGGAGACTCTGCAGCATTCATTCATATTTTACTTTCCCAGAAGATATTGCTGAAAGCAGCTTAAAATATATAACACAGAATGTGTATATAGACTATCACAGCTAGAAATGTGCTAATTTAATCTACAAATCCACCATGAGTCAGTATAAACAAAGACCTCACACTGGTCTTTTGTACATGATAAAATATAATTCTTATAAACCTAGTACCTTTAAACCAGTCCATTTTAATTGCAACATAAAACAATATTATTTGTGATATAGGTTACATGGAGAAATAATTGCACAGTATTTTAATATGCTTTGCAAAAAATTTAGATAGCCAATATAATAAATCAAGCATTTACTTCTATGAAGTATTTTGAACCAATGTACCCATCCTAGCTAGCTAGTAGCAGCCATATTTTGTACTACAGCTGTAGCAATAAAATTACTGAAACTACAATTCTCTTAATATTTAAATAATATATTAAAATTTAATATTCAGCACCTGGAAGAATCTCTGTGTGTGCCAGCAAATGAGATAGTTGGGCCTGGAGCTTTTATACATATGGGACTCAAAAACAACCTATCACAAATAATTACTAAGCTAGAGCAGCTGTACACACCATACTAGACATTTAAAAATCAGGTCAAAGTTACTTGAATCCGTTGCTTTTAAATTATGTCTACACACAAAAAAACCCACTGAGCTTTATATGACCATTCCCACACTATTTTATACTTATTTAGTATTAATCATAGTAATGTAATAAGGCTATAGGGATTCAACATTTTTTTCTGAAAAATTGTAAAACACATTATTCTACAAATGTATGATGGTTCTTTTAATAAGATTATTAGTACATATGCATATGAGGTAAGACTAATTTTGAAGAATATTTGCATACATGATGAAACAGTACCTTATAAAATAGTACTATTTTAACATAGTATGTTCTATGGAAGATGTATAACTGAATAGCATTTATTTATGATTAGGCACATTGTAAATTATGGACATTAAATATACCAATCACACTAATAATGATGGGATCATAAATTGATTGAAAACATAAATGGCAATAAATATTTTTAAATGTTTCAATATACTTTAAAATATTTTTCACACTTTGTTCCCCCCCCCCCCCCCCGGTGTAGTATAAAAGCTCTTCAACTTTTACAGGGAGGGAGGGGATAAGTACCAAACGTTTGTACCTCATTACCCCAAATAATTCTAATGGAAGTCATTCTAGTACTACCATGCTAATAAGACATCCAATTTACTAAACAATGAATATTGAAAATACATTTAAAAGGTACAAATGATTGTCCAAGGAATGACACTGAAAAATATTAAGTAACAGCTCTACCTCCAGATAAGCCTCACAATTAAAGAGTTTTAATGAAGAGAGCTTTCAAAGGCAAAATCAGGAGGCATTGATTAGATTGCCTCTAACTTTGTGTTTTGACACCTTCGTCTTTCGTGGCATTATATTGTCTCTGTGCATCTTACAAAGGAAGCCTTTTACTAAGCCCACACATGAACAGGAGACAGCAGCGCTTATAAAAGAGACTGTCAAGGGTGTAAGCCAAAATGGGTCTCATTTGGATTTCAAGTGAAGAAAACTCCTAATGCATTTCATTACAATGTATGCGAACCTCTGAAAAGAAGGATGGACTGGGATTCTCATCCCTATTAATTTATTGAAATGGATTCAGTTTTTTTCTTGTATATCATGAGAGACCATGTGTTTCAAGTAAGGTAACAATATTATAGAACCAAATATGCTGTAATGCAGTGTGCCCTTTTGTGAGATAAAGGGATGCATTTTTTAAACACCTGGGAAGGTTTAAAAATTACAAACTACAACAGCTTTTCAGAAAATAGATATTCTTTTTTTACTATTACTTTTAAATGGATTTTCTAGTAACAGTTACACAATTTTGTTTTGATTTGATCCTATGCATGTTTACTCAGAAGCAAGTCCCACTGAGTTCAATGGGTCTTAATCACAACTGTTCACCTATTGCACACCTAGTAATCCTGTTCCCCTAACAAACCCACCCCATTATAATTAAAGTGTTATAACTAAACTAACACTGATCGATATTTTATAGAAAGATGCCACCTAAGCAGGGATGCACAGATTTTGTTAAATCCGTTCCATCTATGTTGTGTGGATTGTCAGAAGTCTTTCATTTTGTTATCTGCTCATTGACGGAATTGGATTTTTTAAAACCAGAATTTCATTGTACTTGCGCTAATTCGCATTAGTGCTAATGTGTATTAACACTAATGCACACTTGCAAATCCTCCCCAGCAGTGAAAAACCGGTCTGCAAGTCTGTGAAACCGATGTAACACGGAAAAAGCTGGTCTGCTGCAGAATCCGCAGGTTGGATTCAGTGAAATCCTAACTCATTTGAATACATTGCGCATTTCTCCAACATCCCTACATATGAGAGCCATATAAGCATTACAATATATTAATCTACTTCAAAACAATGCCCTCTATGATCTCATGGTAATGTTATGAAAAGTTGGGGGAAAGTTTATATTAATTTTTCAACATGCCCATTTTCACTTTAACTTTTGTGATTACTATGCTCTGAAGTCTGTTGGACTTCAATACCCATCAACCCCAGCCAGCATAACCAATGGTCAAGAATGCTGAAAGCTGTAGTCCAAAAACATCTGGAGGACTACAGGTTGCAGATAGCTGTATTAGTACGTATTCGATATATTTTTCAAATATACGTTATAAAAGTACAGTATACATAGTCTAACTAGTTCAACACTATGGACATTTAGTGATGACTGGTAATGTACAATCAATATTAAACAAGTACAAAGCTCATCTATTTTTATGAAAATCTTACAACATGCTAGTTCAATTAAAAGTTATGTAGAACAAAACATAGATGAGTTAATCTATATATAAACTTCCAAGTATTATATATGGTGGGTTGGATCCAGACTTGCCCGCTGCCAACAGAAAAGTTCCTTCCATTCACAGAGGGAACTGGAATCCAGTGAAGGCTACCTGCTGCATAGTCTCCAATTGCCCCCAAAATGCTGGGACCATCACAAAAAAACTTAAGCCATCATGGCTTCTCACTTTGTCATGCAGAGTCCCGAATTCCCCTGCCTCCCTCATCTGCAAGCTACTTTAAGCTGCTGTTAAAGGGGCCATGGGCAAAATTGCAGCTAAGCTTGCAGTTTTAGCTTAGCTGTAATTTTGCCCATGGCCCCTTTAAGAGTAGCTCTCTGCTTAGGCTCAAACAGCTGAAGTAAGCAGGGAGGGAACGGACGCTGCTAAGCTGGGAGGGCCAGGCATGGATGTGTGTGTGTGTGTGCGCACACACGCACATGCTCTACTTGCTGCCTCTGCTACATGTTGCTGTGGGAAAGAGATTAGCTGGGTGAAAAGAAAAGGAGGTGGAGGCTGCACCCACTGGTCTGGACCAACAGAAGCGTGAATGAGGGAATTTATCACACGATTCCTATCTTTATATTGCCAAAGATTTTATTTCCTAACAGAGCTGACTCTGTGCCTCTAACAGGTGAGGTTATAGTGTCAGAAGGAAATGTTAAGAAACTTCCCCTTCTCTCTGAAGCTCCATGTTTGGGGGTGTGGGGTAGGTAAGTTTCACCTGTTGAATTTGTGGCCAATCCTGACAATTTGAAAACAAAAAGAAAGAGATTGCCCTATAAGCACTGACCCACCGCACCGCACCCCCATGAAAAACACCAGATATCAACAATTAAGGGTTTAAGTAAGGTTTTAAAAAATTTTACAAAAGCCACTTATAAAATATTATAAAATAATTATAACATATAGGATTTTGTGTGTCTCCGCTAATAACTTTTCTACTTGACCTTTGGTTGCCTGGCCATACCCTTGGTCACGTCCTCATGATCACACCTTCATGTTGCTTAACCATACCTCTTACAAATTCACATGTGTCCCTATTTTCATCTGTGAAATGTTGGAGGGTATGCTGCTGGAGAAAGATAGCAGGGTGACAATTTTTGCTGATTTCCTTTTCCACCTGCAGCCCACAGTACCACCTCCCATGCTGTCCCAGAGGGTCTCCTGGCCCTTCAGAGCAGATTCTCAGGGGTAGAGGAGGCTGCAGGGAGGGGGAATTAGTGAAAAAAACTGCCTTTCTTCCACCTGTGGAAGCATCCACTTCACAGAGTCCTTTTCTGCGCAACTCTAGATCTAGTCCAGTAAGTGCCACTCATTAACAACAGAATTCATATATAGAGACAAACAAAATATATCTAGCTATAACTTATTAATTTAAAACACTAGTGACATAATAACATGTAAAATAATATCTAAAGTCTAAAAGATTTGGTTGTAATTTTAAGCAGTATTTTGTTTCTCTTTTTATCATTTAACAGTGTTCATACAGGCACATACGTCTTTGGAATATCTATGCATTACCCATGCATATACCTACGCACACTATGGCACTCTGTATATCAAAGCACATGTAACATTTTCTATGCATACAGTATGGTAAATTTCAGAAACGTAGTGAATATTGGCACTGGCTGTTAATTCCTTTAAAAGTCCAGCAGGAAATATCAGAAACATTTAAGTCACAAGCATGTTTTTTGTATTTCTACCCAAGATATGGTGAGCAACTTTTACCAGTAAATAATGGAAATAAGGATAATATTTCAAGCTTTACTAAGGGCACTCAGCTTTAAACATAATAGTAAATGTTAGATTTTCTGAGTATTTTACAATCTTGAGAAGTACTGGTAAATGTCAATACCACATTTCTGACAAATATACATGTATTCTTTGTTAATGCTTTTAGAAATCGGTTGTTGTATTTCTACTTCTATTTCTATTTATTTTAAAATGTTTATATAACCTTGCAACCTTTTTAGGGTTTAAGGGCAGTGCACAAAGGATCAAACAAAAATACAGTAACAGTATAGTAAATAAAATCCAAAAAGCCAATTTACAACAGATTAAAATGCTTAGGTTAAAAAAACATTTTTGCTTCGCACCAGAATGATTGCAACGTTGGTGCCAAGTAGACCTCTCTAGAGAATTCGTTCCATAGCTGAGGCACTATCACTGCAAAGGCCCTTTCTTTTATTGTTGAATATCATAGATTTGATAAAGGAGGCACCTGGAGGAGGGGGTCAGCATAAGACCTCAAGGCACAGGCAGGTTGATTATTATTATTATTGCATCAATATACATGCATCAATATGTATCTGCCAGTGCAGTGCAACGTGGATAGATAACAGTGACCACGTAAGATGTGCACACATGCACATACTCAGACAGTCACTTATACAAATAGTATAACTCCAGCTATCTTGAATATAACATCAACTTATGGTGAAACACAATAAAGGCTAATGTGCTAAATTGTGGAGATTAGAGAAAGGATTATTTGCCATATAATCTTAAATGTGTCAGATAAATATATATAGAGAGGGGAGCAGGTAAGGAGGGCTTCATCACATAAGGCTCACTGTGAGAAAAAAACCCTGAATGTAACTAAACAGATGTAAATAAATGGCAACTATCAAATAATTTTGGTTAGCAAAGATTAGAATTCAATATTACTGCTGCAAATTCAATAGCAAAACACCCACTGATTTTAAAGTAGCAAGGTCACAGCCATTGTAATGAAGCTTCTATAAGTGAAGATTAACTGTTTGCACAATCAATATATTATACACAGAATAACTTTCCCTTATTTTTGAGGACCATAATTAAGTTAGAATGATGCATGTTCCATGTTTATCTTGGAACTACATACATAAGAAAATCCCATTAAACAAAACACAGAGGAACACACTTTTTCAATAATGTATTTTGGGATTTGATTAAGATCTGTACATGAATATTAATTTTTTGGACAATTTTCTAAACTGGCATTTATTCAGTTAAATATATTTTAAAATGCACAGTGAATTTCAGTGAACATTCTCCCCCTCCCCCTGAACATAAGATAATAACACTAGCTTTACAATATAAAGTTTATGATAGTCTGAATAAAACTGACAAGGGTGAATTTTGATCCATAAACTAAGTGATGTACTTATGTTAATTCACCTTTTAAGAGATATAATGTGTTGCTCAGTTTTTTGACAGGCCTCACATTCATTCTGGAGACATGTTGAAAAACACCATATTTTCTTTCAATAAGGAAGATCACTTTATCCACTATCATTCGCGTTCCATCTCAATAAAAAAATCTATCTATCAAATTCTTGTTCCCAAATTTTACTTGTTGAACTGTCACAATGTAAGCATACACAGTTAAACTCAACTGAGATTCATTCTGAATTATACCTCACTGTACTAGACTTTAAAAAAAAATATTCTATATATTTTGGCCAATAGTAGCTGGGAAGAAAAAAGAATCTCTTAACATAAATCTACAAGATATCTAATTTTAAAATATTATTTTTTGACATAAAGTTAAACCATTTTTTTTTAAAGATGGGGAAACTAGGTTATGATAGGTTCAGATTAATAAGGAATCTACTGACTAAAGTAACTGCATCAGTTGTCTAAATGGTAGTAACATCCATGTCAGACATGTGGTTATCTTCTCATCTTGACCTATTCTTGAATGTGTAAATCAAATGTTTGAAGGACAATCTAGTGACCTGTTATGCCCCCTCAAACACAATACCACTAGTGCCACATTTTGGATAAAAAACATTTGATCAATGAAGCCTTTGCGACATCTGGCGGTACGAAGTATATGCAAAAAATTAGTTTTGTTTTTACAAATCTATCAGTACTTGAAAATTCCTGTCCAAAAGGCTTTGATACCCCCTAGCGGGGGGACAAAAGCAATCTGGGCTGTAAAAATACATGGACTATCATGAATCCATATGGTGCAAAAGGTCAAATCTTGAGATGTAGTGACATTGCGACAATGAGACACTTGCTAGACAGAAAGCTCATTCATTTAAATATAAAAAAGATCCTCATCTAATGTTCCCACACGTTTAAAACTATGGAGAAAAAAAATAGTCAAAGCATCCACTGCAAATGGACTGAAAATTAATATATATATATATGTATATATATAGTTCAAAATCAAATGATGGCTTAGGTGCTTGAGAAATGTATTGCAAAGTAAACTAACAGCATCTGTATTGCTGTTACAGATTCTGACCAACACAGAGAAATAAAAACATCTGAATATTAGAGGAGTTGCATACACATCCTAACTCCCTTTAAATGTATTAGTACAACTAATTTTAGCTGTACTACAAGTTTCTGAGCTGCAGATGTATGAATAATATTAGGAAATGCTGATGTGTAGAACAAAAATGGCACTGAGCGTTTGTTCTTTTTCTAGTCATTTCAGGAATATAGAGGTAAAAGACACATTTTCACCATTAATTATATCAGTCAAGAATGAATGATGTCCACACTAAGAAACAATGACTGATAGAAAATGTACTATCATTGATGTTTCTAGATAGCCTCTTCAATTTCATATATTTATTTACATTAGATAAACTCAGAAAGACTGAAACATTTTTTATGAAATGAAACATTTCATTCTGAGTCTAATGTTCAATATTCTATATTCTCTCTCTTTAATGTAATATACAAATTCTGAAATTAATGTTCAACATCCATATCATCACAATGTCAGGTAAACAACAAGAATTTTAGTAGCAGGACTTTAACAGAAATCGCAAACCATCATTAGCGTAAAACAAGTAGGGAATATATATTTTGTATAGTTAACAGATATTATTACAGGTAAATTTGCAAACTAAATTTAATATACACTATCTGATAACCTGGAAAGACAGCTGTTTCAGTATATTAAACACTGTATCAGATAAAGAAGCTTGGGTTTAACTTACCAACAGAGGTATCAAAATTGTTAAGATACTGCCTTAGATAGGAAGCTAAGTTTTGTATATATCCAGTCTAAGGGCACTATCCAATGGAGCCATTGCACAAGTAACTCTTCCCACTGATTCCATTGTGCAAGTGGGACCCACCACTTGCTCAACAGAGATTTAACATTTCCTATAGGAAGCCCTGTTTCTGGATCAGGACAGGTCAGCAGAGCTCCCTTATGTGAGCTCCGCTGACCTGCCCATTCCAGAAATGAGTGTTTCCGCTTGTTTCTGGTTGCTCCAGGAAGCACTAAATCTCCATTGCACAAGTGATGGGTCTCACTAGCAGAACAGAAAAGGCAGGGGCACAACAGAATCGGCAGGAGTACAATGCCCCATTGGATACTGCACTGCACTGTAATTACTAGAGAATTCTGAAAAGGGGATGTTATTACATCTATCCCACATAACTCAAAACATGAAATCTGCCTAGAAGTTACCAGCATTTTAGCAAAGAGCAAAGCAAGTCACGCATATAATAGAATGCAAGGGTATGAGAGTTCTATCTTCATACACTTTAACCTTGGATTGGGGGGACAAGGAATTTCCCAGTGGCATCCAGGTTGCAAGATGTATTTACTAGTATATAAAATCTCAGAAATACTGAACTACAACTGTCAATAAGTTGTCATATCAAGAAAATAATGTGTAATGGTCATTAAGTATTTATACATTTTCAAAGCAAAACAGAGCTGAATACTTTTCATGCCCTACTCCTAGAAGCACAATGTTATATGTGCAAGCCGATCTATAGATACTTTTTCAGTGCATTAAACATTAATGCAGACTTTTCCTAGGCCTTTGTAGACAACACAAACAGTCCATCACTGCTAGAGTAGATTATAGCACATACAAAAGAGGTGAAGTTATCAGATGAACAGCCAAACCCCCAAAATATCTCTAATGACCACCCAGAAGAACACCTTCTGGATATATTGTTCAGAAGTGCATGGGTTGCGTCTCAGCCTGGCATAAAAAAAGACCAAAGTGTTAAAGACGTGGGGTGGAGGGAAAACTACACAGAATTTTGTGTTATAATACAAAAATAAATAGCATTGCTTATGCTCTTTGAGTGTCATTTTTTTTAAAAAAAAATTACAATAAGATTGAACAATAATTAACATGCTGAAACTGAACTCCGACAAGACCGAGGTACTTCTGGTGGGGGACAAGGGGAGGTTAGGGGATGTTGACCTAGTACTGAATGGGTACATTTACCCCTGAAGGACCAGGTCTGCAGCTTGGGGGTCATTCTAGACTCCCAGCTGTCCATGGAGGCTCAGGTGTCAGCTGTGTGCTGGGCAGCGCTGTATCAACTCCATCTGATACGGCAGCTGCGCCCCTACCTTCCTAATCATCTGCTCCCATCAGTGGTTCATGCCTTGGTCTCCTCTCGCCTAGACTACTGTAATGCGCTCTACGTGGGGTTACCCTTGAAGACGGTTCGGAAGCTACAGCTGGTACAGAACACGGCAGCTCGCCGGCGGGACCACATCACGCCAGTGTTCAAGGAGCTGCACTGGCTACCAGTTGCTTGCCGAGCCGAATTCAAGGTGTTGGGTTTGACCTTTAAAACCCTATACGGCTCCGGTCCAGTCTATCTCAAGGAACGTCTCCAGCAACACCAAGTGGGCTGCGCAATGAGATCTGCCACAGATGGCCTTCTCCTTGTCCCTTCAGCCAGAGCAGCTAGACTGGTGGGGACGAGGAAGAGGGCCTTTTCTGTGGCGGCCCCCGTACTGTGGAACTCTCTCCCGAGTGACCTCCGCCATGCCCCCTCTCTGCTGAGCTTCCGCCATTCATTAAAAACCTGGCTGTTCAGGCGGGAATATGGGGTGGGTTAAGGTTTTTTTTAAATTATAATGTTTTAAATGTATTTTATCTTGTTTTTAGCCTATGTACATCGCCCAGGGTGGCCGGTTGCTGGCCAGATGGGCGATTAATAAATTTAAATAATAAATAAATAATAAATTAATTAATAATTTCATTTACAACTTTAAATACTTGGTGTGTTTTTTTCCTGCCCAGGCCCAATGAAATTAATGGAAATTATACAATAATGATTGCAATCATGTGTTAGAAAGTAATCATAATACGGTATTTTTTTAAAAAAATACTTTCTACTCACTGGTTCACTGCAAGCTATATGAAACTGATGAGTTTATTACACAATTTAAAGCAATGTAGCACCTGTGAATAAGTATATTACCAAGACTTCAAAAGCAGGATCTGTGCCAGAAATTTGGAGGGAAATCTAACTACATTTTTGCTAGTGCAATTTAAATTTTTTGAAGTCTTTTAAATCGTTATTGTATTATTTATTATTGTTGTTATTTTCAACTTGTTTTGAAACTGTTTTTTAAAAACCTGTTTTATTGTGTGAACTGACTTGAGAACCTTTTTTACAGGGTGGCATATAAGCATCATAAATAGTTAAATCATAACTACTGATAATCAGTTAGATCCAGAGGTGTCTTGCAGGAGCCAAAAGCCACTTGCACAGATGCTCCCCCTGATTCCCCCTCCCCAAGCCCTTTCCTATGCCATTCTGGAGGGCCTCCCAAACCTCAGGAGCAAATTTTGGGGGTGTGAAGGCGGTTGCAGTGGGGAAGAGGGGGAAGGAAAAAGCCCCATTGCACAAACAGGAATGATGCAGGGCAGTTTGGTGCCCTAGGCAAAGTTATATTTAGCACCACCCCTCTCGTGCCGGGGGGGCTCCGGAGCAAAGCAGCCGGGAAATGCCTGCTTGCCCAGCACCCCCCCTGCCCACCTGCCAGCTGCCTCCAGCAGCCACTTTCCCCGCTGCCAAGCTGGCCTCGCCCACCGCGCAGCATCTTCGGACCGGTCGCCGCCGCCACCACGCACGCTCCTGACCCGGCCTAGCTCCGGGTGCCGAGGAAAGCCAAGCGCGACCCCAAGCCTGCCCAGCGCCCGCAATCCCCCCCGCACTGACCTGGTGGTGCCTTTGTCGGCGAGGCGGCCAGGCGGGGCAGGAGTGCACCGGCGGCGAGGAAGAGTCGGCCGGAAGGAGCGCAGCATTTCTGCGCCCTCTTCAGCCACGCACCCTAGGCAGCCGCCTAGTTTGCCTAGTGGTAGCGCCGGCCCTGTGCACAAATGGTATTCCATATACACTTCTCTTGATCTAACCTCATGTGAGTGCTGAATGTAAAGCCTTGTTAACTTCTGATTATTTGAGAAAGCACAGAGTATACACAGGCACCTAGCAGTAAAACATGGACATAATCCACTCAGTTGCAAATGTGTGCCTGATCTGATCTTAGAGAGAATACTAACTTAGTAAACTAGTGAGACAAATAGGTCAATACTGACAATATAATAGATTACAAGCCAGAGAAAATATTTGTAGACAAAAATAAAATAAAAGCAACAATACCAGTTGCTGGGTAACAAAAGCAAGGGAGGGTTATTGCCTTCATGATCAGCTTGTGCGCTTCTCATAGACATCTGGTTGGCTTCTCCTAGGGAATAAAGGTAGGAGAAGGGGGGGCAAGTTGGGGACTGCTCCCCAGGATCTCCCTATTTACTAGAGGAGTGCTACTTCTCAAGCCTTAAGGTCTGTTGGAGTGGCTTGGTTCATTTGCCCACCATTATTAATGATTAGATTGGTGGGCATGAGGGACAGGGAATTCTCAGCTTTGGCCTATCATTTGTGGAACTTCCTCCCCCAGCATATATGGTTGTCTCTGTCCATGTTAATTTTCATGCAAGCCCTTAATACTTTTTTTAAATTTCAGACTGCCTTTGGTTAAGGAGGGGTTTTAGTATTTCATACTGAGGTTTTAGCTTTTTATTGTTTATCTTGCTGGCTTGAATGTGTATTTTCAAAGTTGATTGTTATAGCTTTTTGTGCTGTCTTTTAATTCTTGCTTTGTTTCATAAGCCACTTTGGAAGCAACATCCAGGCCCTGCCTCTATGTGTCTCCACTCCAGCTTGTGCTTCTCACAGAGCTGTCCAGAGTGCTATCTGCATCCTGAACTCCTGTCTTGCCTTACCAGAACCTGGATTTCCTGGACTTTGCCCTACTTTGCCTTGCCTGGTTCTGCTTTGCTGGAACTTGAACTCTTGCCCTGAACCCCCTGCTTGAACCAGATCCCTCATACTGTGCAGACTATCACTTGGAATAAAACAAATGTACTGAATGCAATAAATATAAAGGATCTCCAACTTCTACCTTATTTCATCTTATCATTAAAGCTCTTCAAGCATCCCTCCCTATCTCACTGCATCTGAAAAAGTAAACAAAAAATATACTACCTTATTAATCATAGAATCATAGAATCATAGAAAAGTAGAGTTGGAAGGGGCCTACAAGGCCATCGAGTCCAACCCCCTGCTCAATGCAGGAATCTAGGTCAAAGCATCTCTGACAGATGTCTGTCCAGCTGCACCTTGAATGCCTCCAGAGTGGGAGAGCCCACAACCTCCCTAGGTAGTTGATTCCATTGTCTTATTGCTCTGACAGTCAGGAAATTTTTCCTGATGTTTAGGTGGAATCTAGGTTCCTGTAACTTGAGCCCATTATTCCGTGTCCTGCAAACTGGGATGAACGAGAAGAGATCTTTGCCCTCCTCTGTGTGACATCCCTTCAAATACTGGAAGAGTGCGATCATATCTCCCCTCAGTCTCCTCTTCTGAAGGCTAAACATGCCCAGTTCTTTCAGTCTCTCCTCATAGGGCCTTGTTTCCAGTCCCTTTATCATCCTTGTTGCCCTCCTCTGAACCCTCTCCAGTTTGTCTATGTCCTTCTTAAAGTGAGGTGCCCAGAACTGGACGCAGTACTCAAGATGAGGCCTAACCAGTGCCGAGTAAAGGGGAATTATCACTTCCCGCAATTTGGAAGCTATACTTCTATTAATACAGCCCAAAATTGCATTTGCCTTCTTTGCAGCCACATCGCATTGCTGGCTCATATTCAGTTTGTGATCTACCACAATTCCAAGATCCTTCTCACTCGTAGTATTGTTGAGCCAAGTGTCCCCCATTCTGTAACTCTGCATTTGGTTTCCTCTCCCTAGGTGCAGCACTTGGCATTTATCCCTATTAAATTTCATTCTGTTGTTTTCGGCCCAGCGCTCCAGCCTATCGAGGTCACTTTGAATTTTGTTTCTGTCTTCCAGAGTATTAGCTGTTCCACCCAACTTTGTGTCATCTGCAAATGTGATAAGCATTCCCTGTACCTCCTCATCCAAGTCATTAATAAAAATGTTGAAGAGCACCGGGCCCAGGACCGAGCCCTGTGGTACCCCGCTCGTTACCTCTCCCCAGTTTGAGAAGGAACCATTGATAAGCACTCTTTGAGTCCGATTCTTTAGCCAATTGTGGATCCACCTGATAGTTGTTCCATCTAGCCCACTCTTAGCTAGCTTACTAATCAGGATATCATGAGGCACTTTGTCGAAAGCTTTGCTGAAGTCCAGGTATATAATGTCCACAGCATTCCCACAGTCCACAAGGGAGGTTACAATGGGAAAATTGGTACATGAGTAAGTGCCATGATGACTAAGTATGTCATCCCTGCAATCCCCGCAAATGCTCTGGTGTCAAGTTACAAAGATTCTCCATCTAATTCTCCATTTCTTCCTGTTAGTACAGCTCTCTAACTGGACCTGCAGACAGGATTCACAACATTTTCTACATGAGGAATCCTATATTCTGGTTGAGAGAAATTACTCAGAGCAGCTGAAGTGAACTATGTGTGATTCATTATTTTTTGGACTGAGAAATATGAATCTCAAGTATTCAGTTATAGTTGCTAGATTACTGATCATTGATTATTTGCTACTAAGAAACTTGACTAGTGGGATTTAACTACACTTGTAATCAGTTTATAAATGGATGGGTAAGCAACATATGTCTGGGAAGATATATGTTGTTTATCCATACACGGCACATGGTTAAACTGAGGAATTCACTTCCACAAGTGAAATGTGTATTTTCCCCAACAAAAAATGTGCATTTCCCCCCATAGGCTAAAGTGTGAAAATGTGGATTTGGGGGGAATTTGTGCACATGAGCATTTTTGGAAGTGTGCATTTGCACAAGTGAGCATTTTCAAACGCAAGTGCAGGAAATTGCAAAAATTTCCCAAGAATTACATTCCTGCTCAGGTTTGCAGTTGCAAACAGGACATGTTCGCATGATTTGCAAACAAGAATAAAATCCTTGTACATCCCTATAATAAGGACAGCCTTCAAACATGCCATCATCTGCTCCATTTAAAAAAAACACCTTCCCAACAGTCAAACTAGCTTTTTACTTTTGCTTCAAAATTCCTGGAGACTGTTCCCTCCTGCTGTCTTGACCTTCTCTCTTCCATCTCCACTCTTGATCCCCTACGATGGGGGTCGGCAACCAGTTTTAGGTGGGGGCTCACTGGGCCCTTCCCAGGACAGAGAAGGGGACTTGACCAGTGATGGAAGGGACTTCATCAGTGCAGCCGCTCCTCCCAGTGCCAGCCAGGTCCCGGGCACTGCATGAACAGATTTAGCCATCCCCACCCCAGTTATTATCTCCAATGTGAAATAACAGCAGGGATTCCTCTAGATCAGGGCTCTCCAACCTTGGGTCCCCAGATGTTGCTGGCCTACAGCTCCCAGCATACCCAGCCAGCATGGCTAATGGCAAGGGATTCTGGGAGTTGTAGTCCAGCAACATCTGGGGACCCAAGGTTGGAGAGCCCTGCTCTAGATAATAGCCTCCAAGATCTGCCTCCTGTAGGAATCCAAGGAGATTCTGCAGGCTGGATAGGGAACACCTCGGGCCTCATTAGGCCAAGATCACAGATAACCTTCTCACTGCCAAATCCAAAGGTTTTGGCTTTACACTTGTGCTCCTTCGCCTCTCTGCTGCCTTTGATACAGTTAGTCAATCTTTCCTGCTTGACTCTCTGCCATAACATCATGTGACTTTATTTTTACCTGGTTCTCCTCCTGTCAGATCATTCATTCAATGCTTCCATTGGGGAAAGCGTCTCCTCTGTGTTGCCCTCTCTCTTTGGGATCCCCAAGAATTCTATTCTATTCATATTCATTGTGATTTTATGTTAGTATTTCATTGTATTGCTCTCCTGTCTTATTTTACTGTGACTGTTTTATTAAATAAAATAGTAAATAAAATATTTAGGGCCAATAATTCACTGCTAGAATGTACCATGCTATAGTGGATTTAATTCTGAACTGTCATAAGAAAGTTTCAAAAAATGGTTCTGATATGGAGTTGGTAAAGAACAGGACTATCTCATAAGAGGAAGATGCTTAAGATGCCTTCCCTGTCTTTCATTCTTTACAAATTAGGTATTTTGTATAGGTTTGATTACAATGTAGTAGGTTAAGAGAGATCCACTCTAACAGCAGAATAATGGAACTGGTGAGAGGGCCTTCTCAGTGGCTGCTCCAAGGCTCTGAATCTCCTTGCCAAGGGAGATTTGGCCATCTCTGATGACATTCCACCAGCTTGCAAAGACATTTTTATTTAGGCAGGCCTTTGGCCCATAAGCTGACTTGTAGATATGTTGTAATCGTTTTAGCTATTATACAAATTTAATAAATAAATAAACATTAAGTATGGCATATACATGTCAATATAAAAAGAATCACAATTTAAAATTATTTATAGTTGGTATATGACACCACAGAAAATGAATAAAATCTATAAAGTAAATACTTTTGGTTATTGTAAGAGTATGTCATGCCTCAAGCCTAGTTTGCCACAGACCTCCGTGAAGTCTATGTTGGACCCAGATAGGGTAATGGTCACATGAGCCAGAAAATGGAGATGTAGTCACAGAAAGGCTGGTGGTCATATACCAGGTTGAGGACATAAGATGAGGTGAGGCTGGGAAAGGCAGATATAAGGTAAGGTGTGGTGAGACAAGGAAGGTAAGTTAAATGAGGCTTATTTCTGGGTAAGGGTGTATAGGATTGCATTAAATGCTATCTTCATGAGGGAGGGGAATGAGAAAGAAAATAAAACCACAAGCGGAATAATATTAAATTAGCTATTTAAAAATTGGAGTAATGATAGAGAAAATTCACCTTTCAGGAGAAGCCACTACTCGGCTTTCAAAAAGATTTCTTTGTACTTGAGAAACAATGAGAAGGTCTTTGATTCAATATAGCATTTACTGAGGTTTGACTTTATATCATCTAAATGCTTTCAGTTTTTAAGCAAATGTATTGTTAAATTACCCATATAATTTTTCCAGAAGTTATTATTATTTTTTATTGTTAATTTCATTAACACTTCACTGTAATGTTGGTTGTATATAAGTGGTTATAAGGGTAATTGTAATTATAATTAATACAATTAATAAGAAATGTCCATATTATTTTAGTGCAAGTTTTCTTAAAAGGGTGTAATCACCGAATTAAAACAATAACAGAACTAACCAAACTAGAGGCCAGAAAAAGACCATTTCGTTCTTTCAAACTAATGGCAATGGCTCCCTTATGGCAAAGCAAAAATGGGATTCTGCAAATGGAGTTTTCTGACTGCTCACACAAGAGGCTGCTGCTGGGGGAAGAGGGTGCCCCACATCTAGTGCGTCTGGTTGAGCTTCATTCCAGATATCTGGAAGCATAGCATCAAATTACACATTTGCTGTTACCTTCATGGAACTCTCCCTTTCTTCCTGTGAGGTGTAAATATGTAGGTATAATCTTCCTCTACCCCACTGTGTATATCATCTTAACATGGACACCACACCACATCCTGAAAAGTTTAAATAGAATCCCATTTACTAAATCAGACTGCCCATGGAAATCTATTTCCTGATCTTTGGATTTTGCTATTTTTAACTAATATTGAAGTTCAATAACATCAAAAATGAAGCTTGTCATTCATTCAAAAAATCATTGCGGTAACCCACCTGGAGCCTTTGAGGATTAAAAAACAAATAACTAAGTGTACAGCAAAAAACACTAAGTGCATGTAAATTGATGCAGATATTCTATTACTGCAATCTGCAGAAATGAAATTAGCCTCAAACAAGTAAAAAATGAGTGCAAATGCTTATTTTTCCCACTTAAACAATAGCATTTTTCAAATAAAAAGAGAAAAAAAGACTTAAGAGTGTTTGTAAGTCCACTTTGACAGAACTGTGTGTTGGATATGACTTTCACAGTCTACTGGCAGTTTGTAGGAAAGCCACCACACCTGTGACTCTGCTGTTGATTAATGAGTCTTTCAGCTTATCGCTACCATCTGAAGAAGGGCCATGGCCTTTCCAAGCTTCACTGGTTCATTCGCTTTCAACTGCAGTCCTACCCTGCTAGCTTCTATACAGAAAACCACACCTGGTTAAAGCAAATGAAAACCTCAATATGTCATTTCTAGACAAGTCTAAAAGGATGTAAAACTAGACAAAAGATGTATTCAAGCAACATGAATACAGTTTTGTCATAACCTGTCAATCTAAAGACTAATAAAAAAAAATCTTTCCTCAGTGACATATTTCATATTGCAAACTTTTGGAGTGACAATACTCCGTTCTTTCTTTACTATAATGTGCAGGTCTTACCTCAAAGGGTTTTGCCCCATGGAAACAAGTTTGCTGCTGAATTCAGAAGAAATCCTATCCAGAAAAATGGGCCATCTAAGTACTTAAATAATATTTGATTCTAAGAGGATTGATGGAACCACCCATAAAATATATCCCACTTTTTAAGGCCTTTTAAAACCTCTTCCTCACCTTTGCCCTATTTCAACTTTGCCCTATTTCAACAAATATTCCATCGCTCATTTATCAAAACCTTTCTAGTCTTGCTTGCTGCCAATATGTATGTAGTGTCATATTCTACATACTTTTTAAAAAAGTTCTGGCTTGGAAAAAGAGATTCTAAGAATATAGGGATAGTGTTGATTTTTGTGATTCACTTTATGTGCCAGTGCATAAGGTACACCAATGCATATGATGGCCACTATTGGAAAATGTATAGATGTTCACATGTGGCAACATTAATAAACCATATTCTTTTACGTAATACCATGCCATGGTGAACTAATCCTACATGTAGGTCAAGTTATACTAAGAAAGGAGTAATGATATTTAATGTATTTACTTATTATTACATTCATATTCCACTGTTCCCCCAAGCAGCTCAAGGCAGTACACATGGTTCTCTTCATCCCTTTTATCCCCACAACAAACCTGCAAGGTAAGTTTGGCTCAGAACAAAGATGAGTACGGGGAGACAAGATAGAGCTGTATAAAACTATGCAGGGTGTGGAGAAAGTGGATAGGGAAAAGTTTATCTCATAATGCTAGAACCTGGGGACATCCCATGAAGCTGAATGGTGGGACATTCAGGATAGATAAAAGGAAGTACTTCTTCACATAACGTGTAGTTAAACAGTGGAATTCGCTACCACAAGATGTAGTGAAGGCCAGCAAGTTGGATGGCTTTAAAAGGGGATTAGACAAATTCATGGAAGATAAGGCTATCAATGGCTACTAGTCCTGATGGCTATATGCTACCTCCAGTATTTGAGGCAGTGCTGGTGTCAACTGTAGGCATGGATGGGCACTTGCTAAGGGCCCACACCCCAGCAGGGGCCTACTGAAAAAAGCCCCCTGGACTTGCTCCTTCTCTTTGCCAACAACAACAATCTTTATTACAGTCAATAGACCATTCCTCACACAATATAGTACAGACAAACAGCTCAGTTAATTAGACACGTGAAAATGGGAAGTCAAACATAATCTGGTAAAGATAGCCTGGTTCAGAAATTTGGCCACTTGCTCAGTGATTATCTTATCAGAGCTGCTGAGTAATAAAGTTATTAAAAATTCCGTAGGGTGCCCAGGAAAAGACCGTAGAATAGGGTAGATCAGGTCTTTCCTGGCCCTATCGTAGAAGCTGAAGGAAAGTAAAACATGCTGTATGAATTCTACCTCAAAGTTATTACATGGGCAGCATCTTTCAGAAAGTGAAGTTCCGTTATATCTGCCATCCAGCGATTTAGAAGGGAGAGCATTAAATCTTGCTAATGAGAATGCTCTCCTAAATTTGGGAATCGTCTGCCAGCATAGATAAGGCAGCCCCTCCTTGCTAAAAAAAAAAAGCTGGCAGACCCAAGGATAGAGGAGAGCAGGGGCCCCTGGCAGCTCCCTGTAATTCTTGTAAATCAATGTCCAACAACCTCTGTTTCACAGTTGATTTAGAACTAATTCACTAGATAATAACATATCTGGTGAAAGCCCTACCAAGATGGAGGTGTGACAAAGGACAAGTAACCTGCCCAAAAGACTGGGTACAAGGCAGAGGTTGGGTCTGAGCCTCAAATTCACTAAATAACTCCTTTGAACCCGTTTTTCAGCATCAGTAGAAACCTATTTCAGAGCAAAATGTATAATCATCATCAGAAGAAGAAGAAGAAGGAAAAAGTGGGGTAGGGCACCAAGAAATGTGTCCAGGGGTGCATTGGAGCCCACAGGCACCATGTTGCCTACCCCTGAGTTAGAGTGTTGGATTTGGACTGGGGAGATCCAGGTTCACATCCTCACTCATCTACTGGGTGACTTTGGGCCAGTCATTCTATCTCATCTTAACATAAGAACATAAGAAGAGCCATGCTGAATTGGACCTAAGGCTCGTTCAGCATTCTGTTCACACGGTGACATCTAGCTGCTTGTGAGAAGCCCACAGGTAGGACCTGAGTGCAGTAGCATCCTCCTGCTCATGTTCCCCAGCATACAGCGGCATACTGCCTTCAATCAGTGCTGGCTGCAGATTTTTGAAGGCCTTGGAACAAGACATCCCCAATGAGTCTGCTCCCTCATGAGCCAGACTTCCCAGCATCAGCCCATCCCTACCCTCACTGAGTGTACCTTCTCACTGAGAAGCTCATTGTCATCAGCTGCTCATCCTCTTTTTCATCATTGCTACCACTTGATTGCTTGACAGGCAAAGAGTCATTGAGCATGTAGACAGTAGCATGTGTGAACAGTATGCTGGACTAGATGTACCCTTGGTCTGATCCAGCATGGCTGTTCTTATGTTCTTATCTACTGCTTCTCCTTCTCAGTACCACCAGTGTCTGGGCCAGAATGAGAGTCAGGTGAACAAGCAGGTTGCAATGGCAAAGAGAAGGTGGGTGCATTAGGCTTGTGAAAACGAGCCTCGCGGGGCAGAAACGAGGCCGAAATTGGCCCCGCTCATGCCCGGTGAGGCCTTACCTTGGTCTTCGGGCGGCTCACCCTCTCCGCAGCAAGGCGCCCGTGCGGTCCGTTCCGTCCCGTCACTTCCAGGACCAGAAATGATGTAACGGAACCCTGCGCCAGTGGCGCGTTCTGCACCTGCGCAGGGTCCCGTTGGGTCATTTCTGGTCTCAGAAGTGACGGACGGGGCAGAAGACGCCCGATCGAGCGGCGCAGAGAACCTCTCCGCGCCGCTCAGAAGATCGGGTCGGGTCGGCGCTCCCGCAGAGAATCGGGTCGGGGGTGCGACCCGGCCTTGGAGGCAAGTCTAGATGCAATAACCTGCTTCTTTTTTTTCTAGGGGTGGGAAATTCCTTCCAGCAGTTGTCCAGGTTTTTAAAGCAAAAATTGTCTCACAGATACTATATTCTAAATGGCCTAGGGGAGATTTGCATACCCACCCCTATTGGCCCCTGCAGGAATTCATACGAACATTCTAAGTGTCGTATGGGCTATTTGCATAACTGCTCCTATTGGCTCCTGCAGCAATTATGAGGTGAGGCCGATTTGCAGAACTGCTCCCCTGTTGTTTTGCCCATCATCATCATCATCATCATCATCATCATCATCATCATCATCATCATCATCATCATCAGGCGATCACTCGTGACTGAGTAAGATTGTCTTCCAGGATAAAAATTTACAAAAAGGAAATTTTAAAAGGAGGAAATCCTAAAGAAAAATTGTGTAGACTCTAGCGATGGGTCCGTAAGTGACTGTGGAGGCCAATTCTAGATCCACACAGTTTCCCACAGTGAGGACACAGGTTACCAGATGGAAGATGGTCCTGTAAAGGATTCGTTTGACGTGCTTTTCGCTTAGCACGTTTCTCCCTTTCATCTTGCACTCGGGCTTCTTCAAAGACCATAGAACCTTTGTGAAAGGCCAACCTCCAGTTAGATCGTTCATGGGCCAGAGCTTCCCAGTTTTCGATGTTTATATTGCATTTTTTTAGATTAGCCTTAAGAACATCTTTAAACCTCTTATATTGACCACCGATATTCCGCTTTCCATCCTTGAGTTGGGAATAAAGTAACTGCTTTGGGAGACGGCAGTCAGGCATTCGAACAACATGACCGGTCCACTGAAGTTGGTGTTGGCGTTGAAGGATCATTTTGCCCATAGGAGATATGAGAGTGGGGCAATTTTGCCCCCTTTTTTCACCCCCTTAGGGACGAAATTTCCAAAAATCCTTCCTTAGTGGGTGTCTACGTCATAAAACTATGTTCCTTCAAAATTTCACGTTCCTAGATTAAACGGTTTGAGCTGGGCGTTGATGAGTCAGTCAATCAAAAATCAGTCAGTCAGTCAGGACTTCTTCTATATATATGTAATCATACTCTTGCCAGCTGTCATTTGAATTAGTGGTGGCAAACTCCCTTGGCTTCATTCAGAATTGGGCTTGGAAAACAGAGCTATTATCTTTAAAAGGTAGGAAAATGAGCTGTTTTCTTATTAGTTCATTTTTCCTGTGATCAGTTCTGAATCTGGAAACCTTGTCACACTCCTGATGACATCATCAGAATTGGCACAAGGTTTAAACATTCCCCAATCCCTTTGAATCCCTAAACCCCTACCCTGCTAGCCCATCTCTCAGATTTACCTGGATGCAGGGCAGCGGTGGTGACTTCTCTGGAAGCCTCTGTTCAAGGCCTCCCTCCTTGCTACTAGAACATTAGAGCTTTCCAGGCCAGGTATGAAAGACTCTGGGAAATGTTGTTCTCCAGGGTGCCCGAGTTGTTCTCTCAGAAGCCCTGGGGAACAACACTTCCTAGGTCTCCTTGTGCCTGGGATGCTACCAGCCAGCCAGCAAGAAAGAAAAGAAGTACCGGTATTTGTTAGCAGTAAGGAGAAACAGTTGCTCAGAAACCCCAATGTGAGCCAGGCCCAAATTTGGAAGGATATGGGCATGTTTTGTTACTGGGGTGAGAATGTTCAGACTGGGGAGTTCATATTCCAAACTCCCCAGTTCTGAGTTCATCCCCATCTCTATTAAGACTCACCTGCCACAAATATCACTAATAGTGATATTTGTGGCAGGTGAGTCTATTTATAGCATATCCCTTCTTTACCCTATTGCCTTTTTAAAAAGTGAAAAAGCAATGTGACACCTCTTTTTTCTACACTAACTGATAGACATTTTTAATGCTATAAAAAGGTACTTCTGCATGCTCAGTTGAACTTGTGCATAAACTTTTAAAATGCATTATAATAAAAGAGATTTTAGGCGTGTTGATGGAACAAGATTTTAAAACAGCATTTTCTGAATATACGGATAATCAACAACACAATAAACATTATAAATGTAAACAATTTCTCCATAAATAGCTCACCATATGGCTACCATTCACAACAGATGCTGTCTGTGTATCCACTAAAATATACATGATTTATTCAGTTTTGCTCTGCGATAATTCTAAACAAGACAAAATAATTTTACTTTATAGTAGTTACACTAAAGTTTTACAGGTGGCCTGGCTAGAATATGTAATTATGTAACTATTGATTTGGGAAAGAAATATTAGAACTTTGTCCAACCACAGCCATCATAAATATATTATGCAAGGAAACAGTCTTTACTAAATGTAAACCACAGAATTTTGCATAATAGCCGAATCCTAGGACTTGGCAGCATAGTTATTTCAGAATGGCAGAACCTATTTGAAGTTAGCTATCCTCTACTACAGCTGAAATTACATATTAAAATAGAAAAATTGAAATTTTAGTATTTCTCAAATAATGTGATTTGAAAATTTGATTACACTTTACACTCAACCCTCTCAATATTGTTTTACATTTCAATTCAAAAAGTTTTGTTCTAACTGTAAACCTAATGCTGTCTGATCCTCTCACACAGAGGTCAACTTTCCAGAATGTTACTGTAACTGCGCTAAAGCATTTTTTTAGTCAGTGCACCAGTTGGGTTCAGAATGTAGTTGTATCTCCTTGTTCTTATAGAACAGATCTCACATTGCCCATGCTTTCTCTCTACAATATAAAAATTTGCTTCACCACAAACAGAACCTGCACCATTTATTACACTATCACTTAACATAACTTTGGCAGTCTGTAGTAACATGCTACATGTGAATTAGGAGTTGTGCACACAGTGCGGCAATTACATGATTGCTTTGCTATTTTCATTTATTTTATTTCATTTATTATATTCCTATACTGCCCAATAGCCATAGCTCTCTGGGCAGTGTGGCTATAAACACAAATCCTTCATAGACGTACTTAACCCACATTCTTCACATACCAATTTGTTCATCTGACCTGAGCACTAAAAATAGTATACACTGAAGATATCAATGCATGACTACCTCAGCTTTCATCTTTTCCTAATCAGTTACCGCTCTATCCGGACTGATGCACTAGGGAGGGCCCCCTCAATAGCACACAAGTGGAAACTTTATCCCTAACCCTTTTGAACCCTACCATATTTATTTCCCCCAGTTTTTGTATTTTTTAGGTTTGTATTAGGAGAATCAGAAGGCAACGTCACTTATGCACAGGGGTGTATATCTGATATCTCCAATTTCTGTTGATGCCCCCTTCCAGGTACATCTCCATTATACATCCTACATCATTTGAAAGGTCGCCTTATCCTCAGGAGCATATTTTGAGGAGAGCAAAATTGGCTGTAGTGGAAAGAAGGCAGGAACTTCACATTTAAACTTTTAACCCATTAGTTTAAAATATGATTGCCAAATTGCTTTGCATTTTATCTCATAAAGGACTTCAGTGCAGAACACAAAGCTTACAGAACTATAGAGAAACTCCTGCCCGCCTTGCCCCCAAATGCCATTACCTGTGTGCCAGTAGTGCCCTGAAGGTCATCTTATTTAGTCCCAGATAATTTGGCAGCAAATTTGACCAATCCCATTTCCATTCAGTAATGGTGAGCTGTTGATGTATAAGAAGAAGGTATTGTTAGTTATTAATCAGAGTTAATATGATCAGTAAATTAAAGCTCCAGCTGTGATAAACTAACTAAGGAGGGGGGGGGCTGGAACAAGAACTTAGACAGATAACATCCATCATGTCCACAGAAAAAGGGTTTTATTGTAATAAGACAGCAATTAATTTATAAATCCATTTGGGGATGTAGCCATTATTTATATAAAGATAAATCAATTTTTGAATCGTTATTCTTCCAACTGTTAATGGCATTTTGCCAAACCACTTTCTCTGAAAGCCTGACTCAGTTTCAAAGCAAAATAATTGTCAACTTTTTATGTATTGTAGCAATTTACATTTTTTCACTATCAGCACAAAGTTTATCAATAGGAAAACCTTCATGTAACTGGAATCAGGGGTGTATGCTCTATCTTAATTAGTGTGATATTTTACTTGTCTACTGTTATGTGAGTCAGTCCAGTCACCAGATGATTATTATAAATTTCTATAAATATAAACAGTGCTAACTCATATAATGTTCTCTAGCTTATATAATTCATTTTTTTCAGAAATTGTCAAATTATTATATACAAGAAATTATGACATACAAAACAATACTTGTGACTGTATAACATTAATGGTATTATGAAATAATAGCAAAAATATATGTAAGAGATGACTGGAGAGACACTATACTCCTCATAAAGTGTTCCTTTGGTAAAGGCTATTCCTGAGAATCAGAGGCAGGGGGCAAGGTTTGCCCCACCACAAGGATATCCCCTGGTGGGGCACTTAACTTTTCTCCATGCAAACAAGTGGTAATAATTCAATTATAGATGAGAAAG
Source organism: Shinisaurus crocodilurus (assembly GCA_021292165.1). NCBI lineage: Eukaryota > Metazoa > Chordata > Lepidosauria > Squamata > Shinisauridae > Shinisaurus > Shinisaurus crocodilurus. The sequence goes on from CM037877.1 coordinate 49,091,320, forward strand.
TAAATATGTACTCAGGAACCAATTGCAACCATTTTGTTCCTTTGAACTCAATGGAAACTACAGTAATACCTTGGATTGCAAGTAACTTGGTTTGAGAGCGTTTTACAAGACAAGCACATTTTTAAATATTTATTTAATATTTTTTTACTTGATATACAAGCGACGTCTTGCAATACAAGTACTGTAGTACGGCTTAAATTAAAAATCTCTGTACAAATTTTTTGGGGGGGATTTCCTTTTGATATAAGAGTGTTTTGGATTACAAGCACGTTTCCGGAACGAATGATGCTCTCAATCCAAGGCATGACTTTACTGACAGTCCCATTCCTATCTGGATAGTGCCATTCCTTAATTTGCATAGCCACACCTATGCCATGGCTCAGTAGTAGAGTACATGCTTTGCATGCAGAAGGTTCCAGGCTCAATCCCAGGCATCTCCAAGTAGGGCTAGGAAAGAGTCCTGCCTGAAATCCTGGAGAGCTGCTGCCAGTCGGTGTCGATAATACTGGGCTAGATGGATCATTGGTCTGACTCAGTATAAGGCAGCTCTCTATGTTGCTATTTCTTGGTCATACTAATGAGTAAGTCACTTTCTTAGCACCCAGAAGGAAGCACAATCAAGTATGGATGTGTGTGGATGGAGTGTTTGTGTGTGTGAATGACGTGTGAGTGTGTGTGTGTGTGTGTGTGTGTGAGAGAGAGAGAGAGAGAGAGAGAGAGAGAGAGAGAATGGCTTTGGCGTTGCACACTTTTGGCTTTGGCCTTGCCTTCCACTGACATGTGGCCCTTAGAAGGTTACCTACAATGGACTGCAGCCATCAGGCCGAAAAAGTTTCCCCATCCCACCCCAAAACAAGCAAGCAAACTAGAATATGGAGAATAAGTAATAATTTTACAATCATTTCAGCAGTGAAAACATGACAAATGTCAGTTAGTAGCGAACTGAATAATTTATTTGAAATGAACAAGTTTTTGTCCATTCATCTTGCAGGTTTTGCCCATCTTGCCCACTGTTTGGCAAGTGTTATAGAGGTTATGCCAAGGCCCACTCCAGAAACTCTATGCATGAGAATGATACATTGCCTCACAACAGTTTTTTGGACACTGAAATTTGGCAGTTTAGCTTCATGAGTATCTCAGGAGCATCAGACAGCTATACTAATAGTGTGCTGAGGCCCTGCCAACATATCCCCTATGCTATACTTCCCTGCTAAGTCTCAGCCGTGGAAGGAATCCAAGGAAGAGTCACTTGGGGGGGATTGGTTCTGAGTGGTCAACTTCAGTTATTTTAGCAACAGGTGGAGTGGTACTCTTATTGTCTTTGCTTTGTTCTTCTTCTCTCTTCTTTCCATAAAGCAGATTATGTGGGATGAATTAGTAGGTTATTGCATGAAAGATATTACTTGGGGCAGTGGGTGCACTAGTGACTACATGTTCCTCAGAGCTCTGAGCCCTGTGATTCTATTAAATGTCTAATGTAGTTAGCCAGATGCCACAGAGCAACTGATGACAAAGTCCACCATTATTCTTTATCTCTATTATCTGATAATTAGAAATAGACTGTATGTGCATATGGATGCTGTGCTTTTGGCAATAAATGGTTATTCTGCATAGATTTCCCTAATTCTTTTTTAAAAGCCACTTAGGACTTTTTGTGATCAACATCACAAACACCTGGGGATAATGGATTTCATGGGTTATTTATGCATTGTGAAAAACTACCTGCTTTGTTTTTACTGGTTTTAAACCTATTGCCTATCAATTGTAGTAAATGAGCTTCAGTTCTCAGATTTCATGGAAGGGTTAATAATTCTGCATTATTATTATATTATAATAATTATATATTATTACATATATATAACATATATAATTATTATATATTCATAATATTATAATTACATATAATTCACTCACTCCAAACTGCTAATGATTTTATAATTGAAGAGGATTCAAAACAGAATCAAAACAGGGGGCGAAATCCAACACATCTCCCCATAACTCTGGTAAACAGGAAAGTTTAAGGGGAAATGAATAGGTTTAAGAGAACTAAAATAATTTATGATGCCTCAGTTTTACAGAAATATTTACCGGGGTTTCACGTAACGTTAATATTTATTTATTTAAAGCATTTGTATCAAGCCTCTCAACCATAGTTTCCAAGACAGTGTGGCGTAGTGGTGAGAGTGCTGGACTGGGACTCAGGAGATCCGGGTTCTAGTCCCCGCTCTGCCATGAAACTCACTGGGTGACTTTGGGCCAGTTACTGACTCTCAGCCTAACCTACCTCACCGGGTTGTTGTGAGGATAAAATGGAGAGGAGCAGGATTATGTAAACTGCCTTGGGTTCCTTGCAGGAAAAAAGGTGGGGTATAACTATAATAAATAAATAAATAAATAAATAAGACGGCTCACAACAAAAATTAAAAAAAAACATTATCAGAATATCCATGGGTAAAAGAGGCAATCCCATAGAGCAATCCCACAGAGGGTCCTGCTGGTGGAAGGGAGTGAGGCAATTTTCATCAATCACTGCAGCCCCCAACACTTCCACCCACACTGTTCTAGGGGTCCTGCAACCCTCCAGAAAAGATTTTTTGGGGGAAGAGGGAATCAGCAAAAATAATCTCTCCCCACCTTCCACCAAGGGAGGCTTCCCATCAGCAGAGTTCTGCTCACAGGAATTTAGGATCCAAGCCTAAAATGGTTAAGAGCCTGGGTGTACAGCAAAAACTTCTACCATCAAAGAGGATACAAAATCAAGGGGGTTGCACAGGTAGGTGACACAACAAAAAAGGCCCAATTGCCAGTTGCCACACTCCTCACCACATAGGGTGGGGCACTATGAATAGGGATTTTGATGAAGACCCTTAAGTTCATATGTTTTTTAAAAACTATTTTATGGTTGCATTTTATAATATCAATGTATTGGATTATTTTTATACACTACCTTGGGATTCTCAGTATAATAAAATAAAAATAAAAAAGAATCAAAGTATTCTGGTATTTGTCCACAGTCTGATAATAAGGTAGTACAGTAAAAGTTCCTGCATTCCAATATAACTATTACTTGTCACTTGCAGATTAATAGAGCATTGCAATCCTGTCACACAGCAGAAGAATTCTGCCCTGAGTTGTCATCATCTGAAGGTCTTACGCTACTACAGCATTAATGAATGGAGGAGAGAGCTGTAACAGACATGATAAAACTATTATCTGCATTCCAAATTAAGCCCTAGTTCGGAGCAGTTACTGCTGCAGTTACTGTGGTTCCCTGACAGTTCTAAAAAAAAGCCTGAGAGGGCTGCTGAATGGGATGGAGTGAATGGGGCCACTTTAGGTACGGGTATAAGTTCCCCTGGTGCTGGCACCCCATTTGCTCTGTCATGTTCTGCCACCTCTAAGGTGGGGTTTTTGTTTTTTAGGTTAAAAAAAAGCTGTATGGAAAATTTGTGCATTTTTTTTACTGGGAAATATAAACAAATTTAATAGCTGCAAAGTAAATGGAGGGGAAATATATGCACATTTCATGTCTGGGAAGTAAATAGAGGGCAAATTTGTGTTATATTTTCCCTCCATTTACTTCCCACCCATGAGATTTGAGCATATTTTCCAGTTTAAAAAAAAAAAAAAAAAGCACAAATTTTCTAGACAGTTAAACAAAAAACCCTGCCTTAGAGTTGGCAGAATGGGATGGAGCAAATGGGGTGCCAGCTCCAGTGGGACCTACACCAGCCGTAAGTGGTCCCATTCACTCCATCCCATTCAGCCACCTTCTCCGGGTGTTTTTTAGAACTGTCAGGGAACCACAGTAAACAGCAGCAATAACTGCTCTGAAAAAGTCACAAAAGGGGAAAGTTAATATCTCCCATTTCTGGAGTAGCTAGACCCAGGGAAGTGTCAAAAATGTGGAGGGCACTGAGAACTGTCAGTTGAACACCTGAAATCCATAGGATTCTATGGCTAAGGGGGATATCTTGTTGCCACCCCCTTATGGTGCACCTACCTCTACTGCTTTCCCCCCTTTACCAGTGATTTTCAATTGACAGCTCTGCAACTGTGCACATCAGCCTATATGTAGTCTCCACTTGTCAGTTTCCTTAGGAACTGCACTTCCCTCCCTTTGTTAGCTGAAACTTACAAGGACATCGACCAGGCAGGGCTACATATATCAGAGAGCTGTAAGTGCACGCACTTGCACACCTCCAAAAGATACCCCCCCCCGCAAAAAACCAAACACCACTGCACAATTTTCTGCCCCCCCCCAAAAATAAATTGTGCAATTTTTGAGGCTCTGGACACACACACCCATTAGCAGCAAACAAAAATAGGAACAGGGAGGGGAAGACAAGATGGGTTCTGCCACAAAGGACACGGGGATACTGGCTGGAGGACTGAGGGGGAAGGAGGGGAAGAACAACCCACGGTGATTCCAGCTGTCGGGCACACTGTGTGGGTTGTTCCTCAAACAAACCACCCACCATAGCCGATAGTATGGTAGTTAGGGCAACATGGGGGGGAAAGGCAACTCTCCAACTTAAGGTGAATGTCTCTGAAGCTTAATTAGCTTAATAGGCATTTTTCATGAATACTATTATGAATGTTTTATTTGAAATATATAATAAGAAACAAATAATTGTGCACTGAATGTTCTCCCATGAAGATTTTTGTACCAAAAATATGATCTTAAGTGGTCTGAAATGTTCCCTGAAAACTCCTTTTAGTGTACCCTTTTCCTACTGTTGTTTTCAATTGTTGTTTCCTCTCTCTGCTTCTATGGTGGCATTTTTCTTCCAGCTGGACTCCTTCCCTGAGAAATTCTAGTGAATCAGGGTCTACATAATAAATGTGATGATACCATAACACCATGTAATCAGTCAGACTGATTATGTGATGAAGATCCATAAAGAGAAAATGTTTCCTGCCATCACTTGGAATAAGTGAATATTTTTGTCCCTGTTCATTAATTTTATGGGGCCAGCTGCAAAAGGGGACACTTTTCACAGGGGATGAAAGTAGCCATTAAAAGTGCCCTCACATTTTGGCTCAGTCTAAGATAAAATAAGAAACATATGAGAATGAAATAGAAACATAGAATCCATTCATATTTACTACTAGGGACATGGGAGAAGTTTTCTGGTGGCATCCAGGATCCCTTCTTGACCATCCCAGAGTGCAGGACATGGAATCATGAGCTCAAGTTACAGGAAGCCAGATTCTGGCTGAACATCAGGGGAAAATTCCTGACTGTTAGAGCAATAGGACAATGGAACCAATGACCTAGGGAGGAAGTGGGCTCTCTCACACTGGAGGCATTGAAGATGCAGCTGGACAGCCATCTGTCAGGGATGCTTTGACTTGGACTCCTGCATTGAATAGGGGGTTGGACTCAATGGCCTTCTAGGCCTTCCAACTCTACGTATTCTATCATTCTATCTTCTCATGCCATTCCAGGACACATTTAAATAGAGGAACAAAATGAATGGGACCAAATGTGTGGTTCTTTCAAACCCTGTCATACCTCTCTTTTCCAGCTAGACAATGGTTTGTTGAGAAAGAGCCATGCAACTGATTCATCAAACTTGGTTCCTGTATTCAAATGTTTACCAGAGCAGCATAGGAAGACACCACAGGAATCAGCTCCCACACCATTATACGGACTTAGAATGGGGCCAAGAATAACACCAATCCAGCAAGGACAACCCACATATGGTAACAGGATTCTGAACAGGAATTCCCTTCTAAATTAGGCCCGAATATGTAAGGTATGTCAGGCTGTTGGCTGTCAGTCAACTTGGTGGTTTAGTAGATTCAGGCAGGGCTTCGAGACAGTCTGTTGAAGTTTCATCTGCACTGAGTGACAAGCTGCTCAGACCCAAGTCAAGAGTCAGTAGTTATACAGGGCCAGATGGAATCTTATTGGTTCCTCAGGACACCTGACCTGTTTGGCTGAAGGCTGCAGTATTTATTTATTTGATTTGTGCTCTGCCTTTCTACCAGGAAAAATGGCACTCAGATATACTCAGGTACATCTGCTGTCTATCTGCAAGGTGGCACTGCAAAGCAGCAGGGATAAGGTTGTCTGTTACCTGCACAAGCAAGGTGCTGGGGATACAGGTAGCAAGGCTCCTGGGCCTACTCTGCCTCAACATTTCCAGACACTTTACATGTTACTGTGTGTGGGGGGGGGATCCATATCCAGCATCTGAGGCTATGCATGAATTTTTTGCTGGTTCAAGGTTCTGCATGCATCACCAATCATCATGAGGATTGATAATGTTGATCATCTGTTTAGGGCCTGGGCTGATAACAGCAACCCCATTCCTTTTGCAATGGACAATTAGTTCTGTCAAAGCTGAGAACACTGACCATCTGCTTGATCCAACACACAGCACGGTGTGTGTGTGTGTGTGTGTGTGTGTGTGTGTGTATAATTAAAAGTGAGGATCTCTAGATTTTGGGGAAAGCCTTAGTGAGTCTTTCAAAAAAATTAACCACAAAGGTTATTTTAAAAATAATGATAAGAATTCTTCAGAAGGCTGCTGTGGGTTCTTCCCCCTGACCTACTTGAAACCAGTCCCCTAGCATGGAATTTGAGTTTATTATGCCAGACAAACACACAGCTCTGGTCCACACTACTTTGCCCAAAGATCACCAAGCACCACTGGCATGGAATCCTCCATACATAGTAGTCACAACTATACACCTGAATGACTACATCAATGACCCCATTTGGGAATGGGATCAGGCTACAAAAGCATAGAGCACCAGTTCTTTTTTCTATAGATCCTCCAATGGGATAATTATCAGCTGGGCATGGCAGGTTGTTAATCTTCAGACAGTCATGCTGGTGCCAGAACCTATCCCACTGGTGCCTGTCTGGATGATCAATGTCACCTGCAGGGGTAGAGGAATGTGTCCAAGACTGGGGTGCAGTGGAGGGAAAGCCTTCTCTGTCACTGAAGATCACAGAAGTTTATGGTCTATCATCACCCTGAAGGGCTGCCTGTTCTCAGTGCTGTCAGCTGCATGGCTAGGGTTATAGCTGTACTAGAGGCTACAGAATGTCATGCAAGCTTTGGGCCAAGGGAAGCAAAGTCACTCTTGACATACCAGCCATGCTTGTTGCCAGTCCACAGGCCCCACCTCACCTGGTACAACCTCCTTGGTGCTAGGAATCCCCAGCAATGTTGATATCCATATTACCTAGGCAGTGGAAACATCCTGTGTTAAATTGCAGACATAGGTGGCCATGTGTCCTCTTTTACAGAGGATAGCCCTCTATTTGAAGGGCTGCCAGAGGACCATCCTCTGTTTGAAGGTGTCTTCCATTTGAAGGGCTGTCCTGCCCAAGTCCAGTTTAAAGATAAAAAACCATAAGAAGGGAAAGGAGGGGCCCTGAAGTTGCCCATCAACAATTAGCACCTGAACAGCAAACTGTACAGGCAGGCATACAGGTCACCTATACTGGGGGTTACTGGAAGTCTTCTCCACTATGAATTATAAATATACTTTATAATTATAATCATTATTTCTAAATTTGCATTTATACATGTACAGGAGCATATGCACATTTTATGCAACTCTATGTTCTCTTTGTCAATTCTTGGGGGTGATGCATTTCCTCTTTTTTGGCTATGCATAAGTGACCACCCTATGCAGATATCCAGTTGGGCAAGGTTGTCTCCACAACAGTGTGCTGCTGCAGAAATCTGTGTTCCCACACAGTCCAATGGACTGAAACAACTCAGCACCTGCCATCTCGAGTCTGTGCCTGCTATCAACAACCAGGAACAGGGTTACACCCTTCTATGACAGGTTGATGGTGCACACCAGTCTTTCAATCTCCACTGCCTTGCCAAACAGGTTTCCCATTTGGCATAAGATCAGACCACCAGCCATGGATGCTGCAGCCTCTTCTCTGTATCAGTTCACAGCTACTGAAGTCAAGGGGCCGGTTCACACGACCCAGGAGGCGAGCGGGGGAGACACCACGGGGCCATCTGCGAAGCCCAGCGGGGCGCCGCAGATGACCCATGCCCCGCACACATGGGTGGACTTCAGTGGAGCTGGCAGCCCCCGCACCGCAGTGCGGTCCTCCCAGTGCTAGCGGACAGCAGTCCAGGAGGTCCAGCGACTGCAGCGCGCTGACCGCCCAAGGGCGGCCATGCTGGTGCTACAGCTGGCCCTGGCCGGTGGCGGCACCTTGCCCAATCACTGCATGCCCTGCACGCCAGCATCCTCTGCTTGGCCAGCCATGGACCATTCAGCCCACGGGCCGGAGTGGCCACAGCTCCGGCCACTCTGGGCTGCCGTCTCAGTGTGGCCACGGAAGGCCCGCACGGGGGGCCTCCTGCTGTCTGCACAGCACAGCAGGCACACAGTGGTAGGGGCTTACCCTCCTACCACCCATGGTGGATTCTGGCACTTCCAGCACGCGGCTGTCCCACAGGGGTGCGCCAGGCCGCCATTCACACGACACGGGAACCGCGGGGGACGGCCACTCCCCCACGGTTCCCGTGTCGTGTGAACTGGCCCAAGGAGAGACTCTTCCATGAAATAATTGTGATCCAGGTGCCCCAGCTAATGTGACTACCCAGAAGTCCAGGGCTCCATATTAATTATTCTGTGATAAGGTAGACATAGGCAGTCAAGCAGTTCATTTGGACCCCCACAGCACCTTCTGGCAGAGAGTCCAAAGGACTTGGATCCTGGAATTGGTGGTTGCCCCTGTGCTCATTGTTCTGATGTATATCCTCACCATTGTTCCATAATATCAAAATGAACATTTGCAACATGGCTTCCAGCAACAGGTATTTCCCTTTGATTTGGTGGGACATGGGTTTAGATGCTCCTGGGCACCCCATACACCTCTTTAAATTTTGACAGTTTTTTGGGTTTGCAAATGCCTCTTAGAGGTTGCTGCTTGCAGGAACAAGAGCAGTAGCAGCCATTGGCCTGTATAAGTACAAGCAGTTTCTGCAGCTGTTCCTTGCTAAGGCTGACATCATGCTTGAGGGGCGGGTGAATGCTGCCTGTAGCAGCCTCTACTGGTTGATGGAGGTCACTTACAGGCTGTGCCAAGGCATGTTATGGCACCTGTGGCGGACTGAACCTGGTCCGTTGCGCGGATTCGGCACCTTAAGTGTTAACCGGCACTGAAGTCGTGCCTTGTTTGCGGCTCCCGAAGACTTTATTTCCAGCCGCGAGAGATATTGACACGGAATCCCCCCAGAAACACAGGGCAACCACAACCTGATCAATTTCAAAGAGTTTAATGGAGCGGAACTAATAGACTACAGCAGTGATGGCGAACCTAAGGCACGGGTGCCACAGCTGGCACGCAGGGACCTCTCTGTGGGCACTCGAGCCATTGGTCACCAGATCGCGAAGACTGTCCCCTTCTGCAAAACACTGATGATCTTGTTCTTTCTCACAGTGTGGAACAGAATGATTTTATTCTAGAATTCCTGTTACAGATTCTTTTCTACATTGTTATCACATTTAAAAGATTTTGAAGAATGATGCACAGAGCATGGCTTGGATGTAAAGCCCTAACAGTTTATCTGAGTGCTGCATGTGTTGCTCTCAAACTAACGGACTATGAGCCAAGGTTTGACAAATTATCAGCATGCATGCAATAGCAAAAATCACATTAATTGTGCAAAAGCATGCCCAATGCAAACTTTTACCTAATGCAGTGTTTGCAGTCCAAGACATAAAGTGTTTAAAATGTGTTAAGCACATTTAGTTTTCTTGTTTATCTTGCTCATCCTAGTACAGGTTGACTTTTACTTTTACTAATCCGACACCTGTAGAAGCAGGGAAAGGACCCGGGGCAAAGCTTGCCCCATACAATTTCAGTCTGGCATATAATCATATTACAAGTTGAAAATCCCTTATCCAAAAATACATGTGCCTAATTATTTAAAAAGTTTGTATACATTCCCTTCAGGCTATGTGTACAATGTAGTACTATAATACTTTTTTGAGTTGATTTTTTTTTCAACAAAAAACTATTTGTATCATTGAAAGCTCTGTTATTGTGTTTTTCTTTTAAGACAAAAGATGTTAATTAGTTTGGACAACTGTATGAGTTGTTTTTCTAAAACTAAAACCTCGGTATTCAGGTTTAATTGCAGTGTTGGCACTTTGAAATAAATAAGTTGGTTTTGTGTTGCAGTTTGGGCACTCGGGCTCAAAAAGGTTCGCCATCACTGGACTACAGGAATTTCACAGCATAAACATAGGAGTCAATAAATATACCACAGCAGAAGTATTCAATTTGCTTACAAGGTAGGCTTAGCTCAATGCAGAGTGTTACCTTATATCAGAGAATCTGACTCAAGGATCTAACATAGCAGTCTCCGTAGCCGGTCTCCTGGGCAGCGTGCCCAGGGTTGGATTGTGCTGGGTCCTGACCGGAGTCAAGGACCAGGTCTGTGCAAGCCTGCACCGTGTTCCCAACAACCACCTGGTTCCTGAGTTCTTGGTTTTCAACCCTCCCTCGGCCCCCTACCCCACCCCTGATGATCAGGTGGCCAATTGTGCTCTGCGGGGTGATGGCGCCTCTTGCACAGGCATCTCCTGGGTGATCTGGGGTACTTGGCAGCTCTTTGAGACTGCTTCTCACCTTTTGGCGTTCCAGCCCTACCTCGAGGGTAGGTGTGATTGCCCCCATTGAAAGTATGTAGATGTGGCTATGCAGGGGTGGTCACGTACAACCGGTCAGTTCAGACTGTGTTGCTTGCCCCCAGGTGAGGATTGTGCAGGAAGGTGGGGGAATGCAGGGGTGTCAGCTACAGGGGAAACTAGACAAGGGTTTGCTCAACTGTGTGTGCTCTGGCTATCTCCACAGCACCCATCCCAGAAAAATGAGGATTGCCCACTGTGTGGGAGAGTTAAAGGAGTGAGAGTGTTTTTCAGATGGATGCCGCTGCAATGCATGCTCTTGGGGAATGCTACTGTCTCCTTCTGGACGGGTATGTATCTGCCATGGATACTGTGCTGCCTCTGTCCATACCGTGCATGTGTACAGGGCTATGTGCACTCTCTTGGTGGTCCCTGTGTGGGGATTAGTGGATGTTACTGGAACTGACTGTGCACTTGGCTCTACACCCCTTCTTGCTTGTGCACATTCTTTTGTACCTTGGGGTTTGTTTATGTATCAGGGCAACTGGATCAAACCTTGAGTATTTAACTCTAAAAACAAGTTCTAAAAACACAGTATGTTTCTTAAAGAGTTATTACAATATTCGACCATTGCAGTGACATAATATTTAGCCTAAGGTCCTTCCTGCACAATCCCAGATCTACATTTTAGGCTTTATGCAATAAATCTTGCCAGTCACTTTTTCATACCTATAGTAAATTGTCTTTGATGTATAATATGGGGGGAGGGGTAGCCTTCCTCTGGAAGGAGGGGAGGATCGCTTTTTCTGTGTGATTGTGCAGAGCCTCCAAAAACAGAAACATAATTACAATTCATAAAAGACTAAACAAATGCTTCATTAAATGGTATAGGCATAGGTGGGAGGACCGTTGTATTACTTGTCCCTAACAACATCATAAACAATATCCACTGGGTGTCTTTGACACTTGCATAACTGCCTTCCACTCAGCAATCACAACAATGAAAGAGCCAACACATTTTCTAAGATGAGAATGCAAGGGAGAAACAATCTGAGAGAGTAGACTGAGCTCCGAGACTCAGGAATGACCAAGAGCCAAGAGGTCTACTGTCTCAGATTGCCCCTAAAGAAGGAAAAATTAAATTACCAAAATGTGTCGGGCACGTTTGAGAACCTGTTTCTTCCTTGCCTTCTGACTGCACATAGTGCCTTCCTTCTTTGCTACACATTTTCTAAGATGCAAATACTGCTCTTAGGGGGTGGGAAATGCAATATCCTTGTAACAGATGTATAGAGCCTGAATGTAAAGGTTGCACAATAAAGTAAGAAACCTACACTCATTTACTATGACAAAAACAACAACAAAATGCCATAGCTTACTTGACTCCAAGTCTATTGTATAGTGTGGTTAATTAGCCTGACATTCAGCTGAGACATCTGGAACTAACAAGGATTTCAAGAGCATCATAGTGGGAGAAAGTGGGTAGTTCAATGTGGGAGTTAGAAACAGAAATGGCAGGAACCTACACTGAAGGAGTCTTTTTTTCCTGTTCAAAGGAGGCAGAACTAGAAGGTGTTGCAGCCAGGAGCAGAAATCGTTGGTCAGTGGGAGAGTGAGCATATGCATAAGGAAAGGAAAGCATATCTAGGAAGTACAGATTACTAGATTTTGTCAGTTGGCGTGTGTGTGTGTGTGTGTGTGTGTGTGTGTGTGTGTGTGTGTATTATCATAACATCATAGCTGCATAGCTGTCAGAAACTATCTCACACAGGCACTGAATATTCATTTTTCTTAGTAGCAATTACTTCAGCATCATGAAATATTTCACCTCAAGTGAAAGTGAAAATGCTTCAACATAATCACTAACCTTTTCTAACACATTAGTGCAATACAGGTAGTGCATGTGGAAAGGGTCAAAACCAGACCGTTCTTTGCTTCTTAATGTCATGTTTAAAGGTCTAATGCTTGCCATGTTTTCTTCAGAACATCCCTCATAAGATAGCTGTTCAGTCAAATATTCCTTTAAAAAAGAAACCCAGGTGAATATCAGCTGCACTGAGCAAGAACAAGGATGTCAATTTACATAAATACATGTAGAGTTTGAAAGCCAGGCTCCTCATCAGGTATGTTTTACACAGTGTTCAACACATATAGTTTTATAGAAGAATACAGTTCCATCTACTAATAATGTGTTATGCATTTAAAAGAGATGTTTTTCAAAATTCAAACAAAAAATCTGGTAATTTAACTTACATGCTATCGAAAGAGTGCTCTCTTTTAGAGTAATAATGTTTGTGATTTTTTTTTCATTACTGCTCATTGAACTAGCACTCTACCACTCAAATATAATTTTATGTTGCTTTACTCTTCACTGAAATGACCGGTCGCTTACCTGTAAATGTAGTTCTTCGAGTGGTCATCTGTGAACTCACACTGTATATGGGTTATGTGTCTGAGCAGAACAGTCATTTGGAACATTCTAGAGCTAAACCGAACTTTAGGAGGGAGTCCTGCCCACTTCCTCTGTGCATGCTCAGGGCGTGGCTCCCACAGTTCCAAGTCCACTGCAGCAAAGGGATTCTTTTGAAAGGTGAGGTGTCAAAGCAGGGAGGAAAGTGGGTTGTGAGAGTTCACAGATGACCACTCAAAGAACTACAGTTACAGGCGGGCAACCTGTCTTCCTTCTTCAGTGGTCTCTGTGACTCACACATATGGGTGATTAGAAAGCAATAAGACTCACTGGGGGAGGGAGATGTCATGCCAGAATTGAGGATAGGACTGCTCTACCAAAAGCTGTATCAGCTCGAACTCTGATGTCGAGGTGGTAGTGCCTGATAAATGTAGATGGCTGAGCCCAAGTAGCCACACTGCAGAGTTGAGGGATTGAGATACCTCTGAGGAAGGCGACAGAGAAGGCTTTGGTTGAGTGACTCCATACTTGAAGAGGAACTGGAAGACGTGCCAGTTGGTAGACTAGGTGTATGGTGGAGACAACCCACTAGGTGAGGCGTTGTGAAGATATTGGTTAACCTTTCTTTGGGCTGGAGTGACAGATGAAGAGGTGGTTAGATTTCCTAAAGGATGTCATTCTAGAGATGTAGAACGCTGGTGCCCTTTGGACATCAAGTGAGTAAAGTTCCACCTCCACAGTGGAGGTGGGCTGAAGAAATAAGACTGGCAGTACTATGTCCTGAGTTACATGGAATTGAGAAATAACCGTAGGAAGGAAGGAACAGTCTGGGCGTAATATTACCTTATCCTTATGAAAAATAAGGAATGGTTGGTCGTGGCGCACAATTCACTTGCTCTACGGGCAGAAGTAATGGCAACTAGGAAGACCACATTCATTGTGAAGAGTTAGAGGTTGACTGTAGCTAGAGGTTTGAATGGTTTTGCTGTTAGTTGAGTCAATACTACTGAATCAATACTAGCTCCAGGGAGGAACTGGGGGAGCTGTCAGCGGGTATAAGTTGGCAAGACTTTTGAGAAACTGTTTAACATAGGGGTGTGAGAAGACCAAAGAGCCCTCCATGTTGTCATTATTAGCTGAGATTGCTGCTAAGTAAACTCTAATGGAGGAGAGAGCTAGGCCTTTGGTTTTTAAGGGAAGTAGAAAGTCCAGTATGGTTGGGAGGCCACAGGATATTGGATCTTGCTGGGTTAATGCTATGAAAGCCTGAATTTTTTTCCACTTGGCAGCGTAAGAGGCATGAGTGGAGGGTTTGCGTAAGGCTGTTGTCTGGTTGGATAGGAGGAGGAGTGGCACAAACCATATTTGCCTGGGTCACCAAGGGGTAATTAGGATGCAATCAGCCTTGTCGTCATGCATTTTGTTCACAGTCCTTGCGATCAGGGGGAATGGAGAGAATACATAAGTCTATGTTCCAATGGAAAAGAAAAGCATCCCTGAACGATTTTGGATCGTGACCTGCTCTGCCGCAGAAGGAGTGGCATTTTGTGGTTCATGCCATGATGAAAAGGTCAATCTTGGAGGTGCCCCATAATTTGAAGAGCTGTTGCAGAACCCTTGAGGCGAGCTCCCACTCACGTGGGGAAGTTGCTGAGTGAGTCAGCGAGGGTATTGGATGTTCCTGCCAAATGTATGGCAAGTGGAGTAATGTGGGGTTGAATGACCAATCCCAGAGATTGAGGGTGAGGTTTATAAGTGGAAGGGATGTTGTACCACCTTGTTTCTTTATGTAGAAGACAGTAGTGGTGTTGTCTGTTGTGATTTGGACGACCTGCCCTATGACAGTAGGTTTGAAAGCACGAAGCACTTGATGATTGCAAGGAGTTCGAGTTGGTTGATATGGAGTGCTCATTCCTGATGAATCCAAAGTTCCCTGATCATAAGGGAGCAGCAATTGGCTCCCCAGCTATAGAGAGATGTGTCTGTAGTGATAGTGACCATCCAGTAGGGAGTGAATAAGCCAAACCCTCATAGGAGGTGTCCACCAGTGCAGGGAGCATCTGACCGGGACCAGAAGGGATAAGTGATGAGTTCTGGGTTCAGCTTTCTGGGACAAAGGCTCGCAGGAACCATGCCTGGAGCGTACTCATATGTAAGCGAACTAGTGGAGAGACTGATGTAGTCGAGACCATAAGTCCTAAGATGTGCTGGACCTTGATTGCTTGACAGTAATGAGTGGTGGAAAGGTCTATTGAGAGGAGTCAGTAGGTGTCCGCTCTGTCCTGTGGCAGATAAGCTTGGGTTTTAGTTAAAGAGTGCCCCAATGAATTGTCGGGTTCAAGATGGGGTGAGGCAGGATTTTTCTGTGTTTACCTGGAGGCTGAGAGATTTCAGAAGAGATAAGGCAGTGGCAAAGTTGGTGGAGAGCTGCTGGTGGGAGGGAGCCACAAACAGCCAGTCATTGATGTATGGAATACTACGATCCCGTGGAGCCTCAGGTGTGCTGCAACCACCGCCATACATTCTGTAAGCACTCTTAGTACCCTGGCCAGCCTGAATGGGAGGACTGTGAATTGGAAGGGTTTTGTTGCCCCAAGCAAATCGGAGGAAAGGGCAAGATGCAGGGTATATGGTGATGTGAAAATAGGCATCTTAAAGGTCTATCATCACAAACATCCCCTCAATGTAGGAGGGAAAGTATGACTGTAAGTGTAATCAACCTGAATTGTGGGGGGCAAATGTAGCAGTTGACATCCCGGAGATCTAGTATAGGGACCTCTGTCCTTTTTGGGGACTTGGAAGTATCTCAGGAAGAAACCATTTGCCCTTTGAGAAGGGGAAAGCTTCTCTATCATGCCCTTGCTCAATAGGGTGGTGATTTCTTCTCGCGGAACCTGGGTGGGGTGGGTGGAGTGGAAGATCCCCATGGAGGGAGGTTCCTCGAATTCGATGAGGTAGCCCTGGGTGACTATGGAGAGTACCTATCTGTCTGTTGTAATCTCCTCCCAAGCTGGTAGGAAGGGTTTTAGTCTGTTGTATTGATGGTGAGCCCCAAATTGGGCTCTGTAGCCAAAATCAAAGATGCCATTTAGTTTGGTCAGGGTTCTCTCCACAAGAGGGCTGTCTGTATTTGTTTTGAAAGGGTTGTTTAGATTGGAAGGGGTGCAGGAGTACTGTTTGGGGACCCTGCTTGGTCCCGAGTCAGGATGGCGTCTAGTCAGCCACTGACATTGCCAATAGTGGTGTGAGCAGTTGGTGGAGGTTGCTGATGATTGGGAGGCTATTTCTATTTTGTGAGCGAAGGTTTTTGTTTTATGTACTCAGTCGAGTGTGTCTGTGGAAGCTCTGAATAGACCTTCACTGTTGAACAGGAGGCCCTCTACTCTCAACTTTGCTTCATGATGTAGGCCAGAGGTGTGAAGCCATGCATACCATCTGAAGGAGATGGCCACTGCAATAGATTTAGAGCCACAGTCAGCCATGTGGCATGCCCAATTAATTTGTTGGCCTGCTAGCTTAAGTGCTTCAGTTTAGAATATCACCACCAAATTCTTGACATCCTCTGGAACACAGTTGAAGAATTATGCTACTCTGCCCCAAAGGAATTGCTGATAGACTGGCATGCATGCCCTGTAGTTAGCCACTCTGAGGGATACTGCTGCTGTAGAGTATATTTTACAACTGACTGCATCTAGCTTCCATCTCTCTGAATTGATGGGGGAAGAGTGAAGTTTTTGTTTAGAGTTTGATTTTGATGCATCTACTATTATGGAGTTAAGGATAGGGTACTTGGAGAGGAAAGCACAATCTTCTTCCTGGACTCTATAGAGGTTCTCTATTTTCCTGGACGTTGGTGGTAAAGTGGAGGGTTTTGCCCATGGTTGTTTAATCACATGGATTAAGGTAGGGAGCATTGGGATGGTTACTGGTGGTGCCAAATCCGATTGCACTCTGTTAAAAACTGGATCCGTAACAGGGACCAGTAGGACTTTGATTTCCAGGACTTGCTCTGCGTAGGGTCTGATATCAAAGATTTCTGTGCTTAAAATACTGCAGTTTTGTGTGTTTCCTCTAATAACATTTGTATTTGACCATGCCCTTTGATTGCCTGGCCATACCCTTGGCCATGCCCTCATTTTGCCTGGCCACACCCTCTTGATCACACCTTCATGTTGCTTAACCATACTTCTTACAAATTCACATGTGTGTCCCTATTTTCATCTGTGAAATGTTGGAGGGTATGCATTATGAGCTAGAAATTATGCCCCTGAAATTGTTCAGGATGTCACAGCCCGTTATGTCTAAACCTACACACCCAGCCACTGCTTCCTCTACCACTTTGCAAAAGTAGGTTTGCTTGGAAAAAGGAGTGAGGGCTGGCAGGAAGAACTGGTGACAGTAAGCCACATTTAAGCTGGGCCCAAATTCAGAGGGAGTTTGGTTTTACTGAGTGTGGATTTCTGAACTGAAGGAATATGTATTCCAAATCCACTATTACCAAAATTCACCCCCATCACTAGTTGTGACATATTTCATTCCATATTTGTCTCCTTTCTTAAGTATTCTAATTTCAGAGCAGAGCAAGGAGTTACTTCTGATTCCTGCTTTAATGGCAAAGCCTATTGGTAGCCATTTCAAACCCTTTCTTAGAAAAGGCTGGTAAAAGAGATTCCTTCCCACCAGTGTGGATTTATGCATAGTAATGAATCCAGGAATATTGCAAAGCTGGGCAATAGGTATCCCCAGCCCTCCAACATCACCGGGCCTACCAACCAACCAACCTTATCTCAGTTTTATTTGGATTCATTTTTTTAAAGGCCTTATGATTTGGACATTAAAAATAAACAGGCTTTGGGCATTTAAAAAGAACCCTATCAGTTGGCAACCCTAACAGAATACTGTACTGCAGTGGAGGAAGGAGAGATCAATGAAGGATGCCATGTGAGAAATATTATGAGTTTTCAGGGAAACATCATTAAGTCAGGCTTTATATGGGTTTGGCACTGTTTTGGGGACTTCACAGCTAACACTGGTACATTGTTGGAATGGGAAGATATATTGCTTCTTCCCAAAACTAGGATCACAAAACATGCAATATGGTAGCAAAATTGCCAAAATAAAGTTTCTGGGACTGAGATAACACTTGGTGGATTAGTGAAGTTCCAGATGTTTGTAATCAATAACAATTAAACTGTTTAAACTAGCTTGTATCCTGCACTTTTATTGGTTATATGACAGCAAAAGGTAATTTCTACTCTAATTTCTAAAGTAAATTCAGAACTATTCTAACCTTTGTTAGCGATTAGAGTCCTAAATACGTGAACTGAAGCAAACAGTAAACATAATCTAAAGCTGATAAACATATTTCCACAGGAACTCATATTCATTTGTATTGCTTAACTGTAAAACGATGCATATGAATCTGATGCATCAGACAGTGTCAGCCCATAACTACAAGCATTGATAATGTTTGTTGTATGTAAGGTTTTCTCAGAAAATAAAGAAAACTGAATCAAATGGCAGTTCAGAAAGAGAAATTGCTTTATCTTCCACTGGTTTTGCAGATGCAATTTCCACATTGATCATAGGTGATATTACAGTAGTAAAATAATCTTCACTGATTACAGGTTAGTATTTTAAAATAAGGCTTTAGAATGGGAATGTATTCTACATGTACAAATTCATGTTTATCTTCTCCTTCTGTAGATTAAAGAAATTTAGTTATTACTTTTAATTCTGTTTCCCTCGAAATAAAATTAAAAGAAGGGTTTTTTTTTAACACTATTAATTTCTTGTTGTTTTAACTATGAACATATTCCTATCATTTATGAAATATAATTCAGAAACAAGTCAATGAAGCATGCCACAGTTTAAGTACACAAATAAAAGGCATGTAATTTCCTCTAAAGTAACCTTTTCTAAATAAATGCAGAAAAGCTTAAACCGAACAGTCTAACAAAGTGCAATATTGAGTTAGGTATTGACTTTACGAAGCATTATCACCTCCTTGACTAACCCTTAGCTGCCAGCAGACGCTGCCTCAGGCCACTACACACCTAATTGCTCGGTAAAAAAGGCCGTTTCCCTACCTCATTGAGCTGGATGATGTGATAAATTTGCCTCAGGTATTCACTGCCACCTGGTTTGTGGCAGATATCCAGGACCATCATGTTTATTTTCTGCTCAGTCAATTCAAGCTCAATAGCTTCCTCTTCTAAGCTTCTACCATCTTCTGCAGCAGTAACAGTACTGTGGGGGGGAAAGGAAGCATAGTATCACAAATAGGAAGTGAAGAATACTATTACTCAGAATATTAATCCAGAAGAGTAATGAAATCATATCCAGACTTGAGCTGCAGCAGATAAAACTATTAAAACATGTTTCTGCAATATAATTACATAATGTAGCTCAAGAAGAAAACATTAAGCCTGCAGACACCTTTCAACTGTACATAATCATTTTCTCCTCCTGTATTTTTATATATATTTCCCCACTGATGCCGTTATGAACTTAAAACATAAAGGAAATATGTTTTAGAAAATTATTATGTAATTTATATTATGTTATAATAATATTAAAAATTTAAATGTTTTCATTTTCTTTCAGCAAAAAAGAATAATAATCTGGTTGTTTTTTTAAATGCATACTTTCTTTGGCAACATTTCATTACCTGTCATAAAATATTTTAAATCCTAATTAAAATGCTGGAAAATTCCCTTCACACCCCACGCTCCTGTGGGTGGGGAGAGTTTTGCGCGGGGGGGGGAGTGGAGAACGAGGACTTGAATGAGGCTATTTCATGAGGTGATTTCACCCCCAATCAGGGCTCGGGCAAATTGTTTGCCCAATGGGGATGGGCATAAAGGGTGGGGCCCTGAGGCAGTATTTATGCACAGGAGACCCCACCCAGTGCCTCTTTCTTTGCAGCTGCAGTTGGTTGGAGCCACAGACCTATTACCTGTGTCTCCTCTTCTTGACTGGGATTGCTTCTCCTGGATTCCTCCTTGGTTCCACGACGCCGTGCGATGGTTTAGGGGCTATCCAGGGGTGGTTTCCTCTTCTAGTGGCCTCCCTTAGGGTGGCCACCGGTTTGCTCCGCTCTAATTTCCCCTTAGTCCTCCGATTTATTTTCATTTTCTTTAATTTAAAGTAGCCTTTCCTGACATTTGAGGGTAGCGCGGGGCGTTTTCAGCGCCAGCGGCCTCCGCCGCGGGGACGGGGGGGGGGGGCTGGCTCCTGTTAGACATAGCACCCCGCTGCGCGGCTCCCCCCCCCCCCGCGGTCTCGGCGGCGGCGCTGTCCTCGCCTTGGGCCTTGGCGTACGAGCATATCTACGCCTGTTTCTGCCCTGTTCGTTCTTCGCCGCTATCGAGGAGAAGGTTCTCCTTTGGGGGAAGCGAAACAGCCGCGGCGGCGGTCACGGCGCCTCCGGCTCTTGTTTTCGGGCGGGAGCGGCTTTGCGGCGTCATCTGCTATTCGGGGAGGCCAGAAGGGGATCTGCGGCACCTCCGCTCTTGCCCCGTTTGTTTTCTCAAGGAGGTGCGGGTGTATGCTTGCCCGCATCAGTGCGTCTGGCCCTTTTTTCTCCGTGCCTTCTAGCGAAGTTTTCTTTTTCCTTTAAGTAGCCACGCTTTTTCTTCAGCTCCGAGGGGGTGGCGTTGTATTAATTTTGCTTGGCCATCACTACCCTCCGGAGCCTTTTGGCTGTCCGGCCGCCGTCCTTTAAGCGCACGTGCCGCTTCCCGCGCAAGCTCGGCTCGTGGGCAGCTTCCCTGGGCGTTTTGTTTCACTGCGACCGCCATGTTGGGGACGAATGCCCACCATTTTCTGCCCCCCTGTTATCAGTGGATACTCTGCAGTTTCACTCTTCTACATAAATACAGGTTCCGTAGTTTGTGATCCTGCAGCAAGGGAGCTTGATTTCTTCCGCTTTCATATACCGGATTGTAATCAAGTTTGTTTTAATTCCTTTTGCTTTGCTTGTAGGCACATAAATTCAACATTCGTTATTTTATTGCTCATACAGGGATTTAATCAAGTTGTTTAATTCATTTGATTGATAGATTTATATGTACATGATTCCACATTTGTTTAGTTCATTGATTTAATTCAATTTTCGAGTTCATTATACAGGTATAAATTTATTATCTGGCATAATTAATTGATTCTATTAGGTACGCATGCAATTTAACATCAATTTGCATATAGTGGTGAGAGTGCTGGACTGGGACTGGGGAGATCCGGGTTTTAGTCCCCGCTCAGCCACGAAACTCACTGGGTGACTTTGGACCAGTCACGGACTCTCAGCCTCTCCTACCTCACAGGGTTGTTGTGAGGATAAAATGGAGAGGAGGAGGATTATGTAAGCCGCCTTGAGTTCCTTGTAGGAGCAAAGGCGGGGTATAAATGTAATAAATAAATAAAATACATATATTATAAATTACAACATTCACCTTTAGCTAAAAATTTTGGACGAATAAGTGGGTTAATTCATTACAGAATAATCAATTTTATTTCACTTAGAATTTTCTGTTGCATCACTTCATTCACAGCGGCAACTATTGTCCTGTGCCGTTTTTGTCAATCCCTAGCGATACATCTCTTACGTTTCTTCCCAGTTCTGCAGGATGCCACCCAAGAAGGGCCAGGGAGGCAAGAAAAGAAAAGGGCGCGCACCTCGACAACAAGCCAAGCGTCCTCCTACGCGGCGGCTCTCTTCTTCCTCTGATGACGCAGCTGTCGACGTCTCAGCAGTCCTGGCGCGGGTGGCTAGCATGCAGAGGGAGAGGGAACACTTAGATGCCATGCAGGTGGCTGTTGTTTCTCCCGCTGCTATTTATCTGTTCCAGCAACGACACTTCGGGAACAGGGTGGAGCTCCCGGCCTACTCCGCGGTGGGAGCACCAGGGCTGTCATTTATCCCAAGTTCCTCTCTGCCACCGTCCGAGCCAGGCCCTTCAAGTGGCCTTCCTGCAGCCTGTGAGTACACGAGTCCAATGGGGTCAGGGAACTGGCCTAATTGGAACCAACACATTTACCCGGGCTTTCCCTGGGGGTAGCACCCATTTCCCTCATGTTCCATTTCAGGCCACAGGCAGGGTTGGCACCAACAACAGGTCTGTGGCTCACGCTGGCTCAGCTTGTCTGAGGGTGGGAAGCTAAGCAGGGTCAAGTCTGGTTATTACTTTGATGGGAGACCCCTCCTCTAGTTTCCTGCATTGAGGAGGGGGTTGGCCTCGAAAGCCTTGTAAGCTCCTTCCAACTCTATCTATGAAATCTATAAGCCATAGCCATTTCACACCCGTTCAGCCCTTGGTTCCAGGTTACCCTGCGTCAGCTTCACACCCGGTGCAGCCCCCTGAGGGCGTGTCAGGTTTCTCCTCTTTAGCTGCACCCACTGGTCTCTCTTCTGCTGCTGCATGGGTCACCCAGGACGGGGCAGGAGCCCCGGGGGCAAGGGTATCTCCCCCGCCAAGTGTCTCTCTACTGTCAGATGTTCCAGCCGCCGGAGCCACACCTTCTCCGGCGACGCAGGCCTGTGCGCCAGTGTGGTCCGGTCCGGCTGGGCAGGTGACATCACTCACAAAGGGCGCCGCCAAAGTGGATCTTTCAGACCACTATCCTCACGCCAAACCCGGTTTGGTGCCACCAGGCATGCCCCCTTTCCCTTCGGGATGTCGCCTGGCCCCGGCCACCGGGGAGAGGATACTCAAGGACGAATTTATTGATGTCTTCTCCCTGTTGGGCGGGGAGCCGGGTGCCATTGAGAAAGAGAAACTCAAGGACCGCGAACAAGAAAAATTCAAGCCAAAAGGCCAGCCTGGAATTGGCCAATTGGCGGCCCGGGTTCTTAATATACATGGGTACACTTCAACAGGAATTCCCTGACCAGGCCATCATTCTTACAGAATATCTTGATGTGATATATCGGGCATACTCTAGTTTTGAGGGTGGAGCTTGGATGGCTAATCATGAAGGGTTCCGCAAAAAGGCGGCCTTTTGACCACTCTATTCAATGGGATAGGAAGGACGACGACCTGCGGATGGAATTCATGATTCCAGCCAGGCCGGTTGTTGGGAACGATCCGAGAGCGGTCACATCCTGTCTAGACTATCGGTCAACACGTCTCCCCGGGTACAGCCGGGGAAGTCAGTTCAACCCCGGCCACTGTGTGGGGAATACATCTCCATAGACACCTGCTCACGGCCTGAAGGTCCTCACAGACACGCCTGCAACATCTGCAATGGGTCACACACACCGGCTTCATGTTACAAGGTCAGCGGGCTGAGGGGAGGAGGTAAGTTCGGTTCAGCTAAGCGCCCCCCGGGTCCTGCACAGCACCAACCTCTGAAAGGGCCCCAGCCCAGTTAAGGTTGGGCCTTTGGTGCGTTTGTTAAGACTCCACCCTGACAATGATGCTGCTCAGTATCTGAGGTATGGTTTTCTTTTTGGTTTTAGGATCCCATTTCAGGGCCCTTGTTTTCATGTTTTGTCCCGCAATCAGCGCTCTATCCTCGGGATGGAGCCTAGTGTGGCACAAAAAATAGTTAAAGAGGCTTCCGCGGGAGGGTCTTGGGTCCGTTTTCCTCCTTGCCGCTCCATAATCTTAGGGTCTCCCCATTAGGGATCGTGCCCAAGAAAGCCGAGGGGGAGTTCCACTTGATACACAATCTGTCTTTTCCCAGAGGGGCTTCCATCAACGACGGCATACCGGAGCATCTATGTTCCGTGCGCTATGCCTCGTTTGACTCTGCGGTGGCCATGGTTCGCCGTTGTGGCCATGGGGCCCCCTTTTGTGAAAATGCAATATCAAGTCTGCCTTCAGATTGTTCCCTGTCCACCCGGATGACTCTGACTTGCTTGGTTTCCATTTCCAGGGCCAGTTTTTACATTGATAGAGCTATGCCTATGGGCTGCTCTACCTCTTGCTCAGCTTTTGAGCGTTTTAGTTCAATTTTTGAATGGGCCTTGTGTAATCGTACCGGGATGAGTCAAGTCATCCACTACCTGGACGATTTTCTGTTTGTGGGTATTCGGGACACCAATCAGCGCGCCTTCTTGATGGCGCAGTTTCAAGAATTGTCATCCGAATTGGGTGTCCCCCTCGCTACAGAAAAGACGGAAGGCCCCTCCTCCATTCTGGTATTTTGGGCATCGAGCTGGATACCAACATGCAGTGCTCTCGCCTCCCTATGGATAAGCTCCAGGCCCTCCGTTGTCAGGTACGCCGCATTGGTACAGTCACGCAAGGTTTCCCTTCAGGAACTCCAGGAGCTCGTGGGCCACTTGAATTTTGCATGCAGGGTGGTGGTGCCAGGCAGAGCCTTGTTGCGGCGCCTCGGTGCTGCCATGTGTGGAGTGACATGACCCTTTCATAGGGTTCGTGTAAATGCCTCCATGAGGGCTGATTTGAGGGTGTGCTACTATTCCTGTAGAGATTCAATGGAGTTTCCTTTTGGCGGCGTGAGCAGTCACTGCATGCTGATTTCAGGGGGCAATCCGACACTTCTGGTTCCTTTGGCTTTGGGCTGTTCTTTAGAGAGCAGTGGTGCGCCGCACCATGGCCTCAGGAGTGGATGAATTCTGGAGTGTGCCGTGACCTCACCTTTCTGGAATTCTTTCCCATCTATGTTGCAGTACACCTGTGGGCAACACAATTGGCGGATTCTGTCGTGCATTTTTGGTGCAACAGTCAGGCCACTATGCTGGTTGTCAATTCCTTGTTATCCAAAAACCCTTGGGTAATGCATATGGTTCGCGCTTTTACACTGCGCCGTTTGCAATTTAACATCTTGTTCCAGGCACGGCATGTTCCGGGCTTGCACAACAGTATAGCAGACGCATTGTCTCGCAATCAGATGCATAGGTTCCGAGCACTTGCCCCCTGGGCGTCGTACCACCCGGTGATAATGCCAGACTGTCTTTGGCAGGTTCGAGGTCAGTTTCTGAGCACGCCATAATGCCGTCATTAGGACAATTATCCAATCAGCTGGCCAGGGATGCAACGTTTCCTGGTACCCAGCTGCTTTAGAGGAACTCCGCCCAGTGGCGGCTATACACGCCTTTATTACCATGTGGGGCACGGCCGCCGGTCCATTATTCCGACATATTGACAGTTCCCCTTTAACCAGGTACCAGTTCTGGGTAGTTTCTAAACAGGCGTTGGGGGCAGTGGGCCTTTCACATATGCGCTTTGGCACTCACATTCCTGATTGGCGCGGCTCCACGGCCACTGCCTTAGGTTTCCCGGCAAGCGGGGTCCAAGCGGTTTGAAGGTGGCGTTCTCGAGCCTACCACTCTTACGTCCAGAAGTTGCCTTGATTCCCGCTGCCGCTTCTTTGTTTCTCTTTTTCAGGTGCGTGGAGCAGAGGGAGGCCGGTTCGTGTGTTGATATGTGGTCACTCATAATCTTTTGGGCCGCAGGGCGTGCTGCCAAGTCCTGGGTCGGTGCTCAGTGGGCATCGGGCAGATGGCCACCATCCAGTGGCTTGGTCGGCGTGGTATGCAGTGGCATGACCTTCTCTACACACTTTTTCACTCCAGTCTCATCAGGCTCCACCACATGTGTTTGTGCTGCACCTGGGCGGCAACGACCTGGGCTTGCTGAAGGGCAAGGCCTTAATCTTCAGGCAACTGAAGACCTATCTTTCGTTTCCTCCCAGTGGCCCGATGTATCCATTTTGTGGTCACATATTCTGCCGCGTTTCTGTTGGAGGTACTCCGAGAGTCCTGCATGTTGAACAGGGCGGCCTGGAAGGTCACTGGTGAGGTTCAGAGGGCCATTGGAGGCATGGGGTTAGTCATACCTCATCCCGAGATATCCTTGGCCCGGAGGGAGCTGTACCGGCTGGACGGGGTTCATTTGTCCGACGCCGGGAACGATATATTTCTCGAAGATCTGCGAAGGGCCCTGCTCGAGTTCATCTCTGGCAGGTGGGGGAGATTCGACTAAGCAGAGGCTTGTCTCTCTCTGTGGCGGTAAGTGCGGTGAATAGGCAGTGGGGGTTAGGGTTTCGGTGTGCATCCCATGGCACCTTTGAAGGTGATGGGCGAGAACCCGAACCTCACAAATGTCGATGCCTTGTGGCTCAATTTGTGAGAGGTAGGGTCGCCTTTGGGGTCTACCCATCTCACCCTCCTCGGTTGTCCCGTGGCGCTGTGGGCGGTGACCCTGGATAAGATCCCCCAGCACCCCGTGTGCGGAATTCGAGGGTGGCGAGTCACTGCGCCGCCCTCGGGTTTGGGATGCTTTCGCCCAGACATGCTCCACTGGCCTTTGGGCCGGCCTTAGTTAATCCCGCACTTCTCCCTTCGCAGACCTTTGAATTAATAAATGTGGCCCTGATTTTATACCATAACTGCTGTCTCGTCTCTTCATTTCCCCCCTTTACCCGCGCAAGTAATCATGATACTAAGTGCAGTGAGAAAGCCTATATCTTAAAAGGTTTCCAGGGGGTTACTTATCGGTAACTTTATATCACTAGTTGCTTGGGGAGGGGGGGAATCTGAATCCAACGCTTTAGAGGAAAGTTTTAACCTGGCACTGAAAAGAGCCAGTGTGGCGTAGTGGTTAGAGTGTTGGACTGGGACTTGGCCATGAAACTCACTGGGTAACTTTGGGCCAGTCACTGACTCTCAGCCTCACCTACCTCACAGGGTTGTTGTGAGGATAAAATGGAGAGGAGGATTATGTAAGCCACCTTGGGTTCCTTGCAGGAAAAAAGGCGGGGTATATATATAATAAATAAATAAATAAATAAACACTCTCTTTTCCTTTTCGGCTTGCAAGTTTACATAAACATTTCCCATTCTAATATTAATAATTTAATATATTATGATCTGATTCATTACTATGTGATTCAACTCTTTTGACAGGATTGCAAACCACCTTGAGTGACATGTTAGAAGCTCCAAAAACTGCCAGACTGTTAAAATCTTTATGGTAATTATAGAAGAGCTTACATGTAACATTCTGAATGAAAACCAAGTTAATTGTTTACTCTTACAAATAAAATGTGCAGTGTAATCCTATACACGTTTACTCAAAAGTAAGTCCCATTGAACTCTCTTATTTAAACTCAGGTAAATGCATATAGGATAAAATCTAATGATGTTAATTTTAGCAGTAAACTGCAATTCATTGTTTTAAATGTGCCAATATTACAAAATTTGTTCTGGTGGAGTAATTAGTGTGGTCACTGAAATGCTACATAGCTCCTGGACATTAGGAATAATATAGCTTCAAACTGCAACTTCAGAACATCCTAGACAGTAAATAATTTGAAAATACTGCAATGTTTTTCCTTGCTGAATAATAGCAAATGTTATTATATATTTATCTGAAAGATTATAGAGGAACATATATTTACAATCTTAGCATATTTTAAAGCTAGCTTCTTGAAGCTGTATAGTGGTACAAGTGAATTTTATGTCAAACTGCTTAGAGGATGACATTGAAAAAGTTGAGGCCCTCTGACAAAGGAGTGTATCAGTGTCAGCACCCGAACTGTATCCTTTCCTGTCCATCACTGTGCAGGTGAAGCAGATGATTGGATTCAGTCAGTGCTGTGATTAATGAGTTCCTCTCTGGATTTGGGACTGCCTATCAATCATGTCATTAGGGAGAATGTGCCCTGAAAGAGGCAGACCTCAGCCAAGGAATAACTGCATTCATCTTAATCTTTATATGCACCCAGTCAGGCAACTCAGGGTCACCATGATGAAAAATAATAATCTTCAACTCAACAAATTACTTTGCAAAGACAGACATTTCTTTACTTTTAGGACTGTGTGTTCTCCAGAATCTTAGCTGACTGTTTATAGCTTGGGTGTTAACAACAAAGTGAAGGTTATTTTAATGAATAGCAATGCTTTTAGGCCATATACAAGACAGGCAATGAATACAGCTGCCATTTTTCTCATTGGCTTTTCTTTTTATTGTTCCCATAAAGATAAAATTAGATCTTTGTTTATCAACTGTAATATTTAATTCAGCTAAGATAATGTAATTAATCATAGTCTGCAACTACCTCGAAAATGCTAGAACCATCATGAAAACCCTTAAGCCATCCCGGCTTCTCACTTTGTCATGCAGGGTCCCAAATTCCCCTGCCTCCTGCAACTGCAAGCTACTTTAAAGTGCTCTTAAAGGGACCATGCCATGGGCAAAATTGCACCTACGTTAAAACTGCAAGCGTAGCTGCATTTTTGCCCATGGCATGGCCCCTTTAATGTAGCTCTTTTTAGGCTTGAACAGCTCCACGGAGAGACAGACACTGTGAGGGTGTGTGCGTGTACGCACACGATCTACCTGCTGAAAAGAAGGTGGAGGCTGCATCTGCCTGGACCGAGGGAGAAGTGAATGAAGGAATTTATCACATGATTCCTATCTTTATATTGCCAAAGATTTTATTTCCTAACAGAGCTGACTCTGTGCCTCTAACAGGTGAGTTTACACTGTCAGAAGGAAATGCAAGAAACCTTCCCTTCTCTCTGAAGCTCCATGTTTGGGGGTGTGGGGTGGGTGGTAAGTTTCACTTGTTGAATTTGTCCCAATCCTGACCATTTTAAAAGAAAAAGAAAGAGATTGCCCTGCAAGCATTGAACACCCCCCCCCATGAAAAACACCAGATATCAACAATTAAGGGTTTAAGTAAGGTTAAAAAATATTACAAAAGCCACTTATAAAGTATTATAAAATAATATATAACATAATAATGTAATAATTATTATATATAAGATATTAGATAATAATATAATTCTGGAAAAGTCATCCTAACACTGGTGCTGCTGCTGCTACCTCTTCTTTTAACAAGGAGCAACATTTCACAATTATCCATCAATTACACGATACTTCTTCACACAATGCATAATCAATTTGCTGCCACAAGTTGTGATGGTCAGTGTTGTAGATTGCTTTAAAATATACACACTTTCCTGTCAGTAAGTCCCATTGAACGTAATAGGACTTACTTCTGAATACACATGCGTAGGACTGCACTTTTATTCTGTTTTCAGAGCAGTGGTAAATTTAACTTAGCTCTACGTGTGTCCCCCATGTGAAAGTCTTTTTCTAACACATGCTGAAGTGCAATGGAGAAAGCTGTCTACAGTAATGATTATGATTATTCTGCAGGGATTTTGGATTGGTTTAAAAAAAAAAATGCATAAGCATTTTTTAAAGGGAGTTAGCAGAAAACACACCCTTCTCAAGAGAAAGAAAGAAAAAATCCCAATCACTCATGGGACCTGACTCTCCAGAAGTCCACCGAGCACCCCCTCCGCGCGATCCAGTCCACGGCACTCGGCAAAGCGCAAGGCAGACTTCCGGGTCCCCATCGCGTCACTTCCGGGTCCCCGTTTCATCACTTCCGGGTACCCGGCGCTGTGTTTTTTCTATAAAAACCAAGGTAAACTAGCTTAAAACAGCCGCGAATAGGTTGTGACGAGCCAGGGAAAGGTAAGTTCCGGGGAGTTGTGATGAGCCAGGGAAAGGTACCGGTAAGTTCCGTGGGGCTCAGGGGGGCGAGCGGAGCGAGTTCACCCCACTTCCACCACCCCGATTGAGATCCGCAACATCCCTACTCAAATAACATCATCATTCCATTTTGGCATTATTGTTCAATCACAGTGTTGTTGTTCTTGTTTTTTAATAAAGTACAATGGAGTGGAGAAAATAGGACCTTGCAGAGTGGGCTTGTGAACCACTTTGCGCACACAGAGATATCTAAATGTTAAATCTAGTATATAAATGTGAATGTTTGTACGTGTGTACGTACGTACGTATGTCTGAACGGCTCGCGTGTGTCGCATTGGTTGGACGGATCCGCCCTAGACTTGGCACGCATACTCCCCATCACCCAAGGACAAAGACTGGTGGGTTCAAATCTCCGAAAAAACCCCGCCGTGCCTGTACGGCCCAAAATAGATGAGAGTCACTTGGAATGTTCGCAGGGGCCATTCAGGAGCGGTTTGCAAATTGCTCCAACGGCATTTAGAATGTTGGTATGCACTGACACAGGGGCCCAATCAGAGGCGTATATGCAAATCTCTCCTACGTCCAAACAGAGTGTTCATGTGAACTGCAGCTGGGGCCTACATGGCGGGGGGGGGGGATTTCGAACAAACAGTGCCTATAGGAAAATGACGACCCGTGCAACGCCATTGTGTAGTTCAGGGGGGGAACAGGGATTTCATTGTGTGGTCCGGGGGAGGCAGCAGGGAATTAATTGTTGTGTGGTCCCGGGGGGGGGAGCATGGATTTCATTGCGTGGTCCCGGGGGGGGGACAGGGATTTCATTGCGTAGTCCCGGGAGGGGGGGAAGCAGGGATTTCACTGTGTGGTCCGGGGGGGGAGAGAGGGAAAACATTGTTGCATAGTCCCGGGCGGGAAGGAAGCAGAGATTGCATTGTGTAGTACGGGGGGGGGGCAGGGAATTCTTCATTGTGTAGCCCCGGAGAGCTAGGATGTTATTGTGCTGTCCCGGGGGAGCTGGCAGTCCCAGGGGAGCTGGGATTTCATTGTGTAATCCTGGGGGAGCTGGTAGTCCCGGGGGAGCTGGGATTCCAAGGGATTCCAAACAGCGGACAGCTACCTTAAGGAATTTCGAACAAATAGTGCCTATAGGAAAATGACGACCTGTGCAACGCCAGGTAAAAAAAGCTAGTATTATTATAAATTCAAAGATTTCTGTGCTTAAAATACTGCAGTTTTGTGTGTTTCCTCTAATAACATTTGTATTTGACCATGCCCTTTGGTTGCCTGGCCATACCCTTGGCCATGCCCTCATTTTGCCTGGCCACACCCTCTTGATCATACCTTCATGTTGCTTAACCATACCTCTTACAGATTCACATGTGTCCCTATTTTCATCTGTGAAATGTTGGAGGGTATGCTTAATATGGACCAAAACAATGTTCAACAGAAATACCACTTCCTTACTCTATTAAATTACTCAGTCTTCATTAACAAAAGTACATATTGTACAGTGTAATAAATGCCTCGGGTAGATAATTATTTCACACACATGACTATGATTGCTAATTCATTTTAACCAGGGGATAGTTCTACAGCTAGCAAATTACCACTGATTCAAATCTGTGTAGGTAGCTTAGCAAAATCAGGTATGCCACCTTCCTTTAGAAATATTATGGTCATAAAAACATAACAACAACAACAACAACAATAATAATTTATTTCTTACCCGCCTCTCCACTCAGATCGAGGCGGGGAACAACCAAACATAAAATACATAAGTAGTTAAAAGCACAACAAACATTATTAAAATATTCTTAAAAACCTTTAAAAGGTTTTTACATTACTGTAAAATTATACTGTTACATTACAAAATTAAATGTGCTTATTTGTTTCTAATCACAGACGAACATAGAAAGTTCTTTGTATGCACCATATCCTCTTTAATTTAATCTCCATAGCAAAATCCACTGCCAGAATATATGTAATGACAGTTCAAATTTACAAGGCGAAAAACAAAATTTATCTTGTTTTCTATTTATCCTAATAATCAGAGTCCTGTGGGAACTCAGTACTTACTACAGTAAACATCTTTACTATAAAGCACTTTATTATGAAACATGTTGTATATATAAGTAATGGGGGGGAGGGGGGGAGTATCAAGTCTTCTTACCAGTCTATGCTCAGTTTTCTTGCCTTTAGTAACTGGTTTTCAATCCAGTTTGGCCTTTGTTGTTCAATGCTCTGTATAATCTTGTGTGTCACTTGTTTAGGGCTACTTTTCTTTTTTCCTATAATGCTTTCCAAACATACACGAACTAAACTCAGCTTCTCTTTGCTCCATCTGTCAAGAGTTGTGCCTGTTAAAAGTTCTGTAGTGTTTCCATCCTCAAATATCCGACATATAATTACAATCAAGATCCAGACAAGAAGACCAGCTTTTTTCGATTCAATAAAGTTTTTGGGCATTTTTCTCTCAGACAGAAAAAAGAAATACTTAATTGGGGGAGGCAAACATGCAATCACTGTAGGTAACTTGCTGATTACAATAGATACTGCATGGGCAGCAAGCCTTGTGAAGCCTAAAAAAAAGAAGAAGAAGAATGAAAGAAGTATGAGTAACATTAAAAATTCTTGTTTTACAATACAGTTAGGAACACTGGATGTTGATGGCTAATTTTAGATTCAGCTGAGATGCATAGCCCCAGTTCACAGGGCTGTTGTGGCTGGCACCATCCTTGTGTGGTAGACGAGTGAACCTGATGCCCATTGCCTCAACCGTGCAGATAACATCTAGTGTAAACTGAGTATTGCGCATGAACATTTCATTATACAAAGGCCCAGTCAGCACGTCTTCCCACCCTTCTTGAAAGGGAAGAAACCCATGAACTGGTTCTTCACATGATTATATAGTCACATAGAACACACAGTTCATACTAGATGCAGTCTGTGTGGTGGGGGAGAGGGCAAGCTTGCTCGTTCAACATGCATCAGAGCCGTCCCCAGTCAATGTATGAACCAGGGCATATTTGTTTTGTTGTAGCGTGCAGATTAGTGGACTTGGACTGGGGAAATATGGATTCAAAGCCTACTCATACATGAATCTCATCAGATAGTGGCTTGTAGTCCAATCTAATCTGTCTCAAGCTAACCTACCTCATAGAGTTGTTGCGAAGACAAAATGGATGCCTCTCTGAGATCTTGGTAACAAATATTTTTGTTTGAATTTTTTTGTGCTCAGATCATACAGCATTAATAAATAATGGTTGATTACTCTAAATTAATCACTGGGAGTCTCAAAATGAAACAAAACACAAAAACTAGGATCTGAAGAGTTAATCTATGAATACTGAGGAGCTTGCTCACATTCAGTGGGTATTCCACTTCATCAGGAAATTAAAGGTAAGGTGTCAATCTACATGTTGTAAACTGCCCATATCAGTTATCACGTACATTGTCTCTTTATACAACTCTGCCACTTTAATACCCTTTGAAGTAATTTCAAACAGAAATTACTCCCACATTAAGAACAGTTTCATCAAAAGATAGAAGAGAAATTTAAAGGTGACATTTTGAAATTTAAAATTAGAACACATAATTAATAAAAGTAAGCATTTTAAAATTTGCCTTAGAGAAAAAGGTTCCAAGACAAGAATATGGCACGACTTATTATAGACAGCACATAACAAATGCCTGTATTACACATTTATGACAAAGCATAGTCTCATGTTACAATCCCGACATAAACTATAAATTAGACTTGTGATGATCATAACATATTCGCTATCAATACAATCGAAACATAATGATCTGATTAATAATCTGAAAAAAGACATAAAGAAAAACAGGTTGCTGGTTGGTTGTTGTTGTTTTTAATAATTTGAGACCTTTGGTTATTACTAGCATAATGTTTTATCCTTTTTTTCTTTTAACTACAGACCATTAAATTAACAAAACAATTAAAAGTAATTATTCATACATTACTTCTGTGTTTATCACAGGCCCTGTTAACTACAAACTCTTAAACTAGTATCTCCTCCAAACATATGCCAAAGTTTTGTGCGTGTTTTGTGCTATTTTATGGCAGAAATCCTGAGTCTTGTACAGCCACCCAGAAGTGTGTACTGATTCATCAAATGCAGGTTCGTAGTTAACACACACAAAACCCGACATTGTCATATCACCTCCAAACCTGTGCCAAAGTTTTGTGTTAGTTTTATGTTGTCTTGTGCCACAAATCCCAAGTTTTGTGCTGCCACCCACAACCATGCACTGATGCATCAAATGTGGGAGTTAACACAGACAAAGAACCCACATTCTCATATAACCTCTGAATGTGTATCAAAGTTTTGTGCTGTTCTGTACCAGAAATCTCAAGTTTTGTGCTTTGTCATAAATGTGTAATACAGGCATTTGTAATCAGCACAAAACTTTGGCATAGGTTTGGAGGAAATATGAGAATGTGGATCTTTTGCCTTCACCAGGCCCCACCAAGGGTATGTCATTTTCACGCTTTTAGCGGCAGCACAAAACTCAGGATTTGTGGTACAAAACTAACACAGAACTTTGACATAGGTTTGGAAGTGATATGAGAATGTTGATTTTTTATCATTCACCATGCCCCACCTAAAGGTAAGTCATTTTTATGCTTTTGATTTGTGGCACAAAACTCCGTTTGGAGGAGATACTAGTTTGTGGGTTTTGTCATTAACAGAGCCTATCTCATACACATAAAAGTTCCTTGCCTTCATTGGTTATGCTTCACTTCCAGTGTGGTGCACCCTCCTGTCCTGCAGTGACTGATCACAGAAGGGCCAGTGCTATCAAACAACAGTGGAGACAAAGAAGGCAGAGCACACAGGGATTCTCTTCTTCTGCTACCACTGCAACTGCAACTGTGAGCCTCACTTGTCCCACAGTGGCGAAAGTATCAGCTTGGGAGCCTGTGCAAACTAGCCATATAAGGATAAGAGCTACCATGACAGGCATGTGTGGGCAGCAGTGGTAGAACAGGAAAATGTCCTTACTCTCCCCCCATCTACTTATAGGGATGTCACAGCGAATATCGGGGGGCTGGAGCAAGGCCAAAATTGGCCCCACCTGCAGCCCCCCGATATTCGCGGGCTTACCTACCATGCCGCTCGGTCCACCACCGCTCAGTCCGCGCTGCCCGCGTGGGCTCCAGATGTGTCATTTCCGGAAGTGATGCAATGGGCCCTGCGCCAATGCGGCTGAACCCTGTGCCGCGGTTTTTGCGTAGAAACCAGGGCAACAGGGTTTAAAACAGCCTGTTTTAAGCCCTGTTCCCCTGGTTTCTACGCAAAAACCGAAGCAACATGGTTCAGCCACGTCGGTGCAGGGCCCGTCGCGTTATTTCCGGCCAGCCGGAAGTGACGCGATGGGAGCCTGTGCGAGCGGCACGGCTTCCCGAGTGGCGCGGAGAGCGGCCAGAGAGCCCCTCCGAGCCACGGAGAAAATGAGGATTGGGGGGGCTCTGCAGCGCGGAGAGCCAAAATGATACGCCTCCCAAAAAAAGGTACGAAATCCATCACTAATCTACTATATATATACTTGTTAACTCAGACACTGAGCTAATGACATCATCATCATCATCATCATCATCATCATCATCATCATCATCATCATCATCTCTATACCACCCAATAGCCAAGGATCTCTGGGCGGTTTACGACAATCAGCTAAAAAATACGATACAATATAAATGTGAAGGACCGCCAGCGGTCCTTTTGTGTGAGTTCGGGAGTTAATGGGTTAACCGGCATGGTAAAAACTCCTTTGTGTGGCTCCCAGGCTAACTGAGGACAACCACGCTGAATTGCACTGAACCAGAGACAGCTTCCACCAAGCAGCTATTGTTTACAACATGTTTAATTGAGCGAAGTGGGTCAGGCAGATAAGGAATTCACAGTAAACAGAAACCGTCTATAAAAAGCAGTGAAGCGTAAAGCTCCAATACACAAACCGGCTAAATGAGGCTTGCAAAGATACAGACAGTATACTACGTTACATTAGAGAACCTGACTAACTAAACTAACACTGTAAGCTAATCCTGACTATTCTCAGTAAATTATACAGACTTACAGCAGGCTCCCAAGCATTTGGCTTGGGGGTTGAGATTCCTGACTTGGCCATAGCTAAAAGCCCATTCCGTGCAGTCCTGCACCTTGTTCCCCAGCAAACTTAATGGGGCTTGGTTGTTCCTTTTTTACCCCCTCCCTTGCCCCCTCCTTCTCTTCCGATGACAGCCTGGACTGGTTCTGCTCAGCTAGGCTTGTGCAATCGAGCCTCACCGGGGCAGCAGAACGGGGCCGAACACGGCCCCGCTCACGCCCCGGCGAGGCCTTACCGTTTCTTCGGGGCAGCTCGCGCACTCCGCAGAGAGCCGCCCCCGCCGCTCGATCCGGCATGCTCTCCGTGGAGAGCCGCCTGCGCCGCTCGATCTGGTCCGTCACGTCACTTCCGGTACCGGAAATGACGCGACGGAACCCTGCGCAGGCGCAGAACGGACCCTATGGTCCGTTCTGCGCCTGTGCAGGGTCCATTTCCAGGCCCGAAGACGCTGAGACAGGTAGGAAAATTGTTTGAGCGGCGCACAGCGCCGCTCAAAAAAAACAGGGCAAGGAGGGGGGGGTGGAGAAATAAAGCTCGGGCAGCGCGCCCAGCCTTATTTCCACGTCTATCAGCAGGGGTCATGGTGCCCCTCAGGTGCTTGTGTGTACTTGGCAGCTCTTTAAGACTGCTGGAGGGGAACCATTGGGGTAAATGCAGATGTGTCCCATTGAGGTGAATGCAAATGTAGCTAGATGTAAATGTCTGCTTGGAACTGAGCCTCCCTGCCCTGGGCAGAGATTATGCAGGCAGCGGAGGGGGGGTATGTGTCCGGTCAGGCTTTCTCTCCACAATAAAATATACACAAAAATTAAAACCAAATTTAAAATGACACAAATAAGTAAAACAGGTTAATACGAGAACAGTAAAAGGGTTAAAAATGGCCACCCCATTATGCACTATTTAGAGTTGTTAAAAGCCTCAACATAGAGGGCAGTCTTAACCTGGCGGCGTTTAGCTCCTGCCCCAACAGCATTCCTGAGCATACCCCTCTATTTTCCGTCCTTTAAGTGACTGACTTTGGCTGCCATTCACTCCTTTGGAGTAAAAATTAATGTACTTAGGGAAACTTATCCCAGTGGGGGCAAAACCAGATCTGACTGGATGTCCTGGGCTTCACTGAGAGGGACTCCAGGGTGTGGGAATGCAATATATTCCAGGGAACACAATATACCTTAGTTTGGGTTGTGCACTGAGGTGCTTTCTGCCTCCCCTCTTGACCTGCCAGGGAGACCTTGCTGTATGTGGGGTCTCCCCCACCCCATTATCATGTCAGGCATTTTGCTAATAATTTACTAAGGCAAAGAACTGCACTGAAATATGTCAACAACTCCTTTAATGATCTTCTAAAAATATCAGAAATTGTGTTACTATAATGTTCATTATCAAATCATACCACTTAATTCTAATTCTTTCATTTTGATATATTCTCATTAAATAGGTAACCATTATTTTGACAGGTTTATATAAGCACACCTACATTTCCCTGATTCTTTTCTCTTCATTTCTCTAGGTGTGTAATTCCATTCCTTTGGAACAGTCTTCAGCAAACTTTCAGGAACAATTTGCTTGTGTTGATAGGTTCCATAGTTCTCTGTTGCTTCCCACGAATGCATCAAAGAAATTATCTGCTTCACAATACCCTTAACCGAATTAATCAAAGTCAGTTTCAAGCATCTGATAACCTCTGGCTCTGATTCACCACAACTGGAATCTTTGGAGACAAAACAATAATTATAATGAAGTATTAAATAATTTGAGCCACTGGAGCTAGTTTGAATATTAGAATTTTTAAAGTTTTCTGTACTTTTCCAGTGTTAGATTTCTATAATGAAAAGAACCCAAAATAAAACAGGTTTTTATATGACAATACTATCTAATCAAATACTATGCATTTATAAATTATTTTCACAGCTGCCATTCTTTTGTTTTTTTAATTAGAAGTTGGTATTATTCAACATGATACTTACTTAAACAGACTCCCAAGACTGGTTTGACTTATGTGATAATGCAGTTAACAATGAATGTCATTTGAAGTTAAGTGGTGCATTTTTGGTGATCAAACTTTTAAAGAAATTATTGTAATCATCATCACAATTGTTCTCCCATGGTACTTGTAAGAAACTGATGGAAAGGAAAGGGTCCAAGAGAAGATATACTTGGAAAAAACAACAACACCTTGGTGCTTGGTCCAGTCCGCCGCAGGTACAATATTCCTTGACCAAGAGCAGGGAGAAGGCTGGATGGAGATATGGGAGGTGCTCCAGGTCTCCCACCCCACTTTGTGGACTGGAGTGGTACTGATGTGCACATTGTAGGGAAACAGGAAAAACAGGGTTCTCTAATGCCCTATGGCATTATGCTCTGCAGGCAGGTACTCTACCAGTGGAGGACTGGCTGGAGTCTTTAGAAAGCAACTGACTTAAACCTGAAAGAGTGAAGCACTGGGCCAAACTACACATGACTCTAATCAAGTGGTTTGCCCTTGAGTGCAGGATTTTTCTT
The DNA here is from genome assembly GCA_021292165.1 of Shinisaurus crocodilurus. NCBI lineage: Eukaryota > Metazoa > Chordata > Lepidosauria > Squamata > Shinisauridae > Shinisaurus > Shinisaurus crocodilurus. Next base: position 49,129,468 of record CM037877.1, read on the forward strand.
TCACAGCCAGAATGGGGGAACAATCCAGATAGGGACCCTGACATGGTTGGTAGGGGGCTTTTGCTCCCCATTGCAGTCACAATCTGGATCAGGGGCCCTGCACCTGTTATTTGCATGCAGGGGGAGCTCCCATTACCTTCAATGAGAATTAATTGGGAATGTAAATATCAGATACTGGGCTCAACGCAGATTAGGAGTCCAAGAGGGGCAAAGGGTTAAAGCTCTCCTACCATCCCATGCCAGGGTCCCCATGATAGCTATTTGTGAAAGAAAACTCCTGCACCTAAGGGCAAGCCACACAGTTAACATCACACATAGTTTAGTCTTGAAATGAAGCTCAAATTGAAGGTGCAAGAGGGTACGACATATCAAACTAATGGAGAATAATTTCTGTAGTATTCCAAGAAATTGCTAAGAATCTACAATCTTCCCCAGAGGAATAATGCTACTGCCCTAATACCAGATATTAAGTTAATTCTTGCAGGATGTTTTATCAGAGGTAAAACAAATTACCTTTGGAAATACTCTACTCTAAAACATTGCCACAATTTCTACAGCATCTTGGTTTGGCATTAGAAACCTTAGCAACTTTCCTAAAATAAATCTCTAAAACACTTGCAATATTGAATGATTTAAGGTAAACTTCTGTATTCTAACATATTATATCAATAAATCAAGAAAATTACATATATCATATATAATGCACATTTCACAACATTTTTCATACCTGATATATTGTGTAAGCAATCCCACATCTGTTCTTTTTCCATGTAGTTCTGAAGAACACCACCAAGAGATTTGGGAGATAAAGTGCAAGAGGACAGCACTGTAAAGATTGCTTTAGTTAAACTAGATTCTTTGCTATTGTTCAGGTCTTGGCAAGTATGTTTTTCTTCATCTTTGGACAATTCAGATTCTGAGAGAGAGAGAGAGAAAGTCTCAAACATCACAGTAATAAGAGATAGTACAAGTGGCACCTGGAACAAAGTGTTGAAGTGTAAGAACAGGTTGCTTGCCTGCAACTGTGGTTCTTCAAGTGGCCAGCTGCGCATTCACACACACGGGCTCTGCACCTGCGTGGAGCCTGTTTCAGGAAACTTCTCTAGCTGAGGAATTTAGGTGGGAACCCTTCCCCCACCATTCTACTGCACATGCTTCTAGCAGGTTCCCTCCTATTCCCTCAGTTCCCTGAGGCCACCTATTGTGGCCTTGGACCCGAGGAAAAAAACTCGGTACCAAGTATCAGTACAGAGATCGATATCAACACCAGTAGCATAGCCACCAGAGGCTTTTCTATTGGGAATAATGGACAGTCATCTAGAAGGAAGTTATGGAACTTTATTTTTATACATGACAACGGCAGCGAGACTACTATATGCACAGAAATGGAAAGGTCCAGCAGTGCCTACGACAGAAGAATGGTTGGTCAAGATGCTGGAGCTGGCAAAGATGGCCAAACTCACATCATTAATCAGAGAAAGGACAACATTCATGTTTGTTGCTGAAAACTCTAATTGACTTTTTGCAGAGACTAGGAAATAATGATTTGTTTGTTTGTGGGTTCATGGAATAATAAGTGAATTTGGGACAACGAGAAAAAGAGATTTCTCATTCTGATTATCGAGTAAGAAAAATTATTGTTACCTATATTTTCTGTAGAAGAAAATCAGAAGTCTATTTTGTTTTGTTAATTGTTATATGTTTGATATTATGTATTTGTTTTACATAGAAATATTTTTTTAAAAAAAATACCAGTAGCACAGCCGCTTCATACCAACATCGAACTCGACATGGACACCAAAGTGGGGATGATGGGCGGGTTGTGTGAATGCACAGATGACCACTCGAAGAACCACAGTTACAGGTAAGCAACCTGTTCTTCATGGTCCCTGTGCATCACACACATGGACAATTAACAAGCTGATTTACTGGAGGTGGGTCGGTGTCATCATTGGAAAAACAATGAAAGGACAGCCCTGCCAAAAGTGCTGACCACTCAAGACCTGACGACCAGCCAGTAATGCTGTATAAAGGTGGATGGCGTCAACCAGGTCACCACCCGGCAAAGGTCTTGCAGTGGGACTCCGCAGCTGAAGGCCATTGAGGTAGCCACCCCTCACGTAGAATGAGCCCTGACTCCAGCAGTCAAGTTGCAGTCCTGCCAGTTCATATGTAAGAGTAATCACACAGACTACCATGCTGCAAAACGTTGTGTTGAAACAGGCACCCCCTTGGATTTTTCTCCATAACATATGAAGAACCTCTGGGACTAGCGATATGGTTCGGTATAGGCCTTGTAAAATGCCAAAGTCCTGCAAACGTCTAGAGTATGAAGAGTACGTTCAAGCAGGGTTGAGGGAGAGGGAAAAAACACAGAAAGAATAATGTCCTGGTTTAAATGAAAGTCTGAGGCAACTTTTGGGAGGAAAGCAATATCAGGCTGAAGTACTACCTTGTCTCTATGAAATGTCAGGTATGGGGGGTTGACCCAAAGGGCACATAACTCACTCGAGTGATGAGCAGAGGTAATTGCTACTAGGAAGGCCACCTTCGAAAATAGTAGCCATAGGTCCACCATAGCCAAAGGCTCAAAGGGTTTGGTAGTCAGTTCCTTCAAGACCACCGCAAGACTCCAGGTAGGAACAATGGTTCGCAGAGGTGGAACAAGATTGCAGACACCTTTTAAGAACTGACAGACCAACGGATGAGAGAAGACTGAAGATCCGGAGACCGGTGTATAGTATGGACAAGAGCTGTAATCCTTTCTCCATTAAGGAATGAAGATAGTCCAATACACAAGGCACCAGACCGGTATGTGGATCAGTGCCTGACAGGCTTGCAATGGCAGAAAAAAGATGTCCACTTCTTAGCATAGGAGCGATGAGTGGAGAGTTTGTGAGAGACATCCAACACTGGCTGGATCCGAGGAAGAAGAGGAAACATCCAATCTGCTATCTGATTCACCACGCTGTGAGCTGCAGCATCATTAGATCCGGGTGTCGAATCCGTCCTCAATCTTGAATGAGAAGCACTGAGGTCAAAGGCAGCCAGAGATACTATCCTCCACACCTGTGGAGCAGAGGGGCAAACCACGGCTGTGACAGCCACCATGGGGTGATGAGTATGCTATTCGCAGCCGTTTTAAGCTAGGTTGCCCTGGTTTTTACGCCAAAAACGCAGTGCGGAGTCCTGTCGCATCACTTCCTGGCAGCCGGAAATGATACGACGGGACCCTGTGCTTCCGGCGTGGTGAGGAGCGATGGGACGAGCGGCGGCCAGGTAAGGCGCGCGAGTCTCGGGGGGGCAGCAGGCCAAGCGGGCTGATTTCGGCTCGCTTTCAGCCCCCTCGAGACTCTCGGATACATCCCTAGATCCACTACATGCCCCTCCCCAAGATAGAACAGGCACAGCGAATGTCCGTCGGTTGTAGGCAACTTACTGCCATACTTCACACACTTTCATGGCCATCCGCTCCACAAAATTGCGCTGTGATCTTAATGAATTGCGAAAAACAAAGAAATAAACCAAAATTAAAAAATCAAAGTGAGAATTATGATAGAAAGAGCAAGAGAGAAGAATAAAAGATATGCTTGAGAATCTCCAGCAAAAAGTCTGTCATCAGAGGCACCCACAAAGGCAGTTGAAGAGGAACTGAGGGAATAAGCGGGAACCCACTAGGAGCATGTGCAGTAGGACAGTGGGGGAAGGGTTCCCACCTAAATTCCTCAGCTAGAGAAGTTTCCGGAAACAGGCTCCACGCAGGAGCAGATCCCATGTGTGATGCAGAGACCACAAAGAAGAACCTAACCTGCACCTGTTCAGGATTCCATCCAACAGCCATGTCCTCCCCCAGGATACTCCTTTCCAATTCTCCCCCTTTCTGTTTTTCTTTTCCAAATAACACTCAACATTTTGTATCTATTGAACATGCTCAATTCTTATTGGGCTGGGGGCTTGAAAGGTGAGAGGCTTGCCCCCTTAGATATTTTCCCAAATATTTTTGTACTTCTGCAAACTTCGAGTTTCCTCTGAACATACAGATACCTTGCTTGTCTGTTGTCACCATTTTGTCTCCATTTCTGTCAGCACCCATTTACCTGAGTTCATAACTAAAAAGAGTGATATAAAGACCACCCAACAGAAAACAATGCATGGTTCATGTACTTAGTTGTGGACACTCCATACTAAAGAAAAGGGTATTTTTAATGCATTAATGCCTAGCGACTAATTGGGAAATACAATTTGCCACACAATGTTTATACAGCTTTGAGTTATTGTACAGTCATTTTTTAAAAGAGATTTTAGAAAACAATTACACAAATAGAATCTACTTTTTCTAGCATGTATTCAGAATACAATTAGAGTTAAACTGGTTATCTTACGATAAAATCAGAACATCAACCAATGCAAAATGTTACCAGAGTGTTTTTTTAAAAAAACAATAGATACTAAATTGGTTGTGTAATTAAAGGGAAGTATCCAATGGGGCTGCTCCACCTTCACTGGTTCTGTTGCAGAACCCACAGTTTGCACAATGGGCTTTTGAGCTTCTAAAGATAATCCCAGAAATGAGTGGAAACTGTCATTTCCAGATTGGGACAGGTCAGCAAGGCTCCCTTCTGCGAGTTCTGCTGATGTGCCCTGTTCCAGAAATGAGTGTTTCCGCTAGTTTTGGGTTATTTTTAGAACCACAAAAGCCCTGTTGCGCAAGCTGTGAGTCCTGCAAGTGCACAGGCACAACAGGATACCACCCATATTGTGTAGTTTTTTTAAATTATAAAATACTTAAATATACATAAACACATATTCACGAGTGCCCACACATACCTTCCACACATTCCTTTTTAGAAGTGGAGAAGGAGACACAGCTCAAAGTTCCCTTGGAAATTAAGCCGAGTAGATCAGAATAGTCTGAGATTTGTCCTAGTCAATTAGTCAGATTAATGCATGGGCACGCTCTCTCTCTCCTTGCCTTTCACAGCCTATTAAGGTGTTATTAGGAGAGCTTTCTCTTAAAATGGGATTCAGTTATGGAAATGACAAGGCGCTGGTTGCCTCAGTTTTGTTTATTAGTGCATGTATGACTATAATATCAATGGAATTACTTGAATTAGGTATATTTCGGATCTGCAACAAAATGTTCCAGTGCCTCCCTGAAATGGTCCTCTTCAGAGCTTTAGCCACCTTGAAAAAGGGAGCCTTGTAGTCCTGTTCAGGCTTTGTGTGCACGTGTGTGTGTGTGGGGGGGCAATTTCAGGAGAGGGCGAAGGGGGAAAATACATTTTTTTTCTTTTCCACCCCTCAGAGGCCTTCTCCTAAAAGGGTTAGATAACAGGTGATGTGAAAGATCACTGCCTGAGACCCTGGGGAGCTGCTGCCAATTAGAGTAGATCGGGGTGGGGAGAAGGTAGATTGGGATCTACTGGTAGATCTCTGGGTAATCTGCAGATCAGCACTGTTTCTGAAGCCCAATTGTCTATAGCAACAGCTTAAAAGCTTTTCCCCGCTCCTTAATCTTGCAGCGTGGGGGGGGGGGTTGTGTGAAATGACTTGTGAGCTTGGTTCTGGTACTAATCACAAATTCCTGTGATGAGCAACTGCCCAGAAGCATTCTGTTCCTTAATTCTTAGCATATGTCTGCCTGCCTGAGACTCTATTTTCCCCTTGTTCTGGTTGGTGGACCTTAGGTTTCTAATAAAAAACACAGCAGATCCCACAAGCCTGAAATCTACCCACCTCTAGAGTAGATAGCACTTGGCTGGATGTACAAATAGTCTGAGTGTGTGCATAAGGACATTTCTTATTTTCCTATATTGCTAAGAATATATTTAACCTCGCAGCACATATCACTCAAACCCTAACCTCCCTTACTCCCCAATAGTTTTCTAAGCCAGTCTTCCCCAATCTGATACCCTCCAGATGTGTTGGACTACAACTCCCATTATCCCCACTCAGCACAATGGACATGCTGGCTGGGGATGATGGGATTTGCAGTCCAACATATCCAGAGGGTGCCAGGTTAGGGAGGGCTACATAAGCTATTAGGAGTTTGAGTGGGCTCTTCTTCCCCTTCCAGTTTTCTTCTTGCCCCCTCAACTGCCACTTCAACACTGCATACATCATAGAAGCTCATGGGTTAACATCAGGACTTGAGGATTAAAAAATATATATTTACAAACTTATATCTGACTACTTAGGGAGTCCCATTGTCACAGACCAAAATTGCTTTATAGATTATTGAATTACTTTATCTTCATTTGTATAGCTTTCTATATTTCTTATTGCACCTGCATAGATTAGTAGGGAAATATATCTCCCTGTAGAAGGCCAAATGGCCTATTAGATTTAGCAATGTATTCAATGTAAATGTCCAGAATCCTTTGCTCAATATCTGTATCCTTATGCTCTGTAGTGAATGAAGCCCCCCAGAAAAGCTTGTATCCTAAGACAATCCATAAACTTTCCTTGATCCTGGTGCTGTTATCTGAGAAACTTTGCATGTTAAAGAGGATCCTGTCCTAATCACTTGGTGTCATGTTTCATTTGTCAATAACATTCTTTATCCCCTTTGAATTGGAAATGTGTAGGGAGGTGAGAATGTGGGTGTGCATGGTTTTCTCAGGAATGGCCAAGAGATGGGAAGGAGGATAACTTGGGTGAAGACACCAATTTGAATAATCAAAGTTAAGGAGAAATGAACTAATGAACCGGCAATGAGGAGGGGCCAAGGGGGTATCAGCTTGGGGCAGAAGAAGTTGCAAGTGAAAGGAAATAGATATTTCATAGAATAGAGTTGGAAGGAGCCTACAAGGCTATCGAGTCCAACCCCCTGCTCAATGCAGGAAACTAGAGGAGGGGTCTCCCATCCAAGTAATAACCAGGCTTGACCCTGCTTAGCTTTCCACACTCAGACAAGCTGAGCCAGCATAAGCCACAGGCCTTTTATGGCAGCCTAAGAAGTCCTTGAGAGATATCAGAGAGGTGCTGGATGGCTATAACATGTTGTGAAGAACAACAACTCCAGGAACTGATTCCAGATGTTTGTTCATTTACAAAGAAAGCAGCAGAAGAGAAGGTCCTCTGGGTAATGCTAGTCAGCCTAGTTTTGGCTGACTGAAGCAGATTCTTCCCAGAGGACCTAAGTGTGCGGGGTGGATTGTACGGGAGAAGGTGATCCCGTAGGTAGCCTGGACCCAAACCATGTAGGGCTTTAAAGGTAATAACCAACACTTTATACTTCGCCCGGAAACTGATTGGCAGCCAGTGGAGTGCTATCTGCTTGCTATCGGATTTGGTCTAAGAAAGGGTTGCTCTTTGCCCCCCTGTTGAGACCAGGAGAGCCAGGGAGGGCAGCAATTCCATCAAGACCTTCCTGTGAGGATTCCAGCTGCCATCAAATGAGGTTTCTGTGGGAGTGGAAGAAGACTGTGTGACAGAAGCAGAAGCAGCCCTGTCCTCCTGAACTAGACACTGACCCGGTTCGCACATAATGGCAAATTGTGGGTTAATTAACCCACAGTTTGCTATGCATGAGTGGGAGTAAGCTGCTTTCTGTGTGTTCCTCACTTCCACTTTTAATCAACAACCTTTGAAGGGCCAGGTAATAGGTTGTGAGCATGACATGCAAACCTGGAGCACTGGGTGGTTTAGGGGCTAAGTAGTTAACCCATGGTTTGTTGTTGGGGTAACTGCTTGGTTATTTAGCTCAAGTATCATAAAATTGGGCCAAGTATCATAAGACTGCACAATTTCTTTCTCCACGTTCTTTGTATATTTTGACTGGGAAACATTTTGTGAAGTCAATGTACATGGAAAACGCAACATGAGGAGGAGGAACAAAGTAAAGGAGGTGATGAGGTTTTATTTTAAAGATTTTTATCTCACCTTTCAGGGTGCACTGCCCTCACAAGGCAGCTAATAATACTACAAAAATATGAACACACAAATTACAATTAAACACACACAACCACACAGCAGCAGCAGCTAATGATTTTTAAGCACCAAATGCAGACTAGAATAAATGTGTTTTCAGGCTTTTTAAAAAAAAGTTAGCAGTGAGGAGGCCATACATATCTCCCTGGGGAGGGAGTTTCAGTGGTGTGGGGCCACCAGTGAGAAAGCACTCTCCTTAGTACCCAGAAGCCTAAAGACTCTTGTTGGTGGGCCAGAGAGAGTAGGGCCTCTGACACTGAACTTAATGCTTGGGCAGGCTCATACAGGTGTAGGTGTCCTTCAAGCAACATGGTCCCAAACCATTTAGGACTTTAAAGGACAAAACCAGCACCTTGAATTGTGCCCGGAAACTAACAGGCAGCCAGTGTAAACGATACAGAATAGGAGTAACATGATACAGACACCTAGCTCCCACAAGTGTTCTAGTTGACACATTCTGAACCAGTTACAGTTTCTGAATCAACTCAAGGGCAGCCTCACTTATAAATCCTATTACAGTAATTTAACCTGGATGTAACCAACACATGTGTCACTGTGGCTAAGTCAGAATTTTTTTAAATTTTTTTTAGCAAGGATACCCCCAACCCCCTGTAACTACACTGTTCCCCTTCGTGACTCCTTTCTCTCTCAAGCACTTCTATACATATTTCTATGTATCTCTGGGGTCCAAGGCAAGGTCTGAAGGCACATAATGAAGGCAAGGTCTGGTTTTGGCCTTTAAAGTGATGAGAAACCATCTGGGGACCCTGAGCTCCCAACATAGGTTCTAACATAATTAATATAAACTTTTTAAAGATTAGTGAAGAAAGAGAGAGAGAGAGAGAGAGAGAAAGAAAGAAAGAAAGAAAGAAAAGCTATGCACTGCAGTACCGTTTTCTCCCCTATAGCAAGCCTAAGCAATATCATGCTGTTTATGATGTTTTGGGCTAGGGTCTATGTTCTTCTTACACAGTAGCAAATATTTTTACATAAATTCTAACATCAACTCCACCCTTAGTGCTGGAGAAACACTTGTTTATGGCTCAACATTTGATACATTTTGCTGAAGCCCAAGGGAATGGTCAGTCAACAGAGTAATAAACTGTCACTTCATCCTTATGATAACTGAACAATCTAGTAAAGTTTAATGCGGGATAATGGCAGGGTAAGAATATGATCTTCATCAGACATAATGACATGCATTTGAATAGGCAAATGAGTACTTTGCAACATTCAATAAGAAACATGACATAAGTTGAGTGGTGGTGCTCTCCTGACAAATGTTAGACCATTTTGAAATGACATTATTAATATAATGCAGTTCAGTAGAACTACAAAATTGTTGTTTCTAACATTTTAGTAAATTGCAAACATATTCATTATGTTCCGAACAGCAAAATAAAATGTTAATTCCTATCTAATACAAAAGATTTCAATTTAGCCGCTTCTCCCTTGACCAAATTTGTTCTTTTGTAACAAACTCTATTATGAATAAAATCAAATCAGAGATTAGATTACCCATAGTACAAAAAAACCCACAGGAGTTTTAGGTTCAATTCAGTCATCATGCCAAACCATAGTTCATGCTAACCACAGTTAAGAACCTACACCAGGGTGAGAGCTTCCAGATATAGAATAGGTAAACCATAGCTTAAAGCCACTTTTATTTCCCATCTGTTCAGCACTCAGCTTCATAAATTCACTCCTGACTTCATGGTGCAGCAGTCCAAATTATGGTATTTATTTATTTATAAAACTATGGCTCAGCTTGTCTGAGCATGGAAAGCCAAGCAGGGTCAGGCCTGGATGGGAGACCCCTCCTCTAGTTTCCTGCATTGAGCAGGGGGTTGGACTCGATAGCCTTGTAGGCTTCTTCTAACTCTATGTATGAAATCTATGAAATCTATGTCTGGAGTTGTCTTTCACCAAAATAGGGCCCCCAAGGCAACTTACAATTTAAAACTTTAAAACAACACATATAGCAACATTAACAGCAAGAGAAAATCAATCTTAAAAATAGAGAGCAGCACTAAATACATTTAAAATTTCTCAAATCCAGGCAGAACAAAAAAGTTTTAACAGCCCACCTAAAACTAAATGAAGAAGGAGATAGTCTAGTCTCCTTGGGGAAAATGTTTCCTAAGAGTTCAAAGGTTTTTTGAATTAAGACAAAAAGCAAACCACAGTTAGCACAAACTGACTGGGTTTGCATGAAATGACAACCCATTATAGGTGGGTTGTTGTGTTGTGCGAACCTGGATCATTCCCCGCAGGGTGGCTTGTCTGAGAGCAACAAACCACCCGGACAACCAATAGCTTGTTCTAGGGATTATTGTACCAATGATGGTTGCTGTGCTGTCTGAACCCAGGTGACCAACCCCATCATGGGTACCAGGAACCAGTCAGCAAGCCACTTGGCAAGAGTGGCAAAAACTCTGCCACTCTTGCCAAGCTTGCCCAGGCAACCACCAGTGCCAGCTGCCCACAAGTCCTCTAGCAGCATTTTGGAGTAACTGGCACTGGCTGGGTGTCCCCTGCTGCAATAGCGAGCCCTTTCAGCTCACCGCAGCTTTTTTGTCCTTTTACCCTTTTGGGGAGAGATTGCAATCTCTGGCTTGACAGCTGGCTTTTGCGATCCCTGTTTTGACAGACACTGACAGCCTCTTCAAAATGCCCAAGCAGAACCTTCGAGGGGCTGTCCATGGTTGCAAACCATGTGTTGTTGTTGTTTTGACCCCCTAATGTGTGCCAATACTTGCACACATTTTATAATAATAATAATAATAATAATAATAATAATAATAATAATAATATGACATATCCTGACAAGGCATGCTCCCCTTCCCCTTTATTAATACGTAGTCTAATAATTGATTCCATATATCCATAAAATTATTCTTCTTTAACTATCCTTTTCTGCATTTGATACTACAAGTTAGTTTATCGTTTAGGGCTATATCCCAAACTTCCTTATACCAATCAGTTATTAGGAAAACATGTTGTACTTTCCATTTCCTCGCTATCATTAACCTAGCTGCAGTTAACAAGTTTACAATTAATTCCTTTGTATTTTGGGCACAAGTAACTTTATCGGTTATTGATAATAATGCTAGTTTAGGACAGACCTCTAGATTAATACCAATAATTTCCGATATTTCTGCAAAAACCTCTCGCCAAAATCCCAGTACATTTTTACAACTCCACCACATATGAGCATATGTACCTTTTTCCTGACATCCTCTCCAGCAGAGTGTGGAGCAATTATTATCTATTCTATTTAATCTTACTGGAGTTAAGTACCATCTCCAAATTAGTTTATAGAAATTCTCCTTTATCCTAGTTGACATAACTTTCACAATCCGTCTATCCCATATATTATTCAGCCCACCTTCGAGGTCACCTCATCAAATTCATTATCCCACCACCCCCTTTTCATGAGCACTTTGGTTTGGCTTGACAATTCACCTTTTGACAGCTGTCAAACCAAACCAAAGGGGGAGAAGGTTATTTGGAGCCTCTCTGGGTCAAGGTCCAGAGGGTTGGTACCTGCTGCACTTTGCCAGCAGGTACCTCACTGGACATTGCCCAGGCAAGGCTGTCCATTTTTGGACCTCTGTAACTGCATACTTGCAAAAGACCGGGAGGGGGGAAATGTGTGCAAATATTGGTGTACCTTAGGGGGTCCCAAAAGGGGGGGTTCAACCACTCCAAGGTGCTGCTTGGGCACTTCGAAGGGGCTGTCAAAATAGGGATTGTGAAAGTTGGCTGTCAAGCTGGAAATCGCAATCTCTGGAGGGAAAGGGGGGGGGGAAGCTGCAGCAAGCCAAAAACATCTCTCCATCACAGGGGTGAGGGGGAGACAAGTTGGTCCTGCCGTGGGGTCCCCTGGGATCGCCACAGGAGGACCAAGGGGAAGGAGGGGGAGGAAGGGGGCAAACACCCCACTGTGAGCCCATTTGTCTGTCAGGCACACTGTGGGTGGTTTGCAGAACAATCAACCCACCGTGGCTTATTGCCAGGGTGGGTTAGCATGACATGCAAACATGCCCAATGTGGTTTCCAAACTAGTTTCAAATCATGGTTTGAAATCCTGGCTTGGCAGCCCCTCACAACTGGTGGTTTGGAAGCTGCTGTAAGTTCAAACATTAGACGAAGTATGGCTTGGCATTAGATCTTAATTTATCCTTTTAAAACCTTTTAACAAGTTCACCAGAGTTGAAACACATTTGTTTTTAACATTCTGAGTCAGATTAAGAGTATGCTATTTAAAGCAGTTTTAATATCAAATTAGTGACTTTTTAATTTCTTTTTAAAAGCAATTATATCAGTCTATTTTACCAATACATTATCCACAAAATGAGCAAGTTCAGACTGAAACAATCTCAGCAAGACTAATTGTATAATATGCCCACAATCCTTCTGTTAATATTCAAATAGTGAAAAATGTGGCAATCCTGAATAATGTACAGTAATACCTTGGATTGCAAGCATAATTCGTTCCGGAACCGTGCTTGTAATCCAAAACACTGTTATATCAAAGCGAGTCTCTGGCGGGCGCAAGCGGGGCCAATTTCAGCCCGCTATGCCCGCTCGAGGTGAGCGGTTACATCCCTACGTGACTACTTGTCTTGCAAGACCTTGCTTGTTTATCAAGTCAAAAAATTTTAAAAAATTTGCTTGTCTTGCAAAACGATCTCAGACCAAGTTACTTGCAATCCAAGGTATGACTGTACCTGTGTTTCCACACTTATATCATTTAAAAAGGGAGGGGGGAGATAGCATCAATACTTACTGGAACTTCTCAGTAAAATTCTCACTAAGAGACAATCATGATGTAGCAATGTTTCCAAAAGCAAGTTCCAATTACAATATGGTTGGGATAAGAGCAGTTTCAGTTGACCCTGAGCAGCCATTTCTCTGGCTGATGGAGTCCTTTCAAAATGTAAGATAAAGGCAGAATAATGTAGTTAATTTATCTATGAAATTAATAGCCTTAAAGTGCAGATGTAATGCTAACTCCTTTAAATGTCAATTCCTCCCAGATTACTCTGAAAATGCTTTCATGGTTGCTTACTTTAAGACTGCTCAGGGAAGGAATTATATTTAATCTCAACTAGCTAAAAGCAAATTAACATTTGGTAGACTGCCAATTTTATAACTGATACAAAGTAACCTCACTTATCTCTTTCACTGGAACCATGTATGCTCTTGATTTCATGAGGAAAAAATATTTTTTATTGCCTGAATAAATTTAAGACATTATATTTTAGTTCAGTGTTATATTTAATTGTTTAGAATGTTATAAAATATTTGAAATCAAGTCTATGAAGTGAAGTCACACTATAATTAAGGCAGAATTATAAAAATATATGTTCAGTCATATTAACAGATACACACAGTGAGACTGGCCTGGAAATACCTATTCTAGCTAAGGGTCAGTGCTAGAAACTGTACCAGAGACTTGTGTTAATTACTATGCAATGTTGACAAATGTGTTTGGAGTATTAGATTACTGGAGAGCCTACTTCATGGAGAATATTCATGAACATTCTATCTTCAGTTATGTTCTGCAACAGTGGATAAACTACCATGATCTTGGGCAGTTCAAGTTTGTTTTATTGAGTCTTATATAGGAGAAATTCCCAGTAGATTGTGGGCAGTATCCAATGTGACATTACCGCTAACATAAATTACATTGTTCTAGCCTAGCATAAACAACCTCTAGTGCAACATCAATGTCATGAAGCATGAATGTAACATGTATCGCTGGCAAGAATTTCTAGTATTTCACAGGAGTACTATTCATTATAATCTCTGTGTGCTAACTGTAAGCTCAGAGCAATCAGTTCTGTATATACTATGAGCTAGTTTTAAGTGCAGAATGTGTTCTTAGATCAGGGGTAAGGGAGCTTGCCACAGGTGGGTGAGTTAGCTATTGGGAGCAAAAAGCTCCTTAATGTAGGAGGAAACAACAATGCCTCTATAGTTACCGTAGTTGTAAGGTTGGCTGTGTTAGAGAGAGGCCCTTCTTGAGGACTTATGTGCAGGAGCTATGACTGGATCTGAAGCTCCTGTTTAAGCTGAGCTGTATAGAGATTTCTTTAAGGGCGCAATCCTATGGGGATGCCCGTAACCCTCCAAACTCGGAGGATTATGGGCATCCTATGGAGAGTGGGAGGAGCACAGAGGTGAAGGTCACCTCCATGCTCCTCTAGCTCTGCAAAGCACTTAGACAGCTGGTTTCGGCGGTCTATGTATGGAGCTTCTGACTGGGCAGTATGTTATTTGTTATGTTGCCCCCTAGGCTCTGTGTTTGTAACTGCTTTAGTTTTCCCTATATGAACCTGTTGGCAACTGATTGCGCCTTGTTGTCATGCACTGATTAGTTGTCCCTAGGAAGAACTTCTATCCTGCACCAGCTCTTTCTAAGTGGATTGTAGCCTGAAGGCCTGGCCTAGCATTGTTTTTCCATCTCATCCACCCATCTTATGCATCCATTTATTTTGTCCATCCAGCTCATCCATTCCTCATCCTTCTACTACTAGGTGTTGATCCTGTATTTATTAGTTGTTTACTGCTTATGTTGTGTTTTAATACAGATAAAGTGTTGAATTATACAGAAGTGGATTGGATGTGATTGGATTGGATCCAAGTGGATTGGATCCACTGCCTGGATAGACACACAGATCAATGTCTGTTGAGGCTAGAATGCTAGCTACTATTTTTATTATGCTTTTAATATCCTAAGTTTTTTATTCTCTAATACTGTTTGAGCAATAAATATTTTCTGGTACCACTTTGTATTATCTGGCTTAAGAGGTGCTTCAGGGACTATATCATCATCATCAGGCGATCACTCGTGACCGAGTAAGATTGTCTTCCGGGATAAAAGGAGGAAATTCTAAAGAAGATTGACTCTAGTGATGGGTCCGTAAGTGACTGTGGAGGCCAATTCTAGATCCACACAGCTTCCCACAGTGAGGACACAGGTTACCAGATAGAAGATGGTCCTGTAAAGGATTCATTTGACGTGCTTTTCGCTTAGCACGTTTCTCCCTTTCACCTTGCATTCGGGCTTCTTCAAAGTCCATGGAACCTTTGTGAAAGGCCAACCTCCATTTAGATCGTTCATGGGCCAGAGCTTCCCAGTTTTCGATGTTTATATTGCATCCCATATACTGTAATAATTCTTGAAGCTCAGAACACTCAGCAGAGATTTAGGTATATATCTGTTGCTCAAGGGGGTCTGTCCATACAGCTGCAGTTTTCTCTCTTGATCAGGTAAGTCACAGACACACCTGTTTAGGTAAGGGAATGCTAGCACATTTATTCTAGCACAACATAATGGACGTTAGCTGTAATGTTGCATTGCATACGGTTCTGTGCCCTTGCTCAAATTCTTCTCACAGAGAAAGGGAGAGAAAGAAAAATATGCAGTCTTTCGACTGGAATTTTAGAGTAAGCCCTTTTGGTCTTGTCTAAGTGCTCCCATTTCTTCCTGAAAAGAAACTGCTGTGTCAACCTAAACCTGGGGTAGGCAACCTGGTGCCCTCCAGATCTTTTTACACTACAACTCCCATAAGACCTGACCATTGGCCATACTGGCTGGGGCTGATAGGAGTTGCAGTCCAAAACAACTGGAGGGCACCAGGCTGCCTACCCTTGATCTAAACTATTATTTCTGGCCATTGAGCTTATCTTATGCTGAAACATGGAATACTTCAAGTATATCACTCTGTATTGCACATCAGAAATATAACAATATATATTGAATATAAAGGCTACCTATTAGACAGCCCAAATCTCTGTTCCATGTCCCAATAAATACAGGTACCCCTCTTTGGGATTATTTTATAATGAAAAGTGGCTCAGGGCACTTTATTTAGCCTGTCTCTGGGCATGGACTGGTGGTGGTCTGCATATTGGGGGAGGGACTCACCCCATTGTCATGGTCATATCACTTTCTGGTGAAATTTGGTCTCACTGTGCCAGTCCCTCCCTGTAGGGGCAAGGGCCCCATTAAGATGGGCCGTCCCTGGAGACTTATGAAATCTGATGGATTCTTCAGTGCTCTGGGGAATTTTCCAGTAGACAGAGCTGGTGATTCTGTCAAGGCCCTTGTCACACTGTAGAATGGCGAGGTGCAACGGACATCAACATGATAACTTCTGAGCACCCTCTTTGGCACTGTGGTGCTTGGAAGGCTTCCTGGTTTATTGGGGAGCTCCAGACAAGGAAACAGGTTAGAAGATGGCTGGAACGGAAGTGGTGTAAGACTCATCAGGAAGTTGATCAAGCACACGTAAGAGCGTATAATTGCATATAATGCTACTGCGTAGCAATGAAGGCAGCCGAGAAGGCTCACTTTGCTGCCTTCATCACGTCGAGTAGCTGTGCAGCTGAGATTTCCTGAGTGGTTAGAGGGTTGTTGTAATCTACCACAGTGAATCCAATATTAGAGCCCTTGAGGCCCACTGTGACGAGTTTGCAAGACACTTAGAGGATAAAATCGCCCACCTTCATGTTGACTTGAACACCACTGTTGATACAGTGTCTGTTGAGGTGCCTAGTGCATTGTCTTACTCTGTTTTGTGGGATCAGTTTCAGTTTTTGTAGCCTGAAGATGTGGACAAGATGCTTGCATCTGTACAATCCACCACATGCTCTCTTGACCCTTGCCCTTCATGGCTTCTTCAAGCTAGCTGCGAGGATTGACCAGGGGAATGGTGAATACATCATTGCGTAATGATGTAGTCCCTACTGCCTTGAAGGAGGCAGTGGTGCAACCACTCCTGAAAAAACCCTCCCAGGATCCGGAGATGTATGCCAACTATTGTCCGGTCACAAATATCCCTTTTCCTGAGTAAGGTGCTCAAGAGAGTGGTGGCATCCCAGGTGCAGGCTCTCTTGAATGAAAATTAGTGGTGTTAATTGAGCAGGGAGCTTACCTGCTCGGGGTGTGTGTGTGCTCCCAAGCACCCCCTGCCCACTATTGCCACTCGCCATACCCGAAAACCGGAAGTGACACGACGGGTTCCCCATTGCATCACTTCCGGTTCCCTGGCGCTGCGTCTTTAGTGTAAAAACCAGGGCAACCCAGCTTAAAACAGCTGCGAATAGCAAATCGCGGCCATTTCAAGCTGGGTTGCCCTGGTTTTTACGCAAAAAAACGCAGCACGGGGTCCCGTCGTGTCACTTCCGGGCAGCTGGAAATGACGCGACGGTAGAGTTGTACTATAAAGCCTCGGAGGGGCAGAACAAGGCTTTACATGGCCCCGCTCATGCCCCGCCGAGGCCTTACCTTTTTCTTCGGGCCTGCTTGAAAAAATCAAGGCAAAAATCAAGGCAAGTGGGAGCGGCGGCGGAAATAAGGCTGGGCAGCACCCCCATCCTTGAATACATCGCTACGCGACGGGACCCCCACGCTGCCAGTGCAGCATGGAACAATGGATCGAGCGGTGGCCAGGAAAGGTGCGCGAGTCTCAGGGGGGCGAGCGGGCCGATTTCGGCCTGCTATCAGCCCCCCCCCCCCGAAACTCACGGTTACATCCCTAAAATGATTATCTGGATTCATTCCAGTCTGGGATCAGGCCCTGTTTTCAGATGGAATCGGCCTTGGTTGCACTGATGGAGAGAGGGAGAGGGACAGGCCCAGGAAGGAGAGCGGCAGAAGCTTAGCAGAGGGACAGGGGAACTTTGACCATGTTACTTCTTCTTGATCGCTCAGTGGCATTTGATACCGTTGACCCCAGTATCCTCCTGGACCACCTCCATGAGTTGGGAGTTCGAGGCACTGTTCTACAGTGGTTTGGCTCTTACTTGTAGGGTCAGTTCCAGAGAATAACATTGGGTGGCTGTGTCTCAGTCCCTTGGCAGCTGAACTGTGGGGTGCCATAGGGTACTATCTTGCCCCCAGTGTTATTTAATATCTATATGAAGCTGTTGGGAGTGGTCATTAGGAGATTTGGAGCAAGATGTCACCAGTATGCTGATGGCACTCAGCTCTATTTTCCTGTGACATCTTTTTGTGTTTTGTACTGTTATTGTAGATTAAATTGTTTTTAATAGTGTATTTTAAATGTGATTTGTATTGTTACTGTAGTTGAAATGGTTTTTAATAATGCATTGAAATGTGATATTTAATATTTATATGTGAACTGCTTAGAGATTTTATTATTAAGTGGTATATAAATAATAATAATAATAATAATAATGATGATGATGATGATGATACATGGGAGAAAGCTTTTCCAGCTTATAATTTGTGTATAAATATATCCTATTTCTTTTTTGTTGTTGTTATAAACGGACACTTTTCTCATATCAAAACTACTGTTACGCTTCTGTAGTTAGTCCCACTTTACAGGCTTTGCCACATTATTTTTTGATATTGAGTTATATGTTATTGTAGTGGTTTACATACAAACTTGTTTTTATAATTGGGTTTACACTGATAGTGAATTCTATATTTGTTTTATATACAAAGAAGAATCATGTGACTCTACTGGGCCTTAATAAACTGTTTCAAGTGCACGTTTGAGATTTCTTTTATTTCTTGACTGTATTGGAATCTCACATGGTAGAAAAAGGTAATCTTGAAATCAGAGCCAGAGGAATTTAATATAGTAGAAGCTAAACATTTACTTCATTTTTTTGGAATAAGTATGAATGATTATAGCATTCAGTTTCAAATACCAAAAGTTATGCTGTGGGGAGCATAAATAGGCTGTAAAAAATGAGTGCGGGAGGACTTTTGGTCCAAAGTTAGAAAAGGAATGACAGTACAGCTGATAACATATGTCTCATATGTAAATTGTCATTACACTTACTGAAACAGCAAGAAAATTATGCATTTGCTTCTAAACATGCAATGTTCTAAAAATACAAAATACGAAGAAAGCAGTAAAAATAAAGTTCCATTTCATAGAATTATGTAGTCTCTCTAACTCCCAAAGTAACTACTTTTTCTGAAACAAAGTTTGATATAAAATATAATACTTGGGGGATTGAGTTATATTATTGTCAAGAATGTTATACTTTATGAAAACAAGATATCATGACCATAATCAAATATCAATGCTAAAACAAATATTACCTAATATTTAGGTAAAATTTATTGATGACTACCCAATCATTGATACTACTATACCTAATAGATTTATTATCAAGCTAAAGGCAGTTTTGAATCAATTAGAGGCTGGTACAAATATAATGCCTGTTATATTACCTCTATAACATGCCTGTTATATTACCTCTATAACATGCCTGTTATATTAGAGGATTGTAACATGCAAATATAACATGCCTGCCATATTACAGAATTCTGATCTTAGAGGCTGGTGGAAAGATAACATGCCTTAGCACTGGGTAAAGGGCTTCAGGGCTGTATGATTACAATCTCTCCCCAATTTAGTCCAAATTCTTATCACTAGTCTTAAGCATGGTTACTAAAAAACAGAGTTTGCAAACTAGCTTAAAACCCTGGTTTCTACCCTTGGTCTGTGTTATCCATGTTTCTAATCAGTGCCCAGTGAGAGGAATGATAGAAGGAATTTGTACTGCAAAGGGAAAGGTCTGGATAAGGGAGCGTACCCCATTCCTGATCTGTTTAGCGCAGTTAAGACAGTTGAGTCTGCACTGATAAAATGTCTTCAAACTAGTTTTATTTGAAATATTTATTACAATTTATTGCCAGCAAAAACATCAATAGTGAACATAGGAATATATTCTATTTTACAGCGCAGACCTATCGATTGCACCCTTGATGCTCATAAGCCTCCAAACGTGGAGGCTTATGAGCATCAACTGCAGAGCAGGGGAAGCATCGGAAGCAATCTCCGCCTCCCCACCCCTCCTGCTCTGTAATTCAGCTAGATGGCCGATTTTGGCAGTCTAGCTATGGCACTTCTGAGGGGGAGGGAAGGAGGCTGGAGTGTTGTCAGAATACCTTGTATCCTGCTGGCCCCAGTCACCTCCCCACCCCGCCCCTGCTCCCAACCTTGGAGAATCAGCCAGCATGGTTCTCTCTGTGCCGGCTGCAAGGAGGGGAGGGGGATTGGAGTGTGGATCCCCAGCTTCGAGGTCTGAGTTGTTTGCGACCATGGAGCTGAGAATCGAAAGTATCCTATGGTGCCCTAGATGCTATCTAGGGGGCCATAGGATAGCTCTCTTAGTTTCTTATCTATATTATGACATAAGGATACTCACTTCAGTAAAGAAGGGGAAAATTCTGTTATGCCAGATAACCAGTGTAATGGTTGGTAAAAAGTAGGCTCCAAAAAACCTGAAGGCAAGGGATCACCACAGCTACTCTGAAATGTTCTGAAAAATACAAGTAGTTAAGAGTAAAATATTATATTTCTTTAACTGTAGCCACTGAACAGAAAACAATTAATTAGCTTGGATCCAAAGAGCTATGAGTGGAGGGTATGTCAGGTTGCACAAAGGTGGTCTCCAATTTCAATTCACCTCCACTGCAGCCCTCCGGGCCACATTCCACACCATTACAGTGTTCCTGAACCCACAAGAATGGCTTTGGGGGATGCAGAGGGCTATAGCAATATAAACATCAAAAACTGGGAAGCTCTGGCCCATGAACGATCTAACTGGAGGTTGGCCTTTCACAAAGGTTCTATGGATTTTGAAGAAGCCCGAGTGCAAGGTGAAAGGGAGAAGCGTGCTAAGCGAAAAGCACGTCAAATGAATCCTTTACAGGACCATCTTCCATCTGGTAACCTGTGTCCTCACTGTGGGAAGCTGTGTGGATCTAGAATTGGCCTCCACAGTCACTTACGGACCCATCGCTAGAGTCTACACAATTTTCTTTAGAATTTTCCTCCTTTTAAAATCACCTTTTTGTAAATTTTTATCCTGGAAGACAATCTTACTCGGTCACGAGTGATCGCCTGACTGAGCAGAAAGGATATAGCAGGAAACAAGCAGAACTCCACCTGCAGTTCCAAGGCTCAAAGCCAAAGTTTGGTATAGTATGATGATGATGATGATGATGATGATGATGATGATGATGATGATGATGATCAGAATTAAAATATCATCTGCATTTTATTTATTTATTACATTTATATCCCACCTTTTTTCCTCTTGCAAAGGAACCCAAGGCAGATTACATGGTCCTTCTCCTCTCCATTTTTATCCTCACAACAGCCCTGTGAGGCAGGTTAGGCTAAGAGTCAGTGATTGGCCCAAAATCACCCTGGCCTAGTGGGGACTAGAACCCGGATCTGCTGAGTCCCAGGCCAATACTAACCACTACACCACAACTGGACACTCCCAGTATATTTAAGGCAAGTTACAAAATCAGTCATAGGAACATATGGAGAATCTTGCGGGAACAAACCAAAGGTCCACCTAGTCCTTCATCCTGTCTCCAACAGTGATGAATCAGGTGCTCCTAGGAAGTCTATATGCAAGGCAACAGCCCTCTCTTTCAATTGGTATTCACTGGAAGTGCGAAACAACCATCATGGTCAATAGCTGTTGATAGACCTGTCCTCCAGGAATATGTCTACTCCATTTTTTAAGTCATCTAGCCAGTGGTTATTGCCTCATCTTGTGGTAGTGAATTCCATAAACTAAATTGTATGCTGTGAAGAAGTACTTTCTTTTCTCTCTTCTTGGTCTACTACCAAAGTATTTCCCTGGGTGATTCCAAATTCTAGGACTATAAGAGCGGGACACAAACCTCTCTCTATACATCATGCATGGGTCTAAAAAGACGCAAATGCTTTCACCTATCCACATGGAGGTGCTTCAACCTCCATGTGGGGATTGGGCCCACTCTTCCTGCAGCGGAGGACCTGGGAACAGATTCTGAGGAAGAGGGGGAGGAGGTGGAGTTGGAGGGGGGGGAGAGGCACCTGGATCTCCAAGGCTTTGCAGATAGACTCTACAGGCAGGGAGGAACAATCAGTGTCAAATTCCATGAGAAAGCAGTCTGAGATCTCTGATCAGGAGGAGGGGGAGGAGGGTCAGTTGACAAGTATCAGGCACTCTAAAAGATTGGCTCTTAAGAATAAGGACCCACCTTAGGGAGCGTGGGTGGGGGTAGTTTGAGTCTGGAAGGGAAGAGAGGTCCCCAGTTTGGAATCAACTGCCCAACAATAGGGCAATCTTCCTTAATGGCTATTATTCTAACCAGGGATGGGGACTCGGACTCGAGGACTCGACTCGTGAGTCAGACTGAGTCCCCCCTCTGACTCGACTCGGACTCGAGTCCCAATATTTTTAATGGGACTCGAGACTCGACTCGGGACTCGAGACCAAGGACTCTTCAACATCCCTGGGCTGTGCCAGAAGGAGTGGAGCGTGATTGCCGGCAAAGAGCGCATGGAAGCGAGGTGTGCCACTGCTCGGCCACTATGGATGGCTACCAGGAGTGCAGCCCCAACAGTGTGTCAAGATTTATTTTGATTGATGTGTTGCGTACTTGGGAGAGGCAGAAGAAGGACCTGAGATTACTCTGTGTGGCTGCTCTGAGTGTGTTTCTGGTTCCAGCAAGTTCATCACCAGTGGAGTGGATGTTCAGTGAGGGTGGAATTGTGATGAGACCTCACCGTTCCAGAATGGGGGCCAAACATTTAGAAAAAATCATGTTCCTCAAATGCAACATGGATAAGTTTTAGGAAGTACAGCAAGTTTATTTTTTAAAATCATTTTTCTAAAATGCAACCTTTCAGACATTTTGGGTTTGGCTGCCTCTGCCTGCCTGTCTGGGGTTCCCAGCTTCCTCTGCCTGCCTGGTCTCTTCTTGACCAGTTCAACAGTTGAATTGTCCAAGACAAAGGTCCTCTGCCTGCCTGCTTTGGGGTTCCCTGCCTCCTCTGCCTGCCTGGTTATTTTGGGTTTTTCTGCCTGGTCTGTTCTTGCCAAAATCAGTTGCAGAGTTTTGAAATAAAAAGGCACACTTGTGCCTAGAATTTATTTAAACTACACATCTGAAGTAGCCTTATTTTGTTGGGAAAAAACCCCGCTGATTTTAATAGGGACTCGTGGAGTCAGCTTTGGGAGTGACTTGTGACCCATGAGTCACCATTTTGGACCAAGGACTCGGACTTGAGACTCGGGTCCAAAGACTCGTGACTCGACTCGTGACTAAGGACTCTTCGAACATCCCTGATTTCTAACTGAGCTTGTTGCCTTGTGATTGAGTCTGCTAATCACTTCTTTGAAATTCAAAGCGTTTGCTAGTCTGGCCTCTATAGAATAAAGCTTTTTGGTTAGAAGCCTGCCATATGGATTCTTTGTTGTGACATGTAACAAAACAACAGCTGTGAACACATTGTTTATATTTGGAAAGGTACAGAATGGCTGGAAAAACAAGTCATGTTATGTCTGCTACTTCCTGTCCTGTTCTCATGGGAAAAGTAGGTGTGAAAGAAATACGAGCTGGTCACATGGTTTGTATGTTCTGGTGACGTAGAATTGATTTGTTAGCTTTCGTTTTCTGTAGCCATTTTAGTAGAGAGATGGATTGCTTCTTTTTCTCTCTGTTGCTCTGACTAATGCTTGCTGGACTTGCAATCATGTAACGTCAAATGCTGAGTGGAGTGATACTCAACTTGCTCCACTGGACTAATGCTTGTAATGCATTGTACTCTGCACATGTAGATGAAGGATTGTATACTCTGTAGGGATTTACTGGATGTAGTAATAAACAGGTAGAGAAGAAACCTGTTGTGGTCTACAGAGTTATTTCCTTATTACTGGAAGCTGCAGGAGGAGCTGGTTGGGCTGGCTGTAATCCGAGACGCTTGGAATGCTGCTGATGGCAGAGACAGGTCTGCAGTTCTGTGTGTAACTTCATGGGCCGTTGCACACAGGAACAGGATCTTAAATCTTCCATCTCACACTCTGCTTTTCCACGAGGCCGGCGGCGGGCCTACCGGGTGGATTGGTTGTAAAACCTTCAGGGCTGAGTCATCGCCCTTTCATTCTTCTTGGAAGGAGGAGGGGGAGTATGACCCCGACACTCCATATCATTTTGAAATCCATATTAGTGTAATACCTTTATTAGGGCAACCAAAATATCACAAAAAATGTGCAAGCTTTTGAGATCTCCAGATCTCTTCAGGCAAGATATTACAAAAAGCAGGTTGGGGGCGGGGGGGGGGGAGGATGGCTTGATTTTGAAGTCATAGGCTGGGTTCACACAATACTTTAAGCCCACAGAGGCCTGAAGCCTCTGTGGGCTTAAATTTGCCTGGGGCCCCAGCTGTGCCCGACTAATGATCGGGCACAGAAGGGTTCCTTGGCCATCTCCCCTGCCCTTCCCTCATTGGTCCTCCTGCAGGTATCCCAGGGTACACCACAGGAGCACCGAGTTCCCACCACCACCGAAGATATCATTTGCACTAATCCCCCCCCCCCGGCACAGGGGATACCCTCTGGTTTTGCCACTTCCTGAGGTGCTAATGACTTGGGGAAATGGAAAAATTGAGGGGACATTTGGGGCTTTCCAGCATCCCCTCAAAAACCCCAGGGGTCCTGTGTGGAAGGGGGGAATTGAGGGGTGTCCCCCCCAAACACCCTTTTTTGCAGGATCTTGGTTTTTTTAAGGGGAGGCTTGTGCCTCTGGGTTATCCACACTTGAGAAAGTGAGGGCAGCCCAGGGGGACAAGAGCCCCCCCAAAACTGAAGATTCTGTTGCAAAGAGTGCTTTCCACTCTCCCCCCCCACACTTTTTTTTTAATGTAAAAGAAACAGTGAGCAGTGGGCTTCAGAGTTCCATTTTGGCATGGACACCATGTCGACTCAGACAAGCGTCCATGCCAAATTGGAACCTTGTAGCTCACTGCTTCTTTTTTTTTTTAACATTTAAAAAAAGGGGGGAGTGGAAAGCACCTTTTGCTAGCCCCTTGGCAAGAGTGGCAGCCCTTTTTTACTGCTCTTGCCAAGGGGCTCTGTGCCTTTTTGGGTTCTCAGTGGGGTTAGCCTGTCATTTGAGTTCAGACAACATGCTAAACCTACTATGGTTTTCTTAACCCTACTGCAAGCCATGGCTTAGCAGGGTGGTTTATAAGCCACACCAGGTTGGCATAGAAACCACCATTGCAGGGTTCAGACAACACATTAAACCACTCTGCCACTTAACCTACTGAGGTTTGGCATGTTGTGCACCCAGTCATAGTGTCTGCATGTTCACAATATTGAGATGGAGTGGGGGGAGGGAGGAAGGGTCTACAGTACATTCAAATAAAACTTTAGCAGATAGTTTCAAGTTTCACCCTAGGGCTGCTGGGAGCAAAAAGTAGAAAAATATGATCACCCATTTTTGAAAATATAAAATCCAGCTATTATTCAGAAATGTCTGAAGCACATAGTCTTCATTTTAGTTGCTCTTTTCTGCAACATTTCTTGATCTCCGATTTCCTTCTTGAAGTGGGAAGACCAGAACAACACACAGTACTCCAAATGTGGAAGCACCACATATTTATCTAAAGGCATTATGATATTGGCCATCTTATTTTCAATCCTTTTCCTAACAATCCCAAACATGTAATATGCCTTTGATGTCATCACCACCATACACTGTCTGAATTGATGTTTTCATTGCACTATCCATGACTCTCTCTCTCTCTCTCTCTCTCTCTCTCTATATATATATATATATATATATATATTCTGATTAGTACAATTGGTTCAGAACCCATCAGAGTATATGTGAAATTAGGATTTTATGCTCCAATCTGTATCATTTTACAGTTACATTAACCTTATCTGCCATTTTGGTGCTCATTCACCTACTTTGAAAAGATTAATTTTGGGGCTTTTCACAATCTGCTTTGGTTTTTACTATCATAAAAAAGATGTCATCCAAAAATGTGGACACTTCACTTTCCATCCTAAAGAGCTCTTCTCTAGGTTAACTGTACAGTGCTCTCTCAGCCAATACAGCATGCCTTGGGTGTCTGAATTACTCTGGTCATGGGAGCTCGATGGGATCAGGGTGTTGTTGATAAGGATAGAGGAATATTCCCTGGAGTGGCAGGTGTGCCACCAAAACCATCAAGACCTTGATCTGCTGTGAGGCTAAACAGCTGAGCTCTGTACTGGAAGTATCTGCAATTGCAGGTGAAGTGCACTTTAGAAAACACTGCTGTTCTGTAGCCGACTTGCTAACTCTCAGAATCTTCATCTTGAACAATTTTTTTCATAGAATTGTGACCACATCTGTTTTTCTTTGATACCAAGAAAAAAATAAAATATACCCTGGAGCACTTCGAGACCCATGACATTGGTTTGTTGGTATCTATGTCCAACAGGTGTTGGATGGCTTTCAGAGTAAGGTGATGTTTCTCCCTGTTCCTAGACTTTGTACCCCTCAGGCTCTGTCCAGATTCCAAGGTGAGTCCCAAGCTCACCAATTCCCTCACACAGTATCCAAAGTAATCCAAAGTAATTTAGTCTCACTTTTCTTCAAAGCAGAGGAGACATTTCCCTATGATTGTGCGGTGATGCATTGGTTATTATGGGATTTCTTGTTGCCCTTGATGGAGAAGGAAGATGAGATGGCACCAGTGGAAGCCTGCAATGAACACTTGCTGGACATCTTGGTGCGTGGCCATTTGGACTTATTGTAGGACTATGGCAGCCCCCTGGCAAATTGCTGGTTCACTTGATTTTTTTTAGGGGGGGCATTTTGTGCTGCCCAAAGCAGGGCATGATTTGACGGGGGCAGGGACTGCTTATAATGCAGTTCTTCTCCCTCTTTCTTTCTTCCTAAAAATTATTTAGGAGTTGTAAAAATGTATTGGTGTTTTGGCGAGAGGTTTTTACAGAAATATCGAAAATTATTGGTACTAATTTAGAGGTCTGTCCAAAATTAGCATTGTTATCAATAACTGAGAAACTTATTTGTGATCAAAATACGAAGGAGTTAATTGTAAACTTGTTAACTGCGGCCAGGCTAATGATAGCGAGAAATTGGAAAGTACAACATGTTTTCCTAATAACAGACTGGTATAAGGAAGTTTGGGACATAGCCCTAAATGATAAACTAACTAGTAGTATCAAATGCAAAAAAGGATTGCTAAAGAAGAATAATTTTATGGAGATAGGGAATCAATTACTAGACTATTAATAAAGGGGAAGGGTAACATGCCTTGTCAGGATATGTTATATTTTTGGAATTTAGACTTTATTTGATCAAGAGGATAGAAGTATATTAATTGGTCCCTTGGAGGGTGGGGGGGAGCACTTTATGATTTATTGTATGTTGATTATGTTATATTTGTGTGATAATTTTGTATTTTGTTAAATATAATTTTTTTGTTATAATTTGTTTTGAAAAAATAAATAAAATATTTTTTAAAAAAAATTATTTAAAAGCCAGCAGGTGTGGTTTTTTTCCTTAGAGAGGAAGCCACACCATGATGGTAAGTACCCCCTCTGCCCTGGAAACCATTTTGGGGGCCTGAAAAATAATCAAAATGCCCCCCAAGATTTGCCACCTGCAAATGGGGTGGCAAATTTGGGGAGCCATTTTGACTTACCTCTAGTTCATTGCTCTGTTGGTGTAGATTTATCTGGAGCCCCAAAAGGATTCCATATAAATTGTTGTGTCCTGTACTTATTGTCCTCTTTCTTCATTATAGAAATAACCTTTTTTCGTTTTAGCTTTCCACCAGTTCTGCCTATATTGGTTTTTTGCAAGTGTGGTGACTGAAAAGGGAATGATTAACAATCTTGATTGTGATCCTACATCCACATCCCAGTTGCTCAGTCACATGTTGCATCCAGCTACCACATTAGTTGCCACCACCCTGGAGCTTAGCTTAATTTAACTCTATCCGGGTTTGAGTCCATTAGAAGAGTGACTGAGAGCAAGATCTTCTGCCTAGGGCAAAAACATCTGCTGCAAGGGTTCCAGCACTTACAGCCATTTTTGTGGGAAAGGGAATATCCAGACTGTAGGCAGTTGTTTGTCATTGTTGGGGATAGCCCTGAAGGGTTGAATATTGGGAGAGGCCTTTGGTGGGCTCAAGGGGCTGCCAGGGAAGGAAGGGGCAGGAAATTCTGCACAAACCCTTCTGTCGGTGCTTCACTGGATCCAAGCCATACAGTTTAATTTTCCTGGTATACTCAGTGATGTATAACCATAGCTATTAGGAAATGTTCTTTATGTGTAAGATATGCTGTAGCAGCTGCCGCTTGTCTCAAAGCTGGGGAAAGCATCTGTGAGAGTATTTGATACAAATGCAAAATTCCATGTTAGTTCTGTTATTCTTCTGTCATATATGACAAGGTGAGAATTGATCTTGTAAATCTCAATGCTGGTGTAAAATGATTAGATGCCTAAATGATGAATCTTCCTAATACTGTTGTCTTGTAGAATTTAAAGAATTTGGTGTTGGAACTTGGAAACAATCTTAAATTTGGTATAATATCAAGTTGCATGAATTTAGACTGTTTACTTTTTGGAAACACAAAAATACTTTCAGATACTAAACTTATATGCGCTTTTAACAGAAACAGAACAATTAGCAGGAAAAAACAGAACAAAGCTAGAAGAGAGAAAATTAACAGTATGGGCCAACCCCCATTAGTGAGAGCAATCTGTTGCATATATGGTGGGATTGTGAAAAGATGATGAATGACTGGAAACTCATGTTGGACCCTAATGCTAGAATGAATGGGTGCACTTTGCCTTATTCACCAATGTTCTGTTTGCTTATTTATTTATATTTATTATACTTATATCCTGCCTTTTTTTTCCTGCAAGGAACCCAAGATGGTTTACATGATCTTCCTCCTCTCCATTTTATCCTCACAACAACCCTGTGAGGTAGGTTAGGCTGAGAGTCAGTGACTGGACCAAAGTCCCCCAGTGAGTTTCATGGCCGAGCGAGGACTAGAACCTGGGTCTCCCGAGTCCCAGTCTAATACTCTAACCATTACCCCATGCTGGTTCTTATTGGGCTTGCTTTGCTGAAAGAACAAGACATGTTGATCATGTAGGAAACCTGATGACAACAGTTAGAATATATAAACAACAAAACATTGGAAGTCAGTAAAACTTCCTTCAGAAATTGAATGTTTCCAAAGGTGATGGGGAACATTAAAATTAATTAGGATAACTGGGTGTCCTATGAACTTTTTTGTACAAATGAGAACCTTTTATTTATTAATGGAATGCAACAGGCAATAGTCTGGCAAAACACTGAACAAGTAATATTGGTTTCCAACTGAAACTGACAGCAAATTTTCCACTCATTTGAACGGTTATGGATTGCAGTCATAATCACTTATTGACAGTCAAAATGGATTTTCAGGAATATGTGAAACTGTGATAATGTCAAAGTTGATCCCAATTGCTGGCAATACCACTATGACACTTGCAGACGGGAGTCTCAAGTAATTAACATCATTCAGTGGCACATATTAACTTCAGCAGTGTCAGCTCTACCTCCACTTTGCATTCTGGAGAGAAAGCCAAGGACCAAAAAATACAAGGGTTATTTTTATGTGGACGTAAGAGAGCTAGCCTAGGGAACAGAAGTATTCGCCTTAGGAGAAAATGGCGAGGATACAGGCACAGGTAAATCAAGGAGCTAGGTTGTTAATTTATTAAAAAGAATACTAAACAGGGAAACTGTGGAGCAGCAACCAAAGTTAAAGACAAAGGAAATAGGAAGGCAATGCCATTTATTGTTTCCTTGCTCTCTCAAAACATGAAAGCGACTACATACACATACATGTACATTACTTGACTTCTCAGCACTTGATTACCCAATACTTGATGACAAGCAACTGAAGTCCAGCCTACAGGTGAAAATGATGTGGTATACTTCTAAAGTGGTAGAAGGTACTCCTGGTGGGGAAATCACCTTTGTCATGCTCCTCTGCACAAAAACATCCCTGTAAGTAGAAAACTAGCACAGCAAACAGCGGGTTGGAGTTGAACATTCTCCATGAGAGGCTAGTGTTTTTATTTTATTTTGTTTTGAACTTGTCTTTTTCTAATGGAGGAATATTTAAAAATGGCATCCCTCTCCAGCAGTCTGCAGAAGTATAGACCACTCTACCACCTCATTCTGCTGTGTGAACCACACCTGAACTTGTGAAATGTTTTTAACTAGCACAGACCTAGCTGAGCTCTTTGGTAAATAAAAGGAGTCATTTGTTCATGGAAGGGGGTAGTTCCAGTGAAGATTTCACAACTGGAAGGGGGCAGTGTATGTGACTGATTTTGCCTTTCCCCATAGAGCTCCATGCTACCTCCCACACTGTTTCAGGGGGTCTCCTAATCCTCCATAGCAGAGGATTTCTGGGGGGTGCAGGAGACTGCATGGTGAAGGGTGAGCCAAGACCCAAGGGTACACAAGTGGATGTCTACTCAGAGTACTCTGGATCCAGTCCAATGTGTTTGAGGTGAATTGAATTGATATAGAAGCTCAGTTTGACTTAGTGTGAGGTCAAAATATTTGGCGCAGCTTTGGGGTGGTGGTGGTGGTGGTAAAAGTGCCCCCTCCCTCCCCAAGATCAAATCAATCTTCAGGGGGGAAATTCTTACACATTTTAGAAAGGGGCAGTCTTAGCCTTAAATACAAAGTGGCTGAGAGTTTCTTATGTCCTTTTTGTTTTGTTTTTTTTTAAAGCCATGCTGTAGTGTCACTCACAGGTGCATTCTGTTCACAGGAACCAACCAGACTGTTGTAGGCAGACTTGCCAGCACTTGAAGTGGCAGCTAGATTTTTTAAAAAGAGAAATAAAAGGGAAACCACAAGAAACCCTTGGCCACCTCATATTTAATATAAGACTTCCCAATTTCCTCAAATACCCCCCCTCACTTTCCAGGGGACAAATGGTCCAGCAAAAGGTGTGTGTGAGGATTCAGTATATCTTCAGTTTGAGGTGAATGATCCTGGATTGCTCATTCACATATGAAAGTCATCAGAGTTTGTCAATCATCAAGTAAGAAACAAATAAATGTGACTAGCATCATCCCATCTAATAGCAAAGTTAATTACTAAGTGCCAACAGGATTGTAGCCAAAATGGGACACAATGAGAAACGAGAGCAGATAGCAGAGACATTTCTCAACTCAATTCTATCATTAAATAATACTCTGGTTAACCTTGATTTCTGGGGAAAATCTTAATCAAAATGCAATATATTCATACATAAGGAGATTTCGTTCTAAAATTCCAAGTCTAACAATGGGCTGGTTTGCATGTAACACTAAGCCACCTCTGTAAACAAGCTACAAGCTGAACAACCCCCGGTATACCTGACAGACGATCGGGCTTGCTGTGGGTTGTTCTCTCCCTTCCCCCTCAGTCTGCCAGCCAGCTCCAGCACATACCCCATGGACTTTGCAGCAGAACCCATCTTGTCTCCTTGCCCTGGCCTTGCTTTGATCGTTACCCATTTTCATTCCCCGGCTTTTATTTTTATTTTCCAGAGCCTGAAAAATGCGCAATTGCGGTCATAATTTTTTAAATTATTATTTTTGTCAGTCTTTCACAGGTGCACAAATGTGCTGTTACAGCTGTCTGGTATGTGTAGTCTTTCCTGGTTAATTTCCTTGTATATTTCAGCAGTCAAAAGGAGTGCTGAAGTAGAGCAGGCAACATCCAAGGAACGTGAAAAAACAAGGCTGCCTATTGGCTAATTTGCACACACTTGCGAAGGACCAGGTGTCAAATAACAGCAAAGGAGGGACCTATTAGCGCAATTCAGAAGCACCAAAAATGGGCAGAGGGAGCCAAAGGAGTAAGTGCACCAAAAGGTTGAGCGACAATATCTCCCCCTTGGCAATGTGATCCTCTGTCTTTAGTGTAGAACTGACAGTTCACAGTGTCCTCCACCTTTTCAATATTTCCCCTCGTTTTGCAGCTCCTTTTTGGAGCACTTACTGCTGCGATTACTGCAGTTCCTCGACAGTTTAAAAAAACATCTTAAGAAGGAGGCTGCATGAGAAGGAGTGAATGGGGCCCCATGGGGTGTCAGGTGTAAGTACTGCTGGTGCTGGTGCCCCATTTGCTCCGTCCCGTTCGGCCACCCTCTAAGGGTTTTTTAAAAAACCGACGGGAATATTTGAGCATCTTTTTGGACTGGGAAGTAAATGGAAGGGAAATGTATGCAGATTTAATGGCTGGGAAGTAAATGGCGGTGAAATTTGCACACCTGCAGTACCAGAGCTGTTAATGCTGGTGTGCAAATTTCACCTCCATTTACTTTCCAGCCATTAAATTTACGTACATTTCCCAGGCCCCCAAAATTGCACAAATATTCCTGGTAGTTAAAAACAAAAAACAAAACAAAAAACCCTTAGAGGTGGCAGAACAGGACAGAGCAACTGGGGCACAAGCCCCAATGGGGCAACATTCACTCAGTCCCATTCAGCAGCCTCCTCAGGGCGTTGGGTTTTTTTTAGAACTGTCAGGGAACCACAGTAACTGCAGCTGTAAGTACTCCAAGCTGCAGGCTTGGGGAAGTGTTGAAAAGGTGGAGGACACTGAGAACTGTCAGTTCAACACTTAAAAGTGAGAGAATTACATTCCTAAGTGAGATATATTTTGATGTGTGTGCTTTTGATGCACTGACTTCTCCCGCTGTTTCCCCCATTTTTGATGCTTTTCTATGGTGCAAATGGGTTCCTCCTCTCTCTTAGTATTATTTTCTCACCAGTCCTCATCAACTGTGTGCAAATTAGCCTATATATGCAGTCTTGCTGTGACAGTTTCCTTGTATGTTCCCTGCTCTACCTGGGTGCTCCCTTGGACAGCTGAAACATATAAGGAAATTGACTAGACAAGACTACGTATATCAGATGGCTGCAAGTGCACTCCTGCACTTGTGAAAGACCAACAAAAATATAATAATAAAAAAATACAAACACATTTGTAAAATTTTCAAGGACTGAATACAAAAAAGGTGGCGAACAAGTTACGGTCACTCCAAAGTGCTGTTTGGGCATCGGTGGAGGGGCAGTCACTGGTGGTGGCACCAGCAAGATAATGAAGAGTGGCTCTGTAGCCAATCCTGGCAACTCGCAATGAAATTGCTCTCCTGGGTTTGGACAACATGACAAGCCATCAGGGTATGAACAACCCCTAGAACAAGCCATAGGTTATCAGGGTGGCTTGTTCACAAAAAATAAGCCACCCTGCGGAAAGCAGTCTGGGTTCACATGACATGACAACCCATCATGGCTAGCTGCCCATGATCTGTTGTCATGTTGTGAGAACCAGGTCAATATTTGTCATTGCTGGTGTTGTGAGAAATGGTACCTTGACCTTAGGAGACCATTAACATTAACTATATTTTATACATGGCCTGAGCTACCATAAATGTTGTCAGTTACATTAATTTTGTACTTGTTTTTATAGAAGAACTGCTTGTCAACTTGCAATAGTGCACATATGCCTCCAGTTTTCCATGAATAGCAGATAGCACTTTGTATACTACATTTCTTTCCCTCACATATTAAAACATACAATCTGCTAAAATCTGCTAAAAGAAAATTCTTGTCTGATAGAAGAGTAAAAGAGAATCAGTACTTCGAAGGGATTCAAGACACATAGTTGTGAGTCAAGTATGCCACTTTCCTGATGTGGTTTATTGATTGTACAGCAGCTTTCAGTTCTCTAAGGAAACAAAGATGGCTATCACTAGCACTTGTTTATGGCTTGTAAGTTGTACTATCTGTACAAGAGTTGATTGATCAATAGTAAGTTTGTTGTGATTTTCCTTGGCTACAATATGTAAAACCCAAACAGGGATGTTGTGCTGTTTTGTTTAGTCTCAAAGGAAAGGCTGTGTACCTGCATGCATGAAGACTTGAAAGAAAATAAATGTCCTTCCCTTAAACTTAAAATACATAGTTTAACAGAATTGTACAAGGAAATATCGTTATTTTTCTAAGAATGTTTGAATTATAATTAGTGTGACTTTTCCTCCAATGTTGACTTGAAATTATCAAATAAACTAGGGAAGAATTATAGTCAGGGGATTTTTTTGGCGGTATTTTGCTGGCTGTATATTTTTGGGTGTATATTGTTGTCCCCAAAGTAAAATCTTCATAAACTGGCCAAAAAAATGGGTGAAAAACCATGTAAGAGTGAGGCTGATTTCTCCATTTGTACTAGAGCAAAACTATGTATCAATGCAGCAGCAAAATGTTAAGTTTCTTGCCACCATCCTGTTTATTTATTTTCAGTTTTTCTCAACACAATGGATCCAAGACATGTTACAAACTTAAAATCACAAGTAAAAAAGGGACTTCGAAATTACACAATTTGGTTAGATTGTATATTATTACAAGCCTGCAGCTAAGGAGAGGAGGAGGATGATTATGTAAGCCGCCTTGGGTTCCTTGCAGGAAAAAAGGCAGGGGTATAAATATAATAAATAAATAAATATATACATACATACATACATACATAAAATAAGGATTTTCAGCCTTTCTCACCTCTATGGCTACTGGCCATGTGTACATTTTACCTCTGTCTATTCTCTCTCCCACTTATCTTTTTCCTCTCAGACACCTGCCTCTTCCCTTGCTCTCTTCTCCTCATTCTCTTGGACCAATCTTGCTTTCTTCAGCCAATGCCTTTTTAAATCTCTCTTTCCATAATTTCTTCTACCTGTCCTGCCAATATAGCCCTATGTCCCAGTCAGAAAACACCTATTGCCCTCTCAAAATCCCTTTTAAAGGGGACACAGAGTTTTTAAAAGCTAGCTGTGAAAACTCCTTTTCCTCAGAAAAAGGGGGTGGGATGCACTTTTGCACTTTCCTGAATAGCTAGAGTCTTGGGAAAAGGTGAAAAATGTGCATCACCCTGAGGACTATCAGGAGAGGAGAAAAAAAGAGTATCTCACCACGAAGAGGGTATAAATCTTACCACCCCTTTTTTGCGAGCTAAGATCACTCGTACCTTTGTTTTCTCTTGATAGGTCGTCTTCTGACAGCTGTCAAGCGAAATCAACGGGGGGGGGGAAGCCTATTTGGACCCTCTTTGGGTCAATGTCCATGGTTGGTACCTGCTGCAATCTTAGAGCAGGTACCCCACCCAACATTGCCAAACCGAGAGTCCCCACTCCTGCACTCACATAATCACTCCTGCACAGTTGTGCAACTGCTGCTACAAATAAAATAAAATTTAAAAAATGTTTGTGCACATTGTGTTCACAAAAATAATTTTTAAATGTTTGCCACCCACTGGCAGCCCCTCCAAGGTGCCACTCGGGCACTCTGAAGGGGCTGTCAGTGACTATCAAAATGGGGATCACAAAAGCTGGCTGTCAAGTCGGATTCTGCAACCTCTGGGGGGGGGGAGAGCAAAGGGACAAAAAGCTGCGGCAAGCCAAACTCACGGGGAGTGAGGAGACAAGTTGGTCCTGCCATATGGTCCCCTGGGATTTCATAGATTTCATAGATCATAGAGTTGGAAGGAGCCTACAAGGCTATCGAGTCCAACCCCCTGCTCAACACAGGAAACTAGAGGAGGGGTCCCCCATCCAAGTAATAACCAGGCTTGACCCTGCTTAGCTTTCCACGCTCAGAGAAGCTGAGCCAGCTTGAGCCACAGGCCTGTATACCCGTGGGAGGACCAAAGGGGAAGGAGGGAAAGGGAGGGGGTGAACAACACACAGTGAGCCCGTTTGTCTGTTGGGCTCACTGTGGGATGTTTGCTCAACAACCAACCCACCATGGCTTATTGCCATGCTGGGTTGTCATGATGTGCGAACACACCCATTGGCTGCAAGCTTACTAGATTTCAACTTCAAAAAAATCTGATGCAGTGGGGAAAAATCCAGTTTTAGTTCCTACCCACAGTTGAAATCAATGCGCAGATTTTGGTTCATGGTTCCATACTTGGAATCAGCTATCACACTAAGATTGACAATTGTTACCTCTACTAAAAGAAAATGTATATTTTTCTTAAAATATTACATCATACTTACTTATATAGATTCTCCAGTGGTGTAGTTAAAATGACAGCTGCTGTAAGTAAATTATTGCAATGCCTGTGTATTTTATAAATATGAGGATTTCTGTCTTTATGTGGACGCAAAAGTTCTTGCACAGATAAACACACTGACCACAAAAAATTTTCACAGGTCATCAGAATTGCTGTAACATCTATTCTGTAAAAGAAAAAGCAAAAACCCTGAAAGTAATCATGCAATACAATGTTATATCATTTGCTGCAATGTAGAAAGATTTTTAATATAAAAATAAAGAATCCTTCTTATTGCTTGAAATTATCAGGCGCACTGAAAGAAAAGGACTATAACAGTGTCACAGAAGCATACACAGAGGTTTCCTGATTTTAAGGGATGGAGATAATCTACATCTGAATTGTTTTGTACAAGCTGATCAGCTCTCTCCATAGAAATGAATGGGAAAGCAATTTAGTGTGGAAGAACTCCATTGGTACTGAGATATACATCCTGAATTCTAGACTAGGATGATAATATTTGGTAATATCCATTTCAAAATACATCTATACAGCTAGAGATTTTAATTTGTCTATTCCACATACTCTGCTATCAACTGAAACTAAACATTTAATTGCAAGTATTAATATGTTCTCTTCCCGCTCTTTCAGAAGTGTTCATACTCTTAAAAAACTTCAAAACCAACACTGAATATCAGTTTAAGACCAAGTATGGAACAGAATATATTATAAATCTATATATTTTGAATTACATATTTGTTTACTTTGCCATACTTAGGCACACATGTTTTCTTTTTCAAAAAGGAACTTCTTAGGTTGAATATTCATGGCATATTTTTATAGAAACAGTATCATTTAGAAAACTGATGCCCTCTTCTCCTCTCCAATCCTTCAACATGCAAATTGCAATTTCATACTGATTTATCATAGGCTGTGGATGTGTTTTCTGGGTTGCCTTGGTGGCGGAGCATGTGCTTCACATGCAGAACATCCCAGGTTCAATCTCTGGCATCTCATGGTAGGGCTGAAAAGACTCCTGTCCAAAACCCTGGAGAGCCACTGCCAGTTAGAATAGACAATACTGAGCTAGGTGGTCAGACTTGGTATAAGGCAGCTTCCTATGTTTTTACGGGAAGAGTTGTAGCTCAGTGGTAGAGCACAACTTTGCATGGAGAGGGTCTGGGTTCAATAAACAATAGGGCAAGGAAAGAATCTGCCTAAAACCCTGGATAACTGCTTCCAGTCAGTGCTGGCAATACAGGGCTAGATGGATCAATGCTCTGACTCATATAAGGTAGCTTCCTATGTTCTCCACTATTCCTTTCTTACTTCTATGTATTTTTATTTATTTATTTCAAATATTTTTATAATGCCCTTCATCTTACAATATAAAACATATAGAAAACAGAATTTTAAAATCCTAATATAATATATAATAAATGGAGAGCTCACGTCAACCAGCATAATAAAACAGTTTAAAATGCCTGGGTAAACAAAAAGGTTTTGACCAGACTGAAAATAATATAATGTCAGCAGCAGTCACACCCCTATGCCACTTGTCCCATCTCCTGCTTTTCCACTATGCCTATTGGATCATTTTTTCATGCTTTCTCCTTATCACTTTGAAATTTCATTTTTCCATCCTTCATTCCTTCACTTTTACTCGGTTTCTTGCTTTTATATGGAACTGCTTGATATATGGTATATTATGATGCCTAATATTTGTCAATGGCTGTCATACAGTTACATAGCTACCAATTAGTATGGGACCGTAACTGTCTGTGACATGGCAAGGAGGGAAAATGTGAGCAATAAAAAAAAGGATAGTGAGGCCAAGGATGCAGCCCACATCCCACTGACATCAATGGCAATGCTCCCATTTTGATTTTAATAGAGCAGGACTGCTATCCAAATAATGTACACATCTGCCCATCAGCTTTTCAAGGAGAGTGAGCAATTCCAACATAAAGCCAATAAGGCACAGAATCTATAGAGAACATCAGAAATAAAAGATAGCTGAAATACTCTTAACAGCTGAATTTTATCATACTCCTAATTCCAGAACTAATATTAAAGAGCGGCTCTACTGCAATATATTATTTATATGTACTCATTATTGTTTAATTATTCAGAAAATTAAATTTAGAGATGACTAGGTGTATTTTCATAAATACTGAAATATACATAATGGACAGTATCCAATGGTGTCATTCTGCAAATTCAAATGGTGCTGGTGGAGCTCCATTGCATAAGCAACTGCGCATTATGCTTGCGCAACTGATTGTGTAAGTGATGCGCAACTGGTTGTATAACAGGTTAGAGTGTTGGACTGGGACTCAGGAGATCCGGGTTCTAGTCCCCGCTCGGCCATGAAACTCACTGGGTGACTTTGGGCCAGTCATTGACTCTCAGCCTAACCTACCTCACAGGGTTGTTGTGAGGATAAAATGGAGAGGAGGAGGATTATGTAAGCCGCCTTGGGTTCCTTGCAGGAAAAAAGGTGGGGTATAAATATAATAAATAAAATAAATAAATAAATAAATAACGTGCAACCTGTTGCACAGCAGGTTGAGCAAGCATAATGCACAACAGGATGTGCAAGAGTAAAGTGCAACCGATTGCACAACGGGTTGTGCAAGCATCATGCACAACCGGTTGCGCAACTGTGCTTGTGCAAATGTTTTCGTTTGATACTCTTCTTGCGCATAGTTGGAACCTAGTTCCCGCTAGCACAACATCATTTGCGCTAACAGAATGGCACAGCTGGATACTGCTCTTCATCTTTATAATACAGATTATAGAATTTGTACACAAGTAACATTTCCAAGAACAAATTTCTTTGCAGTTTGTACCACATGTTGGAAAATATATGGCATTTTGAAGGATGAATCTGTCCTGCTTCAGCATCAGCTTTTATTTTATCATTGCTTTTTCTGTAAGATTAAAATTCTTCTTATAGATTTTACTTCCATGGCTGTTTGTCTACTGTCATTCATTAGTAGTATTTAATATCTCCTTCATCCTCACAACTAACCATGGAAAACATGGCAGATAGAATTTTTAAAAGGTCAAAAGTCATGATATGCATGACCAAAGAAATGAAATTTTGGTAAAGATTGGAAAGATATGTAACTGAAGTAGGAACTGAAAAACAATGGGTAAAATCCAACGTAAGTCCCATTCAATTCAATGGGTCTACTCTAAGTAGGATTTGTGTTGGATCTTACCGAATGATTTTATTCTCATGCATGGAATACCGAATGGGTGGAATCAAATTACTTCATACTATGGATGGAATGACTTGCATTAGCAGAATAGGGGGGCATTTCCTCCTTCCTGCAGGCCCCCACATGCCCTCAAAATCTGTTCTGGAGGGTTGGGGACTTTTGCTTTCATTTTAGATTAATCACAGCTTTTTGTGATATTTGAACCCAGGCAAACTGTAGTTAATCTTAATTGTTAGCTTGCTTGTTTCAACAAACCATAGTTAAGATTAACTATGATTTAGTGTTTAGATAACACGCTAACTCTGGTTAATCTAAAACAGAAGTGTCTAATTGCTTCTTCATGGCTATACGGAAGAAGAGAGCAGAAGGGTAGAATGCATGAGCCCAATGCTCGTTGTGGCTCAGACTTGTAACACTAAACAGTG
Organism: Shinisaurus crocodilurus; assembly: GCA_021292165.1. NCBI lineage: Eukaryota > Metazoa > Chordata > Lepidosauria > Squamata > Shinisauridae > Shinisaurus > Shinisaurus crocodilurus. Next base: position 49,168,978 of record CM037877.1, read on the forward strand.
GTTTAGCAATTTTGTTAAGTGTGTTAAGATGTGCTTAATTTACATACATTGTGGCCAGAGAATTTAAAGTTCAGCCACAAAACAACAAAATGTCAAGTTAATAGTCTATGGGCCGGTTCACACGACACGGGAATCGTGGGGGAGCAGAAGCCCCCCGCGGTTCCCGTGTTGTGTGAACACCGGCTGGGGGCGCCCCCGTGGGACGGCCGCATGCGGGAAGCATGCAAAGTGACCATGGGTGGTAGAGGGGTAAGCACCTACTGCGTGTGGCCACCCTGCTGTGCGAACAGCGGGTGGCCGTCCCACGGGGGCCTCCCCTGGCTGCACAGAGGCAGCAGCCCAGAGCGGCCGGAGCTGCGGCTGCTCCAGCCTGTAGGGGCAAACGGCCCCTCTGGGCATCCCAAGCCGCCGCCCCCTAGCACCGGGAGGCCTGCACTGTGGTGCGGGGACTGCTGGCTCCACCGGGTTCCGCCCACGCATGTGGGGTGCAGGTCACCTGCGGCACCCTGCCGGACCCCGCGGACGGCCCCGTGGTGCCTCCCCCACTCGCCGTCTGGGTCGTATGAACCAGCCCTATAAAAGGCTGACTCTCTCGTTATTGTAAATTAGACCAAACTTTAAAAAAACTCTATTTCAACAGGCTTTTAATGAGTAATTTCTGCTGCTGCTTTTAAACTGTTTTTATAGTCATTGCTTTTTAGATTGTATTGTTTTCTTAACCTGTATTGTTTTTAATAAGTTATTTTATGATTATTGCATTGCAATTTCATTGATATAAACTGCTCTGAATGCTGAATGAACATAGCACAAAACACAAATAAATCATTACCTTATCTGTGGTGTTCTTTTGTAACTGGGCTGAGCCTGAAAATATCTGTAAGCAAAGAGTGCCAAAGATTCTTCCAGCACCTCTGTTAGAATCTCCTGGGCTAACACAGGGGGTAGAACAGTCCATAGATCATGATGAAGAGCACAGCAGAAATAATGCCACATCTGGACAGAGAATGAACATCTTTCCCCCTGGAAAAACCACCAAATGTTAAACAATAGAAACACATCTTCCTGAATGTCAGCTTGGACTCAGTGAATCTAATCAATTCAGGCTGAGAGGAAATTGTTGAAGAACAGGGATGCTGAATTACCAGAACAGAATCTTCACAAGATGTAAAAGATATTTTTGACAAAACCAAAAACAACTCATGTTCTGTTTCAACTAGGGAATCAGTGTTCTTCCATTACTCCAAACCACAAACATTTGAACTACCATAAACTTGTCTTCCCCACACCTTTTTTTAAAAATCACTTTGAAATGCATGTTGTACTGTATTGTTATTCATCTACTAAAATGTATACAAATATTAACTATTTCTGCAGTGATCAAAGACAAATTCCATAGTAAACAGTGACCAGCTATGAGACAATTGCTCCCATGTATAGTCTTATTTGCTACTGAGAATAATTTTCTCAGTAATGGGGAATTAATATCCACATTACAAGTTGAGTTATGAATTATGTGGCACAGATGACTCATGGAGTTGGGATGGGCGGGAGGAATGGACTGGCAGGCAGTATTCCTTGCAGGTACACTTAGTAAAATGTTTAGGGGAACCTTGCCTTGGGAGACTGGCTATTTGAAGAGCCTTGATCATGACACAACATAAAGGAAATAACTTCTCAAATGCACAAACCAGGTTAGGATGCAATCTTATACACCTGGGGCTGAACCCTACTGAACTCAATGGAACCTACTTTTGAGTATTTACATATAGGATTCCACTGTTAAGGAGCTGACATATACACTTATTTACTTCTACTGATTATGACATTATTGTAATTCTATAGGTGAAATACCACAGAAGTATTAGCAATGCACCCTACATAACTTGCTAAATATATGTAAATGTTAATTCATTGTTAGAATTCTAAAACCATGTGGATATCTCATTATTATATTTTAACAATGCCAGAAACAAATATAATATGTCTAAGCAACAATATAACATCTCCACAGATTTTTCATAGTTTATTACAGAAATTATTATAATTTCCTGTCTAATATGTAATATACTATGAAGATATATTATTATGGGTCACTATAATGAAGTGTAACCATAAAAATAACCTTACCAATACAGAGTTCTGCACATAATATTTCCAAGATTATAATCAAATCAAATGATTATATGTGCACATTTTATTAATGTTTTATAATATAGTTTATCTATATTTGTATTTTATGATGTGTGAATAAAAATCATTATTATAAATTTTCTACAATACCCATAAAATAAATGCAGGCATTACAAGTAAATCTTTTTTTTAATATTACATATATATTCTTACAAACATTAAAATGGTTTATTTTCATTAAAACCATTCAATAATTTTTGAAGCATTCTGAAGCCTTTTAAAACAAATTCATTCACTTAAAAATTATTAAATATATTTTCTATTTGGTACACATTCTACATCTGGTTAATTGCTTTTTAGAATTTATGTAGTTCTGTACTCATTAGTAATTATCTGAAGCTTCCACATAGCAGTATATATTACATTTTCTTCTCCACCTTATTCTTCACTCTATTTTATGTCAAAGTGTAAACTTGGTTTTTTTAAAAAAAGAGTTCTCATTGAAATTTGCATGGAATTTTTTTCTGTTTGGTATTTGTTGTTATTGCAAAATATTTGAATGGGTAAACATCTGCTATTTTTGCAAGCTCCATACAATAAAACAGATGTGGGCTTTAATTTAAATTGTATGTCAGGAAACAGACAGCTGGGCAATATTACGTAAGCCACTCAGTATTATCTACAAATAGACAACTTTATTTTTGACAATTAGAAGACATACGTTTTGAAAATTGCAGCAGATGTTTGTTAAACTAAACGCTTATTCCAAAATATGGAGAGCCAGTTTGGTGGCAAAGCAGGTATTCAGTCCATTCAGTTGGCAAGATGCTGTTCTAGAGCAGAAGTGGGCAGAAAGTAGATCACTAGATGTTTTGGACATCAGCTCCCAACATTCTTAACCACTGGCCATGATGGCGAGGGCTTCTGGGAGTCCAAAACATCAGGAGAGCTACCTTTTGCCTACCCGTTCTAGAGAGTTTTCACATCACAGCACAAGCTGATGCAATTGTAACTCTGTTTTGGAGTGCAAATTCCCACTGCCTGCCTTAACTGTGGTATTAACCATGATTCAGTTAACCATGATTTGAAACTAGTGTTCCAAGTTAGTTTCAAAAATTCACATCCTGTATGATGACAATCTAAAAATTAGTAGTTACTATAATTCCCAGCCCACCTCTAACCAATTATTTCTCTCTCACAAAGAAGTTCAAACAAAAATACTGTCCTGAGCTAGGCAAGCAAGCTGTTCAAAAATAGAACTATGAAGATATTTAATTCTGCTGAGCCTCTATATCAGGAATGATTGGATGAATCACCAGGGCTGGTGTAAGGCAGTTTGGTGCCCTAGACAAGATCAGATATTTAGTGCCCCCCCTTCCCACTTGAGCCCTCCCTCCCTCCAGCCCTATGCCCTCTGGCGCCCCTTTAGCCCTGAGCCCTAGGCAGCTGCCTAGTTGGCCTAATGGTAGCACCGGCCCTGCGAATCACATCCAATGCAGAGACATGACAGAATTACTTGGTCTCAGTGGCAGCTGCTTGGCCTTACCTCCTGCAGTGATTCAGTGAATCATTCATTGATTCAGTGAATCATTCAGAGATGCAGCAGGCAGCCTCTTCTATGGGTGGATATTTTGGGATCACACCAGGGGATGCTGGTGACTCCCATGTCAGTGGGGCTCCTTATCCATTGCAGCTTTTATTCTGAGCTTTATAGGAGCTATCCATGGTGCTCCATGGTGATGAACCTATTTTGGGGATGGAGTACAGCAGCATGGATAGCTCTTATAAAGCACAGGATAAAAGCTGCAATGGATAAGGAGCCCCACTGATGTGGGAGTCACCAGCCTCCCCTGACAGGAACCTATATTTGTTTCATTTATTTTCTTCCCCAAAGCTAGCTGGCCTCCTACACTCAAAGGAAAATGCTCCTGGGGAACACAGTTTAGGAATTATTGGATTAAATTGTATGGGGACATTTGACTGCACTTTAGATGAGGAAATAACAGATTCACATATTTGATATGCTGTTCCCAAGAAAAAGTGAAATTAAAGCAAAATCTTATGCGGGTCTACTCAGATGTAAGTCAAGTTCAATGGGACTTGCTCCCAGGTATGTGTGTATAGGATTGCAGCCTTAGTGTATTGCAGAGCATACAAAGATATACTTATGCATGAATATTTACAGATATAGATCTATATGGAATTTATATTATATTATATTCACTATACTATATACGCTGGGACTTCAATCTTGCCCACAATTGCATCCACATAAACCTAATCAAACTCAGTGGGGAATATACGTGGACAACTGCTGTAGAATTACAATCTTAAAATATAACCTTGAATCCAGGTAGCACTGAAGCTATGTTTAAAATTAATCAAAAAGAAAACAAAAAGTAAGACACATTCGTATAAAAGGCAAGATAGTAAAGTTAACCTCACACCTCATAAAAAGCTTTGTTGTCATCCCAGTAGTGACTCTCAGCATCCTGTAAAATGCTTGTAACACAAACTCTGATGCAGTAGTTTGTAACTTGAAACTGAAGAACGCTGATCAACTCCTGATATTGCTGGAGAGGCATTAGGAATAAGGGCCTGTTCAAATGCAATGATCAAAAAGGGAAAGATTTAAGACCAGTGCAGTAGGAGGTAACAATCCACAGTTCTACAAATGGTTTGGATTATTAAATATCAATCATTCATTTCCTCTTGATTCTTGAATCTAAACCCACATTCACTTTAAAATCTGGTCTTTGTTATAGAGGCTCTTTGAAAATCTACGTCTGCTGTTTTACAAATGTGTACTGTACTACTACTTTAGGAAAACAGCACTGTCAACCCACTGCAAGAAAAAATGTTCATATAATCTGAATGGCTATTTATTTTGTTGTTGCTGAAATGCAATGTGCAATTCTAAGTGGTATTTCTAAACAATATGAAACTTAAGGAATAATTCTTTTTGTGGGCATTATGGAAACCTGGTGGAATGGAGAGAACCAGTGGGATACGGTCATCTCCAGATATAAAGTTTATAGGAAGGACTGGGAAGGGCGTACTGGAGGAGGTGTTGCCCTGTACATCAAAGAGGACATAGTGTCCATCAGACTTGAAAACCTAAAAGGGGCAGACTCTTCCACAGAAGCACTGTGGGTGACAAAACCTGGCTCCAAAACTAATTTAGTACTAGGAACATGCTCTTACCCCCCCCCCCGACCAGAATGCACAGGGTGATCTTGAGATGGAAAACAAAATCAGGGAGGCCTCCAAATGAGGAAGTGCTGCAGTAATGGATGACTTCAACTACCCCCACATTGACTGGATAAATGCATGTTCCAGTCATGACACAGAGGTTAAATTTCTTTATGTCCTAAATGACTGTGACCTGGAACAGTTGGTCATGGAACTGACCAGGGGGGGGGGCAACCCTGGATTTAATCCTAAATGGTGTTGCCCAGGACCTAGTATGAGATGTAAATGTTGTTGAACCAATTCGAAATAGTGACCACAATGCTATCAGATTTAATATATATTTAAATGGAAGATTGCCAAAGAAGTCTAACACAATCACATTTGACTTTGAAAGAGGAAACATCTCCAAAATAAGGGAACTGGTAAAAAGGAAGCTGAAAGGGGTCAGGAGGGTTAAATCCCTTCAAAAATGCTTGGAGATTATTCCAAACCAAAATAACAGAAGCTCAGACAGAATGTATACCACAGGTTAAGAAAGATAGTCCCAAGTGGTCACCGGCATAGTTAAAGAGCAGTGTCAAGGAAGCAATTAAAGATAAGACGGCTTCCTTCAGAAAATGGAAGTCTTGCCCAAATGAGGAAAACAAAAGGGAGCACAAGCTTTCACAAAGGAGATGCAAGCAGACAATAAGAGATGCAAAGAAGCATTTTGAGGAGCATATTGCTGACATCAAGGCCAACAATAAAGAATTCTTTAAATATATTAGAAGCAGGAAACTAGCAAGGCAGGCAGTTGGACCACTGGATGATAATGGAGTTAAAGGAGTATTAAAGGAGGATAAGGAGATTGTGGAGAAGCTGAATGAATTCTTTTCATCTGTCTTCATTGCAGAAGATACAGGACAGTTACCTGTGCCGGAACTGATGTTTTCAGGAGGGGAGTCTGAGGAATTGAGGCAAATAGTGGTGACAAAAGATGAAGTTCTCAACCTTATTGACAAATTGAAAGTTAATAAATCACTGGGCCCAGATGGTATCCATCCTAGAGTTCTTAAAGAACTCAAATATGAAATTGCTTATCTTCTAACAAAAATATGTAACATGTCCCTAAGATCAGCTTCTGTACCAGAGGACTGGAGAATGGCCAATGTAACACCAATTTTTTAAAAAGGATCCAGGGGGATCTGGGAAATTACAGGCCGGTTAGCTTAACGTCTGTTCTGGATAAATTGGTTGAAAGCATTATTAAAGATAAAATCAGTAAGCATATAGAAGGACAAGCCCTGCTGAGAAAGAATCAACATGGCTTCCTCAAAGGTAAGTCCTGTCTCACTAACCTTTTAGAATTCTTTGACAGTGCCAATAAACATGTGGACAGGGGTGATCCAGTAGACATTGTTTACTTGGAGTTTCAAAAGGCTTTTGACAAAGTCCCTCTCCTCCCTGAGCAAACGTAGCAGTCATGGAATAAGAGGGGAGGTCCTCTTATGGAACAGTAACTAGTTAAAGAACAGGAAGCAGAGGGTAGGAATAAATGGTAAATTCTCCCAATGGAGGGATGTAAACAGTGGGGTACCAAAGGGATCTGTATTGGGACCAATGCTTTTCAACTTATTCACAAATGATCTGGAATCAGGAGCGAGCATTGAAGTGGCCAAGTTTGCTGATGACACCAAATTATTTAGGGTGGTGAAAACAAGGGATTGTGAGGAGCTCCAAAAGGATCTCTCCAAATTGGGAGAATAGGCATCAAAATGGCAATTGTGGTTCACTGTAAGCAAGTGTAAAGTAATGTAAAGTAATGGGGTGAAAAATCCCAACTTCAAGTATAATCTGATCTGATGGGATCTGAGCTAGCGGTGACTGACCAAGAAAGAGATCTTGGGGTTGTGGTGGACAGCTCAATGAAAATGTTGACCCAGTGTGCAGCTGCTGTGAACAAGGCAAACTCCATGTTAGGCATAATTAGGAGAGGAATTGAAAATAAAACTGCCAAGATCATACTGCCCTTATACAAATCTATAGTGCGACTGCACTTAGAATAGTATGTACAGTTCTGGTCACCACACCTAAAAAAAGGACATAGTAGAGTTGGGAAAAGTGAAGAAAAGGGCAACTAAAATGATCAAGGGGACTGGAGCAACTCCCCTATGAGGAAAGGTTACAGCAGCTGGGATTATTTAGCTTAGAAAAAAGGAGTAAGGGGAGACATGATAGACGTGTACAAAATTATGCATGGTGTGGAGAAAGTGGACAGGGAGACATTTTTCTCCCTCTCTCATAATACCAGAACCCGGGGTCATCCCATGGAGCTGATTGGTAGGAGATTCAGGACAGATAAAAGGAAGTACTTCTTCACACAGCACATAGTTAGACTATGGAATTCACTTACACAAGATGTAGTGATGGTCACCAATTTGGACAGCTTTAAAAGGGAATTGGCCAAATTCCTGAAGGAGAAGGCTATCAATGGCTACTAATCTTGGTGGCTCTATGCTACCTCCAGGATAGGAGGCAGTATGCCTATGTGCACCAGTTTCTGGGGGACACGGGCAGGAGGGTACTGTTACACTCATGTCCTGCTTATGGGATCCTGTGAGAAGGTGGTTGGCCACTATGTGAACAGAATGCTAGACTTGATGGACCCTTGGTTGGATCCAGCATGGCTTTTCCTATGAAATCTATGTTCTTAGGATAGGGCAAGCCTATTGATAGCTTGGAAGGAAAAGACAAGGAGTTTGTGTTGAATGTGGGAGCGGTCAGGAAGCCAGTGAAGGGATTTGAGGAGGGATGTCACATGGTCAAAATAGAAAGAGGAGTAAATTATTTTGGCAACAGGGTTCTAGACACACATGAGAAAAATGAAGAGCGGCGATAGTCTTCAAGTAAGTGGTTTTGCTTAGTGTCCTTATCTGTAAAGGGAGTGCCAAACAGAAATTCTTAATTTCACAATTAAGTGAAATTTCCCATAGCAGATATATATTCTGTATGCAAAATGTTGTATGACCTCAGGTTTTGGTCTATGTTCCTGAGCAGTATAAATACTTTAAGTATATTTTACAATGTTATAGCAACCAATTATTATGCAAGCTTGTTCCGAAAATATATGAATTAGAAACCTGAAAAGTTTTTCTTGGTAATTTGACAGTGTAATCCGCAATCCTGGGTATGATTGCTCAGAAGTACTGAATGGGGCTTACTCTCTAGTAAGTGTGTTTAGGATTTTGGTCTAAATCAATTATTTAAATTTGCCATGAGAAAAAGTAACTATGGGGAGCAAAAGAGAAGGAATAGTCAAAGAGAAAGCTCCCTGTCAGTCAAACAGGTGGATGCTGTTGGTGGTGCCAGATGCCTACAGAGAACGCAGTACAGGAAATACAGGAAGGCTTAAATATGAGTGGTTCTATCTTGGACACAAGTCTGAGATGCCACTGTGAAATTTCAGTAGAATGTGGAGGATGAAAGCTATATTACAATAGGTCAGGAAAGAAGTTGAAAGAGAAAAATTCAAAGGAGGGGAAGTAAATAGTATATTGTTTTCAGTTTCTGGTTTTTGATAAAAATATATTTGTGGTATCATTGAAATGGAATGGTTTCATTTACATGCAATTATGGTGTATTTAAACAATAGAATGGAGGAGACTCACTTTCTACTGGTCTCTTTCATTAAATTATGATACATCTTAAAATGCTGATAGACATGCACTGCTGTGGAGAGAATAGCATACAGGTTCTGCAATGGAGCTCTGGAAGGGACATCTTTACTTCTTTCCTCCAACCTCGTCAGGACAGCTGTTGCTACTTTGCAGCAGGCCTCCACAAAGTTTGCTCTAATTTCTTGAAGAGACTCATCTCTGCATGCCAGAGCCAGAGGAAGCAATGTGTCAAGTTCTTCCATAATGTCAGAACAAAACTAAGGAATATAAATGTGGCATCCAGTTATTTTTACTCTGACAGCATTGTTCAATTTATGAACAGTACAACCAATAGTGTGTTTGGCACAAGACAAATATAAGTTTATATTCATTTCACTTTCTGATATTAAAAGATTTATGTATAACACAAAAGCCCCAGAAAATATAACTTCGAGATAAAATTAGCCAAGTGTTTAAAAAAAAAAAGCTGGGAAAAAATCAAAGACTAAAGGCCACTTCACATATGACATTTTTCCTGTATGGAAAACTCTTATGATCTCCACAGTGGTTTGCCAAAACAGACACTAGGTGATGTTCCTACACAGTGATTACATCTTTAAAGCCTAACTTTCCTGTGAAGAAATGCCATGTATATAACTGTTGTTGTTCTGTAAATATTCTGTGTGGCCTCTGAGAGGCTATAATGTACCTGTGTAGATCTGAGGCCCAGTGTTGTTACTGAGTTGAAGTCATGTTTTAGTAGTAATTGCCTGGTGACGTTCTGAAGGGGGGAGAGTGAGAGATGATTGCTTGTAATATTTTTAGATGGGGCCTGGATCAGATGAATTCAATTTTGATTGGCTGGGGATTCTAGCGAGGTGGATAAGAGCAGTTGGGAAATGACAGTGGACAGTTAAGGAGTTGAGTTAGGGATTAAGGGAGTAGGTTGTTGGTCTGTCAGAGAGAAGGTCTGCTGGTGTTATAAAAGGACTAGGCCTTCTCAACTAAAGCAGTTTTTGCCAGCTGGCAGAAGAACAGTAGAGAAGGAGCAAACTTAGCCTCCCTTGGGAGGGAGTTCCACAGCCTGGGAGCAGCAACCAAAAAGGCTCTCTCTGAGGTCGCCACCAAACACACTTCTGAGGGTGGTGGTCTCAGAAGAAGGGCCTCTTCAGAAGATCTTAAGAACCAGGCAGGCTTGAATTGGATAAGACAGTCTTTCAGGTAGTCTGGTCCCAAGCCATATAGGGCTTTATAGGTCATAACCATAAAGGTTATGTTCCAGGCCTGCAAGCAAGGGTTGGGGGATGGGGATGGGGAGTGGCTGTTATCTACTGGGATTCCTTGGTCCTTACCAGACTCCCCCTCCAGGAGACAAAGTTTATTGAGTGCATGTACTGGAGGTTGGGTCCAAAGAGCAGTCTGGGGATTCTGCTCGTGTACCGTCCACCCCGCTGCATGATAGACTCCCTGGCCGAGGTGCTAGAGGTGGTCTCTGATGTGCGTGTGCAGTCCCCCAGGCTAGTGGTGCTGGGGGACTTCAACGTCCATTCGGGGGCTGCCCTCATAGGGGCACCTTGGAACTTCATGGAGACCATGGCTTCCTGGGAGCTGTATCCTGTATCAACTGGACCTACCCATGTAGCCGGTCAGGCACTAGACTTGGTTTTCATTTCTGGAGAGGGGGGAAATGTTCTGGAAATTGGGGGTATATCCACCACTCCCTTGTCATGGTCAGATCACTATTTGTTAGGGTTGGATTTCTTGGTGGCACAACCCCTCTGCAGGGGTGAAGGACCTATTAGGATGGTCCACCCCAGGCGTCTTATGGATCCGGATGGATTTCTGAATGTGCTTGGGGAACTGGAGCACGCAAACAGTAGCTCGGTTGAGACCCTGGTGGATGACTGGAATGCTGCAATCACCAGGGCATTAGACCAAGTGGCCCCAAAGTGCCCTCTTCACCTAAACAGAGTTCGCACGGCACCTTGGTTTACTCCATCGCTGCGAGCTCTGAAGTGGGAGGTGAGAAGGCTAGAGCACTGATGGCGTAAATCCCGCTCCGAAGACAATCGAACACAGGTTAGAGCTGCATCCTCAGCCTACCAGGTGGCAGTGAAGGCAGCAAAAGAGGATTTTTATGCTGCCTCCATCGTGTCTGCAGAGTGCTGCCCCTGGAGGCTGTTCCAAGTGGTTCGGAGCCTAGTCGGTCCAGTTGCTCCAGATCCGATGGAACAATCTAAAGCCTCCTGTGAGGCTTTAGCAAAGCACTTTGCAGATAAAATTGATTGGAGTGGGATTTTGCGCGTCGTGGATACAGGAAGTGATTTGGAGGAGGCCAATGGTAGACCGGTCTTGTGGGATCGGTTCCAGACTCTTTCTTCTGATGAAGTGGACAAGGTGCTTTCATCTGTGAAGCCAACCACCTGCTTGCTTGATCCTTGCCTGTCCTGGCTCGTTATGCTGCAGGGAGAGACTGGGTGAAGGGATCAGGGCAGTGGTGAATGCCTTCCTCGATGAGGGAGTGATACCATCAGCCCTTAAGTCAGACCACTTTTAAAGAAGCCCTCCTTGGATCCCCAAGATTTGAACAACTTTCGCCCAGTCTCCAATTTGCCATTTCTGGGCAAGGTGATTGAGCGAGTGGTGGGGGCTCCATTGAAGGCACACTTGGATGAAGCCGATTATTTAGATCCATGCCAGTTGGGCTTCAGGCCTGGACATGGGATGGAAACAGCCTTGGTCGCCTTGGTGGATGATATGAGGAGGGCCTTGGATAGGGGCGAATGCTCCTTCCTAGTCCTCCTCGATTTCTCAGCGGCTTTTGATACCGTGGACCATGGTATCCTCCTGGACCGCCTGGAGGGGTTGGGTATCGGAGGCACTGTACTGCAGTGGTTCCGGTCCTTCCTCTCTGAAAGGTACCAGAGGGCAGTTCTTGGGGAGGAGGTTTTAGTACCCTCGGCTGCTCACTTGTGGGGTGCCGCAGGGTTCTATCCTCTCCCCTATGCTATTTAACATCTACCTAAAGCCACTGGGGGCTATCATCAGGAGGTTTGGGGTGCAGTGTCATCAATATGCGGATGACACGCAGCTCTACCTCTCTTTTAAGTCCTCACCAAGACCCTGTCCAAGTGCCTGGAGGCAGTGGGTGGCTGGATGGGAAGGAACATGCTGAAACTGAACCTCGACAAGACCGAGGTACTTCTGGTGGGGGACAAGGAGAGGTTAGGGGATGTTGACCTGGTGCTGAATGGGGTACATCTACCCCTGAAGGACCAGGTCCGCAGCTTGGGGGTCATTCTAGACTCCCAGCTGTCCATGGAGGCTCAGGTGGCAGCTGTGAGCTGGGCGGCGCTATATCAACTCCATCTGATACGGCAGCTGCGCCCCTACCTTCCTAATCACCTGCTCCCATCAGTGGTTCATGCCTTGGTCTCCTCTTGCCTAGACTACTGTAATGCGCTCTACGTGGGGTTACCCTGGAAGACGGTTTCGGAAGCTTCAGCTGGTACAGAACGCGGCAGCTCGCCTGATTAAAGGCAGCCGCCGGCGTGATCACATCACGCCAGTACTTAATGAGTTGCACTGGCTACCAGTTGCTTGCCGAGCTGAATTCAAGGTGTTGGTTTTGACCTTTAAAACCCTACACAGCTCCGGCCCAGTTTATCTCAAGGAGCGCCTCCAGCAACATCAAGTAAGCCGCTCAACAAGGTCTGCCATGGACGGCCTTCTCCTTATCCCATCAGCCAGAGCAGCCAGGCTGGTGGGGACTAGGAAGAGGGCCTTCTCTGTGGCGGCCCCCACATTATGGAACTCCCTCCCTAGTGACCTTCGCCATGCCCCCTCCGTGATGAGCTTTCACTGCGCATTAAAAACGTGGTATTTCAGGTGGGAATATGTGGTGGGTTAGGATTTTAAAAGAATTTTTTCTATACTGTTTTAATTGTGTTATGTTTGTTTTATTATTGCATTGTTTTAATTGTACATTGCCCAGGGTGGCTGGCTGGGTGGGCGATTCACAAATCTAATAAATAAATAAGTTCCCACACTACACAGTTCCCAGTGTAGATCACCCACCAAAGCGATCAAAGCAGCCTGTGTCCCATAACCAGGCCTGAAGCCAGAATGAAATGGATTTAGATAACCAGTCTCATCCAGAAATCCCTGGAACTGAGAAGCCACGATATGCTCTAGCACCTTGCCCAAGAATGGAATACTGGAGTCCAGCCGGAAATTATCCAATACAGTGGGGTTCAGGGAGGGTTAAAAAAAAAAAAGTTCTTACTACTGCCTACTTTAGGCAAGATGGAATCACACCTTGCTGTAAAGAGGTGTTCACCACAACCTTTACCCACTGCCCTGGCTGCTTTTATAAGCCAGGAAGGGCAAGGCTCCAGCACACAAGTGGTAGGCCTCACTTCTTCATGGATCCTGCCCACATCCCCGCACTGTACAAATTGAAAAGTATTCATTGTAGCAGGGCAAGCAGGAGCCAAAGTTATATCCACCGGACCTGTATCAACTATGGCATCCAAGTCAGCATGGATATGATCAATTTTATCTGCAAAGTGTCATGCAAATTGGTCACAGCAGAATATCGAGTGCCTCTGACCACCAAAAAAAGCTCCACTTGGTGACTCTGAGCAAATGCACTGGTGGCAGAGAAGTACAGTTTCTCCACTGCACTCATTGCCATGGAATAGGCATGGAATCAGACTTGTTCTGAATTTTCCACCAATGTTGCTCCAGTGTTTCATCACCTGCAGTGCCCTAGAAAACCAGGGGGCTTGTTTGGCTCCACTTCATTAGAGTGGATACTCAGGAGCGATTGTGTCAACTTCTCAGGCCATTTCTCCATTCCAGATATCAGCCAGGGCTTCAACAGAATCTTCTGCCAAGGTGACAGGAAAATTCCCAAGAGCTATCAGAAAGCCATCCAAATCCATTAGTGTCCTTGGGTGGACCATCTTAATCAGCCCCTCACCCCTGGAGAGGCTCTGAGCCCCAGCAAGCCTAAACCCCACCAGGTAGTGATCTATTCATGACAATGGAACCATAGAAAGTTCCTCTACTCCCAGATCACCATCATCCCACCCTACATGGAAAACCAGATCCAAAGTGTGCCCTGCTGAATGAGTGGGCCAGATACAAATTGGAACAGACCTATGGTTGCTATGCAGGCCATGAATTCCTGCGCCTCTCCCAACAAGGTGGCCTCAGCATGTATGTTGAAGTCCCCCACAATAACATGCCGCGGAGACTCCAGCACCAACCCCGAGACCACCTCGGCTAGCTCAGGAAGGGAGACTGCTGAGCAGTGGGTGGCAATACACCAATAGAATCCCTATTCTGTCTCAAACATTCACCTTCAGATATACACACTCAAAACTGGAAGACTGTGGGATGGGGCACCTGGACAAGGGGATAGAATCACAACAGACCATTGTGACTCCACTTCCCCACCCCCACCCTCACCCCCAGGTCTTGGCTGCTGCAATACGGAGAACACAGATGAGCAAAGCTGAGAGAGATTTACTCCCCCAGCCTCATCCAACCATGTCTCTGTGATATAGGCCAGGTTGGCGCACTCATCCAGGATCAAGTCCTGGATGGTTGTTGTCTTCCCATTCACCAACCTGGCATTCAGCAGCAGTACCTTCAACCAGGGGGATTGTTACCAGGACTACTCAGGCACTCTGATATGGGAGACAGCTTGGGACCAACCAACACCCTGTTTCGAAGTATTCTAAGAGAATTGGTGGCAGTGGAAAACAGGCAGCTTGTGGAACTCTAAATTATACCGGCAGAGAGTTCCTTAGGCCCTGAAATATAAGTATTTTCTAAAAATAAACACCATAGGTGGGATTGCCCAGTGAAGGCACAATTTCCCCATAGCTGGTGGCAGCGCTGGAGAGAAAATCCCCCATAGTCCCCCAGTCCAAGCATGTTATATGAAACTCCTACTCATTGATTGATTCAGTAGATTTATATCCAGCTTTTAGACTAGACTCCTCAAAGCAGCTAACAACATTTATAAAATGCAACCAATTCATCAAGAACCACACACTCGGAAACCACCAAAACTAAACAAAACAACGAGTTCAGCTGGTGC
Organism: Shinisaurus crocodilurus; assembly: GCA_021292165.1. Lineage (NCBI taxonomy): Eukaryota > Metazoa > Chordata > Lepidosauria > Squamata > Shinisauridae > Shinisaurus > Shinisaurus crocodilurus. The sequence goes on from CM037877.1 coordinate 49,184,047, forward strand.
AGGTCCAGTTTTCTTTCTTTGCCTGCCTCCCTCACTCTTTTTCCTTCACAGTTGGTGTGAATTGGTCCTGGGGGGGAGAGGAGACAGTCAGGCTGGAGCAGGCCCTGAGGCCATCTTTCTTTACCTGCCTCCCTCACTCTCTTGTTCCTTCCCCTGGCAAATTTAAATGAGACTTTCACAGAATGGCCACAACTGAGTCCTGTGCATTTTGCTCTCTCTTCTACCTAATGAATGTACAGCACTGTTTATAATCTGCTTTAGCAAACTGTAGTATGTGCAATAGACACATACTGGTGTGTGGTCAAGTACTGGACTGTAAGTAGTGTTAGTTTTAACTTTTGCCTTAATTTTGTATAAAAACAAAATTATCTTATTGTATACCTGGGAAAACATGCTTCTGGAACCCTGGGTACGGAGAAAAACAGCAGTGATGGGGTTAAGCACTCCTACTTCTGCATTTCACTGCAAATCGTCACCTTCTGACATACTTCACAGAACTAGCAGCCATACTTTTAATACAGAGTGAGGCTTCACACAAGGGCAGTTTATATCTTAGAAAAGTAAGTAGTAAAGCTTTTTTTTCTGGACAGTACCACATCAGGCTCTAGAATACACTCCCAAAAGAAAATCTCACTGACTATAGAAAAATACTACATCAGGGAGATGTCTAGGCTGAACTCTTCTCCTTGACATGCATGCTTTGTATGTTCAGGGAGGTTTTGTGTTTTTTTAGATAAGGCAACATTGAAACATGTGATACAGTCCAGGACAAGTTTTGCCATTTTATTCTGCTGCATAAATAAATAAGCAAATAAACTGGCCCAAAGTGTGGAGGGAACTGACGTAGAGAGAAGACTCTTTACTCTGGATGGAGTTGTTTTTAATTTTGACTGCCCTATTCACAACCCTGTCTTCAGTCCTCAATCCACAGCTCCATGCTCCATGCTCCAATTTATCTCCCTTTATACCTTCAGATCTGAAAAACTCCTTGTGACTCTGTGTTCTTCCCCAGTGCTATATCCCATTGTATTTCATTAGCAGAAACTGATTAGACTTTCCCTAGTGAACCACTAATGTGGCCTGCCAATGTTTGAGAAGGTGTCTCTCCCACCCACTCCAAATTTCATAGGTCTTCCTTTGTAGGAGATAAATTAGGGCTGTTTACTGGAATTTGAAAAGAAAGAAACTGGTAAACTTTAAGTTTGTTTTCTTTTTTAGAAGTCAAGGTCTATAAAGCACGATTAAATAATCGATCACAATTACTGATTCTATGTGTTTGGATCCTAGAGTATTACCGGAACTGCAAGTACTTCAAAGAATGGCAAATAAATCTGACTCTCTGTGACCACTGAACATTTCCGATCATTTCATACATGCCTTTGAAATTTGTTTTGGTTGCTCTTCCTCATGGACTACACCCCAGGACTCCTTCATGTGCTGTACATTTACAAGATGCATCACATAGCAGGTAGCTGAAGTCTGTTCATTCTGCTCGTACTGCAGAATTTTACTGGAAAAATCTTCAACTGCAATTGTTATACAGTGCGCTACTGAAGAAGACAGGTCTTTAAATGCATTTCTCCAGCCAAACTCTAGCATGGTAGACTGAAATATAGAAGTACAACAAACATTGAACAGTTAAATGTTGTTTTTGAATGATACCAAAACCAACCAAACTAACTACTGAGGCTCTTTATACATGTACAACACAATCTACTTGGAATGTCTCCTATACAGGCTATAGTGAAATGAATGGGAAAGGTGGCATAAGACAGCAACAAAAATGAGCAGGCTTTTACACAAACAACACCTTTGCATGACATCCAGAAAACAATGGTCAGACAGGTATTTTCGGTAGCTCCCAACCCCCCACCTCCAACAGATATGGGACTTTCTCTTCCTGGAAACTTGCCAGTGCCCAAGCCTTAGCAACTTTCAGAATTTAAGACTTATCTTTGGGGCTGGCTTAATTTCTTACATAATCTAGGAAACAGAACCAAGAACTGGTAAAAAGTGTCTATGTCCCCTTGTCCCCTAAGTACTCTGATTTGGCTAGTGAGTCTTTCAGCTAAGATGATTTTCCACAGATGGCCACACCAAACATCTAAGGTTAGTAGCTTGTCTCTCTTCCAGTTAGCTGCAATAACTTGTTGAGCAGCAACCATCATGAAAAGTACTGCCTCTTTATGTGGAGTATCTTCATTTCCCCCAAAAAACAGGGAAAGCAAGGCTAATTTGGGGTCCAGCTGTAATTGGTATTTAATAATCCTTTTACACTCTTCAAAGACAGTTTGCCAGAATTTCTGAACGTCTCATTTACACCATAGATGATAGAAAGATCTGACATCCGTAGTTACGCCAGCACCTGGGGCTTCCAGAAGTAAAAATCTTCAACTGCAATTGTTATACAGTGCGCTACTGTTATAAATTCTACTCAATAATATATGTGCTAAATGCCATATTAAACTGGGTCAAAGTTCAAATAGCTTTACCGTAACATTAGAGGTGAAGTGTAGAATTTGTTGTAATTGGTACCAAGAATACACCACCTGTGCCTCTAACATGTGAGGTTACAGTATCAGAAGGAAATGCAAGCAACTTCCCCTTCTCTCTGAAGCGCCATGTTTGGGGGTGTGGGGTGGGTGGATAAGCTTCACCTGTTGAATTTGTGCCAATCCTGACAATTTTAAAACAAAGAGATTGCCCTGCAAGCAGTTGTTTGTCCATGCACTTTTCTCTGTGCCAAATGTGGTCAATATTTAGTTTACATAAAACAGGGGTGGGAATAGTGTGACCCTCTAGATGTTGTTGGACTGCAACTCCCAGCATTCCTCACCATTGGCTCTGCTGGTGAGGGCAGCTGGGAGTTGTAGTCCAACAACATCTGGAGGGCTGCACAGTTCTCACCCCTGCCATAAAAGGTAAGAGTTTGCTTTGAGGCTATCTTTTTCCTGCTCTTTCCAAATCCACAACTGATATACTATGTAGCTTTGACTTTTGTTTCTAATGTTGCAGAGTGCTTTCCTTTGGTATAAAACATGAAACAGGCTCCCTGCTCCCTGGTGACACGGAAACCAAGTGGAAACAACCCCTTTGCTTGTGTTGTGTTGTTCTGGTTTCAGCTTTATGGAAAGGACTTCTGTACTTTAGGATGTAATCCTATACACTTTCCTGTGAGTAAGTCCCATTGAATGTAATAGGACTTACTTCTGAGTACACATGCATAGGATTGCACTGTTATTCTGTTTTCAGAGCAGTGGTAAATTTTACTTGGCTGTACCTGTGTATCCCATGTGGAAGTCTTTTTCTAACACATGCTAAAGTGCAATGGAGAAAGCTCTCTACAGTAATGATTAGGATTATTCTGCAGGGATTTTGGATTGGTTTTTTTTTTTTTAATGCATTAGAAGGGAGTTAGCAGAAAACACACCCTCCTCAAGAGAAAGAAAGAAAAAATCCCAACTACCTCAAATAGCAGCAGCAAACATCATCATTCCATTTTGGCATTACAGTAATACCTTGGATTACGAGCATAATTCGTTCCAGAACCATGCTTGTAATCCAAAACACTCGCATATCAAAGCGAGTTTTCCCTTTAGAAATAATGGGAACTCAGATGATTCGTTCCACAACCATTTACTCACTGCTTTGCTGGTTCCCTGGCAGGGAGCCCCATGGAGGGAGCCTGCAAAGCAGTGATTAAATGGTGCGTGGAGGGCAGGCAGGTGCAGCCACTCGCTCTGCAGGTGCCTAACGTGCTGCCATGCCGGCTCCCGGGCAGGAAAGCGGCACGGCAGCGCGCAAGGTGCCTGCAGCGCGAGTGGCCGCGCCTCTGTGCCAGGGAGCCGGCAAAGCACTTTGCCAGCTCCCTGGCAGGGAGCTGCATGGAGGCATTCCCGCTGCTCCCTACCTATTCCAGGGGCGGTTCGCCTCCTCGGCGAGCCGCCCGCGCTGCCATCGCTGGTCCCGTCGCGTCCCTTGCTGCCCCGGAAGTGACGCGACGGGACCCTCGTGCTGCCGCTTTGCTCGCCAGGGAGCTGCGTGGAGCTTTGCCAGGGAGCTGCGTGGAGGCGTTCCCGCTGCTCCCTGCCTCTTCCAGGGGCGGTTCGCCTCCTCGGCGAGCCGCCCGCGCTGCTATCGCCGGTCCCGTCGCGTCCCTTGCTGCCCAGGCAGGAAGCAGGCAAAGCAGCAGCGCGAGGCGCACACAGAGAGAGCGACGCGGCTCCCTCGCCTCATCTCCATGGGGTGCTTTGCTGGCTCCCGGGCAGGGAGCCAGCGCAGCGGTGCAAGGCGCCGCCGCAGGGGCGCAAGGCGCCCGCACAGCGAGCGGCCTCACTTCCATGGGGCTCCCAGGCAGGGAGCCGGTGCAGCAGCGTGAGGCGCCTGCAGAGTGAGCGGCTGCGCCTCGCCTCCATGGGGCTCCCTCCCGGCTAGGCAAAGCCGGGGAGCTGGCACTTTAAGTGCTAGTCGGGGGCACAGCGTGTGGCTCGTGTTCCGAGACATGCTCGTCCTCCAAATCGAAACAAATGATAAAATTTTGCTCGTTTTACGAGAAGCTCGTATACCGAGTTACTCATAATCCGAGATATTACTGTATTGTTCAATCACAGTGTTGTTATTCTTGTTTTTTTTAATAAAGTACAATAGAGCCCACATGGTTTTTTTTTCTGAGTGTAGAAAATAGGAGCTTGCAGGGTGGGCCTGTGAACCACCATGCACACTCAGAGATATCTAAATGTTAAATATTATTATAAATTCAAAGATTTCTGGGCTTAAAATATAGCAGTTTTGTGTGTTTCCTCTAATAACTTTGGTTACATGGCCATACCCTTGACCACACCCCCATGTTGCCTGACCACACCCTCTTGATCACACCTTCATGTTGCTTAACTATACCTCTTATAAATTCACACAAGTCTCCTTATTTTCATCTGTGAAATGTTGGAGGGTATGTTAGCTAATTGTGGTCCAGCTTTTGGTTGCATGTTGTTATAGAGATCTCTTAGTCTGTATAGTTTACAGGCTTCTTGGGCCTTAAATTGTTGTTCTTTGTATTGGCAAAAAGATGAGCTAGAATGGAAGTAAGCAGAGACACCAAGGGAATCAGCTTTTTATTTCATTTTTGCCAAATTTTCAGAGTAAGATTCAGGAAAGGATTTTGTATACATTTATCCATTTGTATGTTTTGTATTAAGAATGGTTTAATATTTTCTTCCAAACTTTTGTCATCCAGAAATGAGGCGGGAGAACTTGAAAGAGGTACAGTTGGGGGGGGGGGGTGTCAATAGAATTATTTTTATAGCTACCACTCTTGGCAGCCACAATAGATGTAGTTTGGTCCAATTTCTAAACATTACTTTAGTGTATTTAATTAGGAAGGTAATCGTGAGTTTCAGTAAATTCATAAAATGGGTTGATATTTTAACACCTAAATATTTAAAACTTATTTTTACATATTTTAACTCCTGTGGAGTTATTAATGCCCAGTTTTACTTCTTAGATATGCTAAAAGCTAAGAATTCTGATGACTGTTAAGATAGATAATTTCAGTTTTGTGAGGGTAAAAATAACATAATTGGCTAAATAAGTTAATTTTATGATTTATTTCATTTTTATGGATTCCATGCATTTCCTAATTTGTATGGCTTCTACTACTGGTTCAATATAATATGCAAATAATAGTGGTGCAGTCTGCTATGTTCCAACTTTTAATAAATGTAGTCTGGTCTGGGTGGATATAGGAGTTATCTTGCTTCATCTTTCAACTGAGATTGATGTAAATATTTTGTAGTCTTGATTGGTAAAAGTTATAGTAAATATGAATCTACTGATACTATATCTTTATCTGGTTTAGTGATCATTGTCCTTTTTGAGTCTTGCCATGAAGGAGAGATGGTGCCTCCAATTAAAATATCATTAAATAAAATTTCTAATTGTAGTGTGAGAATCTCAATATTTTTTTGTATAGAATTACATGGGTAGGCCATCCAACCCTGGAGCCTTACACTATTTCAGTTTCTTTATTGTGTTTTGTACATTTTATGTTCTTATTTTCTGATTAATGAGTGACTGATGTTCTTCACTTAGCTGTTTCAATTGTGCCTTTTCTAGGTATTTATTCCTTCCAGGTTTGAATGATCTGAGGAATGCAATTTAGTGAAGAAGTTCTCAAAATCTTTTACATTATGCAATGTATGACCCAAGCTATTTTTCTATGATGAATATTGCTCTGGGATTGTTACTTCTTAATTTGGGGGCCCTATAATTACAAGTTTCTGTTGTCAAATTCATAATTGTTTAGGTTACAGTATTGTAATGAATTTACTATTTTATTTAATTCCAAAGTATTATATTAATTCCATTTTTGTAGCAGATGTCTACATACTCTTTTGCTAGAGATCTTTTTATGTTCCAGTTCTAAACTGTTTGTTTCCTTCAATAAAAGCATTTCCTTTTTTATGTTTTCCTTCTGCCAATAGCCATTCTCACTGAAGCAAACTTCACATATTACTGCCTTTAATCAATCCAATAAAATTGCTTTTGAGATTTTTGGAGTATTTTTTATTTTGAAATATTGTACAATTGCAGTTTGTATTTTTTTCTCAAGATATTTTGATTTAGTAATAAAGACCAATTTAACGACAACATGTGCATGTATTGTTCTTCCACCCCTGTGTGTTGTACGGTGCACACAGCAGCATGGTCAGAAACTGTTATCAATCTGATAGAAGCTTGTTTTAAATTTCGTGAAAGTGTTCTTGATGTAAGGATATACAGTAATCTAGTCCAGTGTAGGTATGGCAGTGCATAGAAAAATGAGAATAATCTCTTTCTCCCAGGAGAAGTAGTCTCCATGAGTTTATTAAATCATAGTCCTCTAAAGGTTTAGCAAACTCATTGCAATATTTCTTATTTTTGAATAACTTTTGCCCTTTCCTTTCTGATTTTCGATAATGAATCATATTAACACCCCCCCGCCAATTATTTCCCCTTGTTTAAATTAATGCAATATATTGCATTAATTTCATTTAAAAAGCCAATTTGATTTGAGTTTGGAGTGTATATTGATCCTATAGTAAAGACTATGTTTCTAACTTTTCCTTTTATAAATATATCACCTAGTAAGGTCTTTAAGGATGGCTTGAGTTTGCCTATCAAAGTTCTGGACTAACAGAATAGCCATTCCTCTGGTCTTTGAAGTCCCATGGGCTGTGAAACTCTTTCCTATCCATGTTGAGTTTAGGAGATTGTTACTTTCCTTTTTTAGGTATGTTTCTTGAAGGAACAGTATTTGGAGTTTTTAATTTTTAAATAATTTTTGAACTCGTCTTCATTTGACCGGGGTCCCCAAACCTCAGACATTTTTAGTTAAAGTTTTAATTTCAACCATTTAGAGTGATGAAGGCTGTTTTACCTTACATTATTTTCATTAACTGAATTCATATTTTTTTAACCAGATTTGCTTTTGCCCCTGCAACCAATAAAACTCATTAAACAATACATTGAAAATGGCATAAAATAACCATATAACTTTTGGCACCCAGCAGTTAGGCACTGGCACGCAATGCACTCATTCAGAAGGTGTATCCTTTTCCCCCTCTGAACTTATGAGCTTAACCTGAGGAGTAGTTAAGAGATTCTACCCCCCCACAGAATTAACTATATACATATAAATCTGAATTACATGCAGTAATTGTATAACAAGTAAATTATCAAATAATAAAGTACTGAGTTTACAGCATAAGTTATGTAGTAGCAATTGTTATTTCTACTTATCTCCCTCCCATGAAACATATATATATATATATATACCGGTATATATATATATATATATATAGAGAGAGAGAGAGAGAGAGAGAGAGAGAGAGAGAGAGAATAGTGTCCTTCAGTCGCAAAGTGAAGTAAGAGGGATCCTGGTTTGTTGGCTTGGCTGGTCTGTCAAGGTTTTCAGTGTTGATCTTTTTTCCTTTATGTCTTTGCACCATTGTCCATCCATTGTCCATGCCATAGATCATAGATCACAGAGTTGGAAGCAGCCTACAAGGCTATCGAGTCCAACCCCCTGCTCAATGCAGGAAACTAGAGGAGAGGTCTCCCATCCAAGTAATAACCAGGCCTGACCCTGCTTAGCTTTCCACACTCAGACAAGCTGAGCCAGCGTGAGCCACAGGTGATTAGCTCCAATGGCCCTCTCCTTTTCTTCCTTGGTGGGTAGCACAGATCTAGCTGGAGGTTTTGGATCTGCAGCACTTGCTTTGCCCCTACAATTGTAGAGACTGAATATGCTTTGCTTACACGAGTGATCAGAATTTTCAAGGGAAACCCCCAGCAATAAGAAGTTCTTGCACTGTAAAACAGGATGGTGAAGAATTTATACCCCCCCCCCTTTTCTGTAGTGTTTCAGAAGCCACATTTTGGTAGACCTGAAAGTTTACTGCCCTTATATTGCATACTTCCTTTGTTTCTTGCAGACTGCAGAGTTTTGTCTTTGAGGAAGTTGTTTATAAACTTTAGAATAATGTCCCTGGGCCCCTGCCAAGTGGCAGCTCTGGTGCTAGGGACCTGTGTGCTCCCTCCATATCAGCAATACTTACAGATCGTGCAGGGAGGAGGTGTAGAAAAATCACCATAAGGTTGTAATTAGGTTAGCAGTGTCTGTGGATTCATCCAGTCCTCTTATCTGGAGATTTTGCCTATGACTGCAGTTCTCCAAGTTGAGAATACATTCTTACAGGTAAGTATTACATCTTTTAAGGGCCACTACTTCTGCTTGATAGCAGGTATGGATTTCTAGGGCTTTGCTTGCTTAAACAGAAGCATCCTGCACCACATTTAAGAACTCCAAAATTTTGTCCTTGAGTTGCCTGAGCGTATTTTTCCACCCTAGCATTAGTCAGTTTTCAGTGTAGCTATTTGGTTTGATAGTTCATTGAGAAGCTCATTATTGTCCTTTACTTTTTTCACAACTGTGGGTGCTATGTTTGGTTCTTCTTCCTCTCCTGGTTGATCTGTGTTTTGTCTACTCATTTTCATCTCAAAATAGGATTTTAGTCCTCTACTACAGCTTATTGGACTGCTCTAGATCCTGTCCTTTCTAGATGTGTCACATACCTTCCAACATTTCATAGATGAAAATAGGGACACACATGTGAATTTGTAAGAGCTATGGTTAAGCAACATGAAGGTGTGATCAAGAGGGTGTGGCCAGGCAACATGAGGGCATGGCCAAGGGTATAGCCACCCACCCAAGGATGCTCTAACCATTTAAGGGCTCTGACCACTCTGAAGCCACTTTGATCTCCAGACCCATGATGATGATGGTGATTGCTGTTGTTGCCATTATTATTACTATACCATCAATGCACATGGTGCTTTACCAAGTATAAGAGAACAGTTCCCTACCCTAATTAGAGCTTACAATCTAAAATGTAATATAGAGGCGACAACAAATGGTAGGAAGGGGGTAAACCAGGGAGGAATATGCCATTATTTCAGTCAAACATAACTTTCAGCCTACTCTCCCCACAGTGTGCAGGAAGCTCTTTGTTTTAAAGATCTCCCTCCCACTTTAAAAATGGATCCCTCCATGGTGGCTTTGTTCTCATTAGTAGTTTGCCAAAGAAATAATAATATTTAACATTTAGCTATCTCTGAGTGTGCAAAGTGGTTCACAGGCCCACCCTGCAAGCTCCTGTTTTCTATACTCAGAAAAAACCCCACATGTGGGCTCTATTGCACTTTATTAAAAAAACAAGAACAACACTGTGATTGAACAATAATGCCAAAATGGAATGATGTTGTTTGTTGCTGCTATTTGAGGTAGTTGGGATTTTTTCTTTCTTTCTCTTGAGGAGGGTGTGTTTTCTGCTAAAAATTAAATTTTAAAAATTTCTAATGAATTTTTAAAAACCCAATCCAAAATCCCTGCGGAATAATCCTAATCATTACTGTAGAGAGCTTTCTCCATTGCACTTTAGCATATGTTAGAAAAAGACTTCCACATGGGGTACACAGGTAGAGCCAAGTAAAATTTACCACTGCTCTGAAAACAGAATAACAGTGCAATCCTATGCATGTGTACTCAGAAGTACGGTAATTCCTATTATGTTCAATGGAACTTAAGTCACAGGAAAGTGTGTATATTTTAAAGCAATGTACAACCAGGGCTGGTGCTACCATTAGGCCAACTAGGCAGCTGCCTAGGGCGCAGGGCTAAAGAGGGCGCCAGAAACACCTTGAAAAAAAATACAGCGCTCTCAAGTGGGAAGGGGGCGCGCTAAATATCTGATCTTGCCTAGGGCACCAAAATGCCTTGCACCGGTCCTGTCTACAACACTGACCATCACATCTTGTGGCAGCATATTGATTATGCATTGTGTAAAGAAGTATCGTGTAATTGAGGGATAATTGTGAAATGCTGCTCCTTGCTAGAAGAGGTAGCAGCAGCAGCGCCAGTGCTAGGATGACTTTTCCAGAATTATATTATTATATAATATCTTATATATTATAATTATTACATTATTATATTATATATTATTTTATAATACTTTATAAGTGGCTTTTGTAATATTTTTTTAACCTTACTTAAATCGTTAATTGTTGATATCTGGTGTTTTTCAGGGTGTGTGTGTCAGTGCTTACAGGGCAATCTCTTTTTGTTTTAAAATTGTCAGGATTGGCACAAATTCAACAGGTGAAGCTTACCCACCCACCTCACAACCCAAACATGGAGCTTCAGAGAGAAAGTGAAGTTTATTGCACTTCCTTCTGACACTGTACCTCACCCGTTAGAGCTCTTTTAGGAAATAAAATCTTTGGCAATATAAAGATAGGAATCATGTGATAAATTCCCTCCTCCCCGTGGGTCCAGGCCAGCGTGTGCAGTCTCCACCTCCTTTTCTTTTCACCAAGCAGAGACAGCAGATAGAGCGCGTGTACACACATCCTCGGGTCTGTTCCCTCTCTGCTTACTGTGGGCAGCCGTTGGAGCCTAAGTAGAGCTACCTTAAAGGGGCCATGGGCAAAATTGCAGATAACCTAAAAGAATTTGGGGCTCTGCATAACAAAGTGAGAAGACGGGATGGCTTAAGGGTTTTCCTGATGGTCCCGGGATTTTCGGGACAGTTGGAGAGTATGGTGTCAATGGGATGAGATTATTTTCTAAATTTTGCTGCATTTTAAAAAGTAATTCTCATGTTTGGGAGAAGAGCTCTAGGCCTGCACCAACATCTAGGCCTGAACCTCACCCCCGCAAGTGGAAACTTACAATGTGGCAAAATGTTATTCACTTACATTTCTAAGGGCACAATCATGTGGAGATGAGCATAAGCCCCCCCAAACCCGGAGGCTCATGCTCATACAATACAGAGTAGGAAGAATAGTGGAGGCGATCTTCAGAATACCTGTCCGCCCCACTCTCCTCCCCTCCCCTCCCCTCCCCTTAAAACACCCCCTTCTTCCCCTCTCCGAGGTTGCTTTCCCAACCTCAAAAAGCAGCCGGCACAGTTCTTTCCGCGCCAGCTGCAAGGGGGCGAGGGAGGGGGAGTGGGGCTAGAGCTCCTATTTCCAACTCTGAGGTCGAAGTGCTGTCTCTGACCTCAGAGCTGGGAATCTGAACTATCTTATGGCCCCTCAGACGATGTCTAGGGACCATAGGATCATTCCCTTAGTCTTTAACATCTTACTCACCCAAAGCCAGATGTACTCTCCTGTCATTTAAGATTTAGAGGCAAAACTCTGCTCAGAACTCCCCCTTTTGGAAAAGAAAGGACAGTGTTAGGAGAGCCAGTGTGGTGTAGTGGTGAGAGTGTTGGACTGGGACTCGGGAGATCCGGGTTCTAGTCCCCGCTTGGCCATGAAACTCACTGGGTGACTTTGGGCCAGTCAGTGACTCTCAGCCTAACCTACCTCACAGGGTTGTTGTGAGGATAACATGGAGAGGAGGAGGAGGATTATGTAAGCAGCCTTGGGTTCCTTGCAGGAAAAAAGGCGGGGTATAAATATAATACATAAATAAATAAATAAATAAGTGCAGAGTTTCTTTGGTAATTGCCCTCAGTTCTAGAATGTGGTCCTGTTGATGTACAAGCCACCAGGGACTATTAAGGAAAATAATGTAAAGTTTGTGTCAATGAAAAATTTAATGGTATGGAACTGTGCTTTTACTTGCATTAATATCAGTATTTTTTGGCTGCTGAACTGACTCCCTGGCTTTATCATTGGAGATTTTCGGGTGTATTTTAATATTTTACTGATTATTTGTGTTGATTATAAGTTGCTTCAACCAAACTGGATGAGACAGGATATAAATAAAAATAAAATAAACATTCAGGATGGGTGGGCTATAAAATAAATAAATAAATAAATAAATAAATGAAATAGGTTATATCCAAGGAACTGCATATATAGTTCTTGATATGCAAAGTGGTTTTGGGCTTTGTTTTTCAAATATCAAATGGCTTTTAAAAGTGAGGGGACTTTTAAAAGTATTTTGTGATATTGCATAGGGGTCTGCCATTCAAAAATTCCACTGGGTTGGCCCACACATTTGGGTGCCCTTAGTTCTTTGAATCCCTGAAGTGGATGGTCTAAGCAGGGTCAGGCCTGGTTATTACTTGGATGGGAGACCCCTCCTCTAGTTTCCTGCATTAAGCAGGGGGTTGGACTTGATAGCATTGTAGGCCCCTTCCAACTCTATGATCCTATGAATGCTTATGCCATAATATGTTAGTCTTTAAGGTGCCACAAGATTCTTTGTTGTTAACATTGAGAATGGTAAACAAATTTGGTTAGTTTTGTGATCCATTTGATGCCATAAGAACAGATGACTTTTTTCCATAAGAAGAATGCTGTATATGTATATGACTAGGTATCCTTGATGAATTGATCAATGAGCCCCTGGGTCCTTATTTATCTTTATCCAACCATATTAAATCATATTAAACAGTTGCTGATAGTTGCTTAAAACTCTTTTTTGAATGTGATGCATTACTTTTGATCAGATATAATTTAAGAGTTCTATAAATCAAGGTGAGTGGGGTGAAGAACTCCCCCCTCCCATTTACTCCACAGTGATGGCAGCAGTACAACTGCTGATGTGCACTAACTGTAGAAACAGTGGTTTGTTTCCTGAACATACCAACAATGAGAAATATAAAGAAGAGGCTTTACAAGTAGAATAGGTACATTGATATAAAAGCGAGTGTGGAAAATGACTATCACAAATTCCAAGCTTATGCAAAAATAGGTCATAAGTTTTCAATGTATTTTTCAAAATACTTATGGAAACATCTGGAACATTAAATAAAACCTTACACAATGACAATTCTGCATTAATATTTTTAAAAATATTTTAATTCTTGTTCTTCTGATAGTGGCTTTGTTCTTTTAATAGTGGCACTACAAAATGGTTTAGAAGTCTCTTATATTCACACACGTTTGTATATGGCTTTTTTCTTCCCCTTTGGTATTTGCAAACATAAAGTAATAATAGCACTGAAATAAAGGAAATCCTTACCATATCTTTCTGTTTCCAGGACTCCCAAGGGGCATGCAAATTAGTCTATTCTTAGGGAAGCCCCTCCTCCTCCAGGCACTAGGTATGGCCAATATGGGAGTCCAGTGAACTGCACCTCAGGACATCAGCACCCTCTGCAGCACGCCCCCCTACCAAAGGCTGCATCAACATAATAGTACTTATCCACCTTATAGTGCCATGTAAACATGTGGACCAAGGCCCATGTAGCTGCTCTACAAATTTCCTCCAGGGAGGACATACCCCACAGAGCGGCTAAGGTGCCCCCGCCCTGCTGATTGAATGAGCCGTCACTCCCTGGGGAGGTTGTTTCTCCAAAATGACATATGCTATCTGCATGCATTGCAGGAACCACCTCGATATGGATAACCAAGACACCTTCTTTCCCAGGGAAGCCTCCCTAAAGGACACAAACAGAGATTCTGTTTCCCTATGCAAAGCTGTCCTATCCAAATAAAACGATACAGCTCTCCTCACATGTAATTTATACTAATTCTTCTCCTGGCAATGTACAGGCTTAGGACAGAATGAAGGCAAGACTACCTCTTGACACTTGTGAAAAACAGTGTTCACCTTAGGAATGAATGACGGGTCTGGGCAGAGAACCACTGTGTCCTCATGGAACACAAAAAGCAATCGGTTGGAAGACAGGGCTCCCAGCAAAGACACCCTATGTGCTGAAGTAATAGCCATCAAAAACACCCCTTTTAAAGTGAGAATTTTCAGAGACAGGTTTCCCATGGACTTGAGGGAAGGGCTCATAAGGGCCATAAGAACCCAGTTCAGGTTCCATGAGGGAGACCTGTGGATCATAGAGGGATTCAGAAACCTGCATATGTGTGGATGGCCTGAGGGTCCAGGCCCACCTCTGCAACACAGGATGCTATTAAAGGCTGTAGTTTGTGTTTTCAGGGTATTAGTGCTCAATCCCTTGCCAGGTCAGCCTGCAGAAAATCCAGAACATTCTGCACCTGCCAACTGACAAGATCCCTATTTTCCTTCTTCCACCAAGATAGGAAGGCCTTCCAGGTGCTAGAATACACCTTGTTACTGCATAATCTATGGGAGGCTAATAAGGTTCTGAATAGCCTAGGTCCCTAAGCCATTGCTGCTCAGCCTCTAGGCTGTCAGGTGGAACATGTGAAACTATGGATGAAGCACTGGTTCCTGCAATAGATCCTCCCAGTCCGGGAGTTTCCAGCACTCCTCTACTGACCTGTTGACAAGGTTTAGAAACCAAGGATGGTGTGGCCAAGACAGAGTCACTAGAAGAACAGGTTGCTTACCTGTAACTGTGTTTCTTCAAGGGGTCATCTGTGCTTCACACATATATAGGCTCTTTGTGCCTGCGCGAAGATTGTTCAGAAGATTTCATAGCTGAGTAGGAGCGATCGGGCGGGAGCCCCTCCCCTTCACGCATGCCCTTCTGTGCGGCTCCTGCCTGTTCCCTCAGTTCCTTGAGACCGCCAAGGCAGCCCTGGGACCGAGGGAGCATCTGCGACCCGTTAAGGTCCAGGCCATAGCGCTCAGTGGGTGCCCCGGGGACGGGCAGGCTAGAAACGATCAAAGTGGATTATACCAGAGGGGACGGCGGGTGGGTTATGTGAATGCACAGATGACCACTTGAAGAAACACAGTTACAGGTAAGCAACCTGTTCTTCTTCTTCGTGGTCTCTGTGTATCACACATATATGGGCAGAGTAGCAAGTGGACTTACCAGAGGTGGGTGTGTAATCCGTCATGGTAGTATCAACGAAAGCACTGCTCTGCCGAAGGCCGTGGGTGCCCGAGCTCAACCATCAAGGCGGTAATGTCTAATAAATGTAAACGGCATCACCCAGGTCGCTGTTCTGCATAAGTCTGGGAGCGGCACCCCTCTGGAGAACGCGATCGATGTGGATTGCACTCTAGTGGAATGGGATCAAATCGGGCCCGGTAAGGGCTTGCGAGAAAGTTCATAGGCAAGCCTGATGGACTCCACGATCCAGGAGGCAAAACGTTGGGGAGACACTGGAGTAGACCCTTGGATTTGCCACCATAGCAGAGGAAGAGGCGCGGAGATTGCCGAAACTGTTGCGTCCTGTTCTTGAAGAAGGTGAGCGCCCAGCGCACGTCAAGCATGTGGAGGGAGCGCTCCAGCTGAGAGGCAGGCGAAGGAAAGAACGCGGGTAAGGCAATGTCCTGGCAAAGATGGAAGTCAGAGACAACTTTTGGAAGGAAGTGAAGATCGGGCCGGAGGACCACCTTGTCCTGATGGAACACGAGGTATGGGTCATCGACTCGAAGAGAACAGAGCTCACTGGCCCTGCGAGCCGATGTGATGGAGACTAGGAATGCTGTCTTCCACGTCAGGAGGCGGAGGTCAACGGTCGCCATGGGCTCAAACGGTGGCTTGGTAAGCGAGTTCAGAACCAGAGGGAGATCCCACCCCGGGATCAATGAGCATGATGTCGGTATCAGGTTCCGGAGACCTTTCAGGAAGGACCGTACAAGCGGGTCCGTGAAAAGTGTCCCAAAGAGGGGCAGAGGTTGGTGAGTGGAGAGTGCTGCAAGGTGGACCTTGATCGATGAGAGGGCGAGGCTCCAAGTCATTAAGGAGTGTAGGTATTGGAGGATCGCCGGGACCGAGCATGTTGACGGGTCCAGGCTGCAGTTAGAGGCATAAATCTGGAAGGCTTTCCACTTCAGCAAGAAGGAGCGCTGTGTGGATGGTTTCCTGGCAGCCTGAATGACCGCTGCCACTTCCTCGGAAAGAGGAAAGAGGTCTAGGGCTGGTGGATACGCCAAGCAGTGAGTCGAAGCGTCTTCACGGCTGGGTGAATGATTGCTCCCGAGGCTTGTGTGAGCAGGTTCAGGAGTGACGGGAGCAAGCGGTACTGGCCCCTGGAGAGTTCAAGGAGGAGAGGGAACCACGGCTGTCTCGGCCACCAGGGTGCGATCAGAATACAGTTGGAGCGTTCCCGTCTGATCTTGGAGATGATTCTGGTTAAGAGTGGGATTGGTGAAAAATGTAGTAGAGGCCCGTGTCCCAGCAAAAGAGGAAGGGGTTGGTTACCGAGCTCGGGTCCGAGCCCCCTTGGCTGCAGAATCGGTAGCACGCCGTGACTTAGTGATGTGGCGAACAGGTCCATTGTGGGCGCACCCCACCGTTCGAAGAGACTGGCCCTGACGTGGGGATCCAGCTGTCACTCGTGTTGTTGGAACTGTTGTCTGCTGAGGGTGTCTGCCAACGTGTTGTTGCATCCCGCAATATGGATTGCAACTACAGAAATGTCCCTGGACAGGGCCCAGTCGAACAGTCACTTGGTGAGATACAGGAGGGTCTCTGATTTCGTGCCGCCCTCTTTGTTGATATAGGCCACCACTGTCGTGTTGTTTGAGACGACTTGTACGTGGTGGCCCATGAGGAGGTGTCAGAGCGATTTGAGGGCGGTCCATACCGCCTTCATTTCTAAAACGTTGATGTGGTAGAGGCACTCTGCTGGTGCCCAGATGCCCTGAACCGTGTTTGCGAGGTATGCACCCCACCCCATAAGTGATGCGTCTGTGGTGAGTATCGCCGAGGGGTCTTGTCTCATGAAGGGCAGGCCCTTGGAGAGATTGCTGTTGAATGTCCACCATTCGAGCGAGCGTCGGACCCGAGTGGGAAGACGAAGTCGCTTCCGAGTGTCGTCAAGCTCGGGATCGAAGGAGGTGAGCAGCCAGTGCTGGAGTGGACACATGCGGAGGCGTGCGAGAGGCATGATGGCGATCGTCAATGCCATGAGACCGAGTAGTCTCTGTAGTGAATGTGCCATAGGAGCTGCGGCCTGGATGACCTTCGCAGCTGAGGTGCGGATAGTGTGGATTCTGTGCTCCGGCAGGGTCACCCGACTGACTGACGCATCTAGAACAGCCCCGATAAACTGTATCGTCTTCGTAGGAGTTAGGACCGATTTCTCTCTGTTGATGCAGAGTCCCAGATCCTCGAGGAGGGCCAGCGTAACCCAGAGGGACAAGGAGAGCCAATCTCGGGAGGAACCGACGACTAACCAGTCGTCCAGATACAGGTATATCTTGATCCCTTTCGCTCTGAGGATCGCGCACACCGGGGCCATGCATTTGGTGAAGACCCGGGGGCGGTGCAGAGGCCGAACGGGAGCACAACGAACTGGTATGCCACAGAGCCCACAATGAATCGGAGAAACTTCTGGCTGCTTTGCTGGATGGAGATATGAAAGTATGCAACCTGAAGGCCTATGGACATATACCAGTCAGACTTGCGGAGCAGTGAGATGATGGACTGTAGCATCACCATCCTGAACCTTGACGGTGTAATGAAGAGGTTGACCGTCCGGAGGTTGAGGATGGGACGGAGGCCCCCTCCCCTCTTTGGTACGGTAAAGTACCTGGAATAGAGGCTCACCTTTCAGTCCGCTGGGGGAACTACTTGCATAGCTCCCTTCAGAAGTAAGGTCTCTACCTCTTGTATCAGCTGGGGCCTCGCTGGTGTAGAGCGAATGCTGGTGAAAGGGGGGAGGGAGTCGAGGTGGTACTCCTGCTGAATGATCTTGAGCACCCACTGCTTTGACGTGATGCGCCTCCAGGATTCGAAATAATTGGCCAGACAATTGTGGTAAAAGATGATGGGCAGTGGCGTGATGTGGATGGTCGGGTGATCGGTGGCGTCAAACTCGGCACTTGGTGAAGTCCCCACCTTTACAGGATCCTCGGTGGTGGGGCTGCAAATTGGGCTGTCTCGGCACCGACTGTTGTTGGTTCTGGGGGCAGCAGTCCTGTTGCCGATGGAAATGGGGCTGATACGGGGCTAGGTAAGGCTGCTGCCAGCCCCACTGCCTTGGATGGTACTGATGGGTCGGGGGCACCGCTGTCAGCCCCATCTTCTTTGCCGTGGCCCTGGCATTTTGCACGGCGTCAAGGGAGTCATCAGTGGCCATGTTGAACAGACCGTTGCTGTCAAAAGGGAGGTCTTCGATTTTCGCCTTAGCCTCCTGAGTCAGGGAGGTAGAGCGAAGCCAAGCGTGTCTGCAGAGTGCTACTGCTGCCACCATACACTTGCTGTGGCAATCTGCCTGGTGGCATGCAGTTTTGAGCTGAAGCCTCGCAATGCTGGCAGCTTTGGTTTGGAAAACGTGGGCAAGTTCTCTCTTTTCCTCTGGGAGGTGGTTGCATAGGGAGCCAATCTTCTCCCAGAGGAAGAGTTGGCACCACACCATGGTGGCCTGGTAGCTATCAACCCTGAGACCAAGGGAGCTGGAGGCATAAACACACCTGCCAAAGGCATCAAGTCGCTTTCCCTCACGATCTGATGGGGTGGAGTGGCTTTTGCCAGAGCCCAACTGCGCTGACTGCACGACGATGGAATTCGGGGTCGGGTGGGAGAACAGGAATTTAGTGTCTTCTTCATGCAACCTATACATGGATTCGAGCCGACGAGCCGTGGCCAGTGTAGAAGCTGGAGCCTTCCAATTGCCCTTTACACTGTCGAGAAGAGTAATGCTTGCTGTGGTGGCCTCTGCTCACCTACCCTCAAGGAGAGAAGGCGACAGGGAGTGTCTTTGGGCCTTGCTGCAGCAATCAGGCTGCAGCACTAGCCCCCAGTCGAGAAAGGGCACAAAAATGCCCCACCATGGTCTACCTGGCCCTGCAAGGTGGGAAGGGTGAAGACACAGTCAATCCTGCACTCCCTGTCCCCACTATGTGAAGACTATCCTGCCCTAAATTAATCCGTGCTGGTTGGGGATGGGAGAACCAGCAAAAATGTAAAGGAAAAAAATTGCTGTGAGCACAGAGTTCACCAAAGTCCGTTTGTCTGCCAGTAGGCAGGGCCAGTCTGGAGATCTGGGATACCCACCCTACTGGAGGAGATCAGCAAGATGTTGGCCCTGCCTACTGACTGGACGAGGAAAGATTATCCCTAAGGATAGGCTAATTTCTATGTCTTTCAGGAGTCCTGGGAAATATTAACATCTAGGTATAAGGGATTTGTAATGAATATGTTAATAGGCCTTCATCAATATTGATGGCACAGGAAAAATGTTTCTCAGACTGATAGACTTATTTTTATTTTACTCACCTTTTTTACCTGAAGTAAATGTTCAGGAAGCACACTGGTTTCATTTGCTCTACTTTCCCTATTAAAAGCTCCCCACCAGCTTTCTTCAGAACTCCTGCACAGTATGACAAACGGAATCAAAGTTAAGATTAATCTTGTGGAAAAGTTGCTAGCCTGCAACACATATCAATATGTTCTAAAAAGATATTCAGCAAACTGTAGAGGAATGTCAGTAATAAAATAAAGTAAAATGCAGGTTCCAAACAAAGTTTCCTTTACAAGATCCATATTCTATGTTTTCTGTTTTACTTCGCAGTATAAATAGTAAGGGTGACCAAAGTTTTTATTTATTTTTATTTATTTATTATATTTATACCCCGCCTTTTTTCCTTCAAGGAACCCAAAGCGGCTTACATTATCCTCCTCTCCATTTTATCCTCACAACAACCCTGTGAGGTAGGTTAGGCTGAGAGTCAGTGACTGGCCCAAAGTCACCCAGTGAGTTTCATGGCCGAGCGGGGACCTTTTCAGACCTCCCAAGCCACAGACCACAACCTTCAAACATTCAAGAGCCACAAGATGTGCACAAGCTTTATGCATGCATTAAATATTAATTCTTATATTAATAATATTAAATAATATTAACAAAGCTATTTAGAGGTTATCACACTTATTTAGAGGTAGAGGCCTTGTAGCTCTCAATGCTAGTCAATCAGCTAGTTTGGTTGATAAGGGAAGGGCAGCTGGGAGGGCACAGATGAAACCCCCCTTTCCTAAGTGAAACCTGCAGAAAGGTCTGGGGAAGATGTAGACTAGTTCCTCCATCCCCCATAATGCCATGATATGGCCCTGGAGAGAACAAAACTGTGGACCAAACTGCATGTGACCGTGGCAGATTAATCCCCATTTCCTAGGTGAGGCCTGCAGAGTATGAGTGGAGGGGGTGGAGGAGAAAAGGGGGAAGTCCCAATAGCTTGGGCCTAACTCCTGCAAAGTAACCATGGGTTGCCTCATTATTTGTTCTATTGTTCATTGTATTCTGAACCAAGAACCAAATTTCTGGAACCTATTTTGTCCCATTTACATTCCAATACCATTTCAGAAAAGATTTTTATCTCCTGTCTGACACTGACTCTGAGATCACCCACAAGGTTTCTCTTTTTGCCCTTGCAGCAATTAAAATTCGGGCAAGATTCATTACTGAGATTGCAGTTGACTGTTCTGGAGATAGTCTTATTTAATTATAGTATTTTTAAAATAATAATAACAACAATTAATGCTTTTAAACTGTATTGTATTTTATCCTGTTAACATGTAAGATTCATATGTGATTTTATGTAAGGTTTTTTCTTCCCCAATAATAATAGTAATAATTGCTTTTAAACTGTCCTGTATTTTATCCTGTTAACATATAAGAATCATGTGTGATCTTATGTAAGGTTTTTTGTTTTGGTTTTTTTTAACCGCCATACTGTAGTAGTAGTAGTAGTAGTAGTAGTTATTATTATTGTTGTTGTTGTTGTTGTTGTTGTTGTACTGTTGTACTTTTTAATATTGTTTTTATTTATTCTGTATGTGAATGACCTATGGCTTAAGCATTAATAACAATAAATACTGAAGTAACCATGGGTACCCAAAAGAGGGCAATACCGTCTCACCCTTCTCGAAGCCTTAGTAGCCTCTTCTCTGTTCCCTCTGCCCTGGGCTTGTGTTTGTAAGGGAGCAGCAACCACAGGCAGCAACTTGATGCTATTGCTACCTCTCGGTGCAGCTTAGCTTCCAAAAGAGATGGCATCTTTTCTTCCCTCCCCCAGGAAATAGGGAGAGGGGCCATGGCCGTGTTCTCCCCATTGGGAGGATAGAATAGCCCTGACCAGCTGGCTTGTCTGGCTTTGGCCAGTCCTTCTGGCTGTATTGGCTGTCCCATATCCACCTACTGATCTTACAGCATGGATACAAGTGGACAACAGGAGAGGCAGATACATACTGTGCCAAATGGCCTCCTGTCTTCCTTACTTCTACAAGCAACTCACCATGGGCACCAAGTGCTGAGGGGGCAGAAGGGCCTTGTATCTGGTCAACTGAGGCTTCCAATAGGCCAGTTCCAGATCATGGCCCTCCTCTGGAACAAAACTGAGTGATAGGGAGGAGGTGATAGGGAGGAGGAAAAAGGTCCAGTGATGCCTTATGATGCTGATGACCATCTGGCAGGCCTGACTTCTAGGTCACCAGCTGACATGCAACCAGAAGACACTGAACTGGTGTGGGTGTGCAGCCACACCACAGCAATCTGCAGCATTTGCCACTAGCTCCATTGGAAAGCCAGCCACCTGAAGGTGGTGGAGACAGCAGGGCTTGCGTCCTAGCTGTGTTAGGCATGGAGGACCCAGCCCCTTACGCCGGCCCCTTCCCACCCTGCTGCCCGCACATTGTACAAATCCCTTGCTCCCATTCTCATTCTGTCACCATGTTCCACTCCTCCCCTCCCATGTTGTTAATTCCCTTTTTTGAAATTATTTTTCTTTTCTTTTTTGACCAGCATGTGGATATGCTCTCATTTTACTGGCTAGGTGGACACTGCTTAGGCTTCCTGTGCAGGCGAGGTAGGTGAGTGTTGGGTGGTGCTTCCCCATGAAAGGATGAGCATCACATTCGTGCAGCACCCTCATTGGACTGGATGTTCCTGTGGCTCAATGTGCCTGCTCCTGTTAGTCAGTTGCCTCTCAGGCATATACCTCCCCTTTGTTTCCTGTTATCATTCCACTTCCCTAAGCTGACTGGCAGCACTGCTCCTTCCCATGCTGACTCTCCCTCTGCCACATCTTCCTACCAGACAACTGCCCTATAGGGGGCTGCTTGCAAAGCTACAGCACCCCCTTTCCCTGGCTCATGTCCAGGTGGTCCAAGGGGGATGCCCCGTGGCTTCCTACCACTGTGTTTCCCCCTACTCTGCTGTTTTCCCACTGCCTGGCTAGGGTTTGCTTGCCCATGGGTGTGGGAAAGTGATTCCTATTTGTTTACCAATCCTTAACAAATAAAGGAACACATGTGGCATGGTCAGGATGTTTACTGATCACTAGGAGGGGGTAGATCCTGAAAGGCAAAGATAGATGCCAGTGATACAGTAGGGCTCTTGTGCTTTTTGCCAGTTGCATGACAGAGCAAAAGGAAGCAGGTGTGGTGTCCCCCTATAGCTCTGGCTCCAGGTTGGGAACACCTTTACCTATTGCCTATCTGTCATGTAGCTTGACTGGTGTGAGTAGGATGGCAACCTTGCAGGGAACACCTGGCTGCATGCTCGTTGGTGCTAATGGAGAAGGGGCGGGCTACCTTCAAAGACTGTTTGCGGTAACCCTTCCTACATACTGCAATCCCCCCTGAAAATTCCACAAATGGAAACTTTTTTCCTATGCCTAATTGCTGAACTGAAATTATATTCCATAGAAATGCAGAACTCACTTCATATTAACTGTTGTAAGATATTACTCTCTTCCCATGAACGTACACAAGTTTAATAAATAAATGTTCACTTTGCTAATCACAATAATGCTGGTTCTCTCCCTAGATACCTAACCTCTTTTTCTACAATAAAGAGGGATGGAAATGGTATTTTGAAATATACAACATAATGGACATTCAGAATTAAGATAATACAAGGCAGTGGGACATCACTGTGCAGATGTAGGAAATTTAAAAACGTATTTAAGCAGTTCTTCTGAAACAACTTTTGGACAGCAATTACATCCCAATTTTGAGATTTTATATAGCTATAGATTTATATAAGAGTAACAATAAGAGAGAAAATATATTTAAAACCCTGTAGACATAGAGGTGGAATAATAATATAACGAAGACAACAATGAGGGCACAAGTACAGCAGTAGAAGTAATAAAGGTCTAGGAGGTAGAAAAAACTAGTTAGGATTATACAGGAACAGCTGTGAAATTATATGAGGCTAGAACATCCAAGCCATTGAAATTAATGTTCACATCCATAACTGCTTGCAAGATTGTAACCCAATACTATTCAGTTTTTCAAACTGTGAATACAAATGAAAATGATCTCAGGTATCCAAATTTGAATCCTAAATCTGGAACTCTTGGTTTCTGTCCTGCTTAAAATGGAATACCTTCATTTTACGACTATATAAAATACTAATTAATCTGCCACAAATTTTTCATGATTCCATTGTCTTTTAGATGCTTAGGGAACTTTTCTTATCCTTGTTGCCCTGTTTGCAGTGGGTATGTCATGGGATGCCTGGAAGTGATTTATATTTTCAGTCTTCTATTTACCCAGAAACAAACATTTACAACAAAATTCAACTATTATTATTATTATTATTAATAATAATAATAATAATAATAATAATAAACCATCCAACTGCCGAAGCTCTCTCAGCATGGGAACAAATGCGAACATTTGCATTCCCCAAGGAATCCAGATTCAACCTGACTCGCATTATACAAAAACATACAGAAAACAAAGGACATGAAGCTCTGTAGTACTATAAAAGGATACATTTCCCATAAATACAATTAAACTGACACTAACATCTTCACTCTATAAAATGGTAATCTAGTAGTGAAATCTACTGAACTGTTACTGTATGCATTTAAACACAGAGACACAAATGAAATGACTAAATGGATCTCCTGGCTTGAAAAACTTCTTCCCCTTGTTTTGGCCATGGGAATATGAAATAGTCATGTAGAAAGGAGGTCTTGCATATTTGTTTGTTAAAGTAGAGGAGGGGAAACTTTCAAACATTTTGCTCAGCAAGAACCATAATTTGTTACACCATTCTAAGAAAGTTCTACCAAGCTAATGAAAATAATATCTCTGATTGCTATGTTCAAGTGTAAATTCCATCTTCTTATCATCATGCTTCTTAAAGATAATCTTTATTAGAGAAGCTGCTGGTGCTATTTTTAGGATCCACACACAGCGACAATCTAATGTCTATGTGGCTTCAAAAGCTACCCATTAGGGCAATGACTTTGTAAATTATGTTATTCTATTATAGTGCTTTCTAGAGATTTATATGAAGTAATAGATTTCTTCTTAATCTGTGAAGGAAAGACCTTTGCTAATCTTTCCAGTCCCCTGAGGCAAAGCTTGAAAACCTAAGGCCTTGACAAGTTTGCCCAGAGTGGTTTCAAAGAGCTCCACTGGAAAAAGCTTTTCTTGGCACTCATTATCAGATCTGTCTAAAGTTCACCTTCCTCGCTGAAATGGGGGGGGGGGGAAGTGAGAGGAAGATGAAAAGTGTGTTAGATGTTTTTGAAAATCTCAACAAGAGACTTCTGAAAGACCAGAGGAAAGAAAAAGCACACCAGAAGGGCAGAAGGAGAATATAATTTGGCCAAACATTCTTCATTCTAAATAAGGATGTTCTGCTTTATCCATGGCTGCTGCTGAATGTTCCAGGTTCCTTCAAAGGATCATGCCTCCTGTGATAATGATTGTACTAGGTATGCCTGAACATTCCACTAATTTAATTGTAGTGTAAAACAAGGAGAACCAAATAGCAGGAATGGACAAGGACTAGCAAAGAAAAAGTTAACTCTTCTCAATGCCACCAGACAAAACTAATCCAACGTTCACCTGTTGTTCAATTTTCTATTAGTTCTAGAAAAGAGAGATGGGAAGGTAGAATACACTTCTCCTTTCTTAGAAAAAGACATTTTTTTGCTGAAAATGACAATTGTAACAGGCTTGCCCTGGTGGTACTCCAGGTATGGCGGGGGCAAGGACATGTTCACGTTTTTGTTAATTCAAACCAAATTGGCACTGGGGTAAGAATTTATCATGTTTTTAGCTCCAATCCATGTTTTTCTAAGTCAACAGTGTTTGACATTCATGTAACTGAAGACATTTTTCAGATTGCTTTTCTTGTGAATGTTATTCACCTATTTGTTCAGTTTGGTATTTGATACTTCATATGCATGCAGCTTTCAGTGAGAAGCACTTCCATTTCTGGATATAAAGAACTAATTGTAGAAGGAAAATGAACATATTGAAATTACATGAAATGTTTTTGAAATCATTGTTCTTCTGCATGAACATATGCATTTTCTAGCAACAGAACTAAAATGTATTAAATTCCAGAGGTTTCAGGCTGAATTATTAAAAACGTCCAGATCACTTTAGTATGCCTGCTACATATATTTTTTTAATAGTGTCACTTTTTTCCACTGTGTCCCTTGGTGCTATTGTCTGCCATGGGATTAGAGCATCAATGGGCTGCACTTCCTTGAGTTGTACTTCTTTCTTCAACCACTAAATTGGCCTTCATAGGTTTCCATTGTGCAAACTGCAAAGGAACTTGTCTTGATGGCAGCTAGAAGTAGTGTGAACTATATGTGTCTCTCTTTTCTTCACAGTCCTTTTTTTTTTTGGTTCACAAGCAACCTCCTACCAAAAGCAGAATCTGCAGAAGAGACTACATCCAAGTGATAATGCTATGAAAACGTATGAAGAGAAGCCCAGGTGGCCACCTTGCAAATTTCCAATGTGGAAGCCTTCGACCTCTCCGCCCAAGCAGCAGCTATAGTCCTAGTGTAATGAGCTTTACAAACCCTGGGAGCCACTTTACCCTTAACTACATACGCCTCCCTAATACAGTTCCTTAACCATCTAGCTAAGGAACTCTTAGAAGCCATTTGACCCCTCTTAAGACCCCCTAAGAGTACAAACAATCTGTTAGAAGATCTGAAATCTTTGATTTTTCTGAGATAAACCCTAAGTGTTCTCCTTACATCCAATTTATGCAGCCATTGCTCTTTGTCATTGCTGGGTCTAGGGAAAAAATGATGGCCAAGAAAACTCTTGGTTTAGCTAAAACTCAAGATACTACCTTTGGCAAAAATAAAATATGAGGAACTTCCCAAATAACTACTTTATTTTTGATGGAGCTTTACAAATGTTCTGTACATCAAGTTTAAAGTTTCCATATGATATACTGAACAGAGAACAGCTAAACTTCCTGTTCTAATGACCTATTTTTTCTGTTTTGTAATTAACTAGCACAACTTCAACATAGGGCTAATCAAGGCCTTTTCACAAGAGAAAAATGGTTCAGGGCTCCAATTTATTCTATGCTGGGAAAAATCCAACCCACTGATAAAACAATAAGGTTGTTTTGCAATCTTTTAATAACTGCAATTCTTTGAACAGAAATGTGGTGGTGTCATCTATGGTAATCTACCATTGTAGCTTTGTATTGCCTCCAGATTTCTCAGCAGGTTAACAATAGGCCTTTCTTTCCCACATAACCCCTATCAGGATGTTGCTGTTCTCCCTCCCCACATATGGGTTGCTATTTTCTAAAATAATTGTTCAACCCATATCACCCCACTCTGGGTAATCATCTAGTTATATCTTGAGATTTTTTTAAAAAAATCTTTCATATGATAGAATATGCTTATGTTGATTCTATTCATTATGAATACTTTAAATCAGGGCACTCCAACCTTGGGTCCCCAGATGTTGCTGGCCTACAGCTCCCAACATGGCTAATGGCAAGGGATTCTGGGAGCTGTAGTCCAGCAACATCTGGGGACCCAAGGTTGGAGAGCCCTGCTTTAAATTCAAGTTTATGCTAATTCTATTAATTTTAAAAAATGTGAGGGAGAAAAAAATATTTCAAAAGACTCTGGAATATATATACTAGAAAGAAGTTGAAGCTATGAAATTGATAAAGAGGTATGTTATTTCCCATCCCAATTATTCTATCTAGTGAATTACTACAAGACAATTCTTTTGAAGGAAAAATAAGTAAAAATGTACATTACCTTGAACATTTTTATTCTCAGGAAAACTTGGTAATAACAGCATTTCTGAAGACAGTTCTTCAACCTTTTCTTCCATCAACAAAAAAAGTTTTATAAGCTGGGAAAGGCATCTGAGTTGATGTAGAGTTAAACAGAAGTTTCTTCCTTTTCTGGAATATTCCTGAGCATCTACAAAAGAAGTAGAAGTCAGTTTTGTACAATATATAGAACATTAGATCTCATGTATACAAATGCACTAAGGGAATAATCCTATTCATGTTTAGACAGAAAAAAGTCCTACAACTCCCAGCATTCCCCACCCAGCATGGCTGGTTGGGGAATGCTGGGAGTTGGACTTTTTTGTCTAAACATGCAAAGGATTGAGCCCTAAATGTATCAAATACAGTATATAATATTATAGAGAAGATTTGAACTAATTATAGGTCATTACAGATTAAGATTTAAAACTCTTTTGATGCCTATGAAAAAGGGCTGCTTTAAAATGGTTTGGCTCTTTCAACCAGGCATTTTCAGAAAGTAGCATTGACTATTTTTCAGACCCATGAGAGCTATTTTATGACACTCTCTGTAGGATTGGGATCTGGCAACTGTAATCCATTATGGTGCAAACTTGAGGAACAGTTGCAAAAGGACATTCGATTAGCAGTCACCTTTGAAAATAGTTCAGAAACTGTAAAATGTGGCGGCCTGCATCCTTACTGTCCAGGTCATTTTGAGAGCACATGCACCCTCTGTTCTTTCAGTCATATTGGCTACTAGTTAGTTTCTAGTCACAATTAAATCTGCTGGTTATTACTTTTAAAGCACTTTATGGGCTGGGCCCAACTTCCATAAGGAGGACCTATAGTCACCCCTGCCCATTAAGTTCGAAGAGTGAAGGCCAGGATGGAAAGGCGAGGTTCTGTCCATATCGTTGGTGAAATCTATGTGAGTGAAGAACTGAGGTGGTGAACGGAGATGGTGGCACCTGAGTTATCAGACTCTTTTCCTAAATAAGGAGGGAACCTATCATTAAACAATGGGTTCTTCATTTAAGGGGAAGATATTTTTTTTTAGTTATGCATTTATATTTTGTTAGTTACTTTGAGTTTCCACTAGTAAGAAAGGCAAATGTATTAATTTTTGGAATAATAAAATAATTGCTCCATTTTTTATTCTTACCATACACTGTGAAGACAAAGACAGTAAAGTTAACAAGCAATTTATAAAAGCCACCGAGAACATTTCCTGCTGCTGTCTGCAAGTTAGCTTAAAATGTTTCCTCCAAAAAAAGGAAAGAAAAAAAGCCTCAATGCATGATTCTGTGTCAGGTTCAAACCAGGACCAGCTAGGAACTTTCTGATCTGTAAACTGATGCCCATTATGGTGAGCCACTCAAAACTGCAAAGTAGTCTTCAGACTCCAGTGTGCTAACTTGCTAGTTTATCCTCTGGGCTCCCTCCCTGCTTGCTTTTCTCCTGGTCTTCCTATTGTTCTCATTATCCACATTTTGCATTATTTTCAGTGTCGAAACCTTTGTGCTAAAAAGAACAGACTGAGTAAATGAAAGGCATCCTTTTCCGTACCAATAATTTGTATCACATAAATATGTTGTCACTGTGCAAATCACCCTATCATTTTCATACTACTGGAATATTACAGTTAATACATTTGAGTGATCCAGACTTGCCCATATGGGAACAAAAGGGTTCCTTCTTTTTGTGGAAGGGACCAAGATCAAGCAGAGACTTGGGTGGAGGAAGCGGGGCTGGGAGAAGCAATTTTTGCTAATTCCCCTTTTCCCTACAGCTGCCAGGGCAGCTTTTTGGGGGTGCACAGGAGCCTGCAGGGGGAGGGGGGATTGGCAAAACCTGGAAATTATTTACCATGTATTCTTGTTCTCTGACCCATGGAAGTCATTCCAGACCCTTCGGGAGGAGGCTCCTCCCCTTGTACATAAGGGAGGGCTGGGCCCAACAACCTCAGTTGATCTTTCAATGGGAGCGGCCATCTTTCTACCCTCCCAGACCAAACTGGAAGAGCAGAAGAATCCCCAAGCCCTATAATGGTTCCTTAATAATGCTCAAAACGCATGCCAACTGGCAAGTGTAAGAGAAAACTGAAAAACAGAACAGAGGAAAAAAGGAGATCCCCAGGTGTCCCTACCTTCTGCCTCAACGTGAGCTACAAAAGCAGAACCTTTATGGTGTTTGGGTCCCTTGAACTAGAGGTGGGTGGAATGAGCTTCATAAGTCAAGGGGAACAGGAATGCACCTTTCCCCCCCCTTGATCGCAGACGTCATTCCAGATCCTTCAGGATCTGTAAGAACAATACCATTCCATGATGGGACCCAAGGGACCTAGACCTCAAGGAGCAACTCTATTTTGTAGAACTCCTCTCTCCAAAGCTGCACTATCGAGAAGAGTATCACACTTATATGCCTGGAAAAGGTGTGAACTGAAGATCAGTTGGCCTTGCATTCCTTCTAACACGTTAGGAGAGAAACCTCCTGAGCCCTGTGAAATAAGGAATTGTCCTTGGGAAGGAACAACAAATTTGTATGGAGAACCACCTGGTTCTAGAGGAAGACACACAAATGGGGATTGGAAGACTGAGTACCCAGCTCTGAAACTCTCCTTGTTAATATAATCACCACTATTTTTTAAAAAAGTCTTTAAGGTCAGAATTCTGATAGAGCAACATCACTTCAAACACTGCCCTCATTAGAGTCATAAGGTTTAGGTTCTAAGTTGGGAACCTGCGAACCACTGGCAGGTTCAAGAGGGCTGCCCTTTCAGAAACCAGCACACATGGGGATAATCTGAGAGTGATCCCTCTCTTGATACCCCAACATGCTGTTCAGTGATGCCGCCTCCTCTAATGTGGTTGTAGGTTCTATAAAGAGCCATACTGTTCCCTCACTTTCCTAAAGTAAAGGGGTGGGAAATCTTTTGCAGCCTAAGGACTGCATTGCCATCTGGGAAATTTCCCAGCTGCATGCCAGTAGTGGACATTGCCAGAGTCCAAAGTGGGCGTGGCCACCTCCTCTCTCACATACCATTCACACACAGACACACACACACCATCCATACAGACACACACACACACACACATCATCATCCGCACGCACGCGCACACACACCCATACATGCTTTCTAGCCCTGCCTCTTCAGCTGATCCATAATACTCTTCGTTATTTTACCTGCTCAGCACTGGGAAAGGCTCCCTTTCTCAGTGCAGAGCAGGAAAAATGTCTTATCTCTAATCAGCAGAGATCTTTTTTAAAAAAGTTGTTGTGTTGAGCTCTCTGGAACTCAGTGTAAACCCTGTATTACTGCTACTAGACAGAGTCTGTCTGGGAGGGTGGGAGGATGGACTCTCCCCTTGGAGAGGCAACTGAAGTTGTTGGGCCCCACCTCCTTCTACAAAACGATCTGGAATTACCTCCATGGTCAAGGAAGAATTGCCTGCCCCTTCCCTCCAGCAGGAGAGTCCCAGATTTATGGATTTTGAGGACTGGACCACTGACTCATTTGAGGATCAATAAAGACCCTCAGAGCATTGCTGGACCGAGTTCCCACAACCCCAAACCCTGTCACCTAGAAGAATCCAACAGCTGTGCCAAAGGACACTGGCCCTTTAACTGGCAGAGCAAAAGCACCTAGAAGGTGGAGCTTCAGTCTGGATCCTCCAGTTTGGATAGTATAAAGTTCTGGCAATTACAACAAGCCAGCACTTTGTTCTCTTGCTCTCAGCTGCAGGATTACTCCAGCACCTTTGTTCCTGTCCAGGGACATGACCTCATTCCAGCACAAGCAGTCCTGAGCCTCATCTCATTTGGGCTGTCACCTCCTTGCAGCAATGACGATTGCTATGGATCAGGACAGAAAGAGATTTAAAGCTTACTGAAAACTTTTGGGTTTCAATAAACCACAGATCTCAGGAAACCATTGTTTATTCTAACTAAGGTTAGTTCAAGCAAACTAGGATCAAAACATGATTTCAGCAACTATGGCCAGGTTTGAACATCATATCTCAGCTTCTGATGCCTAGATATGTGATACTGCTGTGCTCATGCACACTGGCCCTTTTCTCCTTCTTTCATGGGGTGCCCTGATGGAAACCTTCCCGGGTTCATTAGTGATAGTTTCCCATTACATCTGAACTGGGAAACAAAGGCTACCAGGAAACAACCAGGATATGACCATGGTTTGAAGCTGGTTTCAGCTAAAACTAGGGACTCTGAAAATGAGTATTTTTAGTTTTACATTCAGAACTAAAACACTAAAAAGTGGAATTTACCAAAATGTAAACTTCTATGTAAAAGTTTATGACTTCTGGTAAAGTCCACAAAAGCTAATGCGTAATAAACCAGTTAGTCTCTAAGGTGCCACAAGCCTCTTTGATGTTTTACCAGAATGTATTATTTATTTCAGCATGTTTACACTTACTTTATTAAATAAGTGAGGGTGGCAAAGAAACAACATCTCACTGCCTCTATCCAATCATCTACAGGCCTGTGGCTTACGCTGGCTCAGCTTGTCTGAACGTGGAAAGCTAAGCAGGGTCAGGCCTGGTTATTACTTGGATGGGAAACCCCTCCTCTAGTTTCCTGCATTGAGCAGGGGATTGGACTCGATAGCCTTGTAGGCTCCTTCTGACTCTATGATCTATGAAATAAAATGGTGCTGAGTCTGCAAGATTAGGTATGGTACAATGGCAGAGTTAGTCCTGTCCATTTTTTACAGAAACCTTTGGGAGGAACTACAACAGGCAGCCTTCTCTTCGCACCACTGAAATGGGCCACTCTGAAGTGGTAA
This sequence comes from Shinisaurus crocodilurus, assembly GCA_021292165.1. Taxonomy (NCBI): domain Eukaryota; kingdom Metazoa; phylum Chordata; class Lepidosauria; order Squamata; family Shinisauridae; genus Shinisaurus; species Shinisaurus crocodilurus. Next base: position 49,216,232 of record CM037877.1, read on the forward strand.
GAAAATGGCCAATGATCTGATCATTCTCTCAGCTGTTGAGAAAGAAATCCTGTCCAACTGTATTGACATGTCACACTAAACCAGTGGTCTTCAACCTGTCCAGACCTGAGACCAACCTGATTCCTAACTTGCAACATGGGACTTTCACCTTTTGTTTATATGGGATGGGGGTGGAATCCACACAAACACACAAAAGTACTTCTTTGGACCCACATTTTCCTCTTCCACTAACAACTCCCAGTACACAGAAAAGTAACTGACTTAAAGATCATGAGTGCAAAACTGTGGGGGAGAATCCACACAGCCACACAAAATGATAATGATTATGGCATCCTCAGAACAACAAAGAAAAGCAATATTTGGGACCCAGCAGCAAGTTCTGAGAGCATCCAAAACCCACCCCTCTGCATGTAATAACAACATCCTCAGAGCAACTACACAGATAAGCAGTCTTTGGAACCCAGCAGCAACCCATTTCAAAAGGGGACTTTAGGTGGGCTCACACAGCATGACAACCTATACTCATGGCTGAGTGTGGGTTTTCGTTTAACTGTGGCTGTTATATTGTGGGAACCCAACCATGCTAACAAACCATGCTTTGCTAACCACAAACTACCCAAAGTTCACAACTCAAAAACAAACCATGGGTCCCCTGCGTAGATTGTTAATGGTTAACAAACCATGGTTTGTTAGCACAACTGGGTTCACACAACCCATGGTTCAACAATAACCCACACTCAACACATACTCAACCTTAAGTATGGCTTGTTGTGTAGTGCGAACCCAGACAGTGAGACAGGATGACAATTGCGAGCTTCAGAGCCACACAGAAGAGTATCCAAAATCCATCTCTTTCATTGAGCATCCCAACAGCCACCCTTCTCCAAAACTCATCAGAAGTAACAGTGAGAATCAGCACAGTACAAAAATCCAGATTACACATCTGTATTCACAAGTAAGAGCTGGATTACTCGAGAGTAATTGCCCAGGCAACAAACAGAAATAAAATAGCTCCCCCCCTCCCCAAAGGAGATGAATTTTAAAAATATACAAAAAAATTAGGAATGCAGCATTCCTACCTTTTGACTGCTACTTTAGCTTTACTGGTCGATGACACTAATCACACTTACACACAGTAATTAAATAAAGTAATAAACTGAGACTCAGTCCAGATAAGACGGAGGTGCTGTTAGTGGGTGGTTCGTCTGCCCGGCTAATATTGATATTCAACCAGTTCTGGATGGGGTTGCACTCCCCCTGAAGGATCAGGTTCGTAGTTTGGGGGTGCTCTCCTCTTGGATCCCCAACTGTCACTCGAGGCACAGGTGAACTCAGTGGCACGGAGTACCTTTTATCAGCTTAGGCCGATATACCAACTACGTCCTTATCAGGACAGAGATAGCCTAGCTAGTTATCCATGTTCTGGTAACCTCTCGTTTGGATTACTGCAATGCATTATACGTGGGGCTGCCTTTGAAAACGGTCCGGAAACTTCAACTGCTCCAAAATAGGGCAGCGAGATTGTTAACCGGGACTGGCTGACGAGAACATATTATGCCAGTGCTTTCTCATCTGCACTGGCTGCCAGTGTTTCTGGGCCCGATTCAAAGTGCTGGTGCTAACATTTAAAGCCCTAAACGGCTTGGGCCCAGGGTATCTGAAGGATCATCTCCTCCCATATGTACCTGCCCGGACACGAAGATCTGCATCAGCGGTCCTTCTCCGAGAGCCCCTGCCAAAGGAAGTGAGGCAGGTGGCTACCAGGAGGAGGGCCTTTTCTGCTGTGGCACCCCGGTTATGGAATGAGCTCCCCAAAGAGGTTCGCCTGGCACCTACTTTGTATTCTTTCCGGCGCCAGGTGAAGACCTTTCTGTTCTCCCAGGCATTTTAATCATCTTAATCATTTTAATCTTGTAATTGTTTTTAATTCCATTATTGTAACTGCTGCTGCTAGCTCTGCTGTTTGTTTTTAATCTGTGGTTTTAAATTTTATATTGTATTTTATTATTTTAATTGTTGTAAACTGCCCAGAGAGCTTCGGCTATTGGGCGGTATAAAATGTATTAAATAAATAAATAAAGTAAATTTGCATTGCCTGCTTGCAGAAAAGTCATCTGTTCGTTCCATCCATCCTCAAACACACACACAGACACTTTTTTTCTTAAACATTCACACTCTCCACAATGGTGATCAATAAAAATAAGTTTTAATTTGCTTGCCATCTTGGAGAGCACTCCTGCTACTAGATGGACAAAACATGCTCTCAGAGAGAAACAGGAAATGGCTACTAGTTTGCTGTTCCACTATGCATGCTTGGGAAATGAAACAGAGCGATCAGAAGAGTTGATAAGGGGAGTGACACTGAGGACATGTGGTGTGCAAGGTGCTGCACAAACACACAGTAAAAACAAAAAAGTTCACTTTTATTGTGACTGGAGGCAGTCTGAGGCAACAGTAAACAGGGCCATCTGACAAGGCCTTGAGACCCACTTCTGGGTTGTGACCTACTGGTTAAAGACCTCTGCACTAAACCATGGTTTAGCACAATGTACACAAGCAGGAAAAAGCCACAGTAAGACTCGGACTAGCATATTCCCCCTTCATTCTCTTCCTCCTATGCGTTCAGGAAAAGTTTTGAAGTTTTTGCTGTGGCTTGTCTGGAGCAACAAACTCTGGTTAACATTACCTATAGTTTGTTTAAAACAAGCCGACTTCAAACCATGGTTTCTGAAGCTGGCTTATTTAAACTAACTATAGTTAAAGTTAACCATGGTTTCTGGTTTAGAAAACATAGAAAGATGTGGTTAATTAAAAGCAAAAGTTAAAACTTCCAATCTCCTCTCAGATAGATGAGAGTAAGGGAGGGACATAGGGAGGACATGAGCCTGAGATTTGCTGCAATTCATTCCTGTTCATGCATGTCACATTATACTATGGTTTAGCATTACATGCAGATATGACCATTATGATTGGCTGAACACAAGAAACTTTAACATACTGAGCGTGCCACATTATTTCCCAATCAATTATTATAAGTGTCTATATTTAGTGTCAGTCTTTTGAAGGTCACTGTAGCTAGATTAGGGATGATTTGGCAAAGTGACCCTAAGAGTTTTGTACAGGGCCCACTGAGTGCTTTGAGAGCATCTGAAGCTACGCAAGTGTGGACCTAGATCAGTGTTCTGGATGGGAGACAGAAGTAAGAGCAGCCTGCTAATAAAAATATAAATTTTTAACTTTGGGGGAAATTACAAACTAAAGTGGCAATCTCCCATTACAAAAGTTATTAGGTAAAAAAGTGTGTGTGGGGGGGGGGGGACTGATGGGCCCCCGGTCCTGCAATCACACATTCTAGCACTCTGACACAGGAGACTCCAAATCAGTGAGATCCTTTTATTACAGCAAATCCCACGGCATAAGCTTAATGGTTACAGTCTTCAGAATCATACAGCTGATGGCATTTTGCTATAGGCTCTTGAAATAGTACCACATCAAGGTCGGGGACTGGAACGTCTCTTAGGGACCAAATTCCCCGACATTCCGCACCAAGGTAAAGGATCGGAGCCAATTCCCGCTGCTCCTCAGACAAGGGAAGGATCGCAGCCAATTCCAGATGCTCCTCCAACAAGGGAAGGGATCCTAATAACAGGCCTGACTTCTCTGGACACCCCATAGAGATCTGATCCAACTTTGTAACTGAGTTGGAACCTCCAGGGTGCTGTGAGTGATCTGAGCCACACCTAGCTGCTCCTCTGACAGGGGAAGTATCTGAGCCCTATTGCTTGTGAGACAAGGGAAGGAATTCTAGAAGAGGACCTGAACCACCATGCACACCTCCACAGAAGTCAAGACCAACCCTGCCACTTAGGTTGGACCCTCTGGGTACTGTGAGTCCAGGCCTCTTGACAGGGGCAATACAAGGAATGACCTTCAGTTATAGAATACACTGAGCTGTGAAAACAGCACTCATGTCACTAAAACAAATGATGATTGGGGAGGGTCTTGGATAATAGGAATGACTTTGCATGCTTCCAGACATTGGGGGGCAATAGAGAACATGTGGTATCAACAACTGCTTGTCTTGCTCATTCCCCTTGTCCTGTAACTTGATCGGTTCGTTTCTCCTACTCCCTCCCCTTCCTCTTTGCCTCTGCAACAAGTGTTCTCTCCCAGATGGAAGCAATTAACCATATCTCATGCCCTTGCTTACTTACACTCACACACCCAGCTTTAGGTAGTGCTTGTAGTTAAACAGTGTTAGATAGCGTTGTATAACAATGTGTATAAAAGCACTAATAAAGTAAGTTGATTTGAACATCGTCTAAACTGGCTCTGGCCTCTAATACTACCGTATTTTTCGCTCCATAAGACGCACCGGACCATAAGACGCACTTACTGTATGGTACAAAAAAAATTTTGTAAAAAAAAAATCAGCTGAGAGGCGGGGGCTTCCCCCACTCCACCCAGGAGTCCTCCGCTCTTCCGGACCAGCAGAAGAAAGTAAAAAAAAATTTTTTTTTTACTATACTATACTATATTCACTCCATAGGATGCACAGACATTTCCACCTAGTTTTTTTGGGGGGTAAAGTGCGTCTTATGGAGCGAAAAATACGGTAATTGCTGTGTTACCAAGGTTTCTCTATATAAGGCAACTCTGCTGTAAGTCACACCAGACTTTCCAACAGAGGGGTGAACCAGGTTGGGGGAAAAGATAAAGGCCAGGATCTAAAGAAGGGATTTGCATCCATTCAAAGAGCCACACAACAGAGAAGGAGCTCTCTTTTTACCTTTATCTAGAGTAGCATCCATTGCCAAATATACATCCTGTTTTGCACTTTAAAAAGATTTTATTTTCAGCAGTGAGAATCCAGTGAAAAGGAAAAGAACCAAAGTTCTAGCCACATGTACAGTTCTCTCCGACACATGCATGTCCTTCCCTTCTTTGGATTCTGCTCAAAGATTATTCAAAATTCATCCATGCATTACAATTAAATAATGATAATACTATCAACATTTGGCTAATGTTTGGCAAAAGCATCAGCTAAGCATAATGAACAATTAATTGGAACCAAATATGCACAGCAACATTTCAAAGCAAAGAATGGAGATTTATAAATGTAAATCCAGTAACAGTGTGCTTCTGTACTCTCAATTATATTAACTTTTTAGTTATGCCATAACTAGTACAATCGCCTCGCATTTGTGTCAGCTATCATCCTCTTAACCAAATAAGAGGTCTCTCTTAACCAAATAAGGAAAGCTTTATTATTCTTCCCCATGTTTTCTATAATGCTGTATTTATTTTATATGCACTAGTCATGTTCAGACCTGATTCATATTATACTAGAATACTGTTAACGATAGTACAACAACTGTAGGTTTAAAATAATTTGACTTGCTAAACAACAAATTACTTCATTGGGATTTAAGCAGCCTGTTTGCAAGATTGTAGTATAATACCCTAAGCCTCCAAAAGGCAATTTAATATTTCTGCACAGCAACTGAAATATTGTTCCAACATAAACTGTTAGAAACAATGGCAGCAGTTTTCCATACACAGGACTTAAGATAGTTACTTAAAATCCGACTTCATTATTATACACCAGCAATTTTCGAAACAGTTAGATTTGACTAGGTAGCTGGTATCATTAAAATCACACAGATATAATTACTGTACTGCACACACAGAAAGCTATAAAATGTTCACAAGCAAATCCCTTTGACCTTGTTAATGTCTGTTTCTTGCTAATCCAAGGCAAACATTGTTTGTAGATTGCATTTGTTATAAAATATGAAAAACGGAAATCCCTTAATAGTTGTTATTGATTCCAGCATTTACAGGCTGAGATTTAAGTGCCGTTTACAAAACAGAACAGATGCAGATGCTGACAAAAAAGGTAAACAATTGTTGCATGGCTTACTGCCAGACTCTGAGCTGATATATTAAACTCCAAGTGAAGCACATTTCCCCTATGGATTGCACTTATTGCCACTTCATTTCCTATGTGCACTGTCTCTCTATTGCTGTGCCTGGCAGTAAGCTATTTCCAGTTCTTTCGTGACCCCTGAGGCCTAGTGCTACCTCACACAGCCATTAGCGAAGGGAATTGCATGTGTCTGACACAGCCTGAAACCAATTATTTGATATTTTCTTCAGAATGATGCCCAACTCTGTTGGGAATGAGCAATCATGAAATAATTTACCTCCTGATTTAATTTTTTCCTGCACAAATTAGTTGTAGTCTGAGTTAGCTATACACAGCTGCCCGTGACATATCTCTGTCTTATCAAGATTATACTTGAAATGATGAAAGAAGGAGGGAGCAGAATAGAATAGATTGGGAGATCCTGCTTTAAAAAGGCATTGACAAGTTTATCAGATATACTGATCACATGTACTCTCAGCTGATTGAAAATGACAGAACCATAAAGAACTGTCAGTGCACCAGGGGAAACCACATTGATGCGAACCATTATCAAAGTGTTTTAAACACTGGTTGGCTTTTCAGTTTCCTGCTAAAACCTAGTGATATGAAAATATATTTTAGGGCAGGCAGAGGGAGAAGAAATACAAATGAACCAAGCACACAACCATTCTCTTTGCAGTTTACCTTAATGTTTTAAGTTTATCTCAAAACAAAAACAAAAACTAAATATTTTACTACTTGTAATTCTAGGTATGTAACTGTGTGTTCAATACTTCTTTATCATGTCAAAACCAGAAATGGCTGTGAAAAGGGATTTCAACCTTTCTTACCAAAGAAAGCATGCAAAAAATTCTGCATATTCTGTAGTTCATAGTTATTGCTGTGCACTATGGAGAGAACTAAGCAGTGATTATACAAACCTCTTGAAAGAGAACCACTAATCATAAAGCACACATATACCATGTTCCATGAGCTCAATCTGACCCAGCAAAAATATGGGCTGAGATCCAAAGAACAGTACGATTAGTTCCACACACCCAAGGGGGCTTTGAGCATGTGTTTCTTAAACAGCAGCTGCCATGCCACATTTTGAAGCTGAGGGGTATTCAAAAGCAGATTCTGATGTAATGTGGGCCTGCTATTCAAATAAAAGAAGTCAAAAATCCCACTGGGTATGTCTTTCAAAAGGACTAATGGGAAGAAATGTGAACTCTCAAATCTTTCCAGAGTCCTTTGCTGTCATTCAGGAACCATATTACAATTTAAAAGCAAAATGACGGGCACAGGACATCTGTGATACTAGGGAGCAGTACTGGCATTGTTGGGAACCATAAATTTGAATCTTAATACAGGCCTGTGGCTTACACTGGCTCAGCTTGTCTGAGTGTGGAAAGCTAAGCAGGGTCAAGCCTGGTTATTACTGGATGGGAGACCCCTCCTCTAGTTTCCTACATTGAGCAGGGGATTGGACTCGATAGCCTTGTAGGCTCCTTCCAACTCTATGATCTATGAAATCTATGAAACTCTAATACAGATTCTGTGTTTTAATGCAAATGGTGTGATGGACCAAATTAGGTGATACATGAGTTATGCAATTTCTATTTAAAAAACAAAACAGCCATGCCCCCTACAACTATGATTGGGACCACAAGGAAGGGGTAACCCTTAGTCCTTGCAGAATGGTCCAAATGAATGCCAACCCCTGAGCTGTGATTCTACCAGGAGGTGAGGTGCCACTGGCCCCAATGACTGGGCCCTAACCCTACTTAAAACAAAACAAAAGACATGAAATGCAACCACACATTTCACAGTTCATCTAGTTTGCCTTTTCTATGTGGAAGAAAAATACAATCAGGTGATATTCCAACATCATTATGTTCCCTACATGCAAAACATTGGATTTAATATCCAGACACTATGGAATCTTACATCCTGAGATCATGAAATTAAATCACCCTTCCCTGCCCACCCCCAATTTGAGGAAAATGTGTCAGGAGAGACAAGGAAGTCAATCCCAAAACAAGCATTATGAATCATGCCATTCCTTAATAGTCCAATATCAAACCTATTATACTCATGCTGGAAGACAACATGTATTTAGATCAACATTTAGTTTACAATATTCTAATGAAGACAGAAAGAAAGACAAGCATTTCACTTTTCCTCCAGCATCAATGCCCTCTATTATAGATAAGAGATCTGGCTATAACATTTAAACAAACTAGAAAATCCCAAGTTGTAGCACAGTTTATCTTCATTTGCAGAAGGGATTGCCAATACTCATAAACGTATGATTACTGCAGTAATCATCAGTTATAGGAAAGGCTATGTGTACTATACACCCAAGTTCTGAATTTCACAGTAGCATCCCAAATTCTCTAGTAAGGAAAACTATATTCTACATTGCACAAACTGACATATATTTGCTTATCTAGTCAATTTTATTCTGCTTCTAAATCCAGTTACCCAAGGCCTTTTCAAGAAATGGGAAAACTGAAAGATTAAATGACATGTCGATTAGGAATAGACAGTTTACAGACTAACATTAGAGAACAGTAACTATATACAAGGAACAAAATTAATGTTGTTCAGGGAAAATTCTCAGGATGGTAGTATTTGAAATAATTATGTCTATTCAACTATGTCTATTATTTATTTATTTAGTCCATTTCTGATCTGCTAAATAACTAATGTTCTCTGGGTAGATTTACAACCAGTTAAAAAACCTAAAATGCCATTTTAAAACAGTTAAAAATATAAAATACAATACAAATATTTAAAAGAATAAAATACAATACAGTAAGCAACAAACAGTGCAGTAATTGATAAAACAGTCATAATAGCCAAGCACTAGATCTCTAAAAATACCTGAGAGAAAATCAAGTTCTTTGCCTAGAGCCAGAAAGATAACACCATAGATGTCAGGCAAACCTCTTTGGGGAATTTATTCCATAAGTGGGGTGCCACCACTGAGAAGGCTCTCTCTCTTGTAGCCACCCACCTAGCTTCCTGATTTATGAGATTGCACTATTATTATTAATATGTTCTAGAGTCTGCGTAGAAATTAAATGCACACTGAAGGTCCATCTTTGATATTTATGCAATTGGTGCAGAATTTTTCTTTAGTGTAGCTTTATTGAACATAGCAAGTTTTTTTTAACACTACAGGAGCTACAATTTGGAGAAAAATCACAAAACAATTATGAAAAACAATTCTAAATTGGCACATCCTTCCATTTAATTTGTTAGAGTGTTTGTACCTGGTGCTGGGCACAGAGGCACAGATTTTGCTGGTGTATCATCCACTCTGCTGCCCATCAGTCTGCCTACCCAAGCTGGTCAAGGTGGTTTCCAATGTGGTGTTGGAGTAGGGGAGACTTCAACATTCACACGGAAACGTTGGAAGGACAAGCTTGGGACTTAGCCATGATGACAACCATGGGCTGTCTCAACAGGTCATCAGCCCAACACATCCTGCAGGACATATTCTTAGCCTGGTGTTAGCGATAAAGTGTGAGATTGGGGTCTAGATTTAGTGACTTTTCATACAATCAACCATGACACCTTGGCCTGCAGGGTTGGTTTCAGAAACTGGCATTGGGGGTCTCCTGCTTGCCCTCATGGCATCTGTGCTCTGGGTTCCTGAAAGGTCATATCTCCCCCCCCCCCCATACACACACATACTTTAACATCTATATAAAGCTGCTGGGTGATGACATCAGGGGATGTGAAAGAGGGTGTCCATCAATATGCTGCTGATGACAGTTCAAATTCTCCTTATCATTTAAAATATGAGAGGTTGTGTAGGTGCCGAACCAGTGCCTGGACTCAAGAATGGGCTGGATAAGGGCCAATACACTAAAGCTGAATCCCAATAAGACAAAAGAAAGATCTAATCAGTCCAGTGGCAACCAACAATTGCATGCTTCCTGTCAATGCTGGTTAGTTCTCTCATCTTGTCAAGGCACAACAGGATGAATCCCCAACTGGATAGGCTGTAAATATTTTTTTTGGGGGGGGAGAGGGTTGCTGAATACTGCTTTAGGCGAACCACATGCATATGTAAACTTTAAAATAAATAACATATTTAAAATAAATAAAATAAATTAGTATTTCAATAAGCATTAAAAGTTTGTTTTTAAAAATCAACACCTATTTTTAAAAAGTTTATTGCATATTAAATCCATATGATTGAAGACAGCATATTTTTAATGTTCACATCTAGGTCAATGTGGGAAATATCAACATATGCTGAGCATGTGAAGGGTGGGAACCTATTAATTTAAAATTGCAAGTAATCTGTGAGAAAGTAATTGTAAAATTGTAAATATTGCTTTCTCACAGATAACAACGTAACCTGCACCATATGTGTGTTTTTTTTAAGTAAGCTAGTCCTAAAAAGAAAAAATTAAAAAGCTAACCAAGCCTTGTATTAATGAAGCCTTGTATTAATGAATAATACAAAATGCCCCACAACTTAATAGTATCTCAGCAAGGAACACCTAATTAAGTTCTACTCAGGAGACAGCTGGTGTGTGTTGAAAAGAGTAACGTAAAGAATCATGTAACAATTTTCTTGTCAAACAATACTGTAGGAGCCTTAGAAACCTCTTCAGGAGACCTTTTAGAAGTCCTTCTTCTTTTGGCTTTCATAGCCCTCTATGGTTTCCTTTATATACTACTGTATGTTCCTAAGAAAAACCAACTTAATAATTCTCTCTCAACTTCTTTGTCACACTCTTTTTTATTAAAGAGAGTACTCTAATATATAAATCTCAGCCTGACCTCTGACCACTCAAGAGAAATCGGATTGAAGAGTAAATCACTTTCATCTTTTATACTTGGGAGGAGAATGCAATAATTAGGGGGCATGGTGAGTTAAATGTTCTTTTCACCCTTAGGAGGAACACCCAGGTGTGCAAAGGAAGCTTTGAAATGAAAATAATTAGTGTTTTCTAATTGGAAATATTCTGAAAAAATGACAAAAATTTGGATTGCTTTTTTTTTTTTTTTAAGCAAACTGTGCATAGGAAATCAAATCAGACATGAAACTTCATAGCTTTAGCAAGATTCAAATATGCAAGACATATGATACCAAAATAAAAATATACCCCTAAATAAAGATATTTAAAATGCAAATATCAATGCATCTATAATCTTTGGTTTTTCCTCAAACAACGTATCCAAGAATAATGAGGTCCATTCTTTCAGCACATTTCAGTAACTTAGCTGCCATAATCTTACTCCCTATAAGCTTAAAAGTAGAAAGCAATGGGTGAAATCCAACATCACATGACCAGATTTCCATTTGCGCAATGGGATATTTTCCTGCAGCTTTCCAAATATGCTCTGGAAGGTTTCCCAACTCTCTGGAGCAGATTTTGAGGGTGTACAAGGGAGGGGAAATCACCTCATCCCTGTTCTGCTGATGGAAGCTGATTCGTGAGCAGAAGTAATTAATTTCCCTTAATTCTTTTGTGTGTGTTTTAAAATCACATTTCCTCAAGGAACATGTATGTAGTCTGAAAATATTACACCGATGTGGCCTTTAAGAATCTATTCCATTGTTTAAAATTCATCCATGTATTTGAAAGCAGTTGATATTATTTTCCTCACAGTGCTCATTTTACTTCAGATATTGTGATAGAATTAAAATACATTACTAGTAAAATTAAAAGAAATTTTGTTAAACAACATGGACACAATCCAGCCAAATGTTAGTCTTAGCTAAGTCCCACTGCAAATGTATTCTTCAGTTCCATTGCTTTTAGGGTGAGTGCAACAAACTCAATGAATCAATTGTGATTCTTCATTTATGTTCTTTCTAGGAAAGCTAATCTTGACTCCCCCCCGCCCGATAAATGGAACAAAATAGCTTAAAAACCTGCAAAATGATTTTTGTGACTATTGTTGCCCAAATATAATGTCTTACCAGTACTTTCCTGCCCCATCATCTTTACTTGGCCAAGTAACAACATGGGAAAGAATTCAGAATCTGGTTACAAATTTGCTAGGTAATATAAAGAAGAAGCTATATGAATGAAGAAAGTATAGGAATGTACTTAGAATTGTTTTTAAATGGCACTGACATCTTTCAACGCTTTTGCTATAATAGGCAAAAATAGTAGAACCAACTTAATTGCTTCACTTACAAATACACTGGTTCAATTCAGTGCAAGAACCAAAGCGGAGGAGACCTCAAAGGATCATAGAAGACCAACTGGTTTCTCATGAGCAACTCTGATTCGATTCCTTCAAAGGGAAATAAAAATTTTAAGACTGTATGGAAGATAGTTTTGGTTGCCCTTTGCAGTACAGTATTATATATATATATATATATATATATATATGAAGGTGTCCTGACTGACTGACTGATTTTGACTGACTCATCAACGCCCAGCTCAAACCGTTTAATCTAGGAACATGAAATTTTGAAGGGACATTGCTTTTATGACGTAGACACCCACTGTGACGATAACGTAGCTGGTTATTTACTTTTATTTCTCTCACTACCACCTGGCTGTTAGTTCACTTTCTTTACTAACCCAGTGGCTGAGATATGGTAGCTCCAGGGTATTAGTTCACCCTATTTTAAACTATCCCTGTTCCAACTCTGTCACAAGTCTTCACTCACTCCCAGACAAACCCGAGCGGACAATCTGTCTGTGGGAGATAAACTCTATTAAAATACCATTGCTGGTTATTGTGGTCTTTATACTGGGTAGATATTGTTTATCTTGCTCTTAGCAGCTGTACCAAGTGATTAGGGGTGAGCTTCAGGATGGAAACAGTTACCAGACAGTCTCTTGAGTAACCCAACAAATAGTTCTGTATTTTCTTAAGTAAAACATTTCTTTAAACAGGAACAACCTCTTTTCCATAATTAACTTTATGATTCTTATCTGACTGACTGACTAGAATCCCCCTAACTCACTTCCCTTCAACTCACTTCTCTCTAACACTCTAACTCTAACTCTGACTCTCTAAACTCTAACTCTGACACTCTAACCTCTAACTCTGACATTTAGAATGTTCGTATGAATTCCTGCAGGGGCCAATAGGGGTGGGTATGCAAATCTCCCCAAGGCCATTTAGAATGTTCTCTGAGGGGGTGAAAAGGGACGGAAACTTTTTAAATGACTGCCTGTTGTGTGTGGGGCGTCGTCGCATAGGCTCCACTCCATCACGTTTTGACGGATCTACCCCAAACTTGGCACGGTCACTCTTCATCACCTGTAGACTCTCAGGATTAACCTGATTTTTCTTTAAGATCAGATATTTCTGTCAGAAAAGTTTTCTGCTGCTAGCACCCAGCCTAAACGTTACACTTTCAGTCAGAGACACTGTATCTTTTCCATTTTACCAAATCCTAAAATCCATGCGAGTGCAGCCGCAGGCAACAACTAGTTGTATATAACCAAAGGCCATTACAATGAAATAGAATTCTATAAAATACAATTGTATACAGGCATTCCCCGGGTTATGAATGAGATCCATTCGTAAGTCTGTCTTTAAGTTGAATGTGTACATAAGTCAGAACAGAAGCTGCACAATGTTTTCAAAGTGTTGCAAAGTATGGTCTTTGCAACAGATCTTTGATTTGATTACAACCAAAGATATTTTTGTTGCACTAATGGAATTCCCAAGTATTCCCACTCAAATTATGCAGAAGGCATCATCTAGAATATAAGTTCTGTGAAAGCCCAACAGATGATTGGGCTCACCATGGATTGTTGCGCCCTCTTCCCCACTTTGTCCCCCTGTGGGTAACCCAGGGGACACTGTGGGAGGAATGAGTTGCTCCCCCCCTGCTGCCGCCGCCACCACAAGCCATTTTGGACTTGCGGCGGCTTTTCCCCCTTTAAACTTTGTTTTGTGAGGGGAGATCCTGAAAGCTGGCTGTCAAGCCAGCTTCTGCAGTCCCTTCAAAGTGCCCCAGTGGCACGTTGGAGAGGCTGCCCATGGTTGCCCATATGTCCCAGTCCAAAACCACCCATTTCCCACTCAAAAACCCCTTTTCAAAGTTACCCAGAGTTTTGACAGCTAGCTGTCAAAACTCTTTTCCCTAGAAAAAGGGGGTGGGTGCACTTTTGCACTTTAACGAGCACCTAGAGGCTCAGGACAAAGTGCAAAATGTGCACCCTGATGGTAACTAAAGGGGGGGGGGAGATAAGGATCTTGCTGGGAAGGGGTGTAAATCCTAAACAAAAAACAAAAAACATTGTCACAGCCAACGATCCCTTGCACGTTTGGTTTTTCTTGACAGCTTGCCTTCTGACAGCTGTCAAGAAAACACAAACCAGGGGGGATGTATTTCTCTTTTCAAAATTTTATTTTCAAAAGAAAAAAATAAAACACAGACATCACAAAAACACAACAACACTAAACTAAAATGGACTTCTGATTTTCCCCACAACCAAGTATAAGTAACATTAAATACTCTACTCTGTGGTTTACAAATAAATTTATCTTTTTTCTATTGTCAAACATTTTTCTTCTTATTCATCTACCTCACAAGTTCACAAACCCTTATTTTAACCATAAACATATATTGCAATTCTTCTACTTCTTCTAGCAATCTAAAACATTTCTACATCTATTTAATACAGTTCCCTAGTTTCTTTCCCTGTACTGTATTTATCAAAGGACAAGCCACCACATATTTTCCCCTTACATCAATACCTCACACCCCAATTTTTTGACCCATTTTATTTACATCCATTCCATTATTCATTCTCATCACTAATTTCAACAGAGATAAGTACATTTTACCAATAACACATTACCTTTCAAATTCTATGTTACTATTAAAACAAATCCTTATTTTGTTCTAACTCCAGCTTCTTCAGAAATCATCTATAAAAATCCTTCCCAAAGATCCCAACCAGGTTCAAAATCACTTTAATAAAAATCTTCAAATCCCCCTCACTACCTTAAATCTTTCTAGCATTTCTCATAGTAGAAAAAGCATAGTCTCTAGATTTCATATTAAAGTTTCAATTTTTGACTCTTTCAGCATTCCAACCTTATCTGTTCCTTTTTGCCCGATGTTTGCACTTCCAGCTCTCCACAGCCAATTTCTATATGGGAATGCACATTTTCAATTTTTTTTGTAAAAACAGCACTTCTAAATCCTCCAGCTTGCCAAGAATTTTCTCAAATGTGTCAAATCTCCAGTTAGCTTAAACAAGTCCCGTGTGGTCATCTTGACTCTTTGTTTCCAGTACCAGAGACAACCGAAACCATTCTCACGCTGTGCAAATTGATCACACAGCTACTTCTCTTATAAATTTTCCCAAGATTAAGAATAAGAAAATTTAAGGTACCTCTTTCTTTCCCATTTCAGAACTTGTTTACTGATCTCGTTGTGAGGCTTTAAACCATATTTCTTTTTAGAATTTCCTGAAAAAAGATTATGTCACCGTAGGAAATTTGAACTTCGTTGTAGATAAAAATCTCTTCTCGTTACAAATTGGCACCATAAATCTTAGAAGAAATGAAGATTTTGAGGGCTTAAGTGTCCTTTTCAGGTCTCCAGCCATGGCATCGAGCAGAAGTTGTTAATCCTTGACTCTGAGTCCTCCCCCAGTCAAAACGGATCAGAACAGCAATTAAAACTACAAAGGATGACTCTAAGGAGTGGATCCAAGATGGCGACGGACGCAGACATGCAAACCATGAGCAATGGCTTTTATCACAGTTTATTGTGAAAACTTTTCTGCAGCCTTGAAATATTAGCCTGGCTTAGGCAGTCAGCAAAGACTAAAGAAAAGGAGAAAGAAGTAGTAGTGGGAGGAAGATAACTAAGAAGAAAGAAAAACCCTGTTGCTATTTACAAACGGTGGCGGCCTGAAAGTTTGGTAAAACCCCTTCTGACTAACTCCTGCCAAATATTCAGCACAAACATACAGTTTGTTTTGAAAAAACTTTCTGCTGCTTTGAAAATACCACTCTGGTACAGGCAGCTAGTAAAAAAACTAAAGAAAAGGAGAAAGGAGGAGGAGGAGAGGAAGATAACTAAGGAAAAGAAAATCTAGCCGCGGCTACTTACAAACGGAGGTGACCTGAAGTTTGATAAAACCACCTTTGACTAGTCTCTTGCTAATTCTCTATTAAGTATATAGTATATAGAAAAGAGATGGTATTGACTAGGAGTGGTTACAAATCACTCGGATTCCCTCCTACCCTCTCTATTACGGGCGGACATAAGAAATGTAAAGTCCAGACAAAGATCACTCAGTTTTTTGTAGAAGAGAGGAATGAGTTAAAGACTGAGGAGATGGTGGAGTCTCCCCCTAACTCTGTTCTGGATTGGACATTGGACCTAAAAAATAATTTAATGGCTATGGACTCTCAGGAGAACATCTCTGATTACATGGGCTCTAATACTCTCGCCTCAGAGCTATTACTAGCAGAGAGAAGGGCTTCTCAGGTGCTAACCTTGTCTCCCCCTAAACAGTCCCTTTTGGATGAAATGATGTTAAGACAAATTACAGAGCTGGCTGAGAGTAATGGGAATGTAAATCAGATAGATCAACGCAGCCTAACATTTTCATCTGCTTGCGAAGGCACAATCTTGGAAGGGTGGCTGGTTGCTTTGTCTAAAGATATCGGACACATTAAGCGTTTCCTGGCGGAAAGTAATAAGCTTTTAAATACTCTGGCAGACATCTGCAAAACTTATCAAATTAACCCCAACAACCCTGGAAACAAGGAAGGACAAGATATCATAAGCAACCCTCCACCCATAATTAAGATTAACAAGGGGAGAAAGGAGCTAAGTAAGAAGCTAAGTAGTAGTAAAAATAAGAGAAAAAATGTTAGTATTGCAAAGAGAGCAAAAATATAAAAAATGTAAAGATAAATATAAGAAAATGGATTATAAAAAATTATTTAATCTACTAGACAATAGGCTCATATCTAAATCTAAACTTAGCCGAACTAATCTAACAATTACGTCCACTCTCAAACAGAAAGAGGAGAATCCTTTTCCATGTAAGATCTTAGATCAGAAGAACTACATACTTCACCCTAGTACCAGAGCAGAGATTATAAAGCCAACACCTCTACAGCCCCGGGATCAAAGCTCTATCTGTTCTCAGGATCTAGAGGGACAAGATCCTTGGATATATGTCTTGCACAAGAGGAAGCTATTGCAGAAGCCAGCTCCAAAGATAGCACCGATTGCACTTCCTTGGAATTTAGTTTTGAACAGATATAAACTGGTTTTTATCAATTACCCTAAACCAAGGGGAATTTTAACTCAAAATGTGCGTAAATCACATTTTTTAAAGTTTATAGAAGTTGCTCTCCTGGGGGCCCTTACAATTGCTAATGTGAATCATGTAGAATATCTTTATTATAATGGTCTACGAGCACGAGCAATTGTCACCTTCTCTGAATGGACCACTGCCAGGCGAGTTTACGACTACAGAGAGATTTTTTCTGAGAGAGGAGTCCAAGTTACTAGGCTATTTGAGAATCAGGCCCAACTCCAGTCGGTGCTCCCCTGTCATGTAATTTGGCCACAAAAATCTGGAATAGATATGTTACACAGTAATAATGATCTGATCAATCTGGATATTGATGGACAGGTAACAATCACTTATAAAGATTTGGAACCCCACAAAGCAATGGACCATCAACAATCCGATGACTCCCATGATATGGAGGAGCAACGTTTGTTAGAGTTTTTCAAGACTCCACCACATATTATACAGAGCGAGACCCTGGGAAGATATGACTGCCCTAACTCGCATCCGGTGAACATGACAAACGGACAAAAAGGAATAAACGGCCCCAATGAGGTCCAAGCCAATGCTGAGAACCTAAGCATGATTCAACCAGCCAGTAAAGATCAAAGGGAAGATGCTGAACAGGTACCCTCGGAAGGGACCCTAAGTAAATATCATCTTCAAGTACCAGCTGAAATAAATCTACTGCCGACAGTATCACCTTTTGGGCTCGTAATAAGAGAGCCAACACTAAATACGGTGGGACCACCTGAAAGGACTAACTCAGCAGAAGACCACATTGCTGAAATTGCAAAAAACAGACCATTATTAACGAAGGAGGAATGGTTAGCCAGCAGATTTCTGGAGAAACATGAATTGGGTAGTCCACCCAAAAAGAATCTGCAACCATTAGCAGATAAGGATTATGGGCCGAGGAGCCCTGCACAAATAGTTAATAGTTCTGCTTTTTTAGGGCCACTAAGCCCTTTGGCCCCTTTAGGATAACACACAAACGGAACAACAACTACGTATCCTGTCATGGAATATGGCAGGATGGGGAAATAAGTTTGTTGACTTGGACTTTATCCCCTATTTACAATCATTCGATCTGTTGTGTCTGCAAGAAACTTGGTTTAGGGACCCTAAATATGCAACTACAAGGTTTTAAAATTTTAGCCCTGCCTACTATTAAGATAGGCAGGTATGGTCATGGAAGTGGTGGTATCGCGATTTTACTTTCAACAGACACACGTCTGGACATAACAGATCTGGAATTGTCGGATAGCGGCTATATCCAGTCAGTTTTAGTTAAATCCTTTATGCACAACCCAGTTGTTTGCTTGAATGTATATGTTCCCCCTAAATCCACTAGGCATAATGTTAACCAACTTTGGCAGGATCTGGACCAAGTACTTTATCCGGTTGAAGAAACCCTACCTAAAGCAGAGATATTGTTATGTGGAGACTTTAACGCACGAATAGGTGGCAGCAATGAACAGATATGTAAGGATTTGTTGCTAGATGATGCTGATACCATTCCAGACAGAAGCTCCACTGACAAAGTTGTCAACAAATCTGGGAAAATTTTGTTCTCCCTCATATATAAGCACCACCTATACTGCTTGAATGGTGGGCCCCTAGATAAGACAGGGGGCCATCTTACCTATTTGTCTGAGAGGGGGGGTAGTGTGGTAGATTATATTTTTATGTCAGCTGGTCTCTATGCAAAAACCCACTCCTTCCGCGTAGATGACCGTGCGGACAGTGACCACTTAGCATTGATAGCGGAGGTCGGCTGTCCAAGGGGAGGGAAACAGCCTACTGCTCAGCACCCCTTACAAGCTGCATGTATAGGTGAGAGACGCCTCAGATGGTCACCACTGTTGGCGGATGAAATAAAGCAAATATTAAGCAGTACAAACATGACGGAGATCAGGGATTTGATTATTAACAATCCTGACAATCCCTTTGGCTTATATAAGATTTTAGTTGACAACATGAGGCCTTTCCTGGTAAGGTCTGGATATCCAAGAAGGAACCAGTATGTACATTCATGGTTTGACACAGAAGCCAGGAAGGCCAAACAAGCCCTGGTAAAATCGGCTAGGTCCCTGCGGAGGGATAAATCAGAGGATAATATCAGAAGGCTTTTGATACAGAGGGGAGAATATAAGATGCTATTGAGGTGGAAAAAAGTGAGCTTTGCAACCAGCTTCTGGAAGGATTTAGGACAAGCTGTCACAGAGAAAAATGGGAAACGATTTTGGCATTTGGTGACCCAGGGCCTTAAAAATCCCAAACCTGTGATAGCTGGACAAATCCCGATGGCAAGGTGGGTCGAACATTTTGGCAGTTTGTTCTCACGCACAGATACAACTCAGCTGATACAAAGTGAACCAGAGGATGGTCTGACTTTAGGGGCACAAACTACTTGGCCCTCAGTTACGGAAGGGGAAATCAAGAGCCTCATTGGACAATTGACATGTGGAAAGGCTCCAGGTGGGGACATGTTACCACCTGAAATTTTCCGCTTAGATCCATCTTGGTGGTGCCCAATTTTGGCAGTACTCTTTACATCGATTGACTCAACTGGCATTCTCCCAAGTGGTTGGACATCCAGTACGGTGGTCCCAATATATAAAAAGGGCAACCCGCAGGACCCTAATAATTATCGCCCAATAAGTCTGCTCGATGTTCCTGCCAAATTGTACGCAAGGCACTTATTGGAGAAATTAGAGCAATGGGTAGAGGAGTCTCATATTCTTTCCCCATTACAGGCTGGCTTCCGTAAGGGCCACAGCACAATCGATCAGTGCTTTGTATTGAATTATTTAATACAAAAGTATGTAAACAACCCACCAAAGAAGTTGTATGTTGCCTTTGTAGACCTCTCCTCTGCCTTTGACTCCATAGACCGACAGGGGTTATGGAATAAGCTACAGGCTTTCTCAATTGAGAAGCGTCTTCTATCCCTCATACAGCGTCTATATTCTAATACAGATATTAAAATCCGTTATGGCACAGCGGGCTCCCTTTCTGATTCAATTTTTACATCAAAGGGAATCAAGCAAGGTTGTATTCTGGCTCCGCTATTATTCAACCTGTATATCAATGACATAACTCAAAAACTCTACACCCCTACCTTTTTCCCTCCTGCAATTGGAAAGTTGAGGGTCCCGGCCCTGCTTTATGCTGATGACATGGCTCTCATCTCGCTAACCCAAGTTGGTATGAGGAGATTACTTATCCAACTTGGAGTGTATTGTAAGCAGGAGGGCCTAGTTGTCAATCATAATAAAACCAAGGTTGTTGTATTTGCTAAGAGACATATTCGCCATAGATGGACCTTAGATGGGCAAGATATTGAACAAACTCACACCTTTAAATATTTGAGCCTTCATTTTTCAGAGAACACCTTGTGCCATGCCCATATTAAAGCGATTACATGTTCTGCCACTCGCCTTCTAGGCCCTATTAAAAAGTTGTATTACACGGAGGGACATCGTCTAGTTGAACCCACAGTAAAAGTCTATGCTGCCAAGATAATAGCACATCTCTTGTATGGTGCTGCAATATGGGGTGTTTACTATAAAAATGAATTAGAACCCATACAGAATAATTTCCTGCGTACCCTCCTGGCAGTGGCGTATAATATTCCTGGAGCACTATTAAGAACAGAAATAGGCCTCCCCTCTCTGAGAGCCCGTATACATAAATCTGTTATTCTTTATGTGAAAAAGCTCTCGCAGTTGCCTGATCAACACCTGGCAAAAATGTGCTTTTTGGATCTACAGGATAGGGAGGGATGGGTACGTATTGGCAGAAGTCTGATGTCCAGTTACTCACCTCTTTTGGATACAACTTTATATGATTTATCTAATCGCCAAATTCGCGATTTAATATTTGGCAATGATGCTAGGGATGATTTAGAACATGTCAAGAAATGTAAGCTGGCCACTTGGTATCCTAAATTTAAGCTGGATCACAAGATGGCTCTATATCTTAAAGAACTAACCTTCTTTCCTGTCAGGCGAGCTTTTACACAATTAAGACTCCAACTTCTACGGAACTGCCTGAAGGGGATGCCTACGGAACTTCTGAAGGGGAGATTCTGTAGCCGCCCTGTAAGTGAACGCTTGTGTGTATGTGGAGCAGGCCAAGTTGAGGATGTGGTTCACTATGTCCTATACTGCCGGCTTTATAGATCACCACGGACTAAATTCATCCTCCCTTTTCAAAACTTCTTGGGAGGACACTCGGAGGACTTTAAAATCAGGTGGCTGCTGACAGATACAGACAACTTTGTAAGCTACAGGGTAGCTTTGTTCGCCCTAGCAGCATCAAAGTTAAGAAAAGCCTTTTTGGCAGGTGTAGACCTTGATCCTGAGCAAGGTTGATAATATAAAAAGGTATATCATATTAATTCAAGACAATGTGCATTTATTTGTTGTTTTACTTAGATTTTAATGTTTTAACTGTTTTAACTTTTTTGACTGTTTTAATGTTGTAATGTTTTATATTGTGTTGTGATGGCCATTGGCTACAAACAATAAATTGAAATTGATTGAATTGATTGACTCTAAGGAGTAAATAAGGCATATTGCCCGTCATTCCCATTACTTCAAGGGAATTTTCCTCAGCTGAAATCCCTCCCAGCTGGGTTTTAAACTATGGCATCTCTCTACAAAATTTATGGAGACGGTCAGCCTGCCATACCTCCACTGGAAGCCCCGGGAGGGGGGAAGAGAGGAGAATGTATTTGGAGCCTCTTCTGGGCAATGCCCAGCATTGGTACCTGCTGCCTATAGGTAGCAGGTATCCCCCAGGACATTGCCAGAGTGGATGCTTCAAATCCCCGCACTTGCATAACTGCAGAGCTTTGCAGATGCGCAAGAGCGGCTAAAAAAAATTTTGGCGCAAAAATATTTACACATTTTTTAAAAAAGGCTGAGCGACCATGGGCACCCCCTCCAATGTGTTGCTGGGGCACTTTGAAAGGACTGCTTGTAGCTGTCCAAACAGGGTTCGTGAAAGCCGGCATGACAGCTGGCTTTTGTGATTTCCCCCCAAAAAAGTTTAAAGGGAAAAAAAGCCACGGCAAGCCCAAAACAGTTTGCAGTGGTGGTGGTGGGAAGCTAGTACCAGCTGCCCCCAAGTGCCGCTTGGGCACTTGGGGGTGAGTGGTACTGGTGCTCACCCAGTAGCCCCATTGCAAGAGTGGCAAGGGTTTTTTTGCTGCTCTTGCTATGGGGCTCTCTAGCCAATTCCCCATACCCACTATATGGTCAGTTATCTGGGTTCAGATGACATGACAACTCATCATGGGTACATCAACCCCTAGAATAGTCCATGGGTTGCTGGGGTGGCTTGTTTCCCATACACAAGCTACCCTGTGGAAATCACTCTGGGTTTGCATGACACGTCAACCCATTGTGGGTAGCAACACACGATGGGTTGTTCTGTCGCGTGAACCCAGTCAAAATAAGGTGCCCTTGAATAGGCTGACCTTAAACTGAGCATACCAGGGTGAGCACATATCAATTATGACTGATTTGAATCCCTTCCCCTGAATGTGAGATGTCTAAAGGAGACATTTGAATCCCTTTCCTTGGTGTGAGATAGTCAGGGAAGATCATCTACAAAGATATCTGGAAACCTTTTCTTGGTGTGGAACGTTGGGGAATTAGGTCCCCAAGAGATGTTCCAGTCCCCTAATTTGATGTGGAACAATTTCAAGAGCCAATAGCAAAATGCCATCAGCTATATGATTTCTGAAGACTGTAACCATTAAGCCTATGCCATGGGATTTGCTGTAATAAAAGGATCTCAGTGACTTAGAGTCTCCGGTGTCAGAGTGCTAGAATGCACGATTTCAGGACTGGGGCCTCAACACAACCCCAGAACAGCCTATGGGTTCTCAGGGTGGCTTCTTTTGAAAAAACACACACCAAGCCATCATGGGTCATCCAGGCTGGGTTCTGACATGACAACCAACCATGGCTCGCTGTCCATGGTGGGTTGTCGTGTCGAGCAATCCAGGTCTACGTCTTCATTCAATGGGTGGGTTCTTTAACGTATACATGTTTAATACTTTTGTGGATCATTTGTTAAAAATGTTTTTTGCTGATCTGATCCTTCTAATATAACTTATGCAGAATGAAAGACTGCATCATGTGGTAGCCCAGGCAGTGCCCTGGCCACATTACAATTTCCAGGGGCAGTGGGAACATGTAAATGCACACAAAAAAGCTAGCAGATTAGAACTTCGAAAAGAAAAATGGAAAAAAACAAGTTTGGGTTGTTGTAAAGATTGATTATGATTTGCAATCCAATTGTGATAAGAGCAAAGGTAGGACTGTGTATCCCTGCTTTATTAATAATTTCTCCTTGCTTTTATTTAAAACCTGCATAATTTCAGTAATCTATGACCTGTAGTCTATAAGAAAGTTATTCTCACTTATTCATTAAAAATGTAACTAGCAAATTTGGAACCCAATCCAGAAATTATTGCAATTCAGTACAATATTATGAGTGAAAACTATTATTTCTATGAAATTCATTTTAAAATTGTGTCATTTTGTTTTAATCTATAGCTTTCTTTTATTTTTCAGGAAGTAGAAGCCTAGCCATTACAGTGTGCAAAATTCCAGCAAAATGTTGCTTACTGATTTATTTATTTGTCTTATCAAGTAGGATCAATTACAATATTTCCTATCAAAATCACATTTCCCTAAGGGCACACTTAGTAAATAAAAAACTAGTTTTCCACCTCTACAGAGAGTGTCCCAACTGCATGTCCTAAATTAAATAACTTGGTTTTTCCACAACTGCTGGTTTGGTGATTCCCAGAGGAGACAAGCAGCTTGCAACTAAAATATAGGAAATGCACAGAAACTAGTGTCTCTTAGCTAAAAATAGTTCAAGTGTTCTTTTCTTTTTTACATTCTTACTAACTGTGGCCTGAATCAAAATGAAAGTCACTGATAAGGTAAGATGCTAGCATTTTACATTTCTTCAGCAATAAATTCAATAGGAAATGTTAATTCCTTTGTCAATCTTGTGTAATGGTACCAGGTCTCAGAAACCGATCGGTTGCTGGAAGCCCCTTATTTTAACGGGCATTTATTTCAAATGGATGTTACTTTTTTCTTTTTGTTTTAAAACAATGGTCATCTTCCATTTAGTACTGAATGTCACACTAGCTTTACAGCACAACTGTAAACACACAGTGTTCTCCAGTTTTTAATTGCCTCAGATTTTTAAAAAATATATTTATCTGGTGACCTGATAGCAATAATTCCCTCTCATATTGAACTCAGTGGTCCCATGCCTATCAGTTTGACAGTGAAGGTGGGAAACCCAAAAATAGGGTAGTGGTTTCTGCATACTGGAGGAAATCACCAGCTATACAGAAGTATATTAATTTGTAAATTAAAAGAGAAAGATTTTTTAAGAAAACAAAAAACAAATAACAGCTCAAGGGCTTGTGAGCTTTCAGGACCTACAGAATGTTGAAAGTTGAGGCAAACGGGAAGGTGGGGAATTGACCTTATTGGGCCCCTATCCCAGGAGGATTAGACTATGAATATTATGAGGGTAAATAACACTTCCCATTATATGAGGAAGTTTCAGGAGGGAGGAAAGGGCTGTTGAGGTCATCCGAGGAAGAGAAAACAGCAGTCACGTACCACCTCCATTGTGCCTGGATACAGCTCCAGTTGAGAACCCCCCTCCTTCCTCCTACCAATTGCCACTGCTGAGGATTGTAGAGGAACAGCCCTTCCACTGTGTTTAAATCTAACTTCATGACCTCCTGAATTTTGCAACTAAGAATCTAGTGCCTGCATTTGCTCTTTTCCTTCCCTCTCCTAATCCTTTTTCCTTTTGTGTCATCACTTTTAGACTGTAAACTTCTGGGCAGGGACTGTGTTATTGTGACGATAACGTGGCCGGTTATTTAATTTTATTTCTCTCACTACCACCTGGTTGTTAGTTCTCTTTCTTCACTAACCCAGTGGCTGAGATATGGTAGCTCCAGGGTATTAGTTCACCCTATTTTAAACTATCCCTGTTCCAACTCTGTCACAAGTCTTCACTCACTCTCAGACAAACCCGAGCGGACAATCTGTCTGTGGGAGATAAACTCTGTTAAAATACCATTGTTGGTTATCGTAGTGTTTATGCTTAGCAGCTGTACCAAGTGACTAGGTGAGTGAGTTTCAGGATGGAAACAGTTATCAGACAGTCTCTTCAGTAACCCAACAAATAGTTCTTTATTTTCTTAAGTAAAACATTTCTTCAAACAGGAACAACCTCTTTTCCATAAAGGCAATAGTTTATGTTGAATTAACTTTATGACTCTTATCTGACTGACTAGAATCCCCCTAACTCACTTTCCTCCAACTCACTTCACTCTAACTCACTTCTCTCATCTCTCATCTCACATCTCTAACTCTAACTCCCTAACTCCTCTCATCTCACACAGGCACATATATACAGAGCTCCCCCTCCCATCAGAACTTTTTACAGGCGAGCCCCGCTAGGTTGCCGGGCACAACCACTCTGCCTGGCAATGCTAGATGTTAACCCTTTCATCACAGTTTATTTATTTACCGCCCAGAGAGCTTCGGCTGTGGGGCGGTATATAAATGAAATAAATAAAATTTATTTATTTATTTATTATATTTATGAATCGCCCATCTGGCCAGACATCTGGCCACTCTACAGTTATGTCTGTATGATATTTATGTCATTGTAAGCTGCTCTGACGAGTGGGATAAAAATGCTATAAACACACAGCCAGCCAGAAACAAGAGTAATGTAACATTATATATAGCATATTGTACATTATAAGGTAAAAATGGTGTCCCTTTTCTTTCCTTCCCCTCCTGAAAACCTCTCGTCCACTCTGCAAACCACAAACATTGCTACAAGGCTCTTGTTAGAGGCTGGCTAAAGCCCTAAATAGGAGCACTCCTGTGAGGGCAGGGATAGGTAGCCACCAGCCTCTGGGCCAGCCCACATTGCCTTTCAATCTAGCCCACTGCCTCCTCTTCATCAGCCTCCCCCCAACAGCCCTCACCATGTTTTTGTCATCCCATCTCTGCCTCCTTGTTTGTCCATTGGCCCTGCCCCTCCTCTGCCGTGCAATCTTCCCCCCAGTGGCTCCTCTGCTTTCTCATCTGCAACACAATCTTAACCACCACACAAGTACAACCAGTATAATTGAATGGTGAGGACTCACAAGAGCTGTGGGTGGGAGGAGGGAAGCAAAGGCAAAATGGTTTTTGTTTTCTTGCAGGGAAGGGGCTGCTGGAGAGTGTCAGGTTAAGAATTATTTTAGTAAAGATAAAGTTAAAATGATACAGACTTCCTAAATTCATCCACAAGGTGTTTCCTTACCTTATCCATGATTCAATCCACATGGCATTTTTAGCTGACATATTTTTAGAACATGATATCTAGGAACTACAAAGTGAGTTCAAGATAAAGGCCTTTTTTAAACAGCCTGACCTATATTTAAATGAGGGCTAACGTTTAAAATATTGGATTAAGTTTAAAAAGTAATGTAATCTCACAGAAAAGGTATAGAAAATTATGAATTAGCACAAAGAACATTCCTTCATTTGTCTGTGAAAAGGAGCAATATAAAGCGACCTTCAGCCTCCTCTTTTCCCCTTATGCCACTTCTTCCATCAGTTTACTTTGCTTTGTCAGAGTGGGGCTATCCCAGGTATCTGCCAGAATAGCAGTGGATACTGAATCACAATTGGAGCCTTCATAGCAGACACTTGTGTTAAACATGGCAGTTTTATGGAAGCTGCATGTGGGTGAGTCGCTTGGAAGAATTTGTTAGTCGCTCAAAAGAAGCAGGTGAGCACTATATTACATGACTGGTATAAACCTTTCTGAATATCAATAATAACAGACAGTAATTTTAATTAAGGCCCTCCTGCTTCAATCTCAAACTAATCTGCACTCGTAAGAAGGGAACAAAGTAGGTCCAGTCTCTTGGTGACATGATGACAAAGGGGAGTGACACAAGTTAAATTGGTGTGTCTCTCTCTCTATGGTCTGCATGCATTGAAGCAGACAGTCATTGCCTACTTTCGGGAATAAAAGCATACAGACTGTGTTGCACAAAGCTTGCCCCTTCATGTTTGGAGCCATCATAATCCTGCATTTATGTTCTTCAATGGATTGCAGCCAATACCTGTATGAGAAATTAAAAGATAAAGGCAGTTAAGACAACTAATGAACATGAAATAAAATGCGACTAACCCCCAACATGAGCTAATCTTCTGTGTTTCTTTGAGCTCTTGCTTGCCTTAACACCATGTAACACATTTTCTTTAAACTGAAGCTCACAAAGTGTTTCAAGAAGAATGGTCATTTCTTCAGTGATGGTATCCAAATAAGTTTCATTAATAAACTTCAGTGTTGAAGGAGGATCAATAATTCCACTTAGTATATACAAATCTTCTTTTATCATTGCACACATGGCAGGTATTGAACTTTCATAACCATGAACCATCTTTTCAAAGTTTGTTTCTCCACTGCTTTCTAGAACACATTTCTGCAAAAGATCACTAACCAATTTATTCTGCATGTTTTGATACTTGGCTAAAACTTCTGACTCTGGATAAAGAAATAAAAGCTGCTGAAGACATCGAGTTTTAAACTGTAATTGCTGTTGTAAAGTACCAGTTTTTGTTTCATGATTATTTTGTAGTTGGTTTACTAAGAAGCGCCGAAGATGTAACCTTACATCATCCCAAATACACTGAACATCCATTGCTGAATCATCTTCAACACCATGAAGGGAAGCACTGGATGTAAACTCAAAAGATGTCCCACTTGGAGTACAGGGGAATAAGACACCACACTGACTAGAGAGATCAAGGAGGAAGTGAAGAATAATTTCTTCTTGGTTTTGTTCATTCTTCAGTAAGCTTTGCTAAGAAAGGATAAATAACAGTATATTAAGATATTATGTGAATCTATTTAAAGTAAATAATGAATCTCTTTAATGATGCAAAATATTGTTAATTACTAGCTACAAAATGAATTTTTCAATATTAACATTGTATTTCTCAGCGGAGACAAATCTTTCTCTCTATACCAGTAAAGAAAGCAAAAAAGTATCTTAGGCTGCAATCCTATACACACTTACTTGAGAATAACCACTGTACACAATGGGGCTTACTTCTGAGTAAATATGTATAAGATTGTACTTTTAGGCTGAAATCCTATACACAATTACCTAGGAGTAAGTCCTATTGAACTCAATGGGGCTTACATCTGAGCAGACATGTATAGGATTACACTGTTAATGTCACTCATTCCGTATAAAGGACTTTCTGGTTCTCTTTGAGGATCAACTTGCAACTATTAGATTTATTATTTATTTATTTATTAGATCAAAAGGATGCATGATGTTTCAAGACCTACACAACAAAACAGGTAGAATATTTTGATGGGTTAACTGTAACCATAAGCCACAATATCCATCTACAGTCCATGGAATTACATACATGTATATAAGCCCCCAATATGACTTTGGTTTTAAGACCTCAGTCTCTAGGTTAATGAACAGATACAAAAACAGCATTCTGGAGAATACAAACAGTAGTGAAATGTGAGATTGCAATATGTATGTGTGTGTGTGTGTGTGTGTGTATGAAGCATATCACCGCTGGCCCGAAATTAAAATATAAAATATGAGATGTGGAATAAAAAACGAGAGAAAATAGGTCTTAAAATAAAATAAAAACCCTGATAAGGGTTAATGTTTGGGCAATCAGCGGAGCAGATATACAGAGCAGCTGGTCACGTCGCCATCTTCAACTCTCATTATATATAATGAGAGTATATGTGCATTTAAATATATATATATATATATATATATATGTGTGTGTGTGTGTGTGTGTGTGTGTGTGTATGTATATGTATATGTGCATTTAAAAATATACAGGCTGCCAAAAAATTAAGATAGTTGTTTGAAATGGTATAATACCTTGTAATACCTTGTAATGCTTGTAATGCTAAATGTAATAGTGGGTTTGTCCTGGCAATGACACAAAAAAGCTGAGAGGAGTTTGAGCATTTCATTTTATGCTAGGAGCATAATTGCTTGAAAAATGGGAAGGAAAATGGGAATTTGACTTTTAAAATTGTTATGACTAATTCCTAACAGTAAAACGTAATATTCTCCATTTGTTCTGGTCAAAATCTAGCCCTTATGAGTTCAATCTGCACTCATTTACATATGCATAAGTCGCACTGAAATCAATTAGACATGCACAATTCCAGCCTGTAAAGATAGTTTTAAGGATAAAAAATCTCTCTTAAGAGCTTCTGAAAAGCTTAATAGGAGCCAATTTACACAATACATTTGGCCTGCACATGCAGTCTTGGCCTTCTGACAATGCAGGCAAACATAATATAACATGTTAGAAATCACAGACCTAGCTGACAACAAATTTCCATGATTGGATCCATGAGCTTAGAGCAGATCCATTGAAATAAATGGGACTTGTGTTACTCATGACTAACTTATCTCATTATTTCAATGTGTTGAAACTTATCCCATTATTTCAATTCAATTTCTAAGTCTGAATCCACTACTCAGTAATATATTTTATATAATAGGCTTGTGTTCATGTGTGTATGGTATAAATTTTACAGACATAAAAACCCGTCAAAATATTTTAAAATGTGCTTTGCAGTTGAATGATGATGAGAAATACAATATGAACAATGATGAGAAATACAATGCTTAAATAATCTTAATTTCCTATGATATTGTAAAACATGCCATTTTATGAAAAATAGCATAAATGCTTAATAGCTGTCAAACCTGCCAATGGGTTTCACTCTTATGGAATATGAATCCAAAAGTGTCTTCCACAAGGAAGTTCCTAGTGCTGCTTTTGAAGTTTGAACGGAAACATTTTCAATTACAAAAGCCTATCTAAACCTAAGCAGCGTTCAAAGTCTTTTCAAATTGAAAATATATCCCTAAAATGGTCACCAGGAGGCTTGTACAAGCCATCTTGGAGTTGGTACTCCTAAAAGATGAGTCCCTGCAGCTGGCTTTGAAGCTTTGCAAGCTTAGTTTCATATTTCAAAGTCTTTTTGAACACTGCCTATGTTAAGACAGGCTTTTGTATTTGAAAGTCAAAGTTTTAAAAAGCTTCAAACAGTGCTGCAGGTGCCTTTCAGAAGAAGCATATCCAAAATGGTGGACACAGGCTCTTTTAGAGTAGACTGTATGTTTCTCATGAGCATATTTTGCTACTAGTAACCAAAGAGGGAATATTTGTTAGGAGGGAGGGAATAAAGAGCGAGTACCATTGGAGGTCAACTTAATCTGGATTGGAGTCAACTTAATCTGGATATATGCATAAATAAAGCACATTTTTTAACAAATGTTTTGATAACCCTTTTAGAATATAACTGAATAATTGCATTGGTTTTCTTAAAATGTTAGCTTGAAAATGCTAAGGATTTACAAAATAATCTTCTAGAACACATAACTGATCGTATTACAAATTTAATCTTGTTCGATCACAAATCAAAAAATATTGGTTCTTTACAGAACAAATATACAGAACAGCTTGTATTCAACAGTGTCTGTCAACAGAATGGACATTGTCAGCAGAACAGATTCTCCCTCCCCACTGCAGCACCCTGCGTGCCCCTGAAGTCTGCTCTGGAGGATTGCAGGGAGGAAAGGAAAAGACTTCTTGCACTAGTGCAGTGCTTCTCAATTATTTTCTGTCATGCCCCCCCTAGGAAGAAGAAAACATTTCGCGCCCCCCGCGCGACTGTAAATAGTATCATTTGTCTATAAAATTGTTATAAGTACACCTCTGCATAACACTGTATCCTTATTAACGTATAAGAGAATAAAAAAAGAAAGAAATGTGGATCAATTTACAACAAAGAATAGCTTTATTAACTGTAGCAGAAAAGATTTAAAGGAGCACAGGATTTAAAGGAACACAATATTAAAAAAAACTTTTAACTGAGGTCTTCCTAGTGGAAGTTCACTAATGGGTCATTGCCTGTACTCCATTATCAGAATCTAGAACTCTGATCTTGTAATACTTTTTTCCAGTTATGTATAATTGACTTCAGCATGATTTAAAAAAAACACTAGTAAATAAGTTAATTAGAACAACTCAATAAAGGCTTTCAAAATGTGTGTGGCAACAACATATGCCTTTATTTTATATGTTATATATTATAACATATATGTAATCTCTGCCCATGAAGAAACAATGGGCAAAAAGAACAAAAAGGGAGGAAAGGAAAGATCGACAGGCCTGGTCTATGGAATCTTATGGAATCCATTGACCAGTCAGGGACTCAGAAGGGTGACAGGGGCC
Organism: Shinisaurus crocodilurus; assembly: GCA_021292165.1. NCBI lineage: Eukaryota > Metazoa > Chordata > Lepidosauria > Squamata > Shinisauridae > Shinisaurus > Shinisaurus crocodilurus. The sequence goes on from CM037877.1 coordinate 49,247,788, forward strand.
CTTGCCCTCTGGCCAATGAGCTGGTGCCTAGGCTGGGTGGATGGGCTTGATTTAGCTTAGGCTAGCCTTCCTCAACCTGGTGTCCTCCAGATGTTTTGCACCACAACTCCTGGCAGTGGTCAGGGCTAATCGGAATTGCAGTCCAATACATCTAGAGGCTACCAGGTTGGGGGAAGGCTAGCTTAAGTTAACTGCTGGGCTGCTGCTGCTTTACTTTCACTTTTGATGCCTGCTTTGAACAATCTTCCTTCTGCTGCACCTCTGGTGAGGAGGGGAGAAGAAGCACGGACTTTGTCTTATTTTATTGTGGAGTTCAGGGCTCCAGAGCTGACTTGAAGTAGACTTGAAGAGCAACTCCTCATTGACAACTTGGGGGGGACGGGACACTTTTAATACTTGAGGGGGGGTTGGTGAAAGTGACTCTGTACTTAAATAGGTACAATAAACTTCCAAGGGAGCTGAGGGAAAACTCCCTCAACTCCCCTTGTTTAATTTCTCTTTTTAGAAATTAAACAAAGAGAAGCACAAGGAATGGCGGAGAAACCCTGCCATCTCTCTTGTAAGCTCTTGCCTGGGGTGTGCTTGTGTGTGTTTGTGAGATAGTAGGGAAAGTAAGTAGAGGGTAGAGGACCCGTGGGCACATCTGGAAATTTGAGAAACTGTTGAAGGCACCAGCACAAAACGGCTCCCATGAAGGATGTGGCTAGCCACATAATGGCTGCTGTAGGGGCCTGGCTTGGCTAGTCAAGAGGTGGTGGCACAGGGGAGAGAAATAGTAAGGCTAGAGGCTGGGAGGGAGGGGGAAATGGAAAGAGTTGCTTCTTGGCCCACCCAATATTTTTCTGTCCACACAGACCTTTCCCCTTTGCGCGTGCGCTCTCTCTCTCTCTCTCTCTCTCTCTCTCTCTCTCTCCTCTCTCTCTCCCCCCACTCCCAGCCTCTAGCCTCGCTATTTATCTCCCCCAAACCCTTTCCTTGCTATTTTTTCTCTCCCTTCCATCCCTAATTCCTTCTTCTTTCTCTCTCTTCCTAACCCCTAGCCTTGCTTGTTCTCTCATGCACCCCTTGATCTTGCTGCTTCTCTCCACTCCCAGCCTCTAGCCTCACTATTTCTGTTCCCTGCTCTTTACCTCGCTGTTTCTCCCCCCTCCTAGCCTCTAGCATAATTCCTTCTCTCCCTCTCTATCCCTTTGCCTTGCTTTCTCTTCCTGCTCACTGAACAGCTGATCAGTGGCAGGTTCAGGAACAGGAGGGAGAACCTGGTGCCCTAGTGTTTTTCAACTTTTTATTAAAATTGTTTTTTTAGGAGGGAGGGAATAAAGAGCGAGTACCATTGGAGGTGCCCACAGGCACCATGTTGGGGACCTCTGGTATATGAGGTAAGGCTGCACTTGCTCAGTAGAAAGAAGGCCATTTTTATTGTATCCTTCAGAAGCACTTTTAGTTTATTCCTGCTAGCTAGTAATGGGAACTAGTGATTAAGTGTTTTATAAAAGTGCATATCACTATCGTGTTTTTATAAATTCTTTCCCACCTTGAATCTCTGCGAACAGGACAGGTGGGAAAATCAGTTACTCAGCCAGTAAAAAAACCTATTACTGCAAACAGCAATGGCCCACAATAACAACAGAATCACAAACACAGACTGTGCCATCACTTCTGCTAATCATATCTATTAGCACCCATGTGAATATGGATTATGTTCATGAAGTGAATGGACCAGTTAGAGTAAATAAAAGCATGTGACCAATGCCTTCCCTTTACAATTAATGACCAGCAGAGGAGAAACAGTCTGAAGCTGAAGCTGTTCCATAAAGCTGTTCTGTGTCAAATATATAGATGCATGCAAGTACAACAATCTTCTCCATCATACCCCTTTTAGCAATCAGAAATTGGCTAATAAACTAATAAACCGTTTCATGGCTTCATACAACACTAAATCAACCTATATTTTGGGGCTTAACCATAAACCTATACAGTAATACCTTGGATTACAAGTAACTTGGTTTGAGAGTGTTTTGCAAGACAAGCAAATTTTTAAATATTTATTTAATTTTTTTTTACTTGATATATAAGCGACGTCTTGCAATACAAGTACTATAGTACGGCTTAAATTAAAAATCTTTGTACAAATTTTTTTTGGGGGATTTCGTTTTGAAATAAGAGTGTTTTGGATTACAAGCACGTTTCCAGAACGAATTATGCTCTCAATCCAAGGCATGACTGTAGATGTTTTGGACCTGTTCTCTTTCTTCTTCTGGACAAAGTTCTGGACAATGCATCATCGTCAAGAATCTTACATAAAAGATCCTAATATTCTTCATTTTATTTATCATATGTGCATTTTGTTTGAGAGATAGTACTTGTCTGAAGCCACCCAGTGAGCTTCATAGCCAGTCTCTCAAATCCAACACTCATAGATTTCATAGATCATAGAGCTGGAACGAGCCTACAAGGCTATTGAGTCCAACCCCCTGCTTAATGCAGGAAACTAGAGGAGGGGTCTCCCCTCCAAGTAATAACCAGGCTTGACCCTGCTTAGCTTTCCACGCTCAGACAAGCTGAGCCAGCGTAAGCCACAGGCCTGTTTACTCTGTCCACTACATCACACTATTCACACAAGCAATAACCAGACACTACCATCCAACATGCTTTTATAACAAACTGTGAAACACAGAAAATATTGTATTAAAATTTATATTCAATTACAATCAGTAATTCAATTACTCACACTAGCAAAATATCAACTAAAATTCCCAGAAAATTGTAATGAATAGGACAAATGTGCTTGAAAATCATTTTCAACTATGACATAAAATAGCATTTTCACCAGTGTTTGGAGAAACATGATCAATTCTCCATGAGGTGTTGAAGAAGGTTTGATTGAGCTGAAACTGCAATTATTTAACCACTGAAGACAGTCAGTCGTGTCCTGTAGCAACTCATCAGAACATGTATCATTTATTTCCAGTTGTAGCTCCTTAAGACACTGTTCCATGCTAAAACAAAAAGAAAGCCAAACATTTTTTTTACTATTTTAAAATAAATACTGATCCCTTTACAACAAGGTATGCAACATTATATATCATGATATTATATAATAGTTTATCATATTAACAACACTAATGCTTCACTGATACTATGAATACACAAATCTGCTCTAGAATTGGCCTCCACAGTCACTTATTGACCCATTGCTAGAGTCTACACAATTTTTTTAGAATTTCCTCTTTTTATAATTTTCTTTTTGTAATTTTATCCTGGAAGACAATCTTACTCTGTCACGAGTGATTGCCTACTACAGGTGTCAATGCAATGGGGCTTAATCATCACCATATAGCCTTAAAAACAATTGGATATGTTTGATCTGTATCAGCTATTTCTGTATTTCTAAGGAGTTCCATTTACGGAAACACTCACAGAGACAGATACTATTCCTGAAAAGGGCTTGACCACATGGCTACTTCCCGAGGGCTGTAGCATGAGAAAAAGTAGCACACACACACATAGAGAGTTCCTAACTACTATGTCTGTGCAGCATCCACCCTACTAGACTATAGCAGCTGTGCTAATCTGTTGTTGGACCTAGCAGGAATCATCAGCACACAAACTGGCACAGTCCCATATGCAGTCTGCTGGTATCAGGCATATAATCAATGAGTATACCTGCCACTCAAAAAACCCTTTGCCTGGAAGCACACTACAGCTGTAATCCTAAACTCTTTTACTTGGAAGTAAGTCCCATAAAAATCCCATCCTATTCGTCCTGATCCCACCAGTACTGGAGATGTGAGATTTGGATTCCCCAAGTACCAGATACCAGCTGGACAAAGACTAGGTTCCAAGATAATGTTGATGAGACAACGGGGGAGTGGTCTGGCCAGGTAGCTAGAGCTTCAGGTCAGAAACGTTAATCCTACTTAGAGTAGACCCATTGAAATCAATGGGACTTAAATTAGTAGGAGTTGGATCCAAGATGAGTCCCCCTCGGGGCAAAAAGTGGTTAGGAAGTATCCGCATGCGAAGCCCTGCAAATACAGTGACAGACGTGGTCACTGACATAAGTCTAAGTAGGCGCCAGATGGCAGAAACAGAGACCAAATTCCTGGATGCAACAAAGCATGCCATTTACACAAGGGTGACTGCCCTGTCTGCCAGGAAGAAGGCTCTGGCCCTTTCTGAGTCCAATGTGGCTCCAATGTATTGAATCTGAGTGGTCGGGACCAGGTGGAATTTGAAGGTGTTGATGCATAAACCTAGGCTGGAAAGAAGAAGAGTAGAGCAAATATGAGTATCAAGGAGTGAACAAGATGGTGCCAAAATGAGCCATTCATTGATATATGGGGATACTGTGATGCCCTGCAGCCAAATGTCAATACTCAAAACTGATAGCACTGTTAGTTAATGGCAAATCTTAGATAATGATGGAGGAAAAGGTGAACTGAGATGTGGAAATAAGCATCTTTAAGATCCACGGAGGCAAACCAGTTCTCTCCCTGGAGCAGGGGAAGAATTGAAGTAAGGGTTACCATTTGGAACTTCTTTGGTCAGATAAAGGAATTAAATTAAAGCCCCTTAAGTCTAGGATGGCTTGGAGGCCCCCACGCTTTTTCTGGACTGTGAAGTGACGATACATGAACGCCAAGGCGCCTTGCTGGGGGTTAGAATCATAGAATCATAGAATCATAGAAAAGTAGAGTTGGAAGGGGCCTACAAGGCCATCGAGTCCAACCCCCTGCTCAATGCAGGAATCCAGGTCAAAGCATCTCTGACAGATGTCTGTCCAGCCGCACCTTGAATGCCTCCAGACTGGGAGAGCCCACCACCTCCCTAGGTAGTTGATTCCATTGTCTTATTGCTCTGACAGTCAGGAAATTTTTCCTGATGTTTAGGTGGAATCTAGGTTCCTGTAACTTGAGCCCATTATTCCGTGTCCTGCAAACTGGGATGAACGAGAAGAGATCTTTGCCCTCCTCTGTGTGACATCCCTTCAAATACTGGAAGAGTGCGATCATATCTCCCCTCAGTCTCCTCTTCTGAAGGCTAAACATGCCCAGTTCTTTCAGTCTCTCCTCATAGGGCCTTGTTTCCAGTCCCTTTATCATCCTTGTTGCCCTCCTCTGAACCCTCTCCAGTTTGTCTATGTCCTTGTTAGCTGGGGTTAGCTTCTCTCGATAGCTCACTTCTGTAGCAGTGAGGTAACTTCTTCCTCCAAAGGGGGGGAAAGAGGCAATGACCCTCAGGGAGCCCAAGGGGGGAACGGAACAACATTCTATCTTATATGCATACTGCACGATGGCAAGAACCATTTGTTATTTATTTATTTATTTATTTAATGAAATTTTATACCGCCCAATAGCCGAAGCTCTCTGGGTGGCTTACAACAGTTAATAGTAATGCAATGTTAGTAGTAATGCCATGCCATGCATTATAGTACCTATTTAGATGGGAGCCAAAAACAGGGTGATACATCTCATTAAACTGCAAAGGGTCAAAGCCACCGCTTTTGACTATCACTCAGTTTGTGACACAACTGCTGTTGATATCAAGGGGAGGTGAAGGCTCTTTTGGACTGCTGAGATCCACTCTTATGAAGGGAGAGGTCACCAGAGTTGTATCAGACTGTTTTTGGTGTTGAGTCCAGCTCCAAGGTCTGGGATGTGGGTACTAGGGTTGTTAGGTCACACCAATACCTATCTTTTTTTGCCAAGGTCTTTATTTTATAACCGTGGTCTAAAGTGTCATCTGTACTGAGTTGAACAAACTTTGTTCATTGAAGGGCATGTCCTCAATGTGGGATCGAGCCTCCTTGGGAGCAGAACCCCCGCAGAACACAGTCATGTGTATCTGCATAAAGTGATCGCCCCTGCCATGGATTTAGCTCCACAGTCTGCCATGTGCTTAGCTGTAGTAGTAGTAGGCGATCACTTGTGACCGAGTAAGATGGTCTTCCACGATAAAATTACAAAGAGAAAATTATAAAAAGAGGAAATTGTAAAAAATTGTGTAGACTCTAGTGATGGGTCTGTAAATGACTGTGGAGGCCAACTCTAGATCCACACAGCTTCCCACAGTGAGGACACAGGTTACCAGATGGAAGATGGTCCTGTAAAGGATTCGTTTGATGTGCTTTTCGCTTAGCACTCTTTCACCTTGCACTCAGGCTTCCTCAAAGTCCATAGAACCTTTGTTAAAGGCCAACCTCCAGTTAAAGCTTTCATGGGCCAGAGCTTCCCAGTTCTCGATTGCTATTCAACTAAGTTAACGGCTTCGGTTTTGAACAACCTGATGATCTCCCCTTTATTGGCTGACAAATATTCAAGAAAGAAGGCAATCTTTTGCCACAGGAAAAAATGGTACCAAGCCATACAGGCTTGAAAATTTGCAATACGAAATACAAGACCTGCAGTAGAGTAGCTCTTGCGGCCCATCATGTCAAACTTCTAACCCTCTTGATCGGCTGGTGCTAAATGAGGCTTTTCTTTTTCTTTTTTAATTAAATTTTTAATTTTTCACATCTTACAACTACTAATGAATACAACAACAAAAAATACAACATAAACATTGTGCACCCCCCCACCTCTTGGGACCAAGTTATATTTCTCACCCCAATTTGTGTGTGTGTGTGTGTGTGTGTGTGTACAAGATATTATTCTATATTCCAAAAATATAACAAATCTTGACAAGGTTTGTTCCCCCTCCCCTTTACCAACACATAATCCAAAAATTTGCCCCAAATGTTCACAAAGGTGTCTTTCTCCAATTGTCCTTTTTGACACTTAATATTACAAGTTAATTTATCATTTAACGCGATATCCCATACCTCTGTATACCATTCATTAATTGAAAACACATGTTGAACCTTCCAATTCCTAGCTATCATTAATTTTGCTGCTGTTAACAAATTCACAATCAATTCTTTTGTATTTTTTAAACAAACTAACTTTTCTGTAATTGTTAACAATGCTAATTTTGGGCAGACTTCTAATTCCATTCCAATTATTTCTGATATTTCTGCAAATACTTTCTGCCAAAATTCCAGAACATTTTTACAGCTCCACCACATGTGGGCATACGTACCTTTTACCTTACATCCTCTCCAACACAATGCGGAGCAATTTTTATCTATCCGATTTAATCTTACTGGAGTTACGGTAAATACCATCTCCATACCACTTTATAAAAGTTCTCTTTTATCCTAGTTGACATAATTCTTACAATACGTCTATCCCAAATATTTTTCCAACTTTGTTTCGATATTTCCTCATCAAATTCATTATCCCATAACACTTTAAGAGAATCTTTATGCTCTTCTTCATTTTGTAACATCGTATATAAAGCCTTTGTTGTGCCTCTTGTTGAAACATTACCTTCTATAGCTTCTCTAGTCAAAACTATCTTTTCAAAATTGGTTAGTTCTCTTTCACTGTCCATTCTTGTCCTCCACTTCTTTAACCACAGTTCCAATTGCATTGAATTTAACCATGATATTCTCTCTCTTCCTACTATTTCTATTATATGTTCTCTAGTCTTCAATTTTTCCACCCAATCCATTAATTTAATCACCTTTTTTCTCCTTAATATAGCTTCTAGATGTCTTACATTTTCTGGAAAGTCCTCCATGGCCACTACCGGAGTTAACGGGGATACCTCTGGTGTAAAAAATTTCCTCGTGCTATTCCAACTCTCTAACATACTCCTCAAAAAGGGATTTTCTAGTCCTTTTATAATATTATTTATATTTTTCTTAAATAATATATTCGCCATCATGTTTCCTAATTCTCGTGATTCTAGTTCCAACCACATTTTGTCTTTCCTCTAAATGAGGCTTTGATGATGTCTTATTATGGTCAGACACTACAATGATGGATATCGGGGCAGGGTGCTGAAAAAGAAAAGTGCAACCATCCGGTTGAACTCGGTACAGATTCCCCATCCTCTTTGATGTTGGAGGAGCAGAGGAGGGCTTTTCCAGCATTCTCTGGCAGCCTTGAGGAAAGAGGGTAGAGTTTGGTAAGATCACAGGACCAGAGGTTTCTGACTGGATGAAGTCCATTACTGGGTCATTGACAGATGTATCCACTTGCTGGATCTCCAATCCCAAGGATGCAGACATGTGGAGTAACTGTTCAGTGTAAGGACAGTTGTCCTCTGTCGGGGATGGTGGAGAACATCTGCTCACTACCTGCTCAGGGGAGGAAGCAGGTGGCTGAGTCGACTCTGAGTCAGATGAATCCGATTGATAGTCTTCCAGATCGGATTCCAACTGCATTGGTGGTTCTAGAAGTTTTGGAATGTTTGTTTCCATGGTTAGAAGAGTGTGAGTGGAGCCCATGGTCACTGTCAATGTCTGAGGGACATGCAGCACAGACAGAGCCAATGGTACTATGGTGGCAGATGCCACTGGAGCTGCTGGGAGTGCTGAGGTCAATGTGACTCTTGGTTATGTTCCTGAGCATAGACAGAGCCAATGGTACTATGGTGGCAGATGCCACTGGAGCTGCTGGGAGTGCTGAGGTCAGTGTGACTCTTGGTTGTGTTCCTGAGATTTTCGGTTCCCTGGCTAAAGTCTATAGTACTGAAGTGGTTGGTTCCAAGATTGATGGGCAGGATTGTGTAGCTGAGTGGTTCTGTGAGTGGCTGGTCTGGGCTCTGGTGACCTCTTGTAGTTGGGGACATCTGGGACCAAGGTGGATATCGTTGGAAATACCATGGTTGTTCCCTGTAGTGGCTTGGAGTGGAATCTTGTCTCCGAAAGGACCTTCTACCTAAGAGCATGATGGAGAGCGACAGTGGGGGTTCTCTCCAGGATGACTCACATCCTCCCCTGTCTGTGTAAAAATGGCCAGAGCCCCTGTAGTAGTAAAATCTGGTGAACCCCTCCTGGACTCCAGGGAGTGATGGTACTGAGGGGATGCAACGTGAGTCATCACAGTTGGGAGCTCTAACTGTGAAGTAAGCAGTGAGGAATCCCTTGTCTCACCTTTCGACATTGAACCCAGTGCACAGGCATCGTCCACAGCCACTGAGGGGATGTGCAGTAGTCTCTGTACCATGGAGATGGGCAAGAGCTGCACTGGTGGTGGCAGTGGAAGTTTCCCACAGGGGTTCAGTCATATCGGCCTGAGGAACTGGGGATGGCGTTAGTGTAGGAGGGTGTGTGTGTCATGACAGGTACAAATCCCTTTCTGCCAATTTTGACTTCTTTTTCTTCTTGGGTTGGTCAGCTCAATCTGATGCAGGACATTTAGCCTTGGTCGGTTTCATAGTAGAATGACCTGGTGACCTGGTGAGGGGTCAACTGTCGACAGATCTGACTGCTGTTTAGGGGCGGTCGGTCAGGGCGGACCCGACAAACCTGGTGCCGATATCAATGGAGTTGTGAGTGCCATCATCAGAGACAGCTTTGAGCAGATCAAGACTGGACTGGCTTGCTATTGTTTTGCCAAGTCCGTTGCCTGTAGTGCTCGTTCCCAAAGTACTGCATGAGAGCCAGTGTAGCGTAGTGGTGAGAGTGTTGGACTGGGACTCGGGAGATCCGGGTTCTAGTCCCCCCCCCCCCCGGTTCTAGTCCCATGAAACTCACTGGATGACTTTGGGCCAGTCGCTGACTCTCAGCCTAACCTATCTCACTGGGTTGTTGTGAGGATAAAAAGGAGAGGATTATGTAAGCCACCTTGGATTCCTTGCAGGAAAAAGGCAGAGTATAAATATAACAAACAAATAAGAGGAGCAATTTTGTCACCCTTGTTTAGCAAAACCTCGTCAGTGTGTGCACGATTCCACTATATGGGTCTTACTCAAGACAAAAAGGCAGAGATTATACCCGACTTGGCGGTAGTTTGCGCCTGCAATCTGCACATTTATGGAATGTGGCCTGAGGGGCTACAGTCTATGTTTTGGACACTGCAAGAGCGGTTCTGAATAGATCATGAAGAAAAAATTAAATAAGCATTTTAAAGAATGATTTAAGACAAAGAAAATAAGGAAAGAAAGGATAAAAGTAGACACTCAGCTCAGTTGCTTTTGTTTTACCAAAGCTATTGGGGAAGAATGCTCTCAATGATGCTGCTGCTGTGGTGGTCAAAGAAAAACTGAGGGGAAAGGTGGGGGAACACCACCCTAGGCATGTGCAGGAGACGGGGAGAGCAGTCTTCCCATCTAAAAGTCTCAGCTCTAGAAAGTTCCAACAGAGCTCTGCACAGGAGCAGCACCCATATGTGTGATGCACAGAGACGATGAAGAAGAACTGCTGACATTTCATACACAAAAACTAAAGCATACTGAAGACTGGCCTTCTTTCCTTTGACATTTTATCATTTCCCTTATGGTATAAAAGGACAGGTTCTCTTATGAATAAGTAACTGGTTAAACAACAGGAAGCAGATGGTAGGAATAAATGGATAATTTTCACAATTGACACAAGCAGAGGGACCTCCCGCGGATCTGTGTTAGTTTTGGTACTATTTAACTTATTAACAAATGGTAAGGAATCAGGAGTGAGCAATGTTGTGCTAGCCAAGTTTGTGCATGACACTAAATGTTTCAGGCTAGTGAATTCAAGGAGACCGAAGGGCTCTCACCAAACTAAGAGATATGGGCAACAAAGTGGCAAATGACATTCACTGTAAATACTGTATGTTATAGTCTGCACACTGGGGCAAAAAGAATACCAAATTCACATACCAAAGAGATCTGAAAATGTTGCGATTATTAGAAAAGAAATCTTGGGGCAGTGGAGGACAGCTCATTTGTTATTATACTGTGAATAAGTAATATAAGGTTAAAACTGTGGGGAAATTAAAGTTGGGGGTGGGATATGAAAAACTGGTCACCCCCTCCCCACATGCCAAGTGCCTTCCATGAACACACAAGGCTATTTGGATTTTTGCCTATATAAGCTTGCATCTTACTATCCAACTGTGCAAATGTGATTATAAGCTTAAATAGCTAGAATGAACATCATGGAGTACAGACCCTATCTAGTCTAAAAACAATGAAACATTTTACAACTGTGTCATCCAAAACTATACTAATGACTACAAGTGATTCTATAATATATAAATGCTTCTTTAAATGGAAGCATATGTGGGTGGCCTATAAAATACAGTGCATAAAAAGGTCTTTTCAAGAAACCTCTGAGCATGAATGAGTTTGAAACAGTGCCCCTGAAACAAATATCTTCTCGTTATCAAAGAGCTTTTTCATGAATGCAAGGACTTTTATGGAAAAAAAATACTCTGAAGTACTCCTGATGGAGTAGTCCATTGCACCAACACTGGTTCTAAACATGATAAAATAGGGACGTACCTTCGTAACTTCTGTAATCTTCTCTTAGGACTCTGAAACTTGATGCACTAGCCATAGTTTTTGGCTTCCAGGATATTTTGTCAAAGACTTCTATTGTAGTATCTGATGTGTCTTATTTAATCGAATTTAGTAGGTCACAGCTTTGTGAATTGGAATGGATCAACTGTTGCTCGTTCAGCTAGATTTGGTTCCATTAAGAATACGGTAAGTTTCAGGCTAATCTAGATGATAACCAATGACTACAAACCAATAAAAGCTTCCACAGAACAATATATTTCAGTAATTTGTCCTAACACTGATAAAAAGGATTAGGCAGGTGAATTTCAAGAAACTTTACTGTAGTATAAACCACAATGCTTGATCACAGTAAAATAAATATCAGTTTCTGTCTGCAACTGTCAGTTTTTGTATTTGATTAAAATGTTGCATATTATAGGTCACATCATAATCATCATAAAGTATGGCTCTGCTATATTTTTCATATATTTATCAAGATACTTTATTTATTTATGCTATTTATAGACCGCCCTACAAAAAAAGTTATCTTTAATTTAAAAACCACATTACAATAACATGCAGCAAACACCAGTTAAGATCAAAACAGATTACGTTTATAGTTGAACAAGTATAAATAGTATAAATTGCACAAACTCCAGTGCATGAATCTAATCATAAATAAAATATTTCCGAATCTGGCTATTGTGAAGAAGCCAAATCACGGTAAATATTCTTGTATTAGTTTTCCTAACATAAAAAATTGGTTTAATACACTGCCTGCAGAAAATAATAGGTCAATAAACAGGATTAAAGCCATTATTTTTATGCCAAATAAAGCTCTCTATAATGACACCATTTCAGACTGACAGTGGGGATGTTTTCCAGATTATTATTGTCCTACAGAAAAAGAAAATCTACAAAATAATCTTGTGGAGAGAAAGCCTGACCGGACACATACCTCACCCCTGTCACATACATAATCTCTGCCTAGGGATGGATAAATAAATAAATAAATAAATAGGGCAGATATGCCCAGTTCCGAGGAGACATTTGCATCTAGAGCAGACATTTGCATCTAGATTGTAAAGTCCAGGACACATTTGCATTCACCTCAATGGGACACATTTGCATTCACATCAATTGTCTTCCCAAGCAGTCTCAAAGAGCTGTAGAATACCCTCAAGCACCGGTGAGGCGCCACAAACCCCTGCTGAGCAGAACCAGTTCATCCTGTCATCAGAGGGGAGGGTTTATTTTTATTTATACCCCACCTTTATTCCTTCAAGGAACCCAAGGCGGCTTACATAATCCTCCTTCTCTCCACTTTATCCTCACAGCAACCCTGTGAGGTAGGTTAGACTGAGAGTCAGTGACTGGCCCAAAGTCACCCAGTGAGTTTCATGGCTGAGCGGGGGCTAGAACCCGGATCTCCTGAGTCTCAGTCCAACACTCTAACCGCTACGGTGTGAGAGGAGGGGCCAAGGGAGGGGGTAAAAGAACAGCCCGAACTCCGTTGAGGTTATTGGGAACAAGGTACGGGACTGCACGGACCACGGACTGAAGAACCTACCTAGCCTGTTGCTAGCAATTCAAGTTCTACGGAATTGCTAGCAACAGGCTAGGTAGGTTCTTCAGTGTTAGATAGAAAGTAGCTTAGGTTCTTTGATCGCATATAAGTCTTCTATCTGTGCTTTGCAACCCCAATGCTTTTAAATGTGTATTGCGGTTTCACACTTCGACTGTTTATAAACTGCTATCAACTGTGAATTTCTTACTTCCTGACCCGCTTTGCTCAATTAAACTTGTTATAAACAAACAGCCGTTTGTCTGCTGTAGGCTCCGATTCAGTGCTAGTCCAGTGCGGTTGAACTTAGATAACCTGGGAGCTGCGAACGGGAGTTTTAAAGTGTGCGGGCTAATCCGTTAACTCCTGAACTTGCGGAAAAGGACCGGCAGCAGTCCTTCACAAATCTCATAATAATTCTCAATTTATGCAGATTCTCCAACAGCACTTGGAAAAAACACATCTTGACTAACTAGATGTGAGGGGGAACTCTGTGTAAATTTCCATGCCTTACTGTAAATGTGCACAGTGGTTAGTATTTATACGCATTCTTCATTTATCTCAGATTAACTACTACTACAACAACAACAACAGATATTTAGGAAGCAATGCTATACTGAAGTTCTGCCAGCTGAAGGGCTATACGATTCAATGTAAGCCCTACACCAGCAGAACACAAGTTATGCCACTGGCACAAAAAACAGGCTGGCAGAAATGCCCAGATATGCTGTCAGCAGTAATGTTGGGAAGAACATTTTCCATTGCTTTATTTTCCCATGGAAATTTTTATATTATATGAGTTTATTAGTAAAAATGAATGTATACCAATTGCAAATACGTACAATATTAGGCAAGCTTGGCAGTTTCAAAGTTGTAATTAATGTTTTCCAGATGATTATCCCCAGCAAGTATGTGAGAGAATACATATATGTCACTGAATGCCTCCGGAAAATCCTGCAAATTACTTGGGAAGATAGGCAAACAAATGTCAGTGTACTGGAAGAAGCAAAGACTACTAGCATTGAAAAAATGATCCTTCAACGCCAACTTCAGTGGACCGGTCATGTTGTTCGAATGCCTGACTGCCGTCTCCCAAAGCAGTTACTTTACTCCCAACTCAAGGATGGAAAGCGGAATATCGGTGGTCAATATAAGAGGTTTAAAGATGTTCTTAAGGCTAATCTAAAAAAATGCAATATAAACATCGAAAACTGGGAAGCTCTGGCCCATGAACGATCTAAATGGAGGTTGGCCTTTCACCAAGGTTCCATGGACTTTGAAGAAGCCCGAGTGCAAGGTGAAAGGGAGAAACGTGCTAAGCGAAAAGCACGTCAAATGAATCCTTTACAGGACCATCTTCCATCTGGTAACCTGTGTCCTCACTGTGGGAAGCTGTGTGGACCTAGAATTGGCCTCCACAGTCACTTACGGACCCATCGCTAGAGTCTACACAATCTTCTTTAAAATTTCCTCCTTTTTATCCCGGAAGACAATCTTACTCAGTCACGAGTGATCGCCTGATGATGATGGTGACTACACTCCAACCATTGCAGCTGCTGACCAAACTCATGAGCACTTTTTGCCTTATAGGATCACAGCCCAGATACATAGACAGCAGAACAAGCTTTTACCACATCCTCAAGGTCACACTACAAACCCCTAGGGGAAGGGGTAAGTATATCACTGCAGTCTCCCCCCCCCCCCAATTAGGAGGCCAAGGCATGAGCATTGACAGAACACTCAGGGAGCATCGTTCCCTCTTCTCTCTCACTCCCTCAGAATTATGTGCTCCGACTGCTGCCTATTGCTCATGGTCTACTCCATCCAAGATGCTGATCAATAAAGGCTTTGGCTATGCTGCATGTGTTGTTTCTTTGTTGCCAGGGTCTGACAGACAGGAATTACTTTCCCCTACCCTAGTATGATCTGGCTTCAGGATAGATTTCAGAAATGGGAGGCATGGAGCTTGATGGGCTCAAGGGCAACACCCCTTCCTCTTTCTCCTCACTCAGGCTCCCTGGACTGTGAGGGGCAGGCCTCTCAGGGCGCACAAGTGGGATGGGTGCTGCTGCAGTTGGTGGGGGGAGAGAAGGGAAGGAGACAGAGGGATAAGAGGAAGGGGCTATACTATGAGTCCTATTGTGATGCTACCCAGCAGGGCCAGCCTATCAGGCAAAATAGCAAGAGAGGGAGTTGGCCACAAGGGGTGAGGCAAAAGGGCTGGTTGGCCCACATAAGGGCCAGGCTATTGGCATTACTCTGACACCTTGGCTCAAGAATCATTTTGGTTCTGGAAGACACCGCCTGAAAAGCTCCCAGAAACTCTGTTAAGACTCTGAACCACTGCAGAGGCACAGGGGCCATGGAATATTTTTCCTTGATTAAAAGGGAGTTGCTCTCTGTAACAGAAGAAATATGCAAATACATGCCTGATTTCCATGTCAACACCCAACTGACTAACCTAAGAGGGTACCCTTACGTCCTAGTGGGGAAAATGGCCCAATCCTGAAGTGTCCCTACCTCCGAGACAAGTCAGAAAGGTCAGGCACTACCCTGAGTACTCTTGATGATACCTTTTGTTTTGAATAGTGTACTATGCTGCTCTGTATAGCCAGCTCGATGTAAATTAACCAAAGGATAAGGAACCTCCCTGAGCTTTCTCTTCATTCCCCAGAACCAAACTATTGTTCCCTTTGATTTGACCCATTCTGGATTCAGCCTCTGAGCCATGGAGCTCTTTTTACCCTTTGTTTCGAACCCTATAACTGCCTTGGAGTTCAGGCAGTCAATGTTCATTCTTTTTTTAATGATGTGTCAAGGAATAGTTCCTCATGCTGGTGTGTCTAAATACAGAGAATAACTTACCCAGAATTCTCTTTCTGGACAATACAGTGTTCAGGAGTGGCTGAAGCAGCCTGAGGCTATTGCCCCATTTTTAATTTAGAACTAAAGCTGAGAAAACCAAGGGTAGTCTGTGCCCACAGCATTTTTCCAATTTTTAGCAACCAACCAGGAAGTGAAGTTCTTTGGGCTCCCCTACCTCAGAAGTTGGGTAATTACAGCCACTCTTGTTCCATTTCTTTTTCTCTACTCTAATATCTATGGACAGGTTGCTTACCTGTAACTGTGGTTCTTCGAGTGGTCATCTGTGCAGTCACACATATGGGCTCTGCGCGTGCGCGGAGGCCGCTTCGGGAAGGTTCTATAGCTGAGGCAAATTTTGGGCGGGAACCCCTCCCCCCTGCGTCTCCCTTGCGTGGGTTCCCGCCCTCTCCCTCAGTTCCCCTGAGACCGCCAGCGCGATCCCAGTACTAAGGGAGAACATAGGAAGGTTTCTCCACCTCCCCAAAAAGAGGTACCGAAATTCCAATTCGATGGTGTTATACGGTACCGACCGTAGTGCGCCCAAGAGTCCTGATTCAGTACACCATCGAACTCGACAGTAACACCGTAGCGGGGATGGATGGGCGGGTTGTGTGACTGCACAGATGACCACTCGAAGAACCACAGTTACAGGTAAGCAACCTGTCCTTCTTCTTCGTGGTCTCTGTGCATCACACATATGGGCAGAGTAGCAAGCTGACTTACCGGTGGAGGGTCGGTGTCGTCGTTACTGAAGGACCGAGGAAAGGACAGCTCTGCCAAATGCATTGTCCCTCCGGGATCGGACATCGACTTGGTAGTGTGAAACGAACGTCGAAGGCGTGGACCATGTAGCCGCCTTGCAGACATCCGTTAACGATACTCCTCTCGCGAAAGCCGTCGAGGCCGATACGGCTCTGGTAGAATGAGCTCGCACCGAGCTCGGCAATCGCTGATGTTTGAGTTCGTAGGCCAACCCGATGCAATCGACAATCCAGGTAGATAAGACGCTGGGTCGAGACCGGTAGCCCTTTGGAGCGTCCACCGTAACAGATAAAGAGACGGGGAGATCTCCTTATGGATTCAGTGCGGGACTTGTAGAACAACAGGGCCCTTCGCACATCCAGCATGTGGAGTTGCTGTTCCAATGGAGTCGACGGGCTTTGGAAGAAAGCCGGTAAAATAATGTCCTGGTTTAAGTGGAAAGAGGATACGACCTTAGGAATAAAGGCCAGATCTGGGCGTAACACAGCCCTCTCCTTGTAGATGCTGAGGTATGGAGGATCGACTCTTAGAGCCGCCAGTTCAGATGCTCTCCGAGCAGAGGTGATTGCGACAAGAAATACGGTCTTAAAAGTCACTAAGCGGAGATCCGTTGTCGCCATTGGTTCAAAAGGTTTAGTCATGAGTACCTGCAGCACCAACTGGAGGTCCCAGACCGGAGTGACTGGTTTCAACGAAGGGGTCATGTTCTTCAATCCCCTCATGAAACGCTTGACTAGCGGGTTCGAGAACAGGGTGGACCCATCCTGACCATTGTGGTACGCTGACAGGGCAGCTAAATAGACCTTTAACGAGGCCGTTTTAAGCCCCTTGTGATGCAAATGAAGCATGAATTGCAGTACTTGCTGAATAGGAACGCTCGAGTAAGGCACTTCAATCCGACCGAGGTAATCACAGAAGGCTTTCCATTTTCTGGCATATGAAGCTCTGGTGGATGGTTTCCACTGCTTCCTGCAATACGAGCTTGATCTCCGAAGGGAGTGCACTCGGTATCAGATTAGCCATGCCGTGAGTTTCAAGATGGACGGATTCGGGTGTAACAGCGTGCCTCGAGCTTGAGAGAGTATCGTTGATGTGTTCGGTAGATAACGATACTGTCTCCTGGAGAGTCGTAGAAGTGGTGCGAACCATGCTTGCCTCGGCCACCACGGAGTCACCAGGATGCAGTTCGTGCCCTCGGATTGGATTTTCGAAATTACTTTGGCTAGCAATGGAATTGGTGGGAATATGTAGAACAGAGTCCCGGACCAAGTTATCTGGAATGCGTCTCCGATCGACGCAATGTCGTGTCCTGCTCTGCTGCAGAAATTGTGACAGGCTGTATTGGTTGAAGTGGCGAAGAGATCCACTGTTGGGGTTCCCCATAAGTGGAACAGTGACTGTCGAATTCGAGTGTCGAGTTGCCACTCGTGGGAGTCTAGTGACAACCTGCTCAGCGCGTCCGCCAGTGTGTTGTCTTTCCCTGCAATGTGGATGGCCCTCACCGAAATACGACGAGGGATCATCCAGTCGAAAATACGGAGAGTTAGGTTTGTCAGTCGCAACGAGCGGGTGCCGCCCTCCTTGTTCAAGTAGGCCACAACCGTAGTATTGTCCGTGACTACTTGTAGGTGTCTCGCAACGAGCATGTGTTCGAGGGATTTCATTGAGTTCCAGACAGTTTTGAGTTCTAGAACGTTGATGTGTCTCTCTCAGTCTCGTGGGCCCCACTGTCCTTGCACTGTATGGCTCCCGCAGTGGGCTCCCCAGCCCAGGAGAGAAGCGTCCGTCGTGAGCGTAAGCGAGGGAGAGACGGGTTGGAAGGGTAGCCCTTTCGTCAAGTTGGAGCGGATCATCCACCAGCGGAGAGACTGTTTTATGCTGGACGGAATAGTCAGTTTCGTTCGGTGTGCATTCCTCTCGGAATCGAACGACCTTATGAACCAGTTTTGGAGCTGGCGCATACGAAGTCGAGCGAGAGGAACAACCGGGATGGACGAGGCCATGAGACCGAGGAGTCGTTGAATCGAGTAGGCTGTGCATGACATCGCCTTTTGCAGTTTTGAGGCGAGGGTAAGAATTTTTAGAGTTCTGTCTTCTGGCAGAAAGGCACGACCGACCGTGGCATCTAATAAAGCCCCGATGAATTGAATCCGTTGAGTTGGGAATAGAGTGGACTTCTTGTCGTTGAGGCAGAGACCGAGAGTGGACAAAGTGTCTGTAGTCAGAAGGAGGGCGCTCGGAAGCTCCCGAGCAGATGGAGCAACGATGAGCCAGTCGTCTAGGTAGGGATAGAGGGTCACCCCCTGGGTCCGTAGGGCTGCGCAGACTACTGTCATACACTTGGTAAACACTCTCGGTGCCGTCGAAAGTCCGAATGGAAGCACCTTGAACTGGTAGGCTTCGGATCCGATCTTGAACCTCAGGTATTTCTGGCTGTCTCGATGGATCCCTATGTGAAAGTAGGCATCCTGGAGATCGATGGAAGCAAACCAGTCTTCTTTGCAAAGGAGAGGTAAGATCGATTGGAGAGTGACCATCCTGAACTTCTTGGGTAGAATGTAGAAGTTCACTGATCGCAGATGGAGGATCGGGCGGAGCCCTCCATCTTTCTTTGACACCGTGAAATACCTGGAGTAAAGGCCGTCCTGTGCCAGGTGGAGGGGAACCATCTCTATGGCCCCCTTGAGTATCAAAGAAGCGACCTCCTCCCGCAGCGTCTGGGATGGCTGCGTGGTGCGGATGCCAAGAAAGGGCGGGAGAGAATCGAACTCGATCCTGTACCCATGCTGGATAATGTCCAGAACCCAACGATCGGTGGTAATTTTCTTCCATGATGGTAGGAAGAGGGATAGTCGGGTTCCGAACTGAGGTCGAGCCGGGAGGATCGGAGAGAAATCGGTCGTGCCTTGGGTCGCGTCAAACCCGACGTCTTTGAAAGTCGCCTCCTTTACGGGAGCCCCGGTACCGTTGCTGCTGGAACTGACGGCTCGGTGCCCGGGGCTGCTGTGGACGAGAACGACTGTCCTGCCACTGCTGGAGTTGCTGGCCCTGTTGGCCCGGCGCCACTGGGTGTGGATACGGGGCCCACCTGCGGCGTCTGAATGTTTTGGAAGATGTTTGTGGGAGCAGGCCCATCTTCCTCGCATTCACCCGTGCCTTCTGGACCGCGTCGAGAGAGTCGTCCGTCTTATCGTTAAATAGGCCGACTCCATCGAAGGGCAGATTTTCAATTTTGGCCTTGGCTTCTGTGGTCAGAGTGGAAGACCTTAGCCATGCATGGCGGCGGAGCGCAACCGCACTCACGAGGGATCTCCCATGGCAGTCCCCCTGGTGTCTGGCAGTATGGATTTGTTGTCTGGAGGTGTTCGTTGCCTCGGCCTGGAAGACTCTGGCTAAGTCTCTCTTCTCGTCCGGGAGGTAGTCAATCAGTCCACCCATCTTTTCCCAAAGGAAGAGTTGGTATCGAGCCATCGTGGCTTGGTACCCGGCAACCCGGATCCCCAGGGCGCTCGAGGTGTAGACTCTTCGTCCGAAGTTGTCTAACCTTTTTCCTTCGGGGTCGGACGGAGTGGAATGCTGTTTCCCCGATCTCGACTGCGCTGATTCGACTATCATCGAGTTCGGTGTGGGATGGGAGAAGAGAAAGGACAGGTTGCTTACCTGTAACTGTAGTTCTTCGAGTGGTCATCTGTGCAGTCACACACATATGGGCTCTGCGCCTGCGCTGAGACCGTTCCGGAAAATTCTAAAGCTGAGGTAGACTGGGCGGGAGCCCCTCCCCCTCGCACGTGCTCCTTAGTGCGGCTCCCGCCCATTCCCTCAGTTCCTCTGAGACCGCCTATTGCGGCCCCATGAACCGAGAGATACTCGCTGTTGGTATTGACATTCCCTTTTATAGTAATACCAAAAAAACATTATCATTTAGAAATGACATGAATTGGAGCAATACACACCCAGTCTCCACTGGCAGGTCCATTGAAACGATAATGACGCCAAGCGGGGATGGATGGGTGGGTTGTGTGACTGCACAGATGACCACTCGAAGAACTACAGTTACAGGTAAGCAACCTGTCCTTCTTCTTCGTGGTCTCTGTGCATCACACATATGGGCAGAGTAACAAGCTGATCCACCCGGTGGTGGGATGGCGGCATTGGTCACTGCAATACCGATGATAGAACCACCCTTCCAAAGGTGTTCACAGCCCGAGCTCAAATATCAAGTCTGCAATGCTTGATGAATGTCGATGGAGCGGCCCTGGTTGCTGCTCTATAGAGCTTTGGCCTTTCCCAAACACCACGGATGTTGACTGTGTTCGGGTAGAATGTGCCCTTACTGGGCCTGGCAACTGCTTGCATGAAAGCTGGTATACCAATGTAATAACTTCTATCTATTTGGCAAATTTCTGTCTTGAAACAGAAAGACCTGGGGATTTGCCACCATAACATACAAATGGTTGATTTGTTTGTCGAAAAGAAGCTGTTCGCTCTTTATAAAATGCTAGGGCATGTCGGACATTCAGTGTATGCATTTTCCGCTCTATGTCAGAAGACGGGTTTTGGAAAAACGCTGGCAACACTATGTCCTGCCCTGTATGAAAAGTCTGAAACCACTTTTGGTAGTAAATTGAGATCTGGACGGATGACTATTATGTCCTTATGCAACACCATATAAGGTGAGTCTACTGTGAGTGCACAGAGTTCGCCAGATCTTCTTGTCTTTCAGGTGAGAAACCTGTGATCAATAGTCGCTAGTGGTTCAAAAGCCTTCTGAGTCAGTGCATGCTGCATCAGAGGCAGATTCCAGCCTGGCACCAAATTCCTGATTGGAGGAATGATGTTCTTCAAGCGTTTCAAAATTAAGGTTTCACCAACGGATGTGTGAAGATTGACCCCGAGGTAACATAAGGCTTAATGGCTGAAATTGCTGCCAAGTATACCCTTATGGAGGATGATTTTAAACCTCACACCATCAGAGCATGCAAATATTCTAGTACAGTTTGTACTGTGCAGGATTTAAGATTTTGTTTACATTTCCTAGCATAAGATGCTCTCGTGTACGGCTTGTAGGCAGCTTGCAGGACAGTTTGTAACGGTGACGGTAAGTCTTGGGCTAGAATCATCGAATCTGCCATGCCATTAATGCTAGGCTATCCAAATCTGGGTGCTGGGTGTTGCTTTGAGCTTGAGTTAGCAGTGTTGGCACTATCGGGAGCAACTGGTATTCTCCTTCGGAAAGGTGCAGGAGCTGGGGGAACCATGGTTGCCGTGGCCACCACAGTGTTACAAGAATGCAGTCTGCTCTGTCCCTCCAGATTTTTGAGATGACTCACATCAACAGAGGAAGAGGTGGAAACATGTAATACAGATGACCCGCCCATTTCATCATGAAGGCATCTGTGATGAGGTTGGGATCCGATGTTGCCCTGCTGCAAAAAAGATGGTAGGCCATGTTTTTGGAAGTGACAAAAAGATCTACTTCCGGTTGACCCCAGATTGAGAAAATCCAACTGCGAATCTCTGCATCCAGTTGCCACTCGTGTGACTGCATGGAGACTCTGCTTAGAGTATCTGCTAGCGTGTTGTTTTTTCCTGTGATGCGAAGCACCATGAGAGACATGGGTCTTGGAATACTCCAGTTGAAAATTCTGAGGGTCAGCCTTGTGAGTTGCATCGACCTCGTTCCACCCTCTTTGTTGAGGTAGGCTACAATGGTCATGTTTTCTGAGACAACCTGGGTGTGTTGGCTGCGAAGAAGAGACTTTAGTGCCTTCATGGCATTCCACTCTGCCATCAACTCCAACATACTGATGTGCATCTTGCACTCAACAGAGTTCCACGTGCCCTGAGCTACGTGGCCTGCACAATGCGCTCCGCATTTCAGGAGGGAGGCGTCTGTTGTCAGAACTCTCGGAGTTAGTGGATGAAAAGGCACTCCTTTGATGAGAACGCTGTTGCTCATCCGCCACAACAAAGATGTTTCGGTGTTCCGTGGAATGGTGAGGCGAGTGGAAGGTGCCTGTCTTTGCAGGTCAAAGGAGCGGATAAGCCAGTTTTGAAGAGTTCTCATGTGAAGGTAGGCATAATGCATTACTTGCACAGTTGATGCCATATGGCCGAGAAGACGTTGGATCAACCTTACTGAGGACAAAGGAGCTCGGTACAGGCATTCCGAGATGGTAAGTATTTTGTCTACTCTGTCTTGAGGTAAAAATGCCCAGCCATCCTTTGGATTGAGAACTGTTCCTATGAAATTCAGTTCCTTTGCAGGATCGAGGACTGACTTTTTGATGTTTAGACATAAGCCGAGATCATCGAGCATGGACAAGGTTGTCTGAAGTGCAGACTGAAGACGTAGTCTGGATGAATCGACGACCAGCCAGTCGTCGTGTCCTGTGTATTTGTCAAGGCCAATGTAGTCGCCAAGTCCTCTAAAATTCGAGAGGAGTCAAGAAACTCCGTTTCACGGAAGACTTGGCTTTCTTAGGGCCTTGGTAATGAAACTGCGGGAAGCATTCCTTAGTCCTGCAGACTGACTATCATGTGAACATGCATCTTGTCCTCCCATTTAAAAAGAGGTTGAAAAGGAGCTGAGGAAGATGTGAACCTATTCCACTGTCACGGCTTGTACTGCCTATGCCTTAGCAGTGTACTGAAACTCATCTTCTGGGCATTGACCCTAGCCTTTTGGACTGCATCCAAAGAATCATCCATATTCTCATGGAATAGACCTTCCTCATCAAACAGAAGGTCTTCTATGTGAGCTTTAACATTTGATGTTAGCCATACATGACGTCCAAGTGAGATGGTACTAATCAGAGACCTGACATGGCAATCAGTTTGGTGTCTGGCGTTATTCATCTGCAGGGTTGCCATACTGATGACCTCCGCTTGTAGTACCCTTGCCAAGTCTCTCTTTTCCTCTGGGAGGTAATCACAGATGTTCCCTAACTTTCCAGTTAGGGATAACTGATCTCACCATAATTGCCTGGTAGTTGCTACCGTTAGTAGAATAGATGTTGCTGTACACTGGGTCTTCTATCTCAGGTGTCTCGACATTAGTTTCTATGCCTAAGGCTGCCATCATCTTCATCACATGGTCTGCAAATGTATCTAGGTCTTCAGTTGGTAAAGTGGACAGTTTATATTCCACCTGCAAATCAGGAGAAGAGCCTAGTAATTTGTACACTGCAGAAACTGAGTCAGAATAAGGCAGGTTCTCATCAATGTCGAGAGCGATGTTCGATGTAGACAGAGACCGCTGGATGTCAAGAGCGAAGTCGTTGACAATCTGGTCTCCTCGATGTCGAGAGCGATGCTCAATGTCGACAGAGGCCGCTTGATGTCGAGAGCGATGCTTGATGTTGATGGGTTCTCTTTGATGTCGAGAGTGATGCCCGATGTCGAGATTGATGCTCGATGTCGATGGAGCCCGCTCAATGTCAAGAGCGATGTTCGATGTCGACAGAGTCCCGCTCGATGTCAAGAGCGATGTTCGATGTCGACAGAGCCCTCTCGATGGCAAAGCGATGTTCGATGTCGACAGGCTGTGCTCGATGTCAAGAGCAATGTTCGATGTCGACAGAGCCTCTCGATGTCAAGAGCAAAGTCAACAGGCTTTCCTCGATGTCAGGAGCAACGTTCGATGTGAACAGAGTCCTCTCGATGTCGAGAGCGATGTTCGATGTCGACAGGCTCTCCTCGATGTCGAGAGCAATGTTCGATGTCGACAGAGTCCACTCGATGTCAGAGCGATGTCGACAGGTTCTCCTCGATGTCAAGAGCAACGTTCGATGTCGACAGAGCCCTCTCGATGTTGAGAGCGATGTTCGATGTCGACAGGCTGTGCTCGATGTCAAGAGCAATGTTCGATGTCGACAGAGCCTCTTGATGTCAAGAGCACTGTTGACAGGCTCTCCTCGATGTCAAGAACAATGTCCGATGTCGACAGAGCCTCTCGATGTCAAGAGCAATGTCGACAGGCTGTGCTCGATGTCAAGAGCAATGTTCGATGTCGACAAAGCCACTCGATGTCAAGAGCACTGTTGACAGGCTCTCCTCGATGTCAAGAACAATGTTCGATGTCGACAGAGCCTCTCGATGTCAAGAGCAATGTCGACAGGCTGTGCTCGATGTCAAGAGCAATGTTCGATGTCGACAGAGCCTCTCGATGTCAAGAGCAATGTCGACAGGCTGTGCTCGATGTCAAGAGCAATGTTCGATGTCGACAGAGCCACTCGATGTCAAGAGCACTGTTGACAGGCTCTCCTCAATGTCAAGAACAATGTTCGATGTCGACAGAGCCTCTCGATGTCAAGAGCAATGTCGACAGGCTGTGCTCGATGTCAAGAGCAATGTTCGATGTCGACAGAGCCACTCGATGTCAAGAGCACTGTTGACAGGCTCTCCTCGATGTCAAGAACAATGTTCGATGTCGACAGAGCCTCTCGATGTCAAGAGCAATGTCGACAGGCTGTGCTCGATGTCAAGAGCAATGTTCGATGTCGACAGAGTCTGCTCGATGTCAAGAGCGATGTCGACAGATTCTCCTCGATGTTGAGAGCCTTGTTCGATGTCAACAGAGCCCTCTCGATGTCGAGAGCTATGTCGACAGGTTCTCCTCGATGTCGAGAGCGCCGCTCGATGTTGACAGAGCCCTCTCAATGTTGAGAGTGGTGTTCGATGTCGAGAGAGCCTGCTCCATGTCGAGAGCGAGATGTTTGATGTCGACAGAGCCTGCTCGATGTCGAGAGCGATGTTTGATGTCGACAGAGCCTGCTCGATGTCGAGAGCGATGTTTGATGTCGACAGGCTCTCCTCGATGTCGAGAGCAATGTTCGATGTCAACAGAGCCCTCTTGATGTCAAGAGCGATGTCGACAGATTCACCTCGATGTCAAGAGCCTTGTTCGATGTCGACAGAGCCCCCTTGATGTCGAGAGTGATGTCGACAGGTTCTCCTCGATGTCGAGAGTGCGCCGCTCGATGTCGACAGAGCCCTCTCGATGTCGAGAGCGGTGTTCGATGTCGACAGAGACCACTCGATGTCAAGATCGGTGTTCGATGCCGAGCGGCTGGAGGAAGAACGTTTTCTCCATGGATGGAGTATACGTCTCCTCTAATGTTGGAGCTGCAGTAAGCTCCGTAGCCACGAGTACAGGTGAATCCATAATTTCTCCATCGGAGAGTGAGGCTACTTGCACTCCTGACACCGAGGCACGCTTTGCAGGCGTGGATGTAGACTTCTCGGTGTGGAAGACTCGATCTGTGTCGGGATCGAAACCAGGCGTTTTACCTTGGTGGTCGACGTCAAAGCCGTGAAACTCACAGTCGATAGGACTGGAGTGACAGGCTTATAGAGAGAGACTTTCAGTCCTTAGATTTTTTCTTGGACACAGTCTCTTTCTTTTGCTCTTCCTTAGAGCATTTGTGGGCTTTTTTGTCCTTTCTCTTAAGTGGGGATTCCACATTCCGAGTTGCCGCCACTGTAGTATGAGACGTCGCTGATCTTGGCTTGAATGCCGTGGCCTTGAATGCCATATAGAGGGACACACCATGGATAAAGTTTGCTGCCAGGGAGCCATTTTGAGCTTTAAGGCTCGGTGTTTTCACATCGGCCTAATGAATGCCTTACAGTGGTGGCATATTTCTACTACATGCCCCCACTCTCAAACGTAACAGGCACAAAGAGTGGCCAGCAGCCGGAGGTAATTTAATCCCACAATAGAGGCACTTTTGAAAAGGCGCCTAAAACAGCCGTTCCTCAGAAGAGGAGAAGAATTTCATTTTTTAAAAAAAAAAATATTTATTTTAATTTCATTGGGGGGGGGATTTCCGATGAAAGGAGGAAGAGAAAAAAGGTTTATGAGGAAAAAATTTTTGAAAAGACAATTTTAAAGTACTCAGCTGAGTTGTAGTTTTTTAGAAGAACCTCCGGAGACGACTAGCCGCAATGGCGGTCGAAGAGGAACTGAGGGAATGGGCGGGAGCCGCACTAAGGAGCACGTGCGAGGGGGAGGGGCTCCCGCCCAGTCTACCTCAGCTTTAGAATTTTCCGGAACGGTCTCAGCGCAGGCGCAGAGCCCATATGTGTGTGATGCACAGAGACCACGAAGAAGAACTTAGCTGTGTCCGGCCTAATCTTGTACAGTGCGTCCAGACGCTTTGCCGCAGGAGGAGCTGTGGATGGTGAGCTCCACGATCCCTGCACCGTCTCCAGCATCGTCGGGGTGATAGGGAGCAGAGTCGGGGCCGAAGAGGATTTGGAGACCGCGTCGAAGAGAGGATCTACTTGCTTTTTCTCTTCAGCCGCAGTCTCAAGCCCGAGAGCTTGAGCCATCCTTAGGACCTGGTCCTGGAAGGTGCCCATATCCTCTGAGGGGGACACACCAGCTTGAGTGGAGACGACCTGGTCCGGAGATGTGGACGATGGGGACAACGAGATAATCGAGTCCGAGTCTGTTATGGGAGACCGCGGAGTCATATGCGAGAGCGGGACATCGATACCATCGAGGCCGTAGCTAGGCGATCATCTCTCTCTTCCACTTCTCTCTCTTCCACTTGAGAAGGGAGGGCCAGAGCGCGGGCTGAAGGAGACGTCCTGAGGTCGGCGCGCATCCCCTCTTGTCTGGGATGAGGACGTCTTTCATCCCTTCTCGGAGAGCGTCTCCTAATTGGGGACCTCTCTCTGGAACGGTACACCCTGGTCTGGTACCTGTAATCAGACACAGGGGAGCGCCTTCGGTGGTAACTATAGTGCGACGTGCTGGAGTATCTCGAATCCCTTGAGTCTCTCGAATCCTGGGACCTTTCCCTGTATCTTCGGGGGTCCCGGGTTCTACGGGAATCGGATGACCTCGAGGATGCCCGGTCCCGGGTGATCAGCACCTCCTCGATCTCGAGGGAGCTAGATCGAGTTCGTGGAGTACGAGCCCGTATCGCACAAACTGGTGAGGCCAGAGCTGGGAGATCCGTAGTCGGTTCCAATGCAGTGGCCGTAGGTCTCGGTTCCGAAGGTGAGTCCGGTATCTCGCCTTCAGATACGGAGGTGCGGGCAGCCTCCCTCGATCCTGAGGGGGCTTTTGGCGAAGAGCGTTGAGGTGGGTCCCTCGAGCCCGAGGAAACCCGTGGAGGAGGCGATTTCAGTCCAGTCTCCCTCGATCCCGAGGGGACTCTTGGAGATGAGCAAGGAGGAGGGTCCCTCGAGCCCGAGGGAACCCGTGTGGGAGGAGATTGCAGCCCAGCCGGGCGTTCAGCGGTCACGACGTCCGTCGGATCCGGGGCTACCGTCGATCTCGATCCCGAGAGAGACGAAGCCAATTTCTTTGCCAATCTCCTTGCCTTATCTTTTCGCTCCTTGCTCTTCCTTTTCTCCTCCTTTTCTCGACGAGCTTTCTTAGCTTTGCTCTTCGATATCATCGCCGCCATGTAGGCCTCCTGAGCGTCCGCTGAGGAGACCGTGTGCGACGGAGGCGTACTAGGCCTAGCCGAAGGGATAGGCTTTTCCGCGGGCGGTTGGAGGGCCTTTTTGTATAGAATGGCCGTCAGTTTGTCCGCCCTGTGCTTCCTCGCTTGTTTGGTGAACGCTTGGCAATGATGGCAAGCGTCCACATTGTGGCCTTCGCCAAGGCAGGCGAGGCACAGCGAGTGTCCGTCGGCCGGAGGAAGCTTCGTCCCGCACCTTACGCATTTGCGGAAGGGGGTTTTCGGAGCCATAACCAGAATTGAAGGATCCCACGACGAAAAACGGGGGGAAGATGTAAAGAATACTCAGTTTTAGGTGGATTCTATGAAGAATCGAAGAACCTCTCGAAGAAACAGCCACACGCGATGGCGGTCGAAGAGGAACTGAGGGAGAGGGCGGGAACCCACGCAAGGGAGACGCAGGGGGGAGGGGTTCCCGCCCAAAATTTGCCTCAGCTATAGAACCTTCCCGAAGCGGCCTCCGCGCACGCGCAGAGCCCATATGTGTGATGCACAGAGACCACGAAGAAGAACCATTTCTTCCCCTGTGGCCCATCTCTATCACCAGCACCCAAGCTCCCTTGGGGCCTTCCAATCCCCTACTCCACCATTTCCATAGCGCCAACTTCCCCTCCTTATCGGGCAAATGCTAATTTCTCCAATCTTCAACTTTTTCTCTCTCTTAGATAGGCCTATTAGAACTAGTATACTGACCTAAGTTATCGGGGGTGGGTATGTTAACCAAGCCATTTCTTTCTTCTGTAACAAATCTAGATCTGTGTTTTTGAGAATAGGAATCTGTAAAAATAAAGTCTATGCTTTTAGACTTTGAAAGAGTGTTTGAGCTAAATTCCCCAATTTAGAAGTAGCAATTTCCCATTCGTAAGAGCATAGTGCATAAATCTGCTTTGTGGGTTCCACACCACACCTCTAGTTAAAGCCCCGTTTAGAGCAATGTTGGTTGTTGCATGTTTATGCATGCAAGTTACATGTCCATGTTAATGGGGACATGAAGCAATAGTGGTTCTTGATTTTTATTTATTTTTTTGTTACATTTATGGATCGCCCATTTGGCCGGCAACCCGGCCACTCTGGGAGATGTACAACACAATAAAAAACAAAATAAAATACATTTTAAAAAGTATAAAATTTTAAAATCGTAGCCCACCCCATATTCCCGCCTGAACAGCCATGTTTTTAGTGTTCTGAGCGGCAGAAGCTCAGCAGAGAGGGGGCATGGCGGAGGTCACTAGGAGAGAGTTCCACAGTATGGGGGCCGCCACAGAAAAGGTCCTCTTCCTCGTCCCCACCACTCTAGCTGCTCTGGCTGAAGGGACAATGAGAAGGCCGTCTGTGGCAGATCTTGTTGAGCGGCCTGCTTGGTGTTGCTGGAGACGCTCCTTGAGATAAACTGGACCGGAGCAGTATAGGGTTTTAAAGGTCAAAACCAACAACTTGAATTCGGCTTGGCAAGCAACTGGTAGCCAGTGCAGCTCCCTGAGCACTGGAGTGATGTGATCCCGCCGGCGGCTGCCTTTAACCAGCGAGCCGCCGCGTTCTGTACCAGCTGTAGCTTCCAAACCATCTTCCAGGGTAACCCCATGTAGAGCACATTACAGTAGTCTAGGCGAGAGGAGACCAAGGCATGAACCACTGATGGGAGCAGATGATTAGGAAGGTATGGGCGCAGCTGCCGTATCAGATGGAGTTGATACAGCGCCGTCCCACGACTGTGTGCTCTTTCTGTAGGTATCCTGCCCAGGGAGCTAGGTGGGTTCTGTATTGTGTGTCTTCTGCTTCCTCCCCTTTGTGTGTGGTGTGCTCATAAAACAGTGCTTGTGGGGAATGTAAGAAGATTCAAACCTGTGCCTGGAGGAATGCCTGGGAACTGGCAGTAGTGTGGTCACTGCTGGCTGTGCCACTGGAACTGATGGAGTGTGGGCATTGTGGTGTCATCTTGCATGTTTTGTGTGTGGTGATACAGGGATATGTGGGGGGGGGGCATGCCTCTGTGGTCATAAGTTCATTGCCTCTGTGTGTGGGTGGCATGTGGGCATTATCAATCCAGTTCCTGGCTGACAGGCATTGGAGGTGTTTCAAGGGACATGTGTGTCATTTTTACACCAATTTTGTTTTCTGGTCGTGTGTTTTTCTCCTCCCCTTCTGGGCCAAGCATGCATTGGTGACCTTTTCACTGGCATAGCAGCAGCATATCTCCAGTACCAGCATATTGTAAATATAGGATCTCTGATGTTCAAGTTAATGGATGTCTGATTTTAATTCATTCTCCACTTAGAATACAAAATAGTGAACTGATTATTATTAGGCTATGATGATCAAATTTTTTTTTAAAAAAGACTTGCCAACTTTTTGGAGCAAGGATCTCTTCCCTGCCCCACATGCCCCTTAGTTGCTCACTATTTTCTCCTGACTGACATTTTACCATGCCAGCATTAAACAAGAAGCCCATCTGTTCACTTTTTTCCTTGTACAAGAAAAGTGATGTGCCCTTGTCAAGGTCCCACCTGTACCAGGACACCTTGATCAGCTCCTTAAAGATATCTGCCTTTTTAAGAGCCCCTCCTGTCTCAGGATGCCAATTCTCTGCCTTTTTACCTCCTGCTCCCAGTAACGTGGGATTAGGCCAGTGATGGCGAACCTTTTTGAGCCCGAGTGCCCAAACTGCAACACAAAACCAACTTATTTATTTCAAAGTGCCAACACTGCAATTAAACCTGAATACCAAGGTTTTAGTTTTAGAAAAACTCATACAGTTGTCCAAACTAATTAACATCTTTTGTCTTAAAAGAAAAACACAATAGCAGAGCTTTCAATGATACAAACAGTTTTTTGTTGAAAAAAAAATCAACTCAAAAAATTATTATAGTACTACATTGTACACATAGCCTGAAGGGAATGTATACAAACTTTTAAAATAATTAGGCACATGTATTTTTGGATAAGGGATTCTCAACTTGTAATATGATTATATGCCAGACTGAAATTGTATGGGGCAAGCTTTAGCCCAGGTCCTTTCCCTGATTCTACAGGTGTCGGATTAGTAAAAGTAAAAGTCAACCTGTACTAGGATGAGCAAGATAAACAAGAAAACTAAACATGCTTAACACATTTTAAACACTTTATGTCTTGGACTGCAAACACTGCATTAGGTAAAAGTTTGCATTGGGCATGCTTTTGCACAATTAATGTGATTTTTGCTATTGCATGCATGCTGATAATTTGTCAAACCTTGGCTCATACAACGTTAGTTTGAGAGCAACACATGCAGCACTCAGGTCAACTGTTAGGGCTTTACATCCAAGCCATGCTCTGTGCATCATTCTTCAAAATCTTTTAAATGTGATAACAATGTAGAAAAGAATTCTGTAACAGTAATTCTAGAACAAAATCATTCTGTTCCACACTGTGAGAAAGAACAAGATCATTAGTGTTTTTGGTAATTAGGATCTATACTTGGTAATCCTGAATTTAACATGCAATTTAGGCTGTAATCCTATACATGTCTACTTTGAAGTAGATTCCATTGAGTTCAGGAAATGATCCTCCACCACTGTAAATAAATGATGAAAGAGGCTCTCTCTGACTATGCAGCAGCTGGAGGAATAGAGCGCCATGAGACTTGAGTATTTTGAAGTTTTGAATTATTTTAAGAGGAGAGTAGTGAGCGAGGAGGGTGGGTGTGTGCATTAGCGAGAGCAAGCAAGCAAGAGATCTTGCTTGCATTTATGCCCTTATTTCTTTCTGTATTGTGTTTGCAACGCACTCTTTGAAGTTTTTCTTCTACTGACCACCAGTAGTATATATGCCAGCTGGATTTTTGTATTGTGCTGCTTCTCACCACTGTTACTTCTGAGCAGGCATGCAGGTTTGGGCGATGTTTGTGGTGGATATGCAAAGGGTGGATTTGGGGGTGTTCAGAACTTGCTGCTGTGTCTGTGGGTTATGTCCACACTGTAAAGTAGTCCATGGTTGTCATACCCATATTGCTGGGAGAGCAGCAGATGACAGCACTACAGCGTAGTCTAGAGTTATCCAGTCTGCTAATGGGCTGGGTTTTATTTATTGATTTGATTTGTACTCTGCACTCAAGGGGTACAAAGAAAATTGGCACTCAAGGTGGCTTACAATCACAAATAAACTTGATAAAAACAGTAAACTAATACATTCAAACACATTAACAACACAGCAACAGGTGGGGGACTAGCACCCAGGTCTCTTACCACTACACTGGCTCTCATATTTGTTTTGCCTTTCCTCCAGGAACAAATGATATCTCCATTTTTACCCTCACAACAATCCTGTGAGGTAGGTTAGGTTGAGAGGTAGTGACTGGCCCAGATCATCCAGTGAGAAATGTGAGGCATTTGCCAGTCCTCTTCAGGCAACAAAATGTCCTGGGCCAGGACTGGCTGTGTATGTATGTGTCCTGTTTGGCTGCTGTGTCTGAATGAGGCAGTGGGTCAGTCTCTGTTTCTTTCTTGAACGTGTGTGTGTGTGTGTGTGTGAGAGAGAGAGAGAGACTTTTCAGAGCAACTGAGCCTGAAGAATCAGCTTTGAGGTAGGCAACGCTGGAGGAAGAGGAGTGTGCGTGAGCAGGGGGATTTAAAGGAGCAGCCCAGCCACTCCTTTGCAGGCAGGCAGGGCTGCTGAGAGTGAGCGCACGCGTGAGAGAGAGGTGGAGAGGAGCCAACCTAGCATTTAAAGTGGCAGCTGCCCTCCCCGCCTCGCCTCTCCCCGCTTGCTCTCCCTCCCTTCCAGAATCTTCATTTAAAGCGGCAGCTGCCCTCCCCGCCTCACCTCGCCTCTCTCAGCTTGCTCTCCTGCCCCTCCCCTCGGGAATCCTCGCTGCGATCCCTGCCTGATCTCGCTCCTCTCGCGTGTCCACAGATTGGTCCCTGCGTGCCAGCTGTGGCACGCGTGCCATAGGTTCGCCTTCACTGGATTAGGCCTTAGGCGTGGTGTAAAAGACACTTTAACAACTTGCTGTCGACAATAACTGTTTACTGTAGGAATTATTGGTAAAGTAGAATCACATTAACTTAGGGTAATTACACAAATAGAGCTGTAAGATTACAAAAAGCAAGTATAAGGGAAAGAAAAAGAAAAAGAACGCAAGGTTCTCTAACCTAGCTACACTGTCACCTGTAAGCCTCAGTTAAGAGATTCCTTTCCCCAGCCTTTCTCCTAGCTGTTCTGCATTCTTCAGTGAAAATCAGACCCTGCTTCTCTGTCTTCTTCACTCTCTGCAGCTTCTCTCTCTGCCACACAATGCAGCTCCTTATCCACTCTTTATATACACTCCCCGCCCCCCAGACCTAGAAGGTTACAATCCTGGGACCTCAAACTGGGGAAATGAAACTTCTCTCAATGAAAAGGAAACTTAACTCTATGAGGGGAAAGTGAGACTCACAAACTCAGGAGATGTTTGGGCCTACAGGCTTCAAACTAACTCAAGCCTGTGTAGGCCTCAATCCTTCACAGCCCAGCAAAGGAATTTCTTCCTAATGGACACCCATAGAAACAATGGGCCTAGAGATGTCTTGACACTTCAGGGAATGAGCCCCATCTTTCCCATGGCTATATGCCTTGCTGTAAAAGGGAATCTGAAAGTATGGGGAACCTATCACTGAATCTCCATGTCAAGAACAGTTTCACATGCTAACTTCTGTCTCTGTTCAAGGCATAATAAATATTCTTTTACGGCAAAATAAAGGAAGCTTATTTATATATTAGGGAAGCTTGCCTAACTAGCTCATTTATTTCCTAGTGTTAGTAGAAGACAAGCACTGAAAACTAGGGCTGCAAGGATTAAAGGGGTGGGGAATGTGTGACCCTCCTGATGTTGTTGGACTGCAACTCTCACCAGCCCTAGCCAGCATAGCCAATGGTTAGGGATGATGGGAGTTGCAGTCCAACAACATCTGGAGGGCCACAAGTTTCCCTCCCTGAGTTAGATTAACTGATTTAAAAGGTGCTCCTGATTAACTGGGCAGCAGATTAAATACTTTAAAAAATGCAAGTGTTTATAAAGACTGCAGATGGCAAACACCATCTTAAAAGTGGTATCCTCCCTTCCCTCACACGCAGGAAGAATGCTTCTCTAAGATGATGCCTGCTACAATATGTCTGCATCATCTAAAATCAAATATACACTAGCTATTACCTTCTGCTCATAGCATCACATAGCAGGTCTGTGTAAGAGTATATGTGCTATGCTGCAGTGATGGAAAAGTGGAAGGTTTGCCACCAGTCCTGTTATGTGATATCGCACTCTAGGAGCCATTAGAACAATAGAAGCTAGTGAAGCCCTGTACCAGCTTCTGGTGGGAATAAGTACCTAGCAGGAGATGGAAGGGTTGGGAAAAAGAACCAGACAATGTTGTCTATTTTCAGAGTAAAAAACACACAAGATCGTAGATAATCTGTATAATTATATGGCATAAATGTTTTCTATAAATATAATATTGAATAATTTTAGTACATCAAGTAACTAAGAGGAAGAGAAATAATACATATGGACTACTTCACACGTCACAATAACGCAGAACTTTTTAAAAATTCTGGGTTATTGTGAACACAGCAGCATGCTGGTGTACGTTACTTTCCACTAAAAGCAGGAGGGGATGAACAACCCACAAACCTTTTGTCCATGGTTTGTTTGGCATTATGTACAATCAGATATTCTGGCTTGTTCTCCCCCGACAAGCCAGAGAAATAACCCACTGTTTGTTGTTGGGTTATTTCTCTGGTTTTTCAGGGGAGAGATAAGCCAGAGTTCCTGGGTCGTATGTAACAGTCAGCTATGGTTTGTTTAGCTGGCTTCTAGTTCACATGTAACAGAGTTCCTGGTTCACATGTAATAGGTTTGTTTAGCTGCTCCATTTGCAGTGGGAGCAATCCAGCACAGTACACAAGCATGCTGCCACGTTCACAATAACCCAGAATTGTAAAAATAATTGGGGTAAGTGTGAAATGAAAATAGCTTACCTGGAAGTATTTTTCTTTATTTTTTCATCAATGTCACCAAGTATCTGTTGAAACTCCAGATCTCCGGGAAGTATGTTTAACAAACAATCCAAGTTGGACGATTCAAGAGAATATTCACCTCCCCACTCCATTTCCAAATGCTAAATTAGATGATAAAAATAGAAAATAGTAATTTTTTTTACCTCTTATGAATTTCTGATAAACATTTGAAACTATGACTGCAAAAATACTAAATCATCAGAAACAAGGAAGCACACTAACAGCATAATCCTATACATGTCTGCTCAAATATTAGACCAACTAAGTTCAATAAGGCTTACTCCCAGGTAAGTGGGTATAGGATTGCTGCCTAATAATATACGGTAAGTAAAACCAGCTCCATCAGGCTTCTCCATCCCTCAATTGTCTCCTGGCACCAGCTATTCCATCAGGTTGCAGCACAAGGAGAGATAAGAATGGCTATTCCATTGGCTCTGCTGAAAGCCCTGCTCCATTTAGCTATTCTTCTTCTTGAATGGAAACAATGCAATCTAGTCATGATAAGAACTTTGTACCTTTAAGAACTTGTACCTGGGTTTGCTTGTTTTTCTCTTCCCTCCGCATCACTTTTCCCCTTTGTGTCATGTATTTTAGATTGTAAGCCTGAGGGCAGTAGAACTTACTGACTATGAAAGCTCAACATCACAATAACCTAGGTTTTGTTATCTTTTTATTTGCAACACAGTAACAACAACAACTGGCAAAAAAGGCGGGAATTCATATCATAAAACATATGTTTAATACACAGTAATCATCAACATATCCCTTGATATAGAAAAAAAGGGGAGGAAAGAACACAAAGAGGGGGGAAGGATTTAACACTTCCATTTGAAATATATGCAATATAAGCAGTCTACATATCTAAATAAGTGTCCATACAACTATGATGGTTGTAGGAAATATGCTTAAATGTAGCAAGAGTAGTGAGATTTTCAGTCCATTGAGTGATAGGTGATTGGTGTTTTTCTTTCCAAGCTTGAAGTATAAAGTCTCTTTGCAACAGTAAGGGTTCTCAGTACCCACTTTTGCTGTCCATCTATTAATCCTGACACATAGGGATGTAATTTAAAAGTGCATGTTTATCCGCTATTATCATAGATTTTTTCAAGAACACAATAATCCAGTTGGCCTCCAAGGTATTACAGTATCTTCTGCCCTTTCTGTCAACTATGGCATGACGTATGCCTGGCTCACTAAACTGATATGACATTGGTGTTCAGTACATGCAGCTACAGTACCTTGTAGAAGTATTCACACACACACACACACACACACACACCCTTTGAATGGGTAAAGTAAAATTGCATAGAAATATGAAGTATGTACAGTCATGCCTTGGATTGAGAGCATAATTCATTCCGGAAACGTGCTTGTAATCCAAAACACTCTTATATCAAAACGAAATCCCCCCAAAAAATCTGTACAGAGATTTTTAATTTAAGCCATACTACAGTACTTGTATTGCAAGACATCACTTGTATATCAAGTCAAAAAAAATTAAATAAATATTTAAAAATTTGCTTGTCTTGCAAAACGCTCTCAAACCAAGTTACTTGCAATCCAAGGTATTACTGTATATAGCTGAAACATGCACAGGAATTATTATCCATTGGCCAGATTATGTAGTAAAAGTCAGTGCATATGGTGAAGGACCAGTGTTTGTAAATCCTACTTCACCTTGAAGCATTTTGCAGTAGCAATGAAATTATTCTTCAATCTCTCCCATCCCGGGTGGGGAGGACCAGAAAGGAATATTGCATGTATAATGATAGTGTTTTGTACAATAAATCTGGATAATTCATGAAGATGTTCTCTAGTGGAAATCTGGTAATAATCGCTTCACTCTATATAGGAAGACTTCCTTATTACCTTTTATATACAATGCCTTGCAGAAGTATTCACCCCCTTTTGACTTTTCCACATTTTGTTGTGTTACAACCTGGAATTGAAATGGATTTAATTGACATTGTTGTTACCACTTGACGTACACAAGATACTCAGCACAGTGAAGGTGCAAAATATTTTTATTGTGGCACAAAAGTCAAGTAAATGAAAACAAACTGTCACTTGTATGTTGTATAAGTATTCACCCCCTGTGCTGTGACATGCCTAAACAAGCTCTGGTGAATCCCACTGCCTCCAGAAGTCATAGACTGCACTGTAAGCAGTTGAATAGAGTCCACCTGTATGCAATTCCAGGGTCACATGATCTCAGATTAAATACAGCTGTTTCTGGAAGGTCCCAGAGTATGTTAGAGACCAACAGCATCATGAAAACCAAGGAGCTATCAAAACGACTCCGGCATAAAGTTGTGCAGAAGCACCAATCAGGGTTGGGTTATAAAAGAATATCCCAAACTATGAACATCACCCAGAGCACCATTAAATTCGTTATAACAGAATGGAAAAAATATGGCTCAACCACAACTCTGCCTAGAGAAGGCCGTCAACCAAAACTCAGTGACCGGGTACGGTGGGCATTAGTCAGAGAAGCAACCAAGAGGCCAATGGTAACTCTGAAGGAGCTGGAGAGATCCACAGCTGAAATGGGAGAAACGTCCATGGGACAACTATCCCCTGGACACTCCAGAAAGTTGGGGTTTATGGAACAGTGGTGAAAAGAAAGCAATTACTGAAACAAACCCATCTCAAAGCCCGTTTGGAGTTTGCAAAAAGGCATGTGGGAGACACAGTAAATGTGGGGAAAGGTTCTCTGGTCTTAAAGAGAATTTTTATAAGTTAATTTGGAGATGGTATCTGACACCGGTGAGATTAAATAGAATAGATAATAAATGTTCTCCAATGTGTTGGAGAGGTTGTCAGGAGCTGGGTACATATGCTCATATGTGGTGGAGTTGTAAAAATGTAATGGATTTTTGGAAAAAGATTTTTGAAGAAATATCAGAAATTGTTGGAGTTGACCTAGAGGTTTGTCCTAAATTAGCTTTGCTATCAATAACTGAAAAGGTGGCCGGTCCTCAAAATGTCAAAGAAGTAATTATAAATATGTTAACGGCAGGTAGATTAATGATAGCAAGGAAATGGAAAATTCAGCAAGTTTTCTCTATCACTGATTGGTATAAAGAAGTATGGGATATGGCATTAAATGATATGTTGACTTGTAATATCAAATGCAAAAGGGGACAATTAAAGAAAAATATTTTAAAGGATATTTGGGGTTTATTTTTGGAATTTGTGTTAAATAAGGGGAAAGGGAGTATGCCATGTCAAGATATGTTGTATTTTTGGAATAATGAATAATTATAGATTATAGATATATTGTATTATTTGGTCCCATGGTGATGGGAGCACTATATAAGTTTTATGTGTGTTAATTTTTGTATTGTTGAAAAATTTCTAAATAAAATTAAAAAAAAAAAAAAAAAAGGTTCTCTGGTCTGATGAGACCGAAGTTGAACTTTTTGGCCTTGCTGCAAAACGCTATGTGTGGCGCAAAGCCAGCAGTGCTCATTGCCTTGAGAACATCATCCCCACGGTGAAGCATGGTGGTGGCAGCAGCATGTTGGGGGATGGTTTCCTCGGCCAGGACTGGGAAAATGGTCAGGATTGAGGGCAAGATAGATGGAGCCAAATACAGGACAATTCTAAAGGGAAACTTGTTTCAATCTGCAAGGGACCTGGGACTGGAGTAGAGGTACCCCTTCCAGCAGGACAATGACCCTCAACATGGGAGGAACACTGGAGTGGTTTAAAAACAAGAACCTGAAAGTCTTAGAATGGCCCAGTCAAAGCCCAGACCTCAATCCAATTGCGAATCTGTGGCAAGACTTGAACTTTGCTGTTCACCAAAGGTCCCCATCCAACCTGACAGAGCTGGAGCAATTTTGCCAGGATGAATGGGCAAACACTGCAGGACATCCTTGGACTCCCTATTCCTACAGTACATGGGCCCCAATCTCAGGCACTACACCTTTTTCTTACTGATGTTCTGGGCTATACTCAGTGGTAGAGCACATGCAAAAGGTCCCAAATTCAATCTCTAGTATCTTCAGGTTGGACTGGGAAAGTCTCCTGTCAGAAAACCTAGGGAACGTCTGCTACTCAGTGTAGACAATACTGAGCTAGATGAACCAATAGTTTGACTTGGTATAAGGCAGCTTCCTATGACTTGGTATAAGGGAGCACCTATTAGCATAAAATTGACAGACCTGATCTTAAGAAAGCATACTTTTAGGAAGTGTGTCAAAAAGTACACATATCCCTTTCTCCTCTGACAGTGGAACAATCATGAAACACATCAGAATTCAGATGCATCATTTAGAAGAAAATGAGTACTCTACATCCCCCACACATAAATACAAGAGGAAAACAAGGAGGAAAATTGATAATTTAAAATAAGTAATGCCAGTTTGATTTATTTTGTGGTGATTGTTCCTGTTGTTGCTGCTGCTGCTAGCTATTGCTGGGAATAAGAACCCACAAAGAACAAAACCCCTTTTCAGGTCAAGAAGCTACTATTGCTCACAAACTCAATCATAATTCTAATAGAAGAAAATAATGTTTAATGGTATCCAACTTGGTGTGAACTTACATTTGCCCACCCTCCCCAAATCTCACAGCAGGTTCTCATAGCCCACAAGACTCCGAGGAATCTGTTCTCCTATGGCCAGCCTAAACTAAAGAGACCATTTTCATTGTATCAAATGGTGCCGTCCTGGGACATTTTAAATGAATAAATTGTATTTTATAATCACATCTTTACTTTCTGATCCTAGGGAGAGTTTCACTAACACATCTACAACATGTACATTTTATTCACATTTCAGACGAATTCTCTGTAATCATTCCAACTAAATATATTTGGGGTTTTTTCCAATTTCATTCATTTTGCACAGGTAGAATCTGAAGAGCAGTAGTTCAAGTTTCTGCATGTGCTCTAGGACTCCTGAGCCACCACCCTTCCTATGGCAGTCCATTGTACCTCCTCCTACCAAGAAGATGCTATGAAAAAATGAGGAGAGCCTCAGATGCAGCACAGGAAGCTACAGCTACAACAGACAATTCAGAAAGTCCCACTGCGAAGCAGGATTCCAGCTCAGATTTCTTTTTTGGTCTTACTGTTACTGTTTGGTATTACTGTTTAATATTGGGTCATAACATTCAGATGTGAGAGCTGGACTGACCCGGGTTCAAAAGCTTCCCTAGCCAGTGACCCTCAGTCCCAGTCACGCAGGCGGAAGGAGATAACAGCAGTTAATAAAGATTAAAGAGTTTATTTGTAAGACCCAATTACATGGGATTAAGGCAAGCAATGCATCTCTACTCACTACATCATTGCAGATACAAATCCAATACCCCAGTGGTAAGGCTAGATGAAGTGAAGTCCAGAACAATAAACATGTCGAGACGAGAGACAGCAAGGAGGAGAAGAGGGAGTGAAGCTATCAGCAAGTGTGTTAGCTTTATACCACCTATAAATAGGATATTACTCACCCCAGTTGTATAACCTATTCATCAACATGTTTACTGCTAAAACCTGTCCAAGGTTGCTGAGTCATATCACCTCGAGACTATGTCTCATGACCAGAGACCTTGTATACTTGAACTCAAGAGACACCCACCAGATCACAGGTGATAATCCTGATGTCAGGTGGTAATCTCGTTCTGCCTATGCAAAACCCAACATCCCCCTGCTTTTGCATTTGCGCAGAACGTGGTTATTTACCTCATACAACAGCAACAGCTTTGTTGACATCTGATGCTGTTCCTTCATCTATGGACTTTGATAAAAAAAACTTTTGCAGGAATGACTTTACCTGCCAGAAATTTGAACCACCATCAAATCACTTTTGATGTATCCCTCCTGATGACACAGTTTTATTTGCAGACCCAAAACGTTGTGTATTGCTATCTGCCTGCAGCATAGCAATCCTGCCTTGGTTTCCTGAAAAAACTGTAATAGGTTTTTCACATCAATCTCAGCATCATTTAAACATTTTTAACAATTTAAACTATTTAAACAAATGCAATAACTATTCAAGCTTTACAATAGCATAATAGCACAATACATAATACAATGCATTCAGTTCAGCTTCAGTTGAACTCTAGCTTCTAGATGATTGTTTCTAACAAAATCAATCAAACAAAGTATGGTTATAAAAATAACAAACTTCAGGTGTGTTCTTGTTGTTCTTACTATCACAACCACAACTGGCATTTCTGTGAATCTGTAAGCCACCTGTGCTCTGACTTGTAACTCTTAGTCTGAAGTGTGATGTTTCCTCCAGATAACATTCAACTCCTTTTCAGAGCTCTCCAGGCATGTCCTGTTGGTCTAACAGTCTGCCTATCACACTGACAGCAATATCTGGCCTTGTTGCTTGTACAGTAAAGCTCAACAGCCCAATGCTTCTGTGTAGCATTCAAACTGCTTTTCCATCAGCATGTGCTTGAAAATCCTCAATTATTTGGAGTCTCGCACTGAGTTAACTTTCTCAAAAATTCTCAATCACATCCATGATATTTCTCTGGTTTGTTGCAGTAAGTACTGCCCTCTTGGTTCTCCCTCAACTTCTATTTACAAATAAACAGTTGATCCACCACCAAGCAGTTTCATTTTCAAATGAAATTCCAAACCCTGGATCAATTATATCATATTGCTTTTATCTGTCCAGAAAAAACAATAGATCATCCATCTAAACAATTACATGGGATTAAGGCAAGCAATGCATCTCTACTCACTACATCATTGCAGATACAAATCCAATACCCCAGTGGTAAGGCTAGATGAAGTGAAGTCCAGAACAATAAACATGTCGAGACGAGAGACAGCAAGGAGGAGAAGAGGGAGTGAAGCTATCAGCAAGTGTGTTAGCTTTATACCACCTATAAATAGGATATTACTCACCCCAGTTGTATAACCTATTCATCAACATGTTTACTGCTAAAACCTGTCCAAGGTTGCTGAGTCATATCACCTCGAGACTATGTCTCATGACCAGAGACCTTGTATACTTGAACTCAAGAGACACCCACCAGATCACAGGTGATAATCCTGATGTCAGGTGGTAATCTCGTTCTGCCTATGCAAAACCCAACAGTACAGTCATGTGAAAAAGAAAGTACGCCCTTTTTCGAGTTCCATGGTTCCACGTATCAGGACAGAAGAAAAATAATCGAGCACGTAGCAGGTCTCAAAATTAGGTAAAGACAACCTCAGATGAACAACAACACATGACAGAGTACACGTGGCATTATTTATTGTACAGAAATACAGCCAAAATGGAGAAGCCATGTGGGAAAAACTAAGTACACCCTTACTGCTGCCATAGGTATGAAGAGGCTAAGGAGCAGCCAGGTGCTGCTAAGCACATGCCCTTGATGAATTGATCATCAGCAAGTGTGACCACCTCTATAAAGCTGAAGTGTCAGGAGTTCGCTGGTCTCCAGCAGTCAGGTGTGTGTTACCACAATGCCAAGGAGAGAAGACATCAGCAGTGATCTTAGGGAAGCAATTGTTGCTGCCCATCAATCCGGGAAGGGTTATAAGGCCATTTCCAAACAATTTAAAGTCCATCATTCTACAGTGAGGAAGATCATTCACAAGTGGAAAACATTCAAGACAGTTGCCAATCTTCCCAGGAGTGGACGTCCCAGCAAATTCACCCCAAGGGGAGACCGTGCAATGCTCAGAGAAATTGCAAAACATCCAAGTGTTACATCTCAGGCTCTACAGACCGTAGTCAGCAGGTGCAACATTAAAGTTCATGACAGTACAATTAGGGGAATTGGAGCACACAAACGGTAGCTCGGTCGAGACCCTGGTGGATGACTGGAATGCTGCAATCACCAGGGCATTAGACCAAGTTGCCCCGAAGCGCCCTCTTCGCCTAAACAGAGCTCGCGCGGCGCCATGGTTCACTCCATCGCTGCGAGCTCTGAAACAAGAGGTGAGAAGGCTAGAGCGCCGATGGCGAAATTCCCGCTCCGAAGACGATCGAACACGGGTTAGAGCTGCATCTTCAGCCTACCGGGTGGCGGTGAAGGCAGCAAAAAAGAATTTCTATGCTGCCTCCATTGCGTCTGCGGAGTGCTGCCCCAGGAGGCTGTTCCAAGTGGTCCGGAGTCTGGTCGGTCCAGTCGCTCCGGACCCACTGGAACAGTCAAAAGCCTCCTGTGAGGCTTTAGCGAAGCACTTCGCAGATAAAATCGATCGGATTAGGAGGGGGATATCGTACGTCGTGGACACAGGGAGTGAGCGGGAGGAGGCCAATGGCAGACCGGTTTTGTGGGATCGGTTTCGGCTTCTTCCTTCTGATGAAGTGGACAAGGTGCTTTCATCTGTGAGGCCGACCACCTGCTTGCTTGACCCTTGCC
Organism: Shinisaurus crocodilurus; assembly: GCA_021292165.1. NCBI lineage: Eukaryota > Metazoa > Chordata > Lepidosauria > Squamata > Shinisauridae > Shinisaurus > Shinisaurus crocodilurus. The sequence goes on from CM037877.1 coordinate 49,291,129, forward strand.
CGTCCTGGCTCATCATGAGCTGTAGGGAGAGACTGGGTGAGGGGATCAAGGCGGTGGTGAATGCCTCCCTCGAGGAGGGAGTGCTGCCATCAGCCCTCAAGGAGGCAGTAATAAGACCGCTTCTAAAGAAGCCCTCCTTGGATCCCCAGGATTTAAACAACTTTCGCCCAGTCTCCAATTTACCATTTCTGGGCAAGGTGATCGAGCGGGTGGTGGGTGCTCAGTTGAAGGCACACTTGGATGAAGCCGATTATTTAGATCCATGCCAGTCGGGCTTCAGGTCTGGACATGGGACGGAGACGGCCTTGGTCGCCTTGGTGGATGATATGAGGAGGGCTTTGGATAGGGGCGAATGCTCCTTTCTAGTCCTCCTCAATCTCTCAGCGGCTTTTGATACCAGTTGACCACGGTATCCTCCTGGACCGTCTGGAGGGGTTGGGCTTGGGAGGCACTGTATTGCAGTGGTTCCGGTCCTTCCTCTCTGGAAGGTATCAGAGGGTAGTTCTCGGGGAAGAGGCTTCGGACCCTCGGCTGCTCACTTGTGGAGTGCCGCAGGGTTCCATCCTCTCCCCGATGTTATTCAACATCTACCTCAAGCCGCTGGGAGCTATCATCAGGAGGTTTGGGGTGCAGTGTCATCAGTATGCAGATGACACGCAGCTCTACCTCTGTTTTAAGTCCTCACCAAGGTTGGCCGTTGAGACCCTGTCCAAGTGCCTGGAGTCAGTGGCTGGCTGGATGGGAAGGAACATGCTGAAACTGAACCCCGACAAGACTGAGGTACTTCTGGTGGGGGACAAGGGAAGGTTAGGGGATGTTGACCTGGTGCTGAATGGGGTACATCTACCCCTGAAGGACCAGGTCCGCAGCTTGGGGGTCATTCTAGACTCCCAGCTATCCATGGAGGCTCAGGTGGCAGCTGTGAGCCGGGCAGCGCTGTATCAACTCCATCTGATACGGCAGCTGCGCCCCTACCTTCCTAATCACCTGCTCCCATCAGTGGTTCATGCCTTGGTCTCCTCTCGCCTAGACTACTGTAATGCGCTCTACGTGGGGTTACCCTTGAAGACGGTCCGGAAGCTTCAGCTGGTACAGAACGCGGCGGCTCGCCTGATTAAGGGCAGCCGCCGGCGTGATCACATCACGCCAGTGCTTAATGAGTTGCACTGGCTACCAGTTGCTTGCCGAGCCGAATTCAAGGTGTTGGTTTTGACCTTTAAAACCCTACATGGCTCCGGCCCAGCTTATCTCAAGGAGCGCCTCCAGCAACATCAAGTAGGCTGCTCAACAAGGTCTGCCACGGACGGCCTTCTCCTTATCCCATCAGCCAGAGCAGCCAGGCTGGTGGGGACTAGGAAGAGGGCCTTCTCTGTGGCGGCCCCCACATTATGGAACTCCCTCCCTAGTGACCTTCGCCATGCCCCCTCCGTGATGAGCTTCCGCCGTGCATTAAAAACATGGCTGTTCAGGCGGGAATATGTGGTGGGTTAGGTTTTTAATAATAATTTTTTATATTGTTTTAATCATTATATTTTATTGTATTTTACTGTATTTTAATTGTACATCGCCCAGGGTGGCCGGGTGACCAGCCAGATGGGCGATTAAAAAATATAATAAATAAATAAATAAATAAATTAGAAAAAGACTGAACAAGTATGGTTTGTATGGAAGGGTTGCCAGGAGAAAGCCTCCCTAAAAAGAACATGGCAGCACAGCTTGGGTTTGCAAAGTTGCATCTGAACAAATCACAAGCCTTCTGGAACAATGTCCTTTGGACGGACGAGACCAAAGTGGAGCTGTTTGGCCATAATGCACAGCGCCATGTTTGGCGAAAACCAAACACAGCATATCAGCGCAAACATCTCGGACCAACTGTCAAGCACGGTGGTGGAGGGGTGATGATTTGGGCTTGTTTTGCAGCCAGGGGACCTGGGCACCTTGCAGTCATTGAGTCAACCATGACTCCTCTGTATACCAAGGTATTCTAGAGTCACATGTGAGGCCATCTGTCCTGCAGCTAAAACTTGGCTGAAATTGGGTCATGCAACAGGACAATGATCCCAAGCACACTAGCAAATCTACAACAGAATGGCTGACAAAGAAAAGAATCAAGGTGCTGCAATGGCCCAGTCAAAGTCCAGACCTCAACCCGATTGAAATGCTGTGGCGGGACCTTAAGAGAGCTGTGCATAAACAAATGCCCGCAAACCGCAATGAACTGAAGCAATGTTGTAAAGAAGAGTGAGCCAAAATTCCTCCACAACAATGTGAGAGACTGATCACATCATACCGAAAATGATTACTTCAAGTTATTGCTGCTAAAGGTGGTTCGACCAGCTATTGAATCATAAGGTGTACTTACCGTATTTTTCGCTCCATAAGATGCCCCGGGCCATAAGACGCACTTAGTTTTTAGAGGAAGAAAACAAGGGGAAAAAGACTCATGTGCAGATCACTGGAAAACCAACGACAAGAGAACAAAACAACACTCCACACACCTATCTATTCATCAACTGCTTCTCCAACCCCGCACTTCCCCAAAACAATCCAAAACAGGTTATAAAGAAGAATAAAACACAAACCACAACATCGCTGCGGGGATGGGAGGGGCGATACTGCAATTTGAGTTCCACTCCTCCCTATTGTCTTTAAGAAATGCAGGGGCAAAAAAAGCAGCCAACAAATACAATAAATCCATGGAATCATAGAAAAGTAGAGTTGGAAGGGGCCTACAAGGCCATCGAGTCCAACCCCCTGCTCAATGCAGGAATCTAGGTCAAAGCATCTCTGACAGATGTCTGTCCAGCTGCACCTTGAATGCCTCCAGAGTGGGAGAGCCCACAACCTCCCTAGGTAGTTGATTCCATTGTCTTATTGCTCTGACAGTCAGGACATTTTTCCTGATGTTTAGGTGGAATCTAGGTTCCTGTAACTTGAGCCCATTATTCCGTGTCCTGCAAACTGGGATGATCGAGAAGAGATCTTTGCCCTCCTCTGTGTGACATCCCTTCAAATACTGGAAGAGTGCGATCATATCTCCCCTCAGTCTCCTCTTCTGAAGGCTAAACATGCCCAGTTCTTTCAGTCTCTCCTCATAGGGCCTTGTTTCCAGTCCCTTTATCATCCTTGTTGCCCTCCTCTGAACCCTCTCCAGTTTGTCTATGTCCTTCTTAAAGTGTGGTGCCCAGAACTGGACGCAGTACTCAAGATGAGGCCTAACCAGTGCCGAGTAAAGGGGAATTATCACTTCCCGCGACTTGGAAGCTATACTTCTATTAATACAGCCCAAAATTGCATTTGCCTTCTTTGCAGCCACATCGCATTGCTGGCTCATATTCAGTTTGTGATCTACCACAATTCCAAGATCCTTCTCACTTGTAGTATTGTTGAGCCAAGTGTCCCCCATTCTGTAACTCTGCATTTGGTTTCCTCTCCCTAGGTGCAGCACTTGGCATTTATCCCTATTAAATTTCATTCTGTTGTTTTCGGCCCAGCGCTCCAGCCTATCGAGGTCACTTTGAATTTTGTTTCTGTCTTCCAGAGTATTAGCTGTTCCACCCAACTTTGTGTCATCTGCAAATCTGATAAGCATTCCCTGTACCTCCTGATCCAAGTCATTAATAAAAATGTTGAAGAGCACCGGGCCCAGGACCGAGCCCTGTGGTACCCTGCTCGTTACCTCTCCCCAGTTTGAGAAGGAACCATTGATAAGCACTCTTTGAGTCCGATTCTGTAGCCAATTGTGGATCCACCTGATAGTTGTTCCATCTAGCCCACTCTTAGCTAGTTTACTAATCAGGATATCATGAGGCACTTTGTCGAAAGCTTTGCTGAAGTCCAGATATATAATGTCCACAGCATTCCCACAGTCCACAAGGGAGGTTACCCGATCAAAAAATGAGATCAGATTAGTCTGACAGGATTTGTTCTTGACAAATCCATGCTGGCTTCTAGTAATCACTGCATTGTTTTCAAGGTGCTTGCAGACTGACTTCTTTATAATCTGCTCCAAAATCTTCCCAGGGATTGATGTCAGACTGACTGGCCTATAGTTCCCAGGTTCCTCCTTCTTGCCCTTTTTGAAGATATTTTGGAGATACCACTTTGCTCTATTGCCACCAGTCCTCCAGCAATCCGCACATGAATCCCCCCTCCCCCGCTTTCTGATAACCATTACTGCTTTCACGCAGCCCTACCTGCCTCCTCGCTGGCTTGCGCTCTCCGTGGCGAGCCGGCCGCGCTGGTCCCGGCGCGGCGGAAGTGCCGTGATGGGACCCTGCTTCGGCGCGCTGGACCCCGCGCCATGTCCCTGGTGGGGGGAAACCAGGGCAACAGGGGACAGGGCTGTTTAAGCCCTGTCGTCCTGGTTCCCCCACCAAAATCAGAGCGCGGGGGTCCAGCGCACCGAAGCAGCCGGATGTGACGCGGCGGCTTCAGAGGCTCCAGCATCGACTCCAGCGGCGGCGGCTTGAGTGGCGCGGAGAACACTCCGCGCCGCTCAGAAGAGCGAAATCGGGCCGCCCCCGCCAACGGGATCAGGCCAGATGTGAGGCGGCGGCAAAGTTTTTGGGGGAGCGGGCGGCCTTGTCCTGCTCCACGCAGGAGCCCTCCTCTCTTCCGTCGCCCGCCTGCTCGTGTCCCTGCTGCCGGGGGGGGGGCACCGCTGCGCCGCCGCGGCAAAGTTTTTGGGAGTGCGCAGGAGCCCTCCTCTCTTCAGCCGCCCACCCGCTCGTGTCCCCGCTGCCTGGGGGGGTGCTGCCGCCACAGCAAAGTTTTTGGGAGCATGCAGGAGCCCCCCTCTCTTCCACCGCCCGCCCGCTCACGTCCCTGCTGCCCAGGGGGAGGGGTGCTGCCGCCGCGCCACCACAGCAAAGTTTGTGGGAGTGCGCAGGAGCCCTCCTCTCTTCTGCCGCTCACCCGCTCGCGTCCCTGCTGCCTGGGGGGGGGTGCCACCGCCGCGCCACCACGGCAAAGTTTTTGGGAGCATGCAGGAGCCCTCCTCTCTTCCACCGCCCGCCCGCTCGCGTCCCTGCTGCCGGGGGGGTGGGGTGCCGCGCCGCTGCCAAGTTTTTTCCCCCGCAGGAGCCCTCCTCTCTTCCTCTGGACCGGTTGGAGGCACGCAGAGGAAGGTAGGGGGGGAAATTATTTGGGTTTTTTTTCCCAGCATTCACTCAATAAGACGCACAGACATTTCCCCCTCCTTTTTGGGGGGAGAAAGGTGCGTCTTATGGTGCGAAAAATACGGTAGTTTTTCCCACATGGCTTCTCCATTTTGGCTGTATTTCTGTACAATAAATAATGCCACGGTGTACTCTGTCATGTGTTGTTGTTCATCTGAGGTTGTCTTTACCTAATTTTGAGACCTGCTACGGGCCCGATGATTTTTCTTCTGTCCTGATACGTGGAACCATGGAACTCGAGAAGAGAATCATAGAATCATAGAAAAGTAGAGTTGGAAGGGGCCCACAAGGCCATCGAGTCCAACCCCCTGCTCAACGCAGGAATCCAGGTCAAAGCATCCCTGACAGATGATTGTCCAGCTGCACCTTGAATGCCTCCAGACTGGGAGAGGCCACCACCTCCCTAGGTAGTTGATTCCATTGTCTTATTGCTCTGACAGTCAGGAAATTTTTCCTGATGTTTAGGTGGAATCTAGGTTCCTGTAACTTGAGCCCATTATTCCGTGTCCTGCAAACTGGGATGATCGAGAAGAGATCCTGGCCCTCCTCTGTGTGACATCCCTTCAAGTGCTGAAAGAGTGCGATCATATCTCCCCTCAGTCTTCTCTTCTGAAGGCTAAACATGCCCAATTCTTTCAGTCTCTCCTCATAGGGTCTTGTTTCCAGTCCCTTTATCATCCTTGTTGCCCTCCTCTGTACTTTCTTTTTCACATTACTGTATATTTGTGATCCAAATGCTTCAGTAGAAAAATAAAATGTATCACAAATTCCTTCCATTTGTAATCGTCAGTTTCATTTCCTTTGAAGTATATTTACTATCTCTAGAGATGTTACAGGAGGAAAATGTATTTTTGGTTTATATCAACTCACAACTACTAAAATTCACTTTTTAAAACAAAGACTAGATCTCTTAGAGTTTGAAACCCCAATTGTAACTCAATTTTACTGTACTCACTGCTTAAGATGTCTGAATAATAAATCTAACATTTAAAATCTATCAACTTAGGCATCATGATCTTAGCCACAAATAATAGAGAGTGTCAGTGTCAATTTTGCTCTCTCACACTCGTTTCCCTTCACTCCATCTGATTTTAATAATCCTTGTCAAGCCACAAACTGTCCAAATTACCTTCTTGACACAGAAGCTTTCAAGGAGGAGACAGAATCTCAACTTTCATTTAGTGACTACAAAAGAAAGCTGTCCAGTTGGACAAATATTATTTCCAGTCTTGACAACTTCTACAGTAAAGCATGTCTTTTAATTTCAAACCAAGGCTGCCAGGAGTTTGATACGAACTGCTTGTTTAATGTAGATTGACTCATGGGCTTAACATGCAAACAACAGCAATTGTATGGGTGTTGTTTTTTTTTAAACCTTAAGACTTTCTAAAAAGAAAAGGCTGTACTTCACGCACAAAAAAAACAGAATGAAAGAAACTATAAAGAATGTTGAAAACCAAGACAAGGTAACATTAGAAATAATTTCAGAAAGAAGTGGTTTCAGGAGATGAACCACGGAATAGTTTACAAGCTTTCTACATAACTCACTCTTAAAACTTTCTGCATAAACAATGGTGAGGATACTGCATAAACAATGGTGAGGATAAGTACGTAAATGCATATTCTGTATAACAGAGGTGGGCAGAAAGTAAGTCTTCAGATGTCTTGGACTTCAACTGCCTGCATTCTTAACCATTGGCTATGCTGCCAGGGGCTTCTGGGAGCTGAAGTCCAAAACATCTGAAGATCTACCTTCTTCCCACCCCTGCTGTATAAATAGAGTGGAGGACACTAATACACATCTCAGTACAATCAAAGCAATCATTTTCAATCTTTATTAGTGTGCCTTGAATTGTTCTCTAACTGAAATCCATAGAATTGCCAACTCTTGACAAAGTTCTGGTACCTGGATGGAGCCTGCGAAGCCAAGAAGCAAAGCCTGGGCATCCATGGGTGTAATCCACAGAAAATGCTCTGTTTATGTAAGTTGTACGCTATTGCATGTGTTTATAAGTTCACTGCCACCAATACTATCCACCATAATCTAAAATAAAGCAAGAATGAAACATATACTGTATACAGAATGGTATACAGTAATACCTTGGATTACAAGTAACTTGGTTTGAGAGCGTTTTGCAAGACAAGCAAAATTTTTAATATTTATTTAAATTTTTTTTACTTGATATACAAGCATCGTCTTGCAATACAAGTACTATAGTACGGCTTAAATTAAAAATCTCTGTACAAATTTTTTTTGGCGGATTTTGTTTTGATATAAGAGTGTTTTGGATTACAAGCACCTTTCCGGAACCAATTATGCTCTCAATCCAAGGCATGACTGTAGATGAGTAATGCTGTGGCTGACACTAGTGCTAGGGCTCCCAACATGGTGCCCATAGACATCTCTCTTGGCACCCACACTGCCCCTCCTGATTTTAATTTTATATACGATTTTAATTTTATTTTTAACAGGGGGACTGGCATCAGCAAAGCAAAGTGCTGATCTCTAGCTCCATCTTTATTTGGGTTCAAAACCGTGGTTTTGTGTTTTGGAGCTCAGGCCCCATCTCTGCCTTGTACTTAGATTCTTGGGCAAGTTACTTTTCTTTTAATCTTACCAGTTCCCATCTGGGAGATGAGTGTTTTGTGACTGGCTGTGCCCATGATGGCAACCATTTTTTGAATGGACAAGCTTCCCATAGCAGCTATTTTGTGAGAGCACCCACAGCACTCTCTCAAAATACCAAATGTGCCTACCAACCTATAGATGTTGGAGACCGCTGAATTAGTGAATTCATGGCAAAGTACTCAAAGCACATACAAAGCAGTTCCCTCAAGAAAGTGAGTCAACTTATCTCACAATATACATTATATGTTCAAGGAATTAAGTATCCAGGGTACATTTGTCCATTTTATAGGTGAAAAATGATTAAATCCATGGTAGTAGAAACCTCAAAACACATGGAGAGCAGATTATTAAAAATATGAGCCACACAGATTACTAGTCATACAAATACACACACACTGACACACTCATGAGAATCAGGATACTGCTCTCCCAACCACCAAACAGTCGCTGCTGTTGTTGCCTATTCCTCATATTTCCTACTGACTGGCTTGGTTATGTCAGCAGCTGCAGCCCATTTCTCCAAGCAGGTGGGCACAAGTGACGTGTGGGTTTTCTGGAAAATTTTGAATTAGAAAATTATTTAATGCAAATTAAGTTAATTTGCACAGGAAAATTTTCAGTTTGTATTGGAAACTTTTCCTTTATTTTTTTTTAGGTTGAATTTTTTATTAAAAACAAAGGCAAATACTACATACACATATAACAAACAACAAAACAGAAAATGGACTTCCTATATTCTCCACAACAAATATAAGTAACAATACGTTCTCTTACTCTATAATTACATAGAAAACATTCTTTTTTCTATTGTCCCAAATTTTTCTTCTTATTCATCAAACCCACAAATACATAAATCATTTTTTTCCGAACTCCGCAAAAAGTCTACTCAACCATGAACACAGTGTTGACTTTTCTCTAATTAAAGACCTCAGTTTACCTATCTCCACCAATTCCAACATCTTCACCATCCATTCTTCTGCTAAGGGTAAAGTTGAACATTTCCACGTTTGTGCATACAATAATCTTGCTGCCGTTATCATATAAAAATAAAGTTCCATAAGTTCTTTCCAGCTGATTAACCATTATTCCCAGGAGAAACAACTTTAGTTTCAATTGAATATTAGTCTTTAAGATTTTTTGAATTAATGAATGAATTTGTATCCAATTTTTTTTTGGCTTTCTTAAATGTCCATCACATATGATAAAATGTTCCCTCTTGTTGTTCACATTTCCAACACAAACCCAAGGTACCTTTGTACATTTTAGCCAATTTATTCAGAGACATATACCAACAATACATCATCTTATAAAAATTTTCTTTAAGACTAGAACATAGCCTGTGGCTTACGCTGGCTCAGCTTGTCTGAGCGTGGAAAGCTAAGCAGGGTCAGGCCTGGTTATTACTTGGATGGGAGACCCATCCTCTAGTTTCCTGCATTGAGCAGGGGGTTGGACTCGATAGCCTTGCAGGCTCCTTCCAACTCTATGATCTATGAAATCTATGAAATAATGTGAATTTCAAACCTTTTAGCCTCATATTTTCCCACTGTTTCATATATATATTATATCCAAAGTTTTGAGCCCATTTTATCATACATTCTTTCACTTGTTCTTCTTCTGTCTCAAACTTCAACAAGAGTTTATACATTAAAGCAATAACATGTTCATCATTTAGACATAATACCCTTTCAAATTCAGACATACTTTGTTCAAAATCATAAAGCCTTTTGTCAACTTTAAACCTTTCTAAGATTTGATCTTTTATCAAATCTTCTCTTGATTTTATTTTATATTCACCTTGTGAAAAATCTAATATCTCACGATATGTTAACCAATTATACATGCTTGTCATTTCTCTCCTAAAAAGTGCTTCTTGTGCTGATAACCACAATGGTATTTTAGGACAAAAGGACAGGTTGCTTACCTGTAACTGTAGTTCTTCGAGTGGTCATCTGTGCAGTCACACACATGGGTTCCGCGCCTGCACAGAGGCCATTTCGGAATATTCTAAAGCTGAGGAAAATTGGGCGGGAGCCACTCCCCCATCACGTGTGCTCCTTAGCGCAGCTCCCACCCTTTCCTTCAGTTCCCTGAGACCGCCTATTGCGAGACCTGGGACCGAGAGACTATACAAATTTAGCATTTCGACCTCGACATCAGTCCTGACATTGACATCCGATAATGGAAATAGTTTACATTCGTAGAATCCCAGTCGGATATCCATCGAACTTGATGCAGACACTGAAGCGGGGATGGATGGGTGGGTTGTGTGACTGCACAGATGACCACTCGAAGAACTACAGTTACAGGTAAGCCACCTGTCCTTCTTTGTGGTCTCTGTGCATCACACACATGGGCAGAGTAGCAAGCTGACTTACCGGAGGTGGGTCGGTGTCGATAGTCAGTGGAGTTGGTAGCTATTGGAGTACGGAAGCCAAGACAGCTCTGCCAGACACATTCTGTGTCCTGGCCCGGACGTCGAGGCGGTAATGGCAAATAAAAGTTGAAGGTGAAGACCAAGTCACCGCCCGACATAAGTCTTGAAGGGGGATTCCCTTCCCAAAAGCAGTTGACGCCGACAGTGCCCGTGTCGAGTGCGCCGTTACTGAACCCGGCAGCGGGCAATTCACAAGTTCATATGCCAACTTAATGGTGTCCACAATCCATGAGGCAAGTCGCTGCTTTGAAAGTGGTTTTCCGATTTTAGGTCGACCGTAACAGACAAACAGTTGTTGGGTTTGCCTGATCGATTCCGTGCGTGTTTGGTAAAAGGCAAGAGCCCGATGGACGCTGAGGCAGTGTAGAGTTGTTTCCAAAGGTGATGTTGGTGATGGGAAAAAAGCCGGAAGCACTATATCTTGTCCTAAGTGAAAGTCGGATACAACTTTAGGCAAAAAGTGCATATCTGGTCTAAGTATCACCTTGTCACAATGAAAAGTCAAATATGGTGAATCAATCCTCAAGGCACACAGCTCACCGGCTCGTCTAGCTGAAGTGATAGCGACTAAGAATGCTGTTTTCCAAGAGAGCAGTCTGAGATCTATAGTCGCCATTGGCTCAAATGGTTTCTTAGTTAGAGTCTTCAACACCAGCAGGAAGGTCCCAACCGGGTATCAAACTTCGAGTTGGTGGATTTAGAATTTTTAAGTCCTTTCAGAAATTATTTCACTGTCGGATTCGTAAATATTGATCCGGTAAAAGAATTCACCTTATATGCCGATATTGCGGCTAAGCCCAATGATAGTCTACTACAAAATATAGTAGACTTTATAGTTGGACTATAAAGCACATAGTCTTCGATGTCTCTATACTAATGCCCAGAGTATGGGCAACAAACAGGATGAACTTGAACTCTTAATACATGAGGGCAAATACTTGATAGGTATAACTGAAACTTGGTGGGATGACTCCCATGGCTGGAATACAGCAATTGAAGGATATAACTTGTTCAAAAAGAACAGAAGCAAAAAGTGACCATGTTATACTTGACTTGGGGAAAGTGACCATGTTATACTTGACTTCTTGATTCTAAAGGAAGCAAAAGCTGCGTGTAGCCAAACACGTACCCTGGATTTTAGGAAAGCCAATTTTAATAAACACAGAACAATGATAAGCAAGGTCCCATGGCAAGTGACTCTAATGAGAAAAGGAGCCCAGGATGGGTGGGAGTTTTTAAAGAAGGAAATTCTAAAGGCACAATTGCAAACAATTCCCACAAGGAAAAAAAGGCAAAGAAGCCAATGTGGCTTCACAAAAAACTCAGAGATGACCTGAAAACAAAAAAGGACACATATAGGAAGTGGAAAGAAGGACAGGCTACAAGGGAAGAGTACAGGCAGGTAGCACAGAACTGCAGGAATAGTGTCAGGAAGGTTAAAGCTGAGAATGAGCTGAGGCTAGCGAGGGATGCTAAAACCAACAAGAAAGCTTTCTTCAGATACATGCATAGTAAAAGACAGAGGAAAGAAATGGTGGTTCAACTACGCAATGAGGATGGCAAATTGATAACAGAAGACAAAGAAAAGGCAGATGTGTTCAATTCCTACTTCGGCTCGGTCTTCTCCCAAAAGAGTTTATGTCCCCCCTGGCAAACCTGAAGTGCAGACTGAAGGGGCAGGATTGCAGCTTGAGATTGATAGGTCAAGGAGCACCTGATTCCTCTGAACGAGTTTAAATCTCCAGGGTCTGATGAGCTGCATCCTAGAGTAATAAAGGAACTGGCAGAAGAACTCTCAGAACCACTGTCTATTATCTTTGAGAAATCATGGAGGACAGGTGAAGTGCCAGATGACTGGAGGAGGGCAAATGTTGTTCCCATCTTCAAAAAGGGCAAGAAGGAGGAACCTGGGAACTATAGGCCAATCAGTCTGACATCAATCCCTGGGAAAATTTTGGAACAGATTATAAAGAAGTCAGTCTGCAAGCACCTTGAAAACAATGCAGTCACTTCCAGTTGGAGCTTATGTCGGACTGAAGCTCCCTTGAAATCGAGGGAGACCGGCGCAGTGAGAAATCCAGTCAAGAGGTTATCTTGGCTGCTTAATCTCCTCGGAATAAGAGGATGATCTAAGAGTGATTCCCAGTATATCTCTTAATTGCTCTCTCTTGAGTTTTTTTTTGCAGCTGCTTGCGCCGCTGCAGATTCTCTCGGGGAGGGGTAGAGAGTGGGAGATTTCATCATCGCTCACCGCTGCGTTTGGAGTTCTTTTTTTTTTTTAAGAACCTGAAGAACGACAACTCCATTTCTTAAAGATTTATTGACAATTGGTAATAAAGAGGAATTTTATCCACAATCAGGATTAAATACCCTCGTCTCTGGAATACTAAAAAGAAAACGTGCTTTAAAAACTTCATAATGGGAAGATCAACAAATGTGTTTTGAAACGAGAAAGAAAGAGGTACTTAACTCCTTTTACTTTGAATTCTGGAAAAAGTAGCTGTAAATTTTTACGGCGACACAACAAGATGGCTACTTATGATCTATTGCTGCAACTGGCCGGGGAGCTGATGGAACTATTTCAAGCATTCCAAAATAAACTGCTGGGGAGATTGGTGATATTGGAAGTGCAGAACGGGGAGGACGAGGCGAAGATTGATATACTGGGAGAGATAACAACTGGACCTTTGTCTCATGTATAGATTATGAGCAGCATTGAGGATATACTGAATCGGCACAGGAGTGGTATCACCAGTACTGATCACTGGATCCGCCACACCATCATGTGGAGCATTTGGAGGTCCAGGTACTGAATTCTGCCACGCAAACCAAGGTTGTTGAGGCCACCATGGGCTGCTGAGAATGCACTGTGTGCTGTCTGCTCCTATCTTTGCCAAGACCTTGGTGATGAGTGGAAAGGGAGGGAAGATGTAGAACAGCACTCCCATTCAGGTGAACATGAAGGCATCCCCCATTAAGTGTGGGTCCTGTCCTGCTTGGCTGCAGAGTACTGGGCAGGCAGTGATCTGTTTCCCCTGAGGAGCTTCATACTGGAGAGGCCACAGGGCTGAGCAGTATTCCCCAAGCACCACCTTCCGGAGGCGGACATACAAGTAGGCGCGGAACCACTACAATGAAGTACCCCGCACTCCCAACTCAGACAGCTGCCCCAGAAGGATACCATGGGCGATGGTATCAAAAGCCTCCGAGAGATCCAGGAGTATCAACAGGGTCATACCCCCCCCGTCTCTCTCCCGACAAAGGTGATCATACGGGGCAACCGAGGCTGTTTCTGTACCAAAACCAGGCCTTAACCACGAAGAAAATGGATCCAGATTATCACTCTCATCCAAGAGCACCTGGAGCTGGTTGGCCACCACCCGCTCAAGGATATTCCCAAGAAAGGAACATTCACCACTGGCTTAAAGTTGTTAAGATCTTCCAGGTCCAGAGAAGATTTCTTTAGGATTGGTCTCACCACCACTTCTTTCAAGCAGCATGGGACCAATGCCTCTCGCAAGGAGGCATTGATTACCCCCCTGGCCCAGCAGGCTGTTCCCTCCCTGCTGGTTTTTATAAGCCAAGAGGGACAAGGATTCAGAACGGATGTGGTTGCACGAGCCTGTCCAGACACCTTCTCAACATCCTCGAGCTGTACCAACCTGAAACTCATCAAGAAAACTTGACAAGGCTATACTCTGGGTACCTCACCTGATTAAACTGCTATAACATTGGAGTGTAAGTCCCAGTGGATGCAAGATATTTTTTTCCTGGAAGTGCCTAGCAAATATATCACAGTGGGCCTCAGATGGGTCCAGGATGTCCTTGGAGCCAGCATATAATAGGCCCAGGACGACTCTAAAAAGCTCCACTGGGTGGCAAAGAGAAGACTGAACAGAGGCATTGAGATGTTGTTTCTTTGCTACCCACACTGCCCCTAAATATACCTGACTATACGTACATACCAGGGCTTGATTGCATCCACTAGGAATTTTTCTCCATCTGAACTCAAGCTGTCTCCTGTTTACCATGGAGCCCTATGAGCTCTACTACAGAGAGGGCTCTCAGGAGCAATCATGTCAACCGCCTGGGTCATCTCTGTATTCCAGAGATCAACCGGGGATTCGACAGGACTGCCAGCCATATCAGCTGGAAACCCCGCAAGGGCACTCTGGAATCCATCCGGATCCATTAGGTTCCGGGGGTGAACCATCTTAATAGGTCTCCCACCCTTGCAGAGGGGAAAAGTCACCGTTAGTCTAAATCTCACCAGGCAGTGATCTGACCATGACAAAGGGACTGATTCAAAGTCCCCCACCTTCAGATCACCATCTCCATGCCCAGCTGACAAAACCAAGTCTAGAGTGTGCCCTGCTACATGCGTTGGGCCGATGACATGTTGGGACAGTCCCACGGTCGTCATGGAGTCCATTAATTCCTGAGCCACCCCAGACAAGGTGCCCTCAGCATGGATGTCAACATCCTCAGGACCAACAGCCTGGGGGACCTCAGCATCGCCACCGAGACCACCTCCGTCAGCTCAGACAGGGAGTCTGTTGAGCAGCAGGGTGGGCGGTACACAAACTGAATCCCTAAATCCGTCCTGCTGGCCCAGCACAAGATGCAAACACTCCAGACCAGTAGTCAAATGGACAGGGAGCCTGGAGAGAGAGAGAGAGAGAGAGAGGGAGGGAGAGAGAGAGAGAATTCCTATAGACCACAGCAGAGACTAACTCCTCCCTGTTCGCTTACCAGGTCTCGGTAATGCATGCCAGATTGGCTGCCTCATCCACTATTAGATCATGGATGAGGGAGGTCTTATTATGCACCGATCTAGCATTTAGAAGCAGCATCCAGGAGGCTGACAGTGCAACCACCAAACCTGCAGGTGCGAGGAGGACCGGAACACGGCACAGCCATTAACTATCTGGGCTGCATTCCCCTTACCTGGCTAGCCCTCCTCCCAACACCATATCTCCGTCTACCTGTCATTACACTAATTGGGCCCCCCAAGGATTCCCATATCTGCCCTCCAAGGCACATCCTCAGGCCCTAGGAAGGAAAAAAGCAATCCCCCCCACCAAGAGCTCAAACCAAACAGGCAACGAAAATATTAGGGGGGAGGCCCTTGCGTCCCCCCCCAAAGAGGCAACCCCCTTTGGTGTCATCCCCTTTGGGGTCATCGCTGTTGGGGTGTCGCCACCCCACTGCTCGTGCCGGCAGATGTTCTTTGCATTTAAAGGGTTTCTCCCCTGTATGACAACTTTGATGATCAATGAGATGTGATCTTTGATTGAAGCTCTTTCCACATTCTTTACACTTATAGGGTTTCTTCCCTGAGTGAATTTGTTGATGTTTTTAACTTGTGAGCTCCAACTGAAGCTCTTTCCACACTCCAAGCATGTATGCCTTTTTTCCTGTGTGTTGACCATTGGCCATTTAATGCATTTTTTGCTCAGATGGTCGCTTTTCACAGACTCTGAGCTTTGACTGGGATCCTCCTCTGTGTAGTTTCACAAATAAGCATCAAGGCACTTTCTCCGTCTCTTTCCAGTTCATTGTTCTTGCTCAACGAAGACCCCACCAAGAGCCTGGAAGGGATTTATCCCTCCCCTCATTTGCAGTTTCTATCCTGCCTCCTTGATTTATGTGGATTGTGGAAGACCTCTTTCACCTCTGCACCCCTTGCTTTTCCTGCTGATGTCCTCTGTTGTTTTTCCTCGTCCCCATTCACCTTTACATCATCCAGTGGGCTGGCCTCCCTGTCATCATCTTCCTGCTCTGTTTCTGTGCAATGTGGCCTCTGCTCAACATCAGACACAGTCTGGCCAGCCACCCCTGCAAATTCCCCCGGAAGGATATGAGGGACTTCTCCTGTCCTTTCTGCTCTCTCCTCTGATCTTGGGTCAGTTGACTTTTGGTGCTCCATGGGTCACCTCACAAAAAATCCCACTAGACTATACAAGACTGCTAGCCTGTGCCATGGGCGGGTGCAGTATGGCCACCAATGCCATCAGCATTTCAGTGAGGTGGCAGAGCACTGGAAGCTGAGCTAAGGAAGGCAACAGAAACACCACCTTGTTCAGCGGGATCAACTGGGGTGGTGGAACCGGCAAAAGCACTGACCGGGGAAGTGGTATTGGAGGGGGTGCCAGGAAAAAGTCATCTTCCGGCAGTCCTGAAACCATGGCAGATAGCGCTGAGTGATACTTAAGAGTATCTAGTCCATATGATTCATAGCGGGGATAATGTTTCCAACCGTAGTGCTCTGGATGGGCATCTCCCATTTGTACTGTTGATCCTAGTCAGACAGCGGTGATCAAGACTGGTATTGGCATCACTCATAAAGCCGATCCCTCCATACTGATGCTGCAGAGAGGATGTTGTCTGCAGACCTAGGCCAATGTGACAAAGGTCTTCCATATCGAGGAGATCAGTACTGATCATCATGGACTGGTGGAGGTAGCGGTTGGATCGGGGAAGCATCCCTGAGCTCGCCTTCTGATGTTGAGGTTATTGGGGTCGGAACCGAGGCAGCTAACAGTATCGGAGAGTATTACATTGGTAGTGGTGTGGGGATCGAGACCGAAACCATCAATAGTGGTTGCTCCCGCACTGATTCTGCTGCGTTTTAAGAGATCTTTTTCTTAGGCTCAGAAAAGAGAGTAGAAAAGGGTTTTGCGGTGGGGGGGTGCACAATGTTTATGTTGTATTTTTTTGTTGTTGTATTCATTAGTAGTTGTAAGATGTGAAAAATTAAAAATTTAATTAATAAAAAAAATTAAAAAAAGAAAAAGAAAAGAAAAAAGAAAAGGGTTTTGAAGCTCTGGCTTTTTTTTTTTATAACTTCTTTGCCAAAAAGAGTGTTAACAACTGCCCAGGTGTGGGTGGATTTTGTGGGCGCAGTGATGGGTCAGGTTGTTCCGAAGTGTGAGCTCGACAGGATCGGTTGCAGGATCGTGAAAAATAAACAAAAGAATAAAACACCAAGTGAAAACAAGAAGGACAGAAAGAAGAGAGAGAAATCAATTTTATTGATCCAGTCAAGAGACCTCATAATAAGACTTTTACAACAGTTGACAATCAAAGTAAAATACAAGGCCATCGCTAACATTAGTAAAGTCCTAAAACAGCCATAGAAGATCAAACAACTGTTAAAACAATAGACAAATAAACAAAGCAAAATACAGAATTAATTAGATACTACAGTAATACCTTGGATTGCAAGTAACTTGGTCTGAGAGCGTTTTGCAAGACAAGCAATTTTTTAAAATAAATTTTGACTTGATAAACAAGCGACGTCTTGCAATACAAGTAGTCGTAGGGATGTAACCGCTCGCCTCGAGCGGGCGTAGCGGGCCAAAATCGGCCCTGCTCACGCCCGCCAGAGACTCGCTTTGATATAATAGTGTTTTGGATGACAAGCACAGTTCCGGAACGAATTATGCTTGCAATCCAAGGTATTACTGTATTTCAGAGAAAGAATAAAAACCTCAGCAATATTTGTAAATCTCAATGAACGCAGAGAAGTTCCCAAATGAGGCTACCACTATGGCAGTCAAAATAGAACTGAGGGGATAAGCAGGAATCCAGTAGAGACATGCGTACTGAGATGGTGGGGGAGGGTACCTGCCAAAATTCCTCAGCTATAGAAGTTTCCCGAAACGGGGCTCCACGCAGGCACAGAGCCCATATGTGAGATATGCAGAGAAGAAGAATATATTGCTGCTGGTAAAATTAATTTCACCCACCCACCCCCATCATCAGCTATTGTGAGAATTGCCGCTAAGCTCAGAGGAACACGGGATTCTGAAGGGCATGGGTGGCAGATAATGTCAGAGTCCCGGCTAATACAAATGTACCGGTGCTACACCTCTGCAAGCCCAGGCTCCACTACACCACTGGTTGACATGCTTTATCTATACTTTCAAGAAAAAGACCTTCTAAATAATTCCGTTTTCCCTAGTTTTTAAATTTTCTACTTCCAAACAATAATATGAGGAATACATCACCAATAATGTGACCCTAAAAGCCATCTTTTCATCAAAATGCAATCAAAATGCAATAAGAATATCATATGAAAGCACTTTTGGTTAGGTTTCATTCCTAAAAGTGTGTGTTCATAAATACCTTACAACTGAAAATCATGTATTATGTTATTTCTTATATATTCACAAGCCTCAAGTGCACTGTGCAGTCATCCAAGAAGTACAACTACAGTTTAAACACTGTATGTCAAATGCCACATTGCTATTATAAAATAGTTGTTTTGCTTGTGAACCAACATGTCCAGGAATTTTAGATTCTCTTTAATGAAAGATGAATGTTTACATGAGAATTAACTGGCAGCAGGGAGGAGTAAGCACATTTTACCTTCTTAAAATTAAAACATGAGCCTGGGTAAATTGCATTTGTATACCACCTAATTAGCAGTAAGAGTTAAAAATTATAAAAGCAATCAAGAAAGCCCTAAAAGTCAAACAGAATAAAACTAACCAGAGTACAAAATTAACTAACTAAAACCAGTAACAGCAAAGCACTAACACAGCAGAGCTAAAGCACTAAGGTACATATAGTGATCTTAAAATATTTGGGAAAATAAAAAGGTGCTTCACCTGTTGCCAAAAGGACCATAACATAGGCACCACATAAACCTTTCCTAGGATGGGTATTCCACAATTGGGGTGTCACCGCCAAAAATACCCTTTTTCTAATAGCCATCCACTGTACCTCATTTGGTGGAGGCACCTGGATAATGGCCTTAGAAGAAGATCTTAGGGTCTGGGTAGATAAATATGGGAGGAGGCAATCCTTCTGGTAACCTGCCCCCAAGCCAGTTAGGGCTTTAAAAGGTTAAAACCAGCATTTTAAATTAGGTCCAGAAATGGACCGGCAGTCAGTGCAGATGGAAAAGGACTCAGGTGATATTTATTGATCAGCGATATGATGCGTATAGCCAGACCCAGTTAGTAATCTTGCTGCCCTGTTTTGGATCAGCTGATATTTCTAAACCGTTTTCAAAAGGTGGCCTCACATATAATACACTGCAGTAATCTAAACGGGTTATCACGATAGAATGGATAACTGGAGCAATCCTGTATCTGTCCAAGTAGGTTGCAGCCATGAAACTCACTGGGTGACTTTGGGCCAGTCACTGACTCTCAGCCTAACCTACCTCACAGGGTTGTTGTGAGGATAAAAGGGAGAGGAGGAGGACGATTATGTAAGCCGCCTTGGGTTCCTTTCAGGAAAAAAGGCGGGGTATAAATATAATAAGTAAATAAATCAGCCTACGTTGATAAAAGGTGCTCTTCACCACTGAAGCCTCCTGCATCTCATGATGGCGAAGTATTACCACTTCAAGACTGCAAACCTGATCTTTTAGGAAAAATGCAACCCACTCCAGAACAGGTTGAAAACTACTCAAACATGGAGATGAAATGCCTACCAAGTGCACCATCATCTTCTTTGGATTGAGTCTCAGTTCATTGACTCTCACCCAGTCCATTACCATGTCCAGGCACCAATTCGAAATATCCACTGCCTCACCTGGACCAGATGAAAAGGAGATAAGAGCTGGGAGTTGCCTATACAGTAATACCTTGGATTACGAGCATAATCCGTTCCGGAGCCATGCTCGTAATCCAAAGTACTCGTACATCAAAGCAAGTTTCCCCATTAGAAATAAAGGGAACTCAGATGATTCGTTCCACAACCATTTAATCACTGCTTTGCCGGCTCCCTGGCAGGGAGCCCCATGGAGGGAGCCGGCAAAGCAGTGATTAAATGGTTGTGGGGCTAATGGGGAAACTCACTTTGATGTGCTGGCTCCCGGGCTCCCGGCCTCGCCTCGCCTCCACTCGCTCTGCTAGCACCTCGCACGCTGCCATGCCAGCTCCCGCGCAGGGAAGTGGCATGGCAGCGCGAGGCGCCCGCAGAGCGAGCGGCCGCGGCATGTCTCCACGCATCTCCCTGCCAGGGAGACAGCAAAACTGCTTTGCTGGCTCCCTGGCAGGGAGACACGTGGAGCCGCTCCCACCCCTCCCTCCCTTTGCAAGCGGCGGCCGCGGCTCGTCTCCACAAATCTCCCTGCCAGGGAGCTGGCAAAACTGCTTTGCCGGCTCCCTGGCAGGGAGACGCGTGGAGCCGCCCCCGCCTCTCCCTACCTTTGCAAGCGGCGTCTCCAGCGTCTCCCTCCCTTTGCAAGCCGGCGGCCGCGGCTCCATGCATCTCCCTGCCAGGGAGCCGGCAAAGCTTTGCCAGCTCCCTGGCAGGGAGATTCGTGGAGACGAGCCGCGGCCGCCGCTTACAAAGGGAGGGAGAGGTGGGAGCGGCTCCATGCGTCTCCCTGCCAGGGAGCCGGCAAAGCTTTGCCGGCTCCCTGGCAGGGAGACGCGCTGCGGCCGCTCGCTCTGCGCTTGGCCTCCAGGGAAGCTTGGCCAGCTGGTGCAGCAAGCATGAGGCGGTAGCCGTGCCCGGCCGCACCACGCCTCACCTCCAGGGAAGCCCCGTGGAGGCGAGTCATGGCGCGGCCTGCTCGCTCAGCCGGCGCCTTGCATTTCTAGCATAAATTTACATTTGAAAGACATCTCACAACAGGAGCCACATGAGGCAGCAGTGGCTCGTGTTGCGAGACTTACTCGTCTTTCAAATGTAAATTTATGCCAAATTTTTCCTCGTCACTCGTAATCTGAGGTATTACTGTATACTGATGACACTTCAGTCCACATCCCCAGATGAGGTCCAGCAGCGGTTTCATGTAAATATTAAACAGCCTTGGGGATAACATAGAGCTGGAACCTCACAGCATAACTGCCAAGGGGCAGAGCAATAATCTCCTAGTATGAGGGGAACTACAGTCATGCCTTCGATTGAGAGCGTAATTTGTTCCGGAAACGCGCTTGTAATCCAAAACACTCTTATATCAAAACGAAATCCCCCCCCAAAAAAATTTGTACAGAGATTTTTAATTTAAGCCGTACTACGGTACTTGTATTTCAAGACGTCGCTTGTATATCAAGTAAAATAAATAAATAAATAAAAATTAAAAATTTGCTTGTCTTGCAAAATGCTCTCAAACCAAGTTACTTGCAATCCAAGGTATTACTGTACTACAATGCAGTAACACCCAGCTCAGACAATCTATCCAGAAGGATACCGTGGTCAATGGTGTCATAAACTGCTGAGAGAACCAAGAGAATCAACAAGGTTGCAGTCCCCCTGTCTGCACAGGTCATCCCACAGGGTGATTGAAATGGATTCAGAAAATCAGTTTCATTCAAGAGTGACTAGAGTCGGGTAGCAAACACCCATTCAAACACCTTGCTAATTTGCCCTGTAAGAATAACTTATTTTACTTTTTATACTTACAAATTGCCTGCTTCACTATTAAATTGGAATTCAAGATGGCTTCCAAAAATAAAAGTTGCTACAATTACAGAGCGATCCTATGCCCCCTAGAGGGCCATAGGATTTTCCACTGTCAGAAAACAGCTCTGACATTGGAGCTGGGACCCTGCACTTGGAGCGCCCTCTCCCCGGTTGCTTCTCCGAGATTGCAAAAGCGACCTCAGAGAAGGGGTTTAGGGGGCATTTCAGGGGGCGGGGCGGAGACCAGCGCCACCAAGATACAAGGTATCCTAGCAACACCTCAGCCGCCTTCCCTCCCCCTCCATAACGCTGAAGTTAGATAGCCAAAATTGGCTATCTAGTTGCTTTGCAGAGCATGAGGAGCGTGGAGGCAACATTAGCCTCCATGCTCCTCCCACTCTGCACCTAAGTCCGTAATCCTCCAAGTTCGGAGGATTACGGGCATCCCCATAAGACTGCACTCTTACTATTTAAAGAAATATACAGTAATATCATCAATATGCTAAAAAAGAAGCTAATTCCACTCCTGATATACAGATAGAGGGTAAAATTCAAAGTCCTACTTAGAGTAGACTCATTGAAATGAATGGGAATTAAGTTAGTAATGGGTCTACACTAAGTAAGGCTTATATTGAATTTTATGTGAAGGAAAATGTGCAGGAAAAACAGGAAAAATCAGAACCCATTGTTTTCCCAATACTTTTTTGGTCTTTTTCCAAAAGGATTTGGCAAATGGAAACATTTTGGATTATGAAATATTTTCTTTTAGAAAATATGAATAAAATATTTAAGACATGGTGTTCATATATTGCTACTCAGCCTTTACTCCCCCCCCAAAACTATTACTACATAATGTAACATTTCTAGAAGTTTCGAAGCGATAGGGGGGAAATGTTTTTTTAATTCTCTCTCTAAGATCCCCAGCCTAATTATTTCTTCCATTCCTTATTAGATTATTGATCTAATGTCTTTTTTACTGATAGACATTTAGGAATGCTCCAAGTCCTGCTTAATTTCTCAGCATGTGATTAGAGTCATAATATGTCAAGAAAAGAGCATTCCTGACAGTTTCGGTTTTGTTCTATAGAGCCCTGTGTTTCTAGGCTTCCTCTGATTAGATGTTGTCGCAATCAATGAATGTGATTCTAAAATCCATACATGCGGGAAACACTGTAGGTTATCCTGCTACTGCTACCATATGCAACAGAACAACATGTGGGTTATCTCACCTACGTTTCTTTTCTTTTTTTTTTAAAGAACAACTTTGAGGCTCAGGCCTCTGTAACTCACTGCCACAGTTTTTAATAAAGTTCTTAAACAGACCTCACTGCTACTAAATACAGTCCCACTCAAGCATGTCCCACTGAGTTCAAAGGGGCTTACCCCCAAGTAAGTGGATAGAGGACTGCAGCCTGAAAGGGTTTTACCCAGTGCTGAAAAGAAGGAGTATAAGTGCCAGACAAGCCCGCCTGGGGACAGCATTCCAAAGTCAGAGTACTACAACTAAGAAAACCCTTTCTCAGGTCACCACTGACCTCACTTCATAAGACAGGAGCACTTGGAGGAGTGCCTCTGAAAATAGCCTCAGTGTACAGGCAAGTATCTGTGGGAAGACATAGTATTTCAGGTACTAAGCCACTTAGGGCTTTAAAAGGCAAGTGCTTGGAAACAGATCAGCAGCAACTGCAACATTTTCAGATAAATGAGCACATGGGACAGGGAGTTTTCAGTCATCATAACCGAACTCTTGGACTTTCCCCTCATCCCCTCAACCTTGTTTTGCCCCCTTGCTTTCTCGATAGCCTTGTAGGCTCCTTCCAACTATATGATCTATGAAAATCTATATTTTGGAAACCATTTGGAACAGACTTTTTAGAATGATTCAGATACTGCTGTGGTTTTTAATCCTTTTGCTCACTGTGCTGAATTTTTGTTTTGTGACCTTACTGCTGTTTTAGTTACCTTGTTGATTTCAGTTTTATTTTGGTATTTTATCTATATTTGAGCTTTATCCTGTTAGCTGTCTTGGCAAATAAAAGCTGTCAGATACCAAATGTTAAGCATTTGCCCGAGTGCTATGGTATCATATAATAGAGCTTATACCACTAACTGCCCTGTGGGGAAGATTTCAGGCACAAACAGGTAACACTGTGCTCCCCCTTGACTATCTCCTCCCCCACGGGGCCATCTACCATCAATGGCCCTGTGGGAAGGATTCCAGGAGAGAGGAGGCAGGTTAAGATAACAGGCACCTACTCCAGCTGGAATATCCCCTCCCCCACACAGGGTCATCTACCACCAACCATCCTGTGAAAAGGATTTTGATTATTTACATACGTTTTGGAATTTTTACTATGATTTTATTAATTTATTTTCATTGATGTAACTGTAAGACACTTTGGAAGGATCTGTATCCTGAAAGGCACGATATAAATAATGGTAATAAATAATTATATGAAAAATAAGGAAGGTTTAAAAATTCATTGCCTTGAATGAAAGAAAATATAATCCAGAGAGCTATTTGTATGCTTGTTGAGAAAAAACAAAGGACTGGCAATGTAGCTGGAAACACCCCTATCCCATAGTTTCTGTTTTTTGAGTTTGAGGCTCTGAGCAAGCTACTGAAGAAGCTGTTTGTGTGTTTTAGATGTACCATTCAGTTATTTTTCTTTAAAAATTTAACAAAAGAAATGTGAAAGCCTAAGTGAAAATGACAGTAAGGTTGTGACACCAATAACAAAAGCCAAGACGTATAAAGTTAAGCTGACACTCAATCCTTTAAATCATGCTATTGTGCTTCTTCTTCTTCTTTTTTAAAGCAACAATATGAGTTAATGACACCATGTCAGACTTTGAACTGCTTGGAAATTGTCATTTGGTGTTTGTGTCACAACCTTATTTAAATGTAGTTTTTAGTATCTATTATTTAAAAGGTTTATTTTAAGACAGCAAAAAGCTTTGATAGAGTAAACCTCAAAGTATACCGCATAGCTGGTATGCCATTTCATTAGAAGTTGTGCATAAAACATGCACTGTTGACAAATCTAATACATTAAAGGTGAGATAGATGCACTTTAAAACAACTGGCTGGCATCATTATCTATAGTTCCTTTTATAAATTATTCCTCTTTTCCTTTTGACTGAACTTGTCATTATTTGCCTGAGTATGAATGTTATGCATCAGACTTTCAACATGTTTAGACAAGTCATAAGTCAAATAAGCTACTTTGTTAAGAAAAATCAAGAGTAAGAAGAAACACAATTTTAACTAAATATGAATCACATTAATACATATACAAAAGTTTCAACTTTATCCAAAAGATACATTTAAAAACTTGCATTGTAAGAGATTTAAAACCACTGCCTAAATACTTATACACAATGTGGAAGCACTTTAAAGTTCGTCTGGAAGCAGCTGTCTCCATATGCTCAGTCATACCATTTGTTAGAGGAGCTAAAGGTAAACAGAGGGCTTCTCTACAGGAGACATTTATTGTGCGATCATGAATCCTCACTGACGTTAGTTTGCAAGTGCTTTACACCATGTAGTCATCCTCCATGGCCATTTCCCTGCTTTCAAAGCATTTCCACAGCTTTTTTTTGAGCAAGAAAAGCTTATTACTATCTGGAAATGGCGGAATGAACCAAAATGACAAGCCTATGTATTTTCATGATTCCGCTATACCAGGGGTCCTCAAACTTTTTAAACAGGGGGCCAGTTCATTGTCCCTCAGACTGTTGGGGGGCCGGACTATAGTTTGAAAAAAATATGAACGAATGGATCAAGTAAAAAAAAAGGACCCGGGTCCTTTTTTTTTACTTGACAGGGGTGAATTTTTTTTTTCTTAAATGGAAAGTTATTATAAATTAATGATTATAATGTTAATAAGTGATTAAATGGAAGATGGAGTTTTAGGCTGACTACGGGCTTGCACCTGCCTACCTACCTCGGTTGCTGGCCCATTCTGCATTGCAACTGGATGTGGATACAATTCCAGAGGTATCTTCTAGCATGCACATATGCAGAGAGAAACTTCTATCTCACATACACAAGGTCGCCCTTTTGAATTCCATACTAATCTGGACAAACATCTTTGGGTCCTAAATTCTCAAGCTTTAGCGCAGGGTTGGGTTCGGCAACTTCTGGCCCTCCGGGTGTTGAACTGCAACTCTGATAAGCCCTGCCAGCCTAGTCAATGGTGAAGAATGCCGGGAGTTGCAGTCCAGCAACACCAAGGAGGCCACAAGTTGCCCACCCCTGAGCATAACACAAGCCGTGCATGCAAAAGTATGCAGGTAAGGGGGGGGGGAGACGGAGAAAAGTCCACACGGCGAGAATGAGGAGCGTGTCAAACGATCACGAGGTTTAACAGATTTTGCCTATGCACTATTCCCTTATTTATTCCTGCTTGGGTGATGAATCCCGACATACGTATCTGGAGGAACCACTTTCACAATCACCATCGTGATGCTTTGAAAGAACCTTAGCAGCTCTCAAGTGCCTCCCTGCTGCTGCTGCCGCCGTCGCTAGTCCAGCCTCTGAGGCGCGCCTTCCTCCTCCCTTCTTTTCACTTGCTCTTTGCTTTCCACTGTCACCAGGGCCTGGCAGGGCGAGAGAGGAGGAGGAAGCGGGCAGGGAGGGGAGCGCAGCTGAGGGAGAAGAAGCAGAATCAAAACAAGTGAGACACGCCTTTCCCCTGGCTTGCACTTCTTCCCGTGGCCAGGCGGCTCTGGTGTGTGTGTGTGTGTGTGCGTGCACGCGCAACGAGCCCATTGTGCATGAGGGGGAGGGCGAGCTGGCTCCTCTGCCTGACAATGGAGCTGCAATAAGCTGGGGTTGGTGGCGGTGGTAGCACCAGCGGCGGCAGCAAGCAAGAGGCGGCAGCAGCGGTGGCAGCAGCAGTATCATCAAGCGCCTTCTCCGCCGTCGCATCCTCCTCCTCAAGCTTCCTGCTGCTGCCGCCACCGCAACCCACTCCTCCTTCTTCTCCCTTGGCGATGCCGAACCAGAAAAGTAACAAGGGCAAGAAGAACAAGCGCGCTAACAGCAGCGGGGACAAGCAGGAAAATGGAGCCCTGGCCATCACAGCCGTCGGAGGAGAAAAGCGCGTGGGATGACGTCAGCGTTATAATCACGCGAGCTTTCCTCCTCCGACAGCTGCGGAAGAGTCGTGCGAGAAGGAGATTCTCCTTCTCGCGCGAGCAACCACTATACCACCAACGATCGGCCGCCAGGCCGGATAAATAGGCAAGGTGGGCCGAATGTGGCCCGCGGGCCGTAGTTTGAGGACCCTTGCGCTATACCATAGTGTCACCTTGTGATTGTGTAATGGAACATATAGAAAGTTAGAGAAAGAAAAGCCCCCAAGGAGGGAAAAAACATGTGTAAAGGAGCTGATCTTAATCCCGCATATAATCCAGAAGCAGAAGCCTCAGTAAACTGGCAGGTTAAAAGCCTCATGTAGAGAAGCCCCAAGTGTTGAGCCCCCCTGAGGTACTCAGCAGTACTATGCCAATACCAGCATCAGTGTGATTATAGTGGTTAGAGTGCTGAACTAGAAATGGAGAGACCCACTCAACCATGAAGCCCACTGGGTGACCCTGGACCAGTCGCTAACTCTCTGTCTAATTTACCTCACAAGATTGCCAGGGTAAAATGGGAGGGGGAACTGTGTTTGCCATCTTGGAGGAAACTCAGGAGGTAAATATAAATATAAAGTAAATTAATACATCAATTACTTATTGTCTATAATAGGGGTCCTTATAATTTGCCATAATGAGTATTCCCAGATACAAAGCTGAGCCTCCTCAAATATAACTATAGCAAACAAAGAAAAAAACAGACAGCCAATGGACTGGCATGGCTCGATCAGTGCTGTGTAAGCCTACTGCATGCATTACGCATTTTTTTCGACTGGACAGGTGATCTGGAAGTGGGGGCCCTAACATCTACCCCCTTGTCATGGTCAGATCACTTCCTTTTGAGGTTTAGACTTTCGGTTCCATTTCCCCTCTGCAAGGGTGGGTGGGGGCCTATTAAAATGGTCCGCTCCCGGAGACTAATGGATCCGGACGGTTTCCAGAGGGCTCTGGGGGAGTTTCCTGCTGATATGGTAGGCGCCCCTGTCGAAGCTCAGGTTGCTCTGTGGAATGCAGTGTGGGCCCGGGCAGTTGATACGATCGCGCCCAAACGCCCTCTTCCTCTGAACAGAGCCCGGCCAGCTCTTTGGTATGCACCAGAGCTGAGGGCGATGAAGCAGGAGGGGAGGATGGCTAGAGCGCAGGTGGAGGAAAACTCGTGCTGAATCCGACCGAACACGGGTTAGAGCCCATTATCGGGCCTACTCTGTGGCGGTGAGGGTGGCAAAGAGGGAGTTCTTTTCCACTAGCATTGCATCCTCTCAGTGTCATCCAGCTGAACCTTTCCGTGTGGTTCGTGGCCTTTTACTATCAGGGCCAGAGAAAGATACAGTTGAGCCCTCGGAAATTCGCTGTGATGTTTGCACAGCACTTTGAGGATAAAATCGCTCAGATTCGCCATGAATTGGACTCCACAGTTAATGCAGCTCCTTTAACAGAGGTGTCCAGAGCACCGTCTGGTCCTATTTTGTTGGATGAATTTCAGTTACTGAGGCCTGAGGATGTGGACAAGTTACTTGGGCGGGTTCAACCTACCACTTGTATGCTTGACCTCTGCCCATCATGGCTGATTACCAAAATCAAGGAAGGGATTTGCACCTGGGTCCAGGAGGCTGTGAATGCCTCCTTGAAGGAGGGAGTGGTGCCAGTCCCTCTAAAGGAGGCTGTGATTAAGCCACTCCTCAAAAAACCAAATCTGGACCCAGAAGATCTGAACAACTACAGGTCTGTTGCAAATATCCCTTTCTTGGGCAAGGTGTTTGAGCATGTGGTGGCCGAGCAGCTCCAAGTTCTCTTAGAGGAAACGGATTATCTGGATCCATTTCAATCGGGCTTCAGACCTGGCTTTGGAACAGAAACTGCCTTGGTCGCCCTGTGGGATGACCTTTACCGGGAGAGAGACAGGGGGAGTGTGACCCTGTTGATTCTCCTGGGTCTCTCAGCGGCATTCGATAGCATCAACCATGGTATCCTTCTGGATAGGCTGGCGGGTTTAGGAGTTGGAGGTTCTGCTTTGCAGTGGTTCCGCTCCTACCTGGCTGGCCGATTCCAGAAGGTGGTGCTGGGGGATTATTGCTCTGCACCATGGCAATTATGCCATGGAGTACCACAGGGCTCCATTTTATCCCCCATGCTCTTTAACATCTACATGAAACCGCTGGGAGAGGTCATCCAGAGGTTTGGGTTGAAGTGTCACCAATATGCGGATGACACTCAGCTCTACCTCTCTTTTTCATCAAACTCAGGTGAGGCAGTGGCTGTTCTGAATCAGTGTCTGGGCCTGGTAATGGACTGGATGAGGGCCAATAAACTGAAACTCAATCCAGACAAGACGGAAGTGCTGTTTGTGGGCGGATCATCTGTCCGGAGGGAGGATACTCAACCTGCCCTGGATGGGGTTGCACTCCCCCTAAAGGACAGGGTTCGTAGTTTGGGGGTGCTCCTAGACTCTGAACTGTCGCTGGAGTCACAAGTAGACTCAGTGACAAGGAGTGCCTTTTATCAGCTTAGGCTGATTTACCAACTACGACCCTATCTGGACAGGCAGAGCCTAGCAACGGTGATTCACACTCTGCTAACCTCTCGTTTGGACTATTGTAACGCACTCTACGTGGGGCTGCCTTTGAAATCGGTCCGGAGACTTCAATTGGTTCAAAATAGAGCAGCAAGGCTGCTAACGGGGACTGGCCGGCAAGAACATATTATGCCAGTTCTCTATGAACTACATTGGCTACCAGTTGAAGTCCAGGCCCGATTCAAAGTGCTAACGTTGACATTTAAAGCCCTAAATGGTTTGGGGCCAGGTTATCTGAAGGAACGTCTCGTCCCATACGTGCCTACCCGAACCCCGAGATCTTCTTCAGAGGTCCTTCTCAGTGAGCCCCCTCCAAAAGAGGCTAGGAGGGTGGCTACTAGGGGAAGGGCCTTCTCAGTTGTGGCACCCCATCTCTGGAATCAACTCCTCAAGGAGGTGCGCCTGGCGCCTACTCTTTATTCCTTCAGGCGCCAGGTGAAGACCTTTTTATTTACCCAATATTTTAATGGTTAGATTTTTATTCCCATTTTTATTATCACTGCTGTACCTCCAGTCTGATTCATCTGGCTGTTTTCTTTTATTGTATTATACTGTATTTATATTTCGATTTTAATGTTTTTGGTTTTAAGATTGTTTTTATCCTGTTTTTCTTATAAACTGCCCAGGGAGCCTTTTGGCAGATGGGCGGTAAATAAATATATTAAATAAATAAATAAATAAATAAATTACACATCCTAAAAGCAGAGCACCAGGTAGTCCTCCAACTGGCTTCTTGTACCAAACAACAAAAGCAGAGTCACATATTTTTCCTTATGTGGTAAAAGCAGCTGAGAAAGCAATTTTCAGTGGGAAAATGGTTCAAAAGAGGGGGAAAAGAGAAGCCCCTCTTTACTCACACCTGTCTCCCCTTCAAATTGCAGCCTCAGCAGCTGCACTGAATTTTTTAAAGATATAATATATAATCACACATAACACATAGTTTTGCCCTTACACTATTTGAAGTGCAGATGACAGTATATAATGCCACTAAATCCCTATTAAGATGTCAGAAAATCTAAGTCACACAAATGAGGATCAAGCTTATGCTTCTATGAGCAACATCTTATGAATACACATTTTGAGTATACTTGTTCTAAGACAATCTACACTCCCTGAATCAATATTATGATAGACTATATCCCATAGACAGGGGCTTGTCATTTTCTTTTATTGTATAGTGTATATTGTGAACTAATTTGAAGGTATGGCTACTTCAAGGGGGGGGGGAATCTATGACTTTAGTACATCTTACTCGTAGAAGTAGCCTCTCTAATCTTCCATGAGCACTTATTCGTAAAAGTACAGTAATACCTTGGATTGCAAGTAACTTGGTTTGAGAGCGTTTTGCAAGACAAGCAAATTTTTAAATATTTATTTAATTTTTTTTTACTTGATATACAAGCAACGTCTTGCAATACAAGTACTGTAGTACGGCTTAAATTAAAAATCTCTGTACAAATTTTTTTGGGGGGATTTCGTTTTGATATAAGAGTGTTTTGGATTACAAGCACGTTTCCAGAATGAATTATGCTCTCAATCCAAGGCATGGCTGTAATCTCTGAAAATTGGTTCTCAGGTTCCACTGAGTGGTAGAGTTGCTGCTGCTGCTGCCTTCTTGATTGGTCTCATGTCACTCCACGTAACATCTACCTACATCAGCCATTCATATGGTTAGGGTAGATTCCATGGTTATGTACCCCAGTAGTAATGTCAATGTGTAACCTGCATGGTATGTAACCACATGGTCCATTACCTGCAGCAGCAAGCAGATAACTCATAAATAAGTCCTGAGTTGTACCACTATTGATTTTAAGTAGATTATGAACATAGCCTATTTTTCCTGGGAAGGGAAAGAATCACCTAACCTCAGACAACTATAATCTTCTATATGCAATACTTAATACATTATTTTACTTGATAAGCCTATCAATGGCTACTAGTTCATGGAGGATAAGGCTATCAATGGCTACTAGTCATGATGGCTACATATATATCCCAGTTGCTGGGAACTTAAGCAGGAGGGTACAATTGCATGCATGTTCTGCTTGTGGACTTCCCATTGGCATTTGGTTGGCCACTGTGCAAACAGAATGCTTGACTAGATAGGCCTTTGGTCTGATCCAGCAAAGCACTTCTTATATATCTTCCTATAAGCTTCTTCACTCATCCATTTTTAAATGGTTCAATAAAGAATATTTTTTGTATCATAGAAACAAGGCTGTATATATGACTGGTACCTATTTTAGGTCAGAATACCTAGAACAATTTTAAGTGCTATATAAAAGGCTAAGCATTGTTATTATCAATCTTATTGTAAGCATTTAATTGACTGACTGAGAGTATGAAATTTCCCCGCAAAAGGACAATTTTCCAGCAAAGCCATAAACTTATATGATGGCATTGGTAAAGTTGCTGTCTTTTAATATTAATAACCTATCTTGCAGGGATGCTGCAAGAATGAAGAGGATAAATATTATAAAGCACTTAACATATAAAGTGTACTGTATTAATGTATCAACAGGGATGCTACAAAATCATACTTAAGAACATTGTAAAGCGATTTTAGTTAATTACTTTTCAATAAAGTGGATTAGAATAGTAAGCAGGTCAAAAGAGAGTACACGTATACAGCATTGCCTTCTGATAAGGAATAAGGTATTACAGGAGCATTCTCAAGTGGTACAGAAATTTAAGAATTGTATTTCCTTTTCTACTAAATAACAAGTTGTTTAAAAAGGATACTAATTTTAACAACATGCTGAATACAGATCATACAAAGTTTATTCTAAAGAAATTAAAACAATGAATTGTTATACTTACGATGATTTTACCTCTCAAGTCATGCTGAGTGAGGCTTAACTGTTCTCTAACAGCTTGGGACCAGAGTACCGTATCTAAAAGAGTGTCTCCTCCCATATGTACCTGCTTGGACCCTTAGTTTATCTTTGGAAGCTCTCCTCTGGGTGCCCCTGCTGAAGAAAACTAGGCTGGTGGCCACAAGAGAGAGGGTCTTCTCAGTTGTGGCATTCCATAAGTGGAATGCCCTCTCCAAAAAGGTTTCCCTGGTGCCTACATTGTTATCTTTTGGAGCCAGGCAAAGACCTTTCTTTTCTCCCAGGCATTTTGAAGACCTAGTCCTAGTTTTTTATGGCTGTTTTATCTATTTCTGTACTGCCTGTTTGGTACTGTATTCTATATTTTTTACTGTTTGTATTTTAGTCTTTTAATTGTTGTAATCCGCCCAGAGAACGTTGTGCGGATTAAAAATATAATAAATAAAATAAAATATTTTTTTTGTTCATTTCATTCTTTTTTTGTTCACTTTCAGATTCAGTAGAATCTTTTCCCCATTCTATATATGTTATTCTTTTTCTTCCTTTCCTTTCTTTTTTTTCTCCAGTCTCTTCTCCCCACATCCTTAGAACTGTCTCCTGTTGATCTTTGTTTTTCTTGGTATTTCCAGTCCTCATCTCTTGACATTTTTCCTTCGGTCTCTTTTCTTTCTGTCATTCCTTTACTGATAGTGCTGCTTTTTCCATTCTCTTTCTGTCTTACTTGCACCCTAACTATTAATATTCACCAGATGTTAGTTAAGATTCCACTTCGAATCTGACACTCCTTAAGAGACACTGACCCAGTTCACATGATCAAAATAGCCCACCATGGCTTATTTAATCCACTCTCACCTTCACATGACCCAGCAAGCCACTCTAACCATCACATGACCCAACAACAGACCATGAGTTAAGCGAGGGTTGTTTAACAAATATATATAACCTTAACTGTGTATGTAATATATTTTCAAGCATTAAACAGAGCTTTGTTATTGTGAAAAAAATTTCTTAGTAAAGCAATTTGATGTTTTTAACTGGATTCCTTCTCAAATCTTTGAACAAAATAATGAACTTCTCATAAAGAAATAATAAGGCTGCAATAGGGACACCAACTTTGGAGTAAGTCCCACTGGAGTCCCTGGAATTCATATTTGAGTACGAATTTAGGATTGGGCTGCACAGCATTCCCCCAAAATATTATACAACAACCTAAAGAGAGGGAATCCAATATGTCCATTTATCAAATATTGGCATCTCTTGTTTCCTAGGCAGCAATCCTATGCTCACTTACTTGGTAGTACGTCCCATCAAATTTGGTAGGGCTTATTTCTGAGTATATAGGATTGCACTATAAATGCATTTACTTCAATGGCGCTTTAGTTAATATTAAAGAACACTGTGACAAGGGAGGGAGTCAATAAGTCTAGTAAAGAAGTAGATAGCCGTGTGGCACCTTGATGACTAACAGAGCAATAATATACATGACTACTCAGAAATAAGCCCCATTGAGTTCAATGAGTTTACTACCGGGTATGTAAGACTGCAAACGAACCGATGTATCGCGTGCGTGGCACGAGTCTTGTGGCCCCTTTAAGACTAACAAATTTATTAGGGCATCAGCTTTCGTGGACTGGAGTCCGCTTCATCAGATTCAGGGGTGAACAGTTCACGGAAGCTTATGCCATAATAAATATATCTGTTAATCTTTAGGGTACCACAAGACTTATTTGTTGGTGGTGGAGTTGGCGATTGAAGGGGACTTGCATCCAAGAGACGGAAGGCGGGGGCTTTAGGGGGGAGGGCAAAAGAAAAGGCGGGAGAGGGGGCCCCGAGAGACATACAGCGTCGAGCCCGCGTACCACTACCCTAGCAGATTGCGACATCACTTACCAGGTAGGCCGGGCCCCGCTCCTCTCAGCCCCTGGTAGTCCCGGAGACCAACAAGCGTCAGTGACAACGGCCCGGAACGGCTGGGCTCTAACATCCGGAGGAGGAGCCACTTCGCCTCAGCCGCGCGCGCGAATGAGGAGGCGGAGCAGGAAGAAGCCAAAGTAATGAGGAGGAGCTCTTGCGATGGTCATGTCGGTTGAGTAGAAGTAGCCTGAGGTAAAAACGGGAGGTCTTTACGCGCCGGCCAGAGATGCGCACTTTTTTTAAAGCTGTATTGGGAATAATACACTTTTTAAAAAATTAACGTCGATTCTTCTTCTGCAGCTCGGGAGTTTGCCTGAGCGTGCACCCCGCTTTCTCGTTTCGTAATGCTCGCGACTCTGGATTGCAGTTTCTCTTTTCCGTGCTCCGAATGGGCGCGCTTTTCACGTTACGCTTGTAGCGTAGTAGTATACGTAATTCCCTAAGAGCTAGAGAGGACAGTAGAACTATTGCGAGATGCTTCTTGGTCTTCACGGAGTACTGTAGTTGCAAAGTGATATGTTCCTTTTGTAGCTATTTTCAGCGGGTTTGGAACATCTAAGGAGGAGAATAGGATCCCGAACAAGTTGCCTAATCACTTTTGGTTGACTTGCAGCCTGAGCCAATTCATGTTTACTCGGAAGTAAGTCTTCTGAATTCAGTGGGGTTCATTCTCCAGTAAATATACATTGGGTTAAAGTCTTATTCTGTTGTTTACCATATTTGGTTTGGACTATGGGCATGCGCATATTTAATTCTGTTAGCCCTAGAAAGAAAGGTGGAATCCTGGAAAGATTACTGATTTTACATAGCTTGACTGGTTCAAATTACTTAAGTAGAGTTACTCAAGAAGTGCATGATGTTTGTATATCTGAAGCCTCAAGCATACCTTCTTGTTCTGTTTGTTGGGCATCTCGTTTTTAAACAGATGGAAATTGGCAATCAAAAACCGAGGATCCAGCTAACTGGATTTAAGAACCAAGAAAAGAGGACCTTAGTAGAACTGCTTCTGAAATTAGACTGTGTTTTCTTTGATACCGAGGTAAATGATAATAATTGATGAAAATACATAAAATGTTTAGATTTACCACCTTGGGTACTTTTCAGCATATGGTATTCATTGGAGTAAAGTTGAGTGCTTACAACAGTTTTGCAAGAGAGAGACTGTGATTTGAAATTAAATTCAACCTCTTGCCTTGTTCCTCTTTAAACTTTGTGTGCAGTTTTTAGTGACATCTGTATGTTCTTTTTGTTATTAGCAATACAGAAATTGTACTCACCTTATAGCAAAGCGGCCGTGCAAGAGTGAGAAATTCTTAGCAGCTTGTGCAGCAGGTGAGTATAATATACGGTATTTAGTTCTTTTAATATGGTGCAATGACCAGAAAGTCCTGAGCCATGTAATCATTACAAAGGAGTGGAAAGGAAAGGCTTTTGGGGGAATAGCAGAGACCATGACATAGGTCCTTATGCAGCATAGGCCTGGAGATATAGTGGGAAAAGTTACTTTTGAAATGAGCGAGACACAGCCTAAAGCTGAAAAAAATAATAGCATAGCCTTGCTTTTTAGTTACTGTGTTATTAAGGACCAGTGGCAATGTAATACCTGACTTCAAGCTTGATAAATCACAGTGCGGGCCTCCCGGTGCTAGGGGGCGGCTGCTCGGGACACCCAGGGGGGCCATTTGGCCCTACAGGCCGGAGTGGCTGTAGCTCCGGCCACTCTGGGCTGCTGCCTCTGTGCGGCCACGGGAAGCCCCCGCGGGCCAGCCGGCCGCTGTTCTCACGGCAGGGTGGTCACTCACGGTAGGGGCTTACCCCTCTACCGCCCATGGTCACTTTGCGTGCTTCGCGCATGCGGCCGTCCCGCAGGGGCACCCCCGGCTGGCATTCGCATGACACAGGAACCGTGGGGGGCTTCTGCTCCCCCGCAGTTTCCGTGTCGTGCAAACCGGCCCTCAGACTCATCCAAGGTTCACTCTGGTGGTATGCCATCTGTAGAAAGTACACTCTAGGGCATAGTCAGCATAGTTATTTGGAAGCATGTTTTTTTTGGAATCCCAACAGGCTTGCAAATAGCCAGTCACCTAAGGCAAGTAAGAATGGTCTATAGGTGACCTAGAATTCATTATTGTGTTTTTCTTTTATGCTACCTACGGTATTACTAATATTGGTATTTGGGAGAAAGCAGTATAATAACCAATTTTTATAGACTAATAACTTCTGTTCACCTGTTTTCAAGGTCGACCTAGGATCAGGGTGAAAGCAACATGCACTCAAGCATGCAGACTATTTACTATAAGAATCCACAAAAATGGCTAGCTTAGTAAAGTGACCCAAATCTCTGGTTGACATTTATAAGGTTATAAACCAAATATCAAGATCATTTATGCCTAATTCAGTAATAATAGGGTTAGTATCACAGGGTCTCCACCTTTCTAATACCAGTGTTTATTTTTCATTTGATCTTTGCAATGCAGTGAGTGTGCCCAAATTTGCTTGACCAATTCTATTCTGCTAGGTTTTTAAATTATTTTTCCATGATATAACAAACAAATTTTTGGTTTTTGTGATTATGTGTAAAACCAGTTCTTGTTTATCTAGGGTGGGGGCAGCTGCAAACCTCAAGCTTGTGGGATCTGTTTTGTTTTTTACTAGAACTCTAAGGTCCACCAACTGAAACCAGATGCAAAATGGAGGCTCAGGTGACAGAGCAAATAATTGAACCCCATGAGCCATACACAAAGATGAGCTGCATACATGAATACAAATGTACATGCTGAGTTACTACAGATCAGATATTCTAACAGCCTAATGTAAACCTAAAAAATGCTGTTGTTAAACAATTGGGAGTTGGAGGCCCTTGCAGAACTACAGTAATACCTTGGATTGCAAGTAACTTGGTCTGAGAGCATTTTGCAAGACAAGCAATTTTTTAAAATAAATTTTGACTTGATAAACAAGCGACGTCTTGCAATACAAGTAGTGTAGGGATGTAACCGCTCGCCTCGAGCGGGCGTAGCGGGCCGAAATCGGCCACGCTCACGCCCGCCAGAGACTCGCTTTGATATAAGAGTGTTTTGGATTACAAGCACGGTTCCGGAACGAATTATGCTTGCAATCCAAGGTATTACTGTACTGCAAATCACCCAGAGATCTACCAGTCTACATTCTGCCCACCCCTGATATAAAGGAATAGTTTTTACATAATTCTGTGAGTTAATAGTTGGTTCTGTCTTAACTTTTAATTGAAAATTTCACTTAGGATGCAGTCCTACAGTAACCAGTTTGGCAGGTGACAGGCCTCAAGATGAGGCAGAAGGCTCCCAATGATACCAGAGGTGAACTGCTGCCTCCCACTGAAAAGATTTCCACACTGAAATGCCACTGAACACTGTGGAAAGGTTCCGCTGGCCATGCCACTCTGCCAGCAGAGTTCTACCTGAAGTTCTCCGAAAACATGGTGGAGTCCTGTGCATTGCAAGGGCAGTATGGGACAGGAGTGCAGATAAGCTGATTCCTATCCCCCTGACACACACAGTCACACAAACACAGCAGGAATCTGTGCTGGGATAGGACCAAATTTAAGTAATTTCTTCCCATTGACTCCAGTCAGAGTGAACAGGTTGATATGGAGGTCACTCTTCCCACCATCCACAGTTTGGATACTGCAAACATCCCACAGCAATAACTGCCATAGATTTGTCTGGTGGAAATGTGACTCTGACCGTTCTGCCACTATCTTTATCACCATCCGTTTCTTACACCATCACCACATGTATTTAATCAGAATATATTGTAAATGGAGGGTACTTTTAAAATTTCCACTACTTGCTTGCTCATATGTTAAAATAATGTACTGTACTTTAATAGTTTGCCTGGTTTTTTTCTTCCCAGATATCAAATCTCTGTAATTGACCTTCTAAATTAAAATCTTCATCTTTTGATGCTAATGGAGAAACATTAGGTGACAACTTCTGCTTACATTTATCCCAAACATCTAAACATGAATTAACAATAAAGTTATCACCATCATAATATAATTTCCTTTTTAGTGTTGATATCCATAATAAATGTTTTAAAGCTACAATCATAAGATCCTGGGAGGGCATCCCAGGGGTCATTGGATGCTGTGGAGCTCCTGTTTAGAGTTCTTCCCTAGACTGCAGCAGTTCTTTCCACCACAGTGGAGCCAAAAACTGAGCATTTGGGGGAGGGATGTCAGGTTGGCTGAGGAACCTAGGCCCCCTCACTAATCTGATCGCCTCCAAACAAGCTGAAAACTAGGGCTGCTGTAGTACATTCCCCCCTGCCCTGGCCTTTTATCGTGGCTGTCGTAAGCCAGCAGGGCTTAGGAAGTGGCAGTTTCTCTTCCATGGACCTCCCCTGCCTTCACTTTAGGATTGCTCTCTCTATATTTTCAGTAGCTTCTTCAGGGGAAAGAAATAATATTCACATTTTAAAAACTATTTTACTAACCATAATAACCTGTGTGTCTAATAATGCCATTTAAAATTTGGAATCCCTAAATTATCTTTATTCCACACATTCCATGGTGTTTTACTTTCCACGTGCTTTCTATTCTAAATAAAATTTTGATAACTTTTTGCTGCTTCTGTATGTTTTTATCAGGAACCAGGATATAGTTTGTCTTAACTAGCCACATTAGGAACAAACTGTAATTTCCCAAGTTCGAAGGTCCCAGACTAGTTCTTAAATGGAAGCTTTTTATCTCAAGTAAAAGGGGAGTAAGTGAGTCGAAGGCTCTTGCAGGCTTGTTCCCATAATGCAGACCATTATATCTGAACCAGGCCATGATGTGTGTTACACTTACATATAACTTAAACTTTCTTGCATCAATATCAAGGGGGAAAAAACCCTTCTATCCTTATTACGCTGATCCGTAGAAGTTTGTTGCAGCTGCTTGCTAGTGGAAGCTATCCAAATGAAAGACACTTGTGCTAGAATTTTTTTGGTACATGGAGTCATTGTAATATCTCTGTTTATCTCTTAATTATGCCACTATTGTCCTCCCTTCCCCCACTATAAATCAATCAAAGCTAGTGATAGCATGCCTCTGTGTTGTGGAATATGTTCAATAAAGAAATAGTAATGTACAATAATGGTTCTAAAACAAAAGTGTTTGAGAGTACCCCCCCCTTCCATCAGATGATTGCTGGCATCCAAAGCTAGCACCTATAGAAGTACCATCTGCTAAAATGCTGCCGTGCAATGGCACAATCTGCTCTGCTGTGCTGTGAAATTGATTAGGATCAGAGTTTTAGTTCTTCACTATGAAATATGCTGTAGTTCACTTTTGCATAAAGGGCATGCTATTGATATGAACCCTGAAAACATGGGGAAATGTGGTTTGGGAGAAGGAAAAAAAGGGTCAGCATTATCAGAATCATATCAAAGGAAGCATAATGAGTACATGATGTGCTTTCAATAGAAGATAAATCAATATGGGGGTCGGATGGGAACCGCTGTTATAAAATAATTGCTTCTAAAATTTTATACTGGCTAAGGTTATAGAGGTCTCCAGAATTAAGGGGGTCATCGTGCCATAATTATTCTTCAGTATTTGTTAACTGATAGATCAAGGGTATTTATGGCTCACATTTTGAAGGTGAAAGGTGTTGCAGATTTAAGGCAGAAATATGAGTGTATCTGCTATATATTTCTTTGAAAGCAGATTCTGACGAAACATAGAGGAATACATCTGAAAAATGTTAAAGCAGAATAAAAGATTCATGTACATTTTGTAAAAAGGATTCTTGAGCAGGAATGGACAAGGGATTTAGTCAGCAGCTTGCAGTCATTACCTGCAAAATCTGTGTGGGTTACATTCGGGTATTCCTCAGCCTAGTGTTCAGGATGCATAACTGAAGAACTATTTTAGTACGTACTTTAAAAATGATTAAGGCTGCAATCCAATATATACTTCCCTGAATTCAATAGGACTTACTTCTAAGTAGGCATGCATAGGCTTGCACTGTAAAAGTAGTATATAAGCATTAAATACTAATGCTAAATAACAGATATCCATTTTTTAAATTGGATATCTGTTTATTAAGCTGAAGGATTCTTATATGAAAATAAGATCACGTTTTTTAATTATGTGCTACAAAAGCATGTTAATGTTCTAGAAAAATGTTAGCTTTAGTATATGAAAATACATTAAAATCTCTATTTGCCTTAACAGAGGTTGTTGCTAATTTTGATATTTGATCTTCATTTGATTGTCATTTGTCTGCACAAAAATTCTTTTGTGGATGACAGTTCATTTGCTTTCCAGGAAAGTGGATACTAACTAAGGACTACATAATTAATAGTGCTGAAAGT
Organism: Shinisaurus crocodilurus; assembly: GCA_021292165.1. Classification (NCBI taxonomy): domain Eukaryota; kingdom Metazoa; phylum Chordata; class Lepidosauria; order Squamata; family Shinisauridae; genus Shinisaurus; species Shinisaurus crocodilurus. Next base: position 49,331,549 of record CM037877.1, read on the forward strand.
GGCAGATGGCTTGATGAAACAACTTACGAATGGGGATATAAAATCGAAAAAGGCTCACATTATTCACCTCAAATGCAATCTGCACCTAAAAGATGGCGCGAAGAGCTGACACGCTCTGGTGCTGCAGGGGCCTTCCACAGATGGAAAGTTGTCCTCCTTGTTATGAGAGGTGATAAACGAAAGGATTCTTTCATAAGGTAGGATGAGACCTCCTTAAAGTTGAAGTAATGAATACTTAATTCACTCTGATTTAGGTGAAAATAGTTTTGTGGTAGTGTTTTTCTCAGTTACTTTGGGCCACAGCAATTCTGTAGGGCTGCTTCAAATACTTTTTCTTTACATGAAGATAATCTCAGTGTAGGAGAAACTGTGTGCTCTTAGTTGTGAAATGCATTTGAAATGGTTTCTCTGCAAGTAGAAGGGAAGCTTTCCAGCCCCTACAGTAGAATAAATGACACACCCCACAACTGATAGTGCATACAGGTTTTTTTACACAGATTATTGCCATGTACAGAAAATGTAATGTTCTTCAGTCTATAGCTTTGTATCCCTGTAATTGGAACAAAATATAAATCTGGTTTTCAAAACAGAACCAGTATGGTTCATTGGAAAATACTGGACTTCAGCTAGGGAGACCTGGGTTCAAATGTCTTTATTAGAAGCTCATTTGGTAGGCTTAAACAAACAATAACCTCTGAGTATAGCCTACTTTACAGGAGGGTAAAGTGGGATAATTACATGGATACTGCCATAAACCATTGGGAAGAAGTGTGGGATACAAATATGATAAACTGCTGGTGCAAAATATGTATGTATATATATATGTGTGTGTGTGTGTGTGTGTGTGTGCTTTGTTCTTACCGTGCATTCCTTTGCATGTGGGTGGGAGTTCTTCACATAATACATTCTTTATGTAAACCAGAAATATACAGCGTATTTTCTGTATTTGCAATTGTATTTTCCCTTTGCAATGTCAGTGACTCTACTTCAGAATTCAGTTTTATTTTAGTGATGTTTTCACCATTAAGCCCAGCGGAGTTATTTTACTACTTTACCCTTCAGTAGTTCTTAGGAAAGGTTATTTCTACCTTGTCTTTCTTCCCAAAACAATCCCCCCACTCCCTTGGCTGATTGGGAATGCAGGGGAAGGGGATAATGGGAGAAGATGACAGTTGTATTACAATATTGTGGTGCTAGAATACACCTCTATTGCCGTATCTTACATACTATCCTGTTTTAGAGTCCTTTCTTGGTGAATCAAAATAGAATATTGTAGTCTTCCTTTCAAGGTAAATTGTATAACCCAAATCCCTGGTTCTCAAACCGATATAGGTGCTTCAAAGCCTCAAATATTTGACAAGAGGTATGCAAGAAAACTGGTAGTGTTGGCTGCCCCTTCTCTATACCCATGTGCCTTGTCCTCATTTTTCCACATGCATTCTTTGAGAGGCTACGTAGGGCCTTTGCACCCAGCCCCAGCAATAGTGAGGGAGATGAAGCAAAAGCCTCTCTCTGCTGCCTGATTAGCTACAGGTAGAAAAGAGGTAGTGGTATGTACTGTTGTGACTTGGATCACATGGTTGGAGAATGTGAGCTGGGCTTCACACTAAAGAGTGAAGATGATGTAACATGAGAGGCAAACTGAATTTGATATTTGTGAAAGCATGGGTTTTGAAACTATTTGTTTCTTAGGCCAAATTTGCATTTTTGTGTTTATATGAGGTTGCCACCATGTGAAAAACTGAGAACTTGCTTGGAGAGAGGAAAAATAGAAAATGAACATTTCCTATGTTTATGGTAACTTTTTCTGTTTTTCATATGGGGCCCATTTTACACAAGTGGCCTTGCATGAAAATGTAGTAGGAAATTCACCAAGTGTGGACTAGATAAAAACTGTGTGAATTGCCTTTTGACTTACTGTTCAGTAAGGGGGACAAGTGCAAGCTTCTCCGAGAACAGCACTACATTATTAAAATATATAGACATAATGCATAACTATATTAAAACTAGTCAGTTTTATATTAATGCATTGACAAATCAAAATGGGTGTTTGGTTTAAAAAACATTTTTAAGAAAACCTGCTCTTCTAGTTACATGGTTCTCCTCCCACCCCCACCCCTGGGGACTGTGGAGGTAAGAGCTTAGGGACAGAATTATACTTCCTTTCTTGAAAACTATGTAGACTTTAAAATAAAAGTTATATTTACAGCAAACTTATTATATTTATTGTTTCATTCTTTCAGGGTTCTGGAAGCAGGAAAAGCCACTATATATGCAACATTAAGTGCACCAAAGGATATTACTCATGTGTTTACTAATAATACAGCATTAAATGAAGAAAGAGAGAAACATCTTTTTGGAGCTCCATACTATCCAGTTCGCTATTTAGGGAGTTATCTCTTAGAGGCAAGTATACTAGAAAAAATTAGAATTGGGGAACACAATCCTATCACCCCCACCCTTGATGCATGTAAGCTTCCGAACTCAGAGGCTTATGTGCATCCAGTACAGGGTGCGAGTGCGGCAGTGGTGTCCTTCACCGCTGCTGCACCTCGCACCCTGCATTTCATCTAGACGGCTGTTTTCGACCATCTAGATCGGTGTTCTCCAACCTTGGGTCCCCAGATGTTTTTGGAACACTGATCTAGATGAAGCTCTTTGGAGGGAAGGGGAAGGAGGCTGGGGCGCCGTTTGGATACGGCATCAGCCCCAGCCTCTTCCCCTCTCTGCCACATGGCACGGCCCTTTTCCTCCTCTCCTAGGCCGATTTGTGACCTCAGAGAGGCAGTTAGAGTGGTTCTTTCCATGCCAGCTGCGAGGGGGGGCGGGGCAGGGGCTTGGTGGTCAGAGTCCCATCTCCGAGCTCACAGGACCTTGGATCTGGGACTCTGAATAATCCTATGCCCCCCAAGGCAAGGACAGAGGGCCATAGGATTGCGCCTTTAAGTATGATCCATGCTTTAAACATAGCTGTCAATTTGCATCAAACTTCAAACCGAACTAGTATATGGTCAAATTATCATAGGATTAATGTTACAACTCTTGGCCTCTAAAAACCTTTACATTCTTCATTAGTACTTACTGTCTTGGAGTGCAAATTATTTTGGTGTCATTGGGTCCATTATCTTGGTTGCATTGTACACAAGAGGATGTGTCATATATGACAGCAATCAGGAAATGTTGAGCCAGACTATGCTTTTGTGTGTTTGAGACTAGAAAAGTCTGCATAGAATTAGGGGACAGGTAGAGAGAGTTGGAGACTTGGGGAAAAATTCTGCTATGACTTCAGACCATGGTTGCATTTGGATGATCAAATCCTGGCTTATTAAACTTGGATATGCACAAGCAATGTGCACCTGCACACAGCACACCAGATGAGTGGCAAAACAAGTAAGGAAGCCAGACTTAGGCAAAGCTTCCTCTTACATTCAAACTGGGAACTACTGTTAATGGTTTCAAACAAGCCAGGGTTATAAACCATGGTTTAAAATTGGCTTATGAATCCTAGCTTGTTTGGAAGCTCTTAACAATAGCTACGAGTGCACACATAATGGGAAGCTATGATTAAGTCCAGCTTCCGGGCTTGTGCATGCTGTTCATGCATATGGATTTATGGCTTACTGTGAATAAAACCCATTTCTGCAACCCAACCAGGTAGATCAGTACTTGAAAACAAGTTTTGGTGCAGAGATCACCTGGCTTGTTGCTCACATTTAATAGTAAGGGTTGTGAGCATGGTTCCCAATGCTGGATTGGGACTTGTACTTGATAGTCTAATGTGGTTGGAACATCTAATGTATGTATGCAAACCCTATTGACAGCACAGAATGTAAAGTAGAATGCACATCCTCATTTGCTGATTGGGGCTACTACCAGCACATTACTAGATGAACTGAAAGCCTTGTGTGTGTGACCTGTAGATTCAGGCCAATAAGTTAAGAAGGTATTTTTTCTAATATATTTTCACTCATTCACAGTTGTTTCAATAATACTATCTAGTAATCCCAAAATGTTTAATGTTTGTGTATTTGAGTTTAAACAGTAATTGCCCTGAGTTTGTGTTGGTTCACTATACTTATACAGGTAATAATATACCTTATATATTGCCCAGAATGAAATTAAAAATGATATTGAAAAATACCAAGAGAACTATCTTAAACCTGAACAAGGATCTAGAGAGATGATGACTGACATGCATCCTGGTGAAATGAGAAGAACGTTGATAAAGCATATATATTTTCAACAGGTAAGATCCAGTTAATTTAAGCCTCTTACTTTGTGATAGAACCGGAGAAAAAGATGTTTACAGAGGAAAATATGCAAGATAAACAAGTCTTAACCAGAGTGAGCACATGTTCAGTTTTTTCTTTCTTTGTTTTTCTTCTAGTGTTTCTTTAATTGAAAATTAGGAGTCCCAAGTCCCAATTCAGCATTGGGAACCATGCTCACAACCCTTACTATTAAATGTGAGCAACAAGCCAGGTGATCTCTGCACCAAAACTTGTTTTCAATTCTTTTTTTAAAAGCTGCACAAAACAAAATAAGTCCAATGATGAAATTACTGTCACAGCCAAAGGGAATGCAGAGGCCTGAGACCTTTCTAAGTACAAAATCATGAAACAAACTCAAAAAAGGAAAGAACCTGGTGAATTATGGGAAATTGGGCACAACACAGTTGCCAACATTTTTCAAATGAAAAACTGTTGTTCAGTAAGGGTGCAATACAATCGGGATGCCCATAACCCTTCTAACTCGGAGGATTATGGGCATCCTATGCAGGGTGGGAGGAGTGTGGAGGTGAAAGTCACCTCCATGCTCTTCCTGCCCTGCAAAGCACTTACACGACCAATTTCAGCCATCTTAAGTGCAGGAGAGGAGGAGGCTGAAGCACCGCCAGGATACCTCGTATCTTGGCGGCCCCAGTGTCCTCCCCACCCCACAGAATGCCCCCCAAAGCCCATCTTCAAGGTCATCTTTAGGGCCTTGGAGATGTAGCTCGCGCGGTTCTTTCCGTGCCGGCTGCAAGGGGGGAAGGGGATCTGAATGCAATCCTATGGCTGTCTATTCTGCCAAAGGCAGTGGTTCTTTTTAGGATCCAGAGACAATGAGCACACTTATGGGCGAAGGTTAAAAAGCTTTATTAGCAAAATACAGAAAGATTAGAGAAGTAAGGCAGAGATGCTGAGTACAATGCTTACGTCCCATCTGTTGTCGGGAACCCCTCAAAGGAACTACAATGGATGGACTCCTTGGCTGGCATACAGCAGCTTCTGCAGCTAGGTCTGTGTCGAGGTTCTGCCCTTGTAAGGATTCCCTAATCTTATATAGGTTTTCTGGGTTTACAATAATTGCACCTGTTCTCATTAAGTTGGACAAGATTCATGTGTTTTGCACGTAACTAATTGGGGAAGAATCTCAATAGATGATGGCATATACAGTTTAGACACTCCCATATCAGGTTCCCAGGCCATCTGATGGTAAACAATACTTCTAAATTGGCCAAGAGGCCACCTAGAGCCACTTAGTTCTCCGGTCATCCAAACCCATCCTGATGACGAACACCAGTTATCTAAGCCATTGAAGTCTGGCCAACAGATAACCCAGTGCCCTTCCAATTATGAGCCATTGATGTCAGACCCACTGATAACTGAGTGCTCTTCTAATTATTACTTGCATCCTTGTCAGGTTTAAGTCTGTCTGAAAACAGATTTTAATTGGCAATCTTCTCGTGGCAAACTCTAAACATTATAAGCTCACTGGTACTAAACACTAAATACTGAGAAATAGCAAGAAACAGCAAATTCAGGCCTGCTGGAGACACAAAGAGCAGGTATATTCAGACAATAGAGACCCAGGCACAAGTACAACAATTGTCATATGCCACTGTCTCCTCGAAATCACAATGGTCTTCCAGCCTTTTCCACTACACCGTCTAGGCACTTAGCAGCCTTAGGATTGCTCTGCCTGTAGACAGACTGTTTAGTGACAAACTCTGCCTCTTTCAAATGAGACTCCAGCTGAAGGGGGAAATGTGGGACACCCTTCTTATGGGAGCAGAACTGCCTTCTGCTCATGCTAAGTCTTGACTGAAAACAAGCCAATGGGTGGCATACAAAGCAGAAGGCCACTTGCACTACCATTATTTCCCTGCAGCCCCCCAAAAGTCTTTCAGAGTTGAGAGCCTTCATGAACAGCTTGGGCAGTGTCGTGGCAGGGAGAGGAAAATTGCTCAAAATTAGGCAGAGAAACCTTGTGGTGTTTGTTTTTCTTTAATGAAAGTGTATGAATCCAATTAGGCATCAGTCTAATTATCTTAGTTTGACTCTGTGCCGTGGTTTTTCTTAATTTGAAGCTTATGGACCAGAGGTATCTGTTAAGCGCATAGGTCTACCATCTCTGTCCTGGAATTTTTATCCGATGTGCCACATACCAGTACTTGCAATACCCACTTAGGGCGAAGCTATGGAAATAATAACACTATTCAGTTGGGCAAAGCAGAATATGTTACATTTACCCACTTGGCAGCAGAATTGGAAGCCGTTCCAGCTGCCGAAAACTTTGTAGAATAATGCACAAATGGTTATATGTGTGTTTGAGAAAGAGAGGGAGAGAGATGATCAAACTTACTGTTAAAATGTTATCAGAAATAAATTATTTAGACCCTCCGTCTTGACATGTGAGACCACAGGACAAGTACTTTTCTATCTTGATTAGCCTTAAGATCCTATGCTATGAGCCTTTGATACTAATCCTCAGTACTCTCACTAGAACTCAGTGGGACTGACTTCTAAATATATTTAGGATCACCTTTTCTTTTGTAACATTATCATGCCTTATGACAGGCAAATTGTGAGTAATCATATATGTTTTTATTAAGTCAACTTGCTCTTTAATTTACAGGCTATGCTAAGCAAATATACTCAAATAGACCAAATGAATGAGTGCAGAAAAGAGGTAAGATTTTTACGGGGTGCGGGGAGGGAGGCTTCCTTAATCCCTTGTCAGTGATCAGGTTTCAATAGCTGCTTTTTCTACCTGTACATAATATACTAAAACAGTTTAAATGACAATAACAATACAAAACAGTACAAGGAGCAGTAAGATGGAGCAGCATATGATTAAATGCAATTATTTCCAAGCCAGAGAAGGCCTTAGTGAACAAGTGCATTTTCAGGAGATGTTTGAAACATCCCACATTTCTTGCCTTCTGAACTGCTCAGCAGGGTTTTTTCCAAAGGGTGGGCACCACCACAGAGAAGGCCCGCCTTCAGAATACTACAAAGTGACATTCTTTTGGTCGCGGAATGACCAGCAAGGCCGCCTCTGAAGATCTGAAAGGTCAGCCATGTATATGTAGGGGAAGATGGTCTGCTAGATATCTTGGTCGCAAGTTGTTTAGGGCGTTGTATATCAACAACATAACCTTGAACATGGCTCGATAGCGAATAGGTAGCCAGTGAAGTTCTTTTAACACAGATGTTATGTGAACATAGCTGGGTGTCGCACTGAGCACCCTAGCTGCTGCATTCTACACTAGCTGCAGCTTCCAAACCAGGTGCAAGGGCAATCCCAAATATAGTACATTACAGTAGTCTAATCGTGAGGTTACCAGTGCATGGATCACTGTGGCTAGGCTGTCCCTATCCAGGAATGGGTATAGTTAGCACACCAACTGAAGTTGGCAATGGGCACTCTGAGTCACTGTGGTCACCTGGTCCTCCAGTGACGAAGATGGATCCAGTGGCACCTCCAAACTATACCTGCTCCTTCAGAGAGAGTGCAACCCCATACAGAACAGACAAACAGCCCAATTCCTGGACCTGGGAACTACCCATGCATATGGTCTCTGTCTTATCAGGATTCAGCTTCCATTTATTAGCCCTCATCCAAGGTGTAACTGCATCCAGGCACTGGTTCAGAACATTCACGGCCTCTCCCAATTCAGATGTCACAGAGAAATAGCTGGGTGTCATCAGCATACTAGTGACACCTTGCCCCAAATCTCCTAAATACCACTCCCAACCGCTTCATATAGATATTAAATAACATTGCGGACAAAATAGTGTGGCACCCCCTAGGTCAATTGCCAAGGTGCAGTCACCCAATGTTATTCTCTGGAACTGACCCTGATGAGTCCACTAAGATTTTTAAACAGCCCTAGTTTATTTCTGTTTAGACCTGATGAGTGTTAATTTTCTTTCATTTCCTAGGTGAAAAATACTTGTTCTGGAAGAAATAACAATATACTTGAAGAACTAGTAGACGACCACTTACTTCCTATTGCAATCACAGAATTTCTCTCTGGGAAAGATCTAATTCCTCCAGCTAAACTCATTCATTCTCTTCTAGAGCACATATTGCAGGTGAGAAAGACAGCTTATGAGAACAGATATGTTGCAGTGCTTAAGAGTGTAAGTTACAGGGTCACCAGTTTGTTGCACCTTGGCTATTAACTCATGGGCAGAGCAATCTGCCTGTTATGTGGTAAGGAGAATGGGAGCTTGAAATCCACTGGTAGAGTGGATTTCTATATCTGTAGCCAGGGTTGTGTGGGAGCAGCTTTTTCTTTATCATTTTACTACACCAGCTGTAGGGTTTCCCTGGCATGTTGGTGGAAATGGGCTTGAGATGCAGTGTTGCTGCACCTGCTCCCAACAAGCCTAGTTTTCCATGGGTTTTCATAAGTTCATGAATGAATAGATGCCAATAGCAAATAAAATATTAGGCAAGCTTGGCAATTTCAAAGTTGTTATTAATGTTTTACAGGTGATTATTCCTAGCATGTATGGGAGAGAAAATACATATATGTGATTGAAATACATATATGTCTCAATGTGAAATGGAACTAAATACAGTACAGGCTTGTGGCTTACGCTGGCTCAGCTTGTCTGAGCGTGGAAAGCTAAGCAGGGTCAAGCCTGGTTATTACTTGGATGGGAGACCCTCCTCTAGTTTCCTGCATTGAGCAGGGGGTTGGACTCGATAGCCTTGTAGGCTCCTTCCAACTCTATGATCTATGAAATCTATAATAAGTGCTGACAGTGTGACTGAAGGTGTCCCAACAAACTCAGTGGAAGAGAGTTGAGCCCTGCTGAAATAGATGAGTGGTTGTTAACATATCATGCACAATTCCTAAATTTGGGTTGCTAAACTTAAAATCAACAGTTTTCAGTACTCCCCCCCCCCCCTTAAATTTAAACAATGTAAGGGAAGTACATGCTATTTTTACCAGGGATGGGGACTCGGACTCCACTCGCGAGTCGGACTGAGTCCCCCCTCTGACTCGAGTCGGACTCGAGTCCCAATATTTTTAATGGGACTCGAGACTCGACTCGGGACTCGAGACCAAGGAATCGTCAACATCTCTGCTTGATGCCACCTGCAGGTGCTGTCTGGACCTAGTTGCAGTAACAATCGAAGTTTATTTTTTAAAATCATTTTCCTAAAATGCAACCTTTCAGACATTTTGGGTTTGGCTGCCTCTGCCTGCCTGTTTGGGGTTCCCAGCCTCCTCTGCCTGCCTGGTCTCTTCTTAACCAGTTCCACAGTTTGAATTGTCCAAGACAAAGGCCTCTGCTTGCCTGCTTTGGGGTTCCCTGCCTCCTCTGCCTGCCTGGTTATTTTGGGTTTGTCTGCCTGGTCTGTTCTTGTCAAAATCAGTGGCAGAGTTTTGAGATAAAAAGGCACTCTTGTGCCTAGAATTTATTTAAGCCACACATCTGAAGTAGCCTTATTTTGTTGGGGGAAAACCCCCTGGATTTTAATAGGGACTCGTGGAGTCAGCTTTGGGAGTGACTCGTGACTCGTGAATCACCATTTTGGACCAAGGACTCAGACTCGAGACTCGGGTCCAAAGACTCGTCACTCGACTCGTGACTCGAGACCAAGGACTCTTCAACATCCCTGATTTTTACAAGTATTCTCATAATTATTTTTTTTACATAAAACATTTAAATCACATTACTTGTGCTTTCCCACAAATATTTCAGGTCAAATACTTGTGTACTGGGACAAAAAATTAACACAGGTACTTATTTTAGTTTTGTTTACTAAATACAAGTAAAATAGATAGGCTAAAATAGATCCTTCTATAGGGATGTTCCTGAGTGGTTTACTACAACCTGGCACTCTGGGCTGTTGAGGGAGGAACAACCCAGAGTTTTGACCCAACAACAAACCATGGCTTTGATTATATTATGGGTATGCCCAGACTGAATTCTGACTTCAAACACCGGTTCCAAGGGCTAGCCTTGGTTGGCCATATTTCCTTCTTTCATGTTAAAATAGGGTTGTGTACTTTGTTACTTCTGACAGACATATATCTATTTTTATCACATGTAGTTAGGACTATCACCATGTGTGATGTGGCCCTCAGTCACCCACCTCTGGGTGCCAGACTCACTCAAGTCAAACAACTACTACTCTTCCCCCCAATCAATCATCAATACATTTATTTATTTATTACACACACAAATACATATGTGCACATGTACTTTGTGAAAGCTGAGGTTACCAGAAGATAACATATTCTAAGACCTTATCTTTAAGTTTCCACGCTGCCAATTTGAGGTAAAGGAAATTATCTGGACTGGACTGAATGGGATTGGGATGGCGATTGGACCTAAGAAGTGGAAAAGATATGGAACTCTCCTTCTTACCAAAACATGCACACACATGCACACGCCGCGCGCACACACACACGGTGTTTGAAACTATGGGCTTTTGACTCAAACAATGTAATTATAAATTATGCCTTTATTTGTTTTGAGATTGTGGTGAAAGCTACAAGATTGCCTGAGAATCTTTTTGTGTGCACTAGTTTCAGTTCCATGATGGAGGAAGTGTGGGATATAATAAAATAAATAAACGTTGCTTAAATGTCAGAGCCAATAAAACAGAGCCAGTAAGGTAGTTTAGTGTCAATGTATTTTATCACATTTTATTGTTACGTAGATCACCCTGGAAACAATTGAAGCGTGGTATGTATTTTAAAATAATAAGTAAACATGTGTGGTCTAGAAGAACTGGCCTAATTGCAGTGGCAGGAACAGCAGCTTTAAATTTGGAGCAGAGTGTGAGGCTAATATTGGTTCATGTTTGTTTACAGGGATATTTAGACCCTACACTTCCTGTTCAGTTTTTCCACATCATGTATGCTTTGCTCCAACATAATCCTCCTTGGAAATCACCTTCCATGTTAACATACTACCTGGATGTTCTTCAGTGTCCTGTTTGCATGAGGGGGACATGGCCGCTAATGGAGATGCTTGTGAGGTAAAGCCACCAAGGAGTAATTACATTATTGTAGAATAAGCACAACTCATTTTGGATGCGGATTTTCATATAGAGTGGACCTTTATTAAGAGAAATTGTTCTTTCTATTGACAACTTCATTTTTATTTATTTTATTTGTAGCCTGCCTTTCTACCAAAAATTGGCACTCAAGCCGGCTTCCAGAACCAATTAAAATTGATTAAAACGATACATTGAAATGCAATAAAAACATAACAATTACAGGAAAAAAAATTAAAAATGGCACCCGCCCATCAACTCACTTAAGGTTAAAGGCCTTCTTAAATAAAGCAGTCTTTGCCTGTTGGTGGAAGGACATCAAAGAGGGAGCAAACCTAGCCTCCCTTGGGAGGGAGTTCTATAGCCTGGGAGTGGCTACCAGAAAGGCCTCTCTCAGGTTACCACCAAATGTGCCTCTGAAGGTGGCGGCCTTGAAAGGAGGGCCTCTCCAGAAGATCTTAGGAACCAGACATACTGATATAGGAGAAGGCGGTCTTTCAGGTAGCCTGGTTCCAAGCTGCATAGGGCTTTATAGGTCATAACCAGCACTTTGAATTTTGCCCAGAAACAGACCGATAACCCAGTGAAGCTGTTGTAACAAGGGAGTTGCGTGCTCCCTGTAACCAGCCCCAGTCAAAAGTCTGGCAACAGCATTCTGAACCAGCTGATGTTTCTGAACAGTTTTTGAAGACATACTAATTTAGAACACTTTACAGTAGTCCAAACGGAATGTAACTTAGGCATGCGTGACTGTGGCCTGATCAGATGCCTCTAGGAATGGGTGCAGCTGGCACACTAGTCTCAGCTGTGCAAATGCATTCCTGACAACCACCAAGACTGGGGCATCCAGGTTCAGGGCTGAATCCAAGAGTACACCCAAACTTGAGATATAACCCATACTAATTACAATTGTAGTTAATATATGACAAATTCTCAGTAAATCCAACTTAACAGCTACAGCCTTTCATATCCATCTTAAAAGTATATAGTTAGTAAGTCCTTCCGCTCCCCATTTTGCAGCTAAAGAACTGAGAATGACAGGTTCAAAACCACTTACATTGCCTTGCAGAAGTATTCACACCCCTTGGACTTTTCCACATTTTGTTGTGTTACAACCTGGAATTGAAATGGATTTAATTGGCATTATTACCACTTGATGTACACAAGATACTCAACACTGAAGGTGCATAATATTTTTATTGTGGCACAAACGTTAAGTAAGCAAAAACAAACTGACACTTGTTGGTTGCATAAGTATTCACTCCCTTTGCTCTAACATGCCTAAATAAGCTCTGGGGCAACCCACTGCCTCCAGAAGTCACATACTGTAAATAGTTGAATGGGAGTCCACCCGTGTGCAGTTCTTTTTTTTCTTTTTCCCCCCAAAATTTTTATTTTCCCCGAAAAATAAAACAAAATAAAACACAAACATCACAGAAACACAACAACACAAAAACTAAAATGGACTTCCAATTTTGCCCACAACAAAATATACAACTTTACATACACTACTCTGTAGTTTGCAAATAAATTTTCTTTTTTCCCTATTGTCAAATCTTATTCATCTTCCTCACAAGTTCAAAAAAGAAAGAAAAGAATTATTAACAATAAACATATATATTAATTCTTCTATCAATCTAGGACATATATAATTCTGTTTAATCTTCAGAAATCATCTTTCTAATATAATCCTTCCCAAAGATACCAATCAGGCTTATTTACCCAAAGACAAACCTCCACCTATTTTCCCCTTAAATCAATATCTCACACCACCAATTTTTTAAAAAAATTCTTCCATTGCTCATTAATCATTAATTTCAGCAAAGATCAGTACATTTAACCAATAAAACTTTACCTTTCAAGTTCTAATTTACGTACTACCAAAAGAAGTCATTATTTTCTTCTAAACATTTCTACATCTTCAAAAATCATCTTTCTAATAAAATTCTTCCCACTAACATTTATAAGTATACCCTTATATGCTTCCCTTTATGGCCTGTGTGCAGTTCAAGTGCCACATGATCTCAGATTAAATACACCTGATTCTGGAAGGCCCCAGAGTTTGTTAGAGACCATATCTAAACAAACGGCATCAAACGGCCTGTGGCTCACGCTGGCTCGGCTTGTCTGAGCATGGAAAGCTAAACAGGGTCAGGCCTGGTTATTACTTGGATGGGAGACCCCTCCTCTAGTTTCCTGCATTGAGCAGGGGGTTGGACTCGATGGCCTTGTAAGCCCCTTCCAACTCTATGATCTATGAAGACCAAGGAGGTATCCAAACAACTCTGGGATAAAGTTTTGCAGATGCACCAATCAGGGTTGGGTTATAAAAAAAAAACCCCAAACAATGAACATTCCCTGGAGCACCGTTAAATCCATGATGACAAAATGGAAAGAATATGGCTCAACCGCAACTGCCTAGAGAAGGCTGTCCACCAAAACTCAGTGACCAGGTAAGGAGGCCATTAGTCAGGGAAGCAAGCAAGAGGCCAGTGGTAACTGAAGGAGCTGGAGGGATCTGCAGCTGAGATGGGAGAAACCATCCACGGAACAACTATCACCTGGATACTCCACACAGCTTGGATTTAAGGAAGAATGGCGAGAAGAAAGCTATTGCTGAAACAAACCCATCTCTAAGCCCATTTGGAGTCTGCAAAAGGGCATGCGGGAGATGTAGCAAACGTGGGAAAAGGTTCTCTTGTCTGATGAGACGAAAATGGAACTTTTTGGCGTTGCTGCAGAATGCTATGTGTGGTGCAAAGCCAACAGTGCTCATTGCCCCAAGAACACCATCCCCACGGTGAAACGTGGTAAGCAGCATCATGTTGTGGGGATGCTTTCCCTTGGCAGAGACTGGGAAACTGGTCAGGATTGAGGGCAAGATGGATGGAGCCAAATACCAGCAATTCTAGAAGAAAATCTGTTTCAGTCTGCAAGGGACCTGGGTGTGAGCAGGGGCTCACCTTCCAGCAGGACAGTGACCCTAAGCACACAGCCAAAGGAACACTGGAGTGGTTTAAAAACAAGAACCTGCAAGTCTTAGAATGGCCCAGTCAAAGCCCAGACCTCAAATCTGATTGAGAATCTGAAGGACTTGAATGTTGCTGTTCACCAATGGTCCCCATCCAACCTGACAGAGCTGGAGCAATTTTGCCAGGAAGAATGGGCAAACATTGCAGGGTCCAGATGCGCAAAGCTGACAGATACTTACCCAAGAAGACTCATAGCCTTAATTGCTGCCAAGGGTGCTTCTACCAAGTATTGACTCAGGGGTGAATACTTATGCAACCAACAAGTGCCAGTTTGTTATTGTTTACTTAACCTTTGTGCCACAATAAAAATATTTTGCCCCTTTACAGTGTTGAGTATCTTATGTACATCAAGTGGTAACAATGCCAATTGAATCCATTTGAATTCCAGGTTGTAACACAACAAAATGTGGAAAAGTCAAAGGTGGGTGAATACTTCTGAAAGGCACTGTAGTTGGTCTGCAGCTGAGTTGGGATTTTATGTGGTCTCCAAAATTGACATCTGCCTGCATGTTTTGTCTCAACCTGTTGCTATTTGAAATGCTTCCAGATGCTTGTGGTTTTAGCTTACCTTTAGTTTCAGAACATTCCCATATAAATGTGTCCCACAGTTGACTACACTGGAACCGCTACAATTCCTTTCAACCATGTATATTTTTATTTACAAACTGAAGTACTGTGGCCAGTTCTATGTACCACATTTTATGGACTTCAACAAACAGAAGTGTGCCCAGAGAAGGACGGCAAGGATGGTGTGGGGCCTGGAAATTAAGTCCTGTGAGGAGCAGTTGAAACAGCGGAGTATATTTAGCCTGGAAAATAAGAAGTTAAGAGGAGACATAATAGTAGTCTCCAAATATTTGAAGGGCTGGCACACAGGAAATGGTGCAGTGCAGGACTAGGGTAGAAATTGCAGGGGAAGCACATTTCAGCTAAAAACATTAGAAA
This sequence comes from Shinisaurus crocodilurus, assembly GCA_021292165.1. NCBI lineage: Eukaryota > Metazoa > Chordata > Lepidosauria > Squamata > Shinisauridae > Shinisaurus > Shinisaurus crocodilurus. The sequence goes on from CM037877.1 coordinate 49,346,818, forward strand.
AGACTTCTTAACAGTAAGAGCGGATCAAAGTGGAACAGACTGCCTCAGCAGGTGATGGGCTCTTTGCTAAACAGGGAGGCTGGATGATCATCTGTCAGGAATGCCATAGTTGAATCCTGTATTGAGCAGGGGAATGGACTAGATGACCTCCAAGCTCCCTTCTAAATATTATTGTATATAGTGACATTAAAATTAATTGTAATTAATTGTAATTAAGTGCTATGAGAAAAGAAAGATGTACTTCTCTATTAAACACAATGGGTTGGTACCTTTGAGTGGAGTTCCACTTATGTGACTCTCTGCTCGAGGAAATATGGGGAGGTGATATTTGCAGATTCCCCTGTAGCCCTGATAAGCTGCTCCAGAGGATCATGGAACCGTGCCCCCCAGAAGAGTGTGGGAGATGGTGCTCGGGGCTACAGGGGGTGAGATCAGTGAAAATCTCTTTGCACCCCCCACAAATGGGCGACTTCATTAGATACTGGTCCCTTCTTCAAATGGGAGGAGTCCTTCTATTTGCAGAAGAGCAAGTCTGGATCTAGCCCAACATTATTTATTTACTTTATTCTATAGTTATTAAATATATGCCAATCTCAGTATTTTAAAAAGGTGAAGAGAAAAAGGCAAAGAAAAGTGGCAAATTATTCATCATAATAGATTATGTGTTCTGATCTAATGTATCACAAGGAAATAAGCTTACTTTAGAGGGGGGGAAAGTGTGGGTGCAATCCAGATAATTCAGTTGACTGGGTATTGACAATTTGACTTTCCTCACTAGAGTGGAGGAGCTGTGATTAATTTCAATGGGGTTTAAGTATGCCTAACTCTCAAACACATCCAATATGTTTCACTAAGTAGCTTGTCTCAGTATTGCGAGCAGATAACCAATGCATATGTCTAGAATTAAGAAGGGTTTTTTGTGTGTATCTTTGATATGAAAGAGTGGGTAAAATGCATTACGGTACTTGAATTTATTTTTATTTTTTATTTTGAAAGCACAAGTAAAACAGATACTGGTGAAAGTTACCATTTCTGTTTTCTTTTTTTCTATGGTGATAACTTACAGACCACTCACTCACTGTAGCTTATGACGCTATAGTAGAATTAGTAGTTTCAGTCGCTTCCAAAGCTCTTGAAATACATATTTTAAAAAATTACGTATCTCTTGGTAAGTATTTAATTTGGTATTTAATTTGTTTTTTGATTGAAAGTGGTTTTTGTCTTTGAGGGGTTTTAGTTTAGAGAAAAATAAGGTGACTAAAGAAGAACATGATAGAGGTTTCTAAAATTATGTGGTGTGTGGAAAAAGTGGATAGAGAGATGCTTTTCTTCCTCTCTCATAATGCTAGAACTCAGGGTCATACAATGACCTGGTTGGGATGTAATGCTAAGCCAGAGTTCCATGGGAACGACTAAACAAGCTGTGGACATTCCATCCATGGTTTGCTTATCATTATGTGCAAACCACTACTCTGGCTTGTCTCTCCCCCAACAAGCCGGAGTCAGAATCCATGGTTTGTTGATGGCTTATGACTCTGGCCTGTCAGGGGAGAGACAAGCCAGAGTTCCAGTTCACATGTAATGATAAACCATGGATGGGAGATGAAGTGGGAGCAACTGGGTTGCATGCACAAGCAAACTCTCATAAACGATAAGCCAGGGTTCCCCCGTACCCTGGCTTATCATTACGTCCAAACCCAGCCAATGAAATTAATGGGAAAGTAGATCTAGGACAGACAAAAGGAAATACATCTTCCCACAACAGGTAATTCATTTTAATTGGTGGAACTTAGTGCCATATGATGTGATGGTGACTACTAGCTTAGATTTAAAAGGGGCTTAGTCATATTCGTGATGGATAAGGCTATGAATGGCTATATGAAGTCTGCATGCTCAGAGGCAGTATGCCACTGAATACCAGTTGCTAGGGAGCAGGTGAGGGCCATTGCCTTAGTGCCCTGCTTACGGGCATTCGGGCATCTGGATGGCCACTGTGATGTTGGTTAATTGATGATGGAAATTCTGGGTTCGGGTGAAGAACTTTCAACAGTTAATATATGTGGTTAAGAACTTTCTGGTTTATAACTATCTTTGGTTTCTTGAATTTCCTGACCACATTGTAAAGTAATTCTCACTTTAAAAAGGGGAACCAGAAATGTCTTCAGATCTCAGATGTTTCAATTTAGAGCAGCTGCGCACCCACAGACTGGTGTAAAAAGTTGGAATTCAGTCAATCATCTGATTGGCAGGGAGAAGGGGATAATTAATTCAGTTCCCCAACTCTCCCTTCCAAAGTGGGTGATCAGGAGAGTTCAATCATTATTTTCTAGGCACCATATGCACAGCCCAAGCCTCTGGATCAGACTGAAGAATCATGTGAATCATATTTGTATGCACAATTCTCTATCCAGCTGGGGATGTACATAAACATATACATGTGCACGCCTCAAGGGGATTGGAGTGTGAAAGTGTGTGTGTATATGTTCGCGTGAACTGGAAAAAAGCACCAGAAAATATCCTTATTTGTCAAATTGACTGAACCTTGATTTTTTTTTTGTGCTTTCACCCCCCAGATCTTGCCTTTACTGCGATAATATTTGTCATTCAGACCCTGTTCCAGAAACCATAACTGAGGAAAAAACATTTCACAAAACTTTGCTAATGTTTATCATGAATTTGTTCCAAGCTGAAGTGCTGGCATTAACAAGAAGGTGTGTTTCAATTAAAAGGGTTTTTTTCCTTTTGCATTTGCAGACCATATCTGTATTTTTATGGTCAGATTGTGCCCTATCTTCAAAGAAGGCTGTGCTATTTCAAAGTGTGTAAGCTAAGTATTTCCCACTTAATTTTTTCCTGCATTTTTATAATATGAAGATGTGTTTTTTATTATTTTTGAATTTTCACTTTCACACATTAGGTGTTTAATGTCTTTTATAATTGTGCGAGTGTTTAACTTTGTTTCCTGTTCTTTTTTTAGTTTGTAGCAGATTAAGTCTTTTGCATAATATACACATAATATGGTCACATTTTGCTGTAGTATATTATAAAGTAATCTCAGTACTGTTTATGGAAACTGCACTGGATTAGTAAGCGGGCTAAAGCTTGTAACGTCTTAATTTATTATTATTTAATAGATTTGTGTATATTTCACCTTTCGGGATACAAATTTTTATAAGGCATCTTACAAATAACATCAAAATACAAATAACATCAAAATGACATCAAACCACAATAAACACTATCAAGATATAACAAGCCATCAGGATCCTTCCTACAGGGCTGCTGGTGGTAGATGACCTTGTGGCGGGAAGGAATAGTCCAGCTGGAACAGGAGCAGGTGCCAAATGCCGTTGCCTGCCTCCTTCACCTGGAATCCTTCCCACAAGGCAGTTAGTGGTAGTTGGCCTGTCCTTGGGAGGGGATAGTCCAGCTGGAACAGCACCTGATGATTTCTTTGCATGCTTCCCTCATCTCACATTGCTCTGTATGTGGTATGTGTATGGGGGTTTTTTGGTTGGGTGTTTTGGTCCTAATTTTTCTATGTGCAAGATAATCTCACACTTTTAAAGTAACATTAATAAGTGCTGTGTCTCTCTCACGCTCCTACTCCCCTCCCTCCAGCCAGAATGTCAGACACAGCTCACAGGTTTCTTTGTAAAGCTTTATTGAGTAAAAAGCAGGGCAACTCAGGTGGTTGCAGAAAAGCATTCCACAAAAGTAAAGAAAGTAATTCAAGACCCTTTATCCCGTCAATGGGAGGTCAGGAATGTTCAACAGTTGATTCTGCACTGAGGAGTTTCGCGCGTTCTCAAGCTCAAGCCAGAGAACCTTCTCCGCCCCTAGGGCGGGTCAAAAGTCTTGTTAGCTATTCGAGCAGAGCGACGAAGGGAGGTCAGTTGTTCCTGCCTCCTTAGGCGACGTCGCTCAGGAGGATCTGACACAGAAGCTTGCTCCGCACGCCCTCCCATCAGGAGCTCTTCCTCCCCTCCCATCGGAGGCTCTTTTCCCAGGGATTCTTCTTCTGCTCCCCCCCCCCCTCCGGCTGCAACCTTGACGATGACACAGCTGGGTCAGTGTTATCAGCCATGGGTGGCTCAGTTCCTAACTCCTCTTCAAACTCCCCCTCCCCTTCTGTTTCAGAATCCATTCCCACAGAATCTGACCAGTGTTGTTTTGGAGTTAAGGAGTCGGAACTTGAGGGATTGGGGGAGCTAGCCCCGAGAAGAAGTATTAATAAGGATGGGTGAAAAATTTGTTCCATCAAGATCTTTATACAAATTTACCAAATTCTTCCCAAGCTACTAAGCAAACTGAAACAGAGTTGCATACCAGAATCCACACTTTTCTGAGTTTGCCAGTGCAGTTCATCCAGGGGATAATCCACACACACAAATATGTTAATTTCCATTCAGATTTACAAACTTATGTAGAAACAAGACGGAACAAGCTTAAGCCTGAAAATCTGACAGTCTTGGCAAGAACAAAATTAACGGATCCATCCCTAGTATGTGATATCTTTGCATAATAAACCATTTTGATGCTCATCTTTTTAAGCTGAAAATTACGTTTTCAGTGTTACCACTTGAACTCCTATACAGTAATACCTTGGATTGCAAGTAACTTGGTTTGAGAGCGTTTTGCAAGACAAGCAAATTTTTAAATATTTATATATATTTTTTTGACTTGATATACAAGCGACGTCTTGCAAGACAAGTACTGTAGTACGGCTTAAATTAAAAATCTGTACAAATTTTTTTGGGGGGATTTCCTTTTGCTATAAGTGCTTTGGATTACAAACACGTTTCCGGAACGAATTATGCTCTCAATCCAAGGCATGACTGTAGTTCAGTTATTACAGGCCCTCATCCCAGATGACAGATTGGCTAACTCCACATTCTTTTTACTTGTTCTTTAAAGGGGCCACCCACACATGGCAAGATGGCAAACTGCTTCTCAGGTTTATGGAGGTAAAATGTGGCCAGAATCAGCATTTTGTTGTTGATAGGATATGATAGGATTTTTCTGTAATTTTTAAAACCAGCTAAACTTGGTAGGGTTTGACGTAAGATATGCTGTGTAGTAAGTGATCATTGTAATAAAATAGGAACACATATCTCGAAATCTTCTTTTACAGTTTGTATGAAGGAGTTGATTCACAACATCTGCAAATGATGCCACAGACCGTTCTTCTGAAGACCTTCTGGTTAGGAAGTGAATCAGAGCTTTCCACCAAACAGATGAAAATTCTAGTTGAATGGGTCATCAATTCTTACAGAGAAAAGTACAAGACAAATGATGTGAGTCATTCACCTACCATAAAGAGTAAATACGGCCAAATAATGTATTTGTGTTTTGCTGCTTTCTCTCCAAAGGACCCTATTAATAGAGTTCTATCACTGTGTATCTTGTAATAAGAAACATGTTTTATATTGTTCTATAACAAGGTACAAATTGATGCACACATTTATGTACGTATATTGATATAGTTAAAAAAAAATACATGGGAGTTCTAAGTGGCTTGTTGGTTTAACTTAGGGCAATGGCCTGAGGTAGCACAGATCATGCACTATTCCTCCCTTGAAGGAGAATTTCCCACTGCCGTTCCCCTGCTGGTCTTAACCACGATTAAAGGTTATGTTGGCATTAGATAATGCTGATGTTACCTTAACTAGACAGTGAAATCATGGGTTGAGGTTTGTTTAAAATCCTGGTGAAAATAGAGAATTTTTCTGAAACGTGGAAATAATTTCTCAGACAAGTGATACATTTAAGTTTAAAACCATAATAAAATACTGCATGACAGCAAGGAAGACAAGATCACCATTCAGGGAAAAGTTGTTGGAACAAGTATGTTTTCAGTAGGTGCCAAATCCCCAGATGGGTGCATATCTAATTGGACTGCACCTCCAAAATCTTAGATATCTTCAGGAGGGTATTTCCTGATGATTGTAGCAACTGAACAGGCATGTGAGGGGTCAGGCAGGAGTTTAGTTGTTATAATTCATCAGACATCTTTGCTTCTTCAGAATGATGAGGACTGATAAGACAAATCAAATCTCACAACTATGTGTTAAGAAATGGTATGGCAATACAGAGATTATATTTTCTAGGTTTTCAAGCATGAGGTAGCTGAGCTACTAAATGGAATTTTGGGAGCTGTGGTGGAATACTGGATTCTTTCAGGGTTCATAATTGACAGGAATATGTTGCATCCTGTAGCTGATCTTGCATCTGATATTGCCATTTCATGTGATGGTAAGACTAATTTATCTCCTCATACACATGCACAATGAATAAATCTTAATTTAACTCATGTAAAACTTTTCAGTTTTGGTATCCAAACTAAAAATGTGGGGTTGGATCCAGCTTCCTCATTGCGCCCGTGGAACAGATACTGCTGGCATAATGGGACTTCTACATCCTCTCCTCCCCCCTGCAGCCTCCCCATCTCCTGTGGAGGGTTCTCCAACCTTCCGGAGTAGATCTGGCGGGTACAGCAGGGAGGAGGAGAGGATACAGGAGTCCCACATTATGCAAGTGGTGTCTGTTACATGGGCACATTGAGGAAACTGCATCCAACTAGTCCTTGAACATTTGGCTGTTTATTTTAAATAAATATGTGAAGGTAAAGCCTTCCTCATTTGCAAGTCCTAGTCCTTTGCAGTTTTCCTCCTCTTCACTCATTCTCTTTCCCAGTTTTCTTCCCATCTTAGAATCCTTTGGTTGGCCTTATTACTCACCCATCCCTACTGCCCTTGGTTACTACTTAAGGCACTTTCCTGCTCAGTCTTTTGCACTGTAATTTACAGTACTGTTTATGCATAGAAAAGGGTAACGTTTTGGCTAGACTGTAATTGTTACCTGTGTAGTGGACATTGTTAATGGGCAGTATACAAATGACGTAAATAAATAAGGTTAAGAAAGTTTCAACATTCAATCATGCAATTGTTTTTTGCAAATCTTAAATCTTTCAACCTGAACCAAATACATGAATAAATAAATACATAAGCTTAAAGATGAATCCCTTACAGTCAGATGTTTTGAAGCTTTCAGACAATTTCATGGTCCACTCTTGCCTTAGCCAGGGACAGTCTATGGTGTCCCATTAGATGGGGCCTATATCAGTGAGACAGCAAATTGTATAGAGTTGTGAATTAGCAAAGTGTGTCTTGTACCTGTGGTACACCCTTATCTCTTTTTCTATCCTGTACCTGGTGCAAAGGCCAAGTTGATCATATTTCCCAAATGTAAATGTTGCTTCATAGCAGTGCTCCCAGAGTAGTAATCTCATTTACACATGCTTTAAGAGCCTTTTTGAGTCCTAGGAGAGCAGATGGTGGGCTACAAGTCTCTTAAAAATTAAAATGCTATATCTTGCCCTTGGAATTGGTCTCCTCACTGCCATTCTACTTAAGTAAATGGTGGCAGAACACACATAAGCTTTTCTACAGCCCTTGTATTCTGCTTTCATTTTACAAGTGACAACACAGAACTGTGCACACATACCATCTGCACTGTCAAGAACATTGGTGTAGGGCAGGGGTAGCCAACATGGTGCTCATGGACACCAGTGCCCCCTCGGATACCTTTCTTGGTGCCCGTTGAGGTGCCCTACCACTCCCACTTTTTCTTTTTTAATAACTAAGTTTCTTACTGGCAGCTAGAATCACTTCAAAGCAAAATGAGGGCCTCTAGCTGCCCCCATCTTCTTTTCCCATGAATGTCCCTGGGCCACACATGGGGCTCAGAGACATTCTTAGGAAATAAAGATGGCAGGTGGCTGCAGGCCAGTGCTTTCATCTGTAGCACGCCCATTTTGTGGTGGTGCCCCGGACAGTCTCTCAAATTGCTAAATGTGCCCTTGGGCCCAAAAAGATTGCCTACCCCTGGTGTAGGCAGATACTGGGCCAGCTAATTTTATAGACCACTCTAATGGACTATACCATTTATATTGGATTCACATGGCTGAAATGTAAAAACTAGGTATCTACAAATATGTTGGCAGATGTATACTTTGAAGGTTTTTTTTAGTATTGTAACTTTTCTGAACTAGTATGTCCCCCTTTTAAAAAATAAGTGAACATTGCTTTTACATAAACTCTGTTTTAGAGGTATTTACCTTATATTTTAAGTACTTCAGCTTTTAAAACCTGATAAGCAAATATATATATATATATATATATATATATATATATTTAAATGAGGACCGTAGTTGCAAACACAAAGCAAACAAACAAATTTTAAGCAGTTCATGGTCCTTTTTGGGAAAGAACTGAAAAAGGCATGTATATGATCAAGAACCTTGGCTATTCAGTGGCAGCACGTGACAGAAGTTCAACCAAACAGGATCTTACTGGATGCCCATAGCTTTGTTTCCTTTGTCAATGTGTTTTTCTTTAGAGATCCAGGAAAATTAGAAGTTAGTGCTTTTTATTCAAACATCACATGGGTTCATCGCAGTTGTTGGATTTTTTGGTGGGGTTTATTGCTCATTAGCCCTCTGTCATTGTATATTTGGACCTTATACCATGTACAATATATATGTATACACTCTGTAATGAAATGCACTTAAGACTTTTGTATGCACATTAGAGTTCAGTGGTTTAATTATGGCAGTTGCATGCTCTTAGCACTTGTTGGCAGTATCAGAGAATCTGTTCCTCTTAACCATTGTATACTATATTTTCTCTAATCTGACAGGTTTAGTAATCCTAATCTAGAAATGATAAAGAAGACAGAAATGTAAAGTAATATGACCATTAACGTTTTCTTGTCCCCCTTCTCTTCAGATTTTTCACCAGAGGAATTAAAAATGTTCATTTCTTCCATTCCATCTCTGTGGCTTGAAATGTTTGTTGCAGAAGCAGTCTTTAAAAAATTGTATTGCCAAAGTAGCACTGTTATTTCTTCTGAACTGCTCTCTCTCAAAAAAATGGTAAGTGTCATTTGCACTACTTAAGGCTATTCTAAATGTTAAAACATTCTGGTTCAATTCAGATGTAATGATCATGGTCCAATAGATCATAGTTTGGACCAGTAGTGAGCCATGTGCCTACACATTTTCTCCTCTCTTGTGCCTTAACTCAGTACTTCCTGGTTTGTTAAACCACAGTTTTCTGTGAGATCTGAACTAGGAAACTGTACTTTGAGAAATTCTAGCAAACCAGGATAGCAAATGATGGACCTTGATTTTTAAATAGTAGGTAGATAGCTGACATAGTTCTGTGGGGGGGGGAAACACTTTTACAAGACTGCTTTGCTGCTTTTGTTTACTTCAGGCTCTGATAAACCTCACTCTGTTCTTAGATTTTAGTATACCCTAGCAGTATACTTTCCATCGTACCCTAAGTTTCTGTGTCCCATTTCTCCCCAGACATTTCTCTGACTTCATCTCCCCTTGCTTCCTGCCTTCTCCATCTCCTTTTCCTTCGGCCCTCTCTCTCCCTCACCTTTCCTTTCTTGAGTCTTCCTGATTATCAATTACTGTTCATCATGCCTCCTACTTGAGCCATACTATCTGTTAGCTCCCCTACCTTTCATGACTCTCCTTCCAATCAGTGAGTTGGATCCAAAGTTGCATGAGTGGAAAGGCCTTCTCCACACTGAAATCCTTCATGCCCCTGAAAACCCCTTGAACAGCATAGGCTGTGGTGCTGGGAGCTGCTATGGGAGGGGGAAATAACCAATAATTGGGAGGAGGCACTTTGCATGATTGGAATAAGGAGAGCTCTCTTATGTCATCAGGCTCTCATTTGTGCAACTTTGGACCCAATGCAGTGTCTCTAACTCTTGCCCATTTCTGCCCAATGGCAAATGGCTTTTCCTGATCCTAATCCCTATGTGGCATATGAAACTGCATCCCAGCTGTTTAGCAGCACATCCCCCCCATTCCATTCATCAGTATATTCCTCTCATTCCAGTATGTGGATGCCACTTTAGAGCACTTTCTGGTACTCCTGACTGAACCCTTACAATAACCCACAATTCATAATTTGTCAAACAACAACAGTAGTTTCCCTTCCCACTCCTCCCAAAAATATTCTTTAAAAGCCAGAAAATGTGAAGAAGAAAAAGCTCCTAGTAGAAATCATTTATGACATGCTGGAAGTTCAGCCTCCCTTGGCTTCTAACATTGGAGGACCATAGGTAGACAGAGGAAGGTGCCATTGCGCTACTCCCTCCCATCCTAACAAATGATTACTTCATCTATTTGAGTGAAAGGGACATCTTGACCTAGTCCAGGTACCCTCCTCCAAGATCCCCATTGTGATAGAGGTATCGCTAGGCAAGAAAGGAGAGGACTGGAGGCTTATCTCCATTCTCCTCCCTGCTCTGTATGGGTTGTATCCAGCTGTGTCCTTCCATTAACAGAAGGGTTTTTTGCAAATTCTCCTTTTCTGCAGTCCCCCCCACACCACTTCCATGCTCTTCCAGAGAGTCCCACAATCCCCTGAAGCAGATTGGAGAGGCTCGGGAGACTGCAGAGGGAAGCAGGTATCAGTGAAAATCCCCTCTTCCTTCCCCCCCTTCCATTCCCAGAAGCCTCTGCTGGATCTAAGAGCCTTCCATGGATGGAAGAACACAATTGGATACAATCCTATATGTAGAGAAATGAAGGAGTTTGAATACTAAGCTTCTGTTTTTAGTTGATGGGGCAGAAAGTGTGGGGAATGTCAACAGAAGACTTGGTTGCCTTCCCCCAAGCAGGATGAGAACAAACTGGGAGCCAAACTATAGGTATAGATATTAATAAAATGTTGCCACAGCCAGTGAACCACAGAACTGTATGAACTTTCCCTTCTTTCTGGGCTGCTCTTTGCTATGTACTGCTCTTAGTTCTGCACTTTTCTGTTACAGCAGTGTGAGTAGCTTTTAATGAAACATCCTAACTCTATACAATATATATAAGAGTTGGAGAAACTATATTAGCCAATGGAAGTTATTTTCACACCGCAATAATTATTTTGTAAACTGCAGGGTATGGTAATATGAAAGCTAGTAAGGCTGTATTAGCTTTAAATACCCCCCCCCCAAAAAAAAACACCTGTGGAGGAAACAGGTAGTGGTTCTAATAAACAGATGTGTCCTAATATTTATAAACATAGCCAGACTAAAGTGTCACTCTTGCAACAGGTTTGTTCCTATCTGCCTGCTTTAGAAGTAGGGATGCGTGAGACAGGGAAGATGCAGAAAGCAAAGAAAAAGAAAATAGGGCAATGGCCTTGCCCTGAGTCTCAAAGGGCATTACCGATGCTAAATGGTGATAAGCAGAACCAAGCCGAAGTGCTGCCTGATGTACCGTAAGTAATACCTATAACATCACCGGTTTTATTCTGCTTTGGGGGACAGCTTCTGACCTGACACATTTCTTGAACTTTATGTGACCTGTGTTGTTGTCTGCAAATTACTGTGACTGGCAGAAAGCTCTGTTTTAATCCTATAACACATCTGGATAGGATGTGTGTGTTTTTTCTTCTCTCTTTTCTCTGTATATATGTAGACTGCACATACTTTTCCACTATTAATGTAAATTGCTTCCCAAGAGAAATGGATCTATTCATGGAATTACGTTTTAAAAACAGCTTAAGCCCTGTATATTGAATGATTGCTAGGTTTATTATAGGTACATACTGTAGTGAATGTTTCAAAACTGCAATAAGGACTCAAATTTCAAAATCTGAACACATAGAGACGTATCTATCTGTGAGTACACTTCTTACTGCAGTACACAGTAGTGTATTTTTAAGTCAGTTAAATTCAGTCATCTTAATGTGCTCTTGTCATTGTTTGTTTCAGTATACAAAACACTGGAAACTCTGCTCATGTTCCAAAGAAATTAGAAAACAAAGCCAAAAGAAAGGAAAATTGCCTTTCTTTACCAGCTAAACAGATGAATTTGTACAAAGTTAATCTTAAAGGTATTGTGAGTTCCTAACTTATACTGAATACTTCACAGTTTTGCTATTAATAGTTTCACAGTTGGCCCTGTTGAAGGTGTAGCAGTATCTCGTAACTGTATAGGTCAAGCATCACTCCCTTGTGCTTACATGTTATGTAATTTCATTTTTTAAGTACAGGAAATAGTCTTGTAGGTGATAAAGCTTTTTTGTTCAGGCATCCCCCCCCCTCCCCCTCTCTCTCCCTCCCCCTTCCTCAGACACGCTCTCTTTCAGACACATACACCAAGTTGTAAATTGAGGGTGCATCCTAAATGAGTCCATTCCAGTCATGACTGCTTTACTTCACTAATCCACCTCAACCTGTGCTTAGGAAGGATCAGCATCGTCTTCTGATTTGAAAGTCTAATTCAGTCTTCATCTCTTTCAGACCTAGACATTTTGTGAACAAAGACTGAAGTGTATGCTGTGTTATGTAGCCCTATTAAGCATATGGACTGTTTTCTTCTAGGCATTGAGCCCAGGCTATGAAATGTATTTGGCTCTCAGTCTTAACTACACTGGAATCCAAACACTAAAGGTTAAAATAGCAGTATAGTAATTTAGTTAGGTTCCACTTAAAGCATAAATAAAATAAAATGCACTTACCGTATTCAAGTCTGTACCTGTCTCAGATCACTTGCTGGGACTGTTTGTTAATACGAATTTCACCTAGACAGCATATAGTTATGACACTTAAGAATATCTGCAGTTAATGGCTATCCTTCTAAGAACTATATTCTAAACTTTATGCTGGTTACTGTTAAAGACAAAAGACCCCTCAGTTTGCCTGCATTTTAATTTTTTTTTACTAAATTCTCATTAATTGTATCAGAAAATGTGATGTTAAAATTGCTCTCATTTTACCCTACTTATATGCTGGTGTAGCGGTAATACAAACCGATATATAATTACTATTTAATGTCAAAGTGGCTAAACAATATTGAAAAGGCTTCACTGTTTCCTTCAGCAAGCAACCATATACTTTCTGCATAACACTATTGCCTGTTGAAGATAAATATAGTGCTACTAAAGTGGCTTAGGGTGGATATTCAGCTATTTGCAATTCATTTTTGGATGAAGGCTTGTTTAGTTTCTTGACACTCCACCATTTCTGCATGTAGGTAACAAAATCTATTGACCTAGCCCCATTGTGCAAATGGTGGGGGAAGCCAGAATGTTCTATCTTATGTTTTAGGGCTTATCTCATCATTCACTTTGGACCACATTTTTCATAAGATCTTGTTCAGATGTAATCAGTTGGCAAAACATTATAGATAAATATCAGGATTTTATACCCTGCTTGCATTAATTGGGCCACTACCTGGAAACTGCAGTTCAGTCTTTACTGTTTTGTTGCCCCTTTTCTAGCTCTAAATGAGACTGTGTTCCCGCTTCTTAAGACTGCTTCATTCTTTTAATCTCTCTCTCCCTTATCCTCCCCGCCCCCCCTTTCTCTCTCTGGTACTGTAGGCAAGCCAGACAGCCTATTGAGAAACAGCAAACCATCTGTTAACGGATTTGAAGTTCTGAATTATACTTGAGTGTGTAGAGGCACTCGTGCTTAGCCAGAAACATTCATTTGAATTAAGCTACAAATGCTGTGTAAAAAGAACCATACACTTAATGTAGGTTCATGAATAAATTTAAGGGGGGGCAACTGCACTCTAAACTTTTATTGCTTCAAAACCAAGCATTTTTGGTGTTCTGTGATCATTTGGTGCTTTTATAATGCAATTGAAGCTTTTACAGCTTAAACGGGGGGGGGGGGTAGTGTGCGGGAGGGGGGGAGATAATTCCTGTGTTAACCCTTTCACAGTGCAGTTTCATTGCTGGATCTCTGATGGAGCAGAAGCTCTGTGGGCTTTCTGAATTTTTTAAAAAAAGGTGTTTAAACCAGAAAAAAGAAAATCATTCATTGCTGAATGATCTGGCGTGTAGCCAGATCTCCTGGTTCTTTGCACTTTGATTATTTTCTTCAGTGCCATTTTGCCTAGACTGGCATAATCTATTAAATTTGTATGCTAGGAGAGACAGCCCTGCATATTGCTTGCAGAGGCAACAATGTGAAGAAATTGATTCATCTTCTGTCTCTACCAGGAATGGATATTAATGTTAAAGGTAAGTAGTTTATTTTCTGTACTGAACAAATACCCTAAGCCTCCCGAATAACTGTGATGTGTGTTTGCAAAGTTCTCCTCATTCCTTGTTTTCCTGCTAAGGGATTTTGACTTCAAGCAGAGATTTTATGGCTAGCCTGTAACTAAAGCTTATTGAACCAGCCATTCATTGCATTTAATTGTATGTGTGGGTTTTCTATTAAAGCACAATAGTGGTTTAAAAATTACTCATTTCTGGCTGTTTTGTAGATATGGGGATAAAAGTGTGAATAGCTTTATAGTAAAGACCAGAATGTCATAGAACAGATTTACAGACTTGAGGATTTAAGTGCAAATCCAAGTTCTTCTTTAACAATAACAATATTCTGCTTTGTAGAAAGGAAGCAATGTCTTCAACTTACTGCAGAATGACACTGACGTAGATCTTTGCCTCTAAGAGCATATTTATTGGCTCATTTCATTTTAAATATAGAATGAGCATAAAGACTTCAAGAACAACAAAAATCCATACTATGTAGCAGTACTAGATAGAAAAAAGGTTTTTTTCCTCTTTAAGGTATCTGAATTACAATATTATGAGCATCCTGCTTCTAATTTTGCTGTTTCCCCAAACTTTCCTTGATTTATAATTCAGACTATGCTGGTTGGACGCCTTTACATGAAGCCTGTAACCATGGTAGCACAGTGTGTGTCCGTGAAATTTTGCAACATTGTCCAGAGGTAAACCTGTTCAGTCAAGTGGATGGGATAACTCCCTTGCATGATGCACTGTCAAACGGACATGTAGAGATTGCTGAGCTGCTTCTTCAGAATGGAGGTAAGTGCATTTATGTTAAATAAGCTTAGAGAAATTTAAATCTGTAAAAAAACTGCAGAGTGTTAAAATTGGAGACTGTTTTGGATGTCATTTTGAAAGCTAGAGGTTTTCATAAATATTGATGTATATCTTGCCATATTGACATTCATTCAACTTGTCAGGTAAATTATTTTAGTAAGCCCATAACATTAGCTGCTTTTTCATACTTGCTGAATTGCAGATTTTCTTTTAAATATGTATTAACAAATGTAGATATAGGTGGCATGCCATTTTCACATGATCTTGAATTTTACATTTATTTTTTACAATAAATACATGTTCAGCTTAATTGCTTCATGCTGCTTAAGTTCAATGCACTTTCACTTATATTTATGGTGATCCTAATTTTGCTGGTAAATTGGCTTCTAGAAAGACTAGCTTAATAATTCTGATGAAGAAAGGTTAAAAATGGCTCTTTTCCCATATTTGCTTTTTTAAACGTCAAAAATCAAAACATTATGTATATGCCCTACTTGAGACATGTTACCTCTTATAAGTGTTTGTGTGTGTGTGTGTGTGTGTGTACACACGATCTGTATACCGGTATATAAAATTAAGCCTTTTAAAAACACAAGATAGCATGCAATAGCCTTGCTTCTACTGTATGTGTCAGTCTAATTTTACGTTTTGTCTTGTTTCCAGATTTGTATAGTGGTTATTACAATTCTGTTGTATACAGTGAACAAATGTTCTATGGTTAGCCTTTTTAACTAAACTCACCCAGAAACACAAACATTGTGCTGGTTTTGTCTGTTTTAGAAGACCTCTGTACATCTGCAGTCTTCTCCTGCCCCCTAAAGGCTACTTTCTTTGTGTCTGGTTGACATCCTTTCACAATCAATACATCCCTTGCTCTTCTCCCTCTGTGTATGCTGTGCTGAAACTTAATGCTGTCTCCCAGGTGTTTTATTTATCTATTGCACCATGCAACTGACATGCCAAGCCAATACCTGGCCTCTCTTCAATCGGTCTAAGTGATGCAAGAGCCAATATTACAGCAAGTCCAAGTCTTCAATAGAATGTGGCATTACACTGACAGATGTGCATTTTTCCTGGGTGTCGGTGAAGAATGGCCAGTGGATGATCCCCTTGTCCTAGGGGAGAAGATCTACTTGCACTTTCATTCATCAAGGTCTTCTGGCAACTGTACAGGCTGTGTGTGCAGACTTATCTTTGCTGTCATATGCCAGGCTTTGGCCTGTCAAACAGTTTGACAGCAGCATGACAGAAACTGTGTTGCACATTCAGTGTAGAATTACTCATGTTTGGTAACTAACTATACTTTTAGAGAGCCTTTCAGCACTTTCTCTTAGTTCACATGCCATCTCTACCTTCTCCATTTTAGCTTTTTAGAAGTTACCCTATAAAGTATATCTACGCTGCAAAGTTACTATTTATTTATCTTCAGTATGTTGTGCACTAATAATCTCAATCTTACTACATTGTTATCCCATCCTTCCTCTAAAAAAAACTCATGGTAGCATACGTGGTCCTCTTTTACTTGCACAACAACCCTATGTGATAGGTTAGGCTAAGAAATGGTGATTGGCCCAGGATCACCTAATGAGCTTTGTAACTGAGTGGTGATTTGAATCTGGATCTCCCTGGTCTTTGCAGTTTACTTTTCTCAAATGTAAACTAATAATCTCTTCCCTACCCTCCATATGTCATTTTAACACATTTTTTTCTGCACAGTAAGTAAAGCATTTCAGTTTAACATACGTTGCACATGATTGCAAATTCTTTCTGCATGTGCTAAGGAAACTACTTGTTGTAGTGTAGCCTGTAATCCATCATAATCTAAATTATTAGATCTAAATGGGCTAGTGCTGCTTGTGCTTGTAGGAGCAGAGGGCTATGCCCACATTGTTTCTACAGAGGGGAAGATTCTCCTGTGTAGCAGAGTGTCAGTACTGATCACCAGTTGGGGCAAAGGAAGGGAGCCTGAATTCAGTGCCTCACTCCTACCTTCTAAACTGATGAGTGCTTAGGTGCTGGATTTGACATCAGGTATTTAGCCAAGTACATTAGCCTTCTGTATACAGACCTCATCCTTCAAACTCTTGCTGGATTGTAGTGGGTGTGTCTAGCCACACTTTTCTGTTCTCTTCATATACTTACCGTATTAAAGCAAATAAATAATTTGCCTTTATTCGACTGTGACTGTGTAGGGGCTTTATGAGATTAAAAGCTCTTAGTCTAAGTTAATCATGTTGACCTGGCACATAATAAGGGCTTTGTGAGATTCATTGGGAAAATAGTTCATATATTTCTAGCATTGCCTGGTAGATTACGCTGTTTGTCTAAACTTCAGAAACTAAGCCCTGGTTCATACATGCAGTAGTTGCAGGGCAGGGATCCTGATACAGTGGGGTAGAGAACCCCTCCCTTTCAATATGCAGATAGCCTCCAGTGTGAGCCAGGGTGTGAATACCCAAGGGAGGCAGTTGGTGGCATTTCTCTTCCTCCAAAGTGAAGGAGAAGAATCTTATGAAAAGGTTCTCCCTGCAATCCCAACGAGGTAGAGGGAAAGGGTTCCCTCTGTATCATGGTGATGGACCTACTTCAGCCTGAGGGCCAAATTCTATTTCTGGGAAACTCTTGAGGGGGCACATTCCAGTGATGGGTGGGGCCAAAGGCAAAAGTGGGTGGGGCCAAATACACTCACTCAAATACATTAACACAGATTCCCCCTCCTCAAAATGTTCTCCCCCATGCTGTAGTTAGGCTGCAAAAAGTGTAGCAGGAAAGTGTAGCAGGAAAGGTGATTTTTCAGCAGGGGTGATAGCATTGGGGAGGGTTAGCCCTTCCCTCCCCAGCAGAGAGAGACACACCAAAAATACACCCATTGTTCTAGTTCCATTGGCAACAATTAAAGCTTTTTCAAAGTTTCACTGCAGTGGGGGGGGGGCAATTTTTCAAGTGGGGCCATAGCAGAGGGGAGTTAGCCTTCCCTAGTAGCAACAGCCGCCCCCCCCCATCTTGCACTTAGCCTTTTAAAAAGCCTCCAGTGTTATCTTAAAAACATTTAAAATAAAAAAATACACATGCTCCATTAAAAGATTTAAAATCAGAGAAATAAAAATAAGCAAACTGGGCACCCCATCAGTGGTGTGTGTTAAAAGAAAACCCAAATATTTTATAGAGGTGTATTTTGATAGATATGGTTACTTAAAGTTTTCTGAAACTTGGTAGATGTAAACGCTAAAATCAACTGATTATATTAAGAAGAAATCTGTACCATACTGATGAGAGCAGGAGTAATGTTGGGTTTTAATTAAATGTGTCAAATTAACTTACAGTGCAATCTATACATGTCTACTCAGAAGTAAGTCCCATTGAGTTTAGTGGGGCTTACTCTGAAGGAAGTGGTATAGGACTCCAGGATTATGGGTTTTTCTTGCTAAGTATTTATTTTTAAAAGGAGTTGTTTTTGCTCTGGAACATCCCGCCTATGGCTGAGTTACATGACTATGGGTGAGGAACAAATGTTGTAGCAGGCCAGAGGCAGCCAAAAAGCCATACATTGTCTACCCCTGGAATAGGTAATTGTTTTACATTTTAATTCGAATTAATTAGCAGTTGGGGCCAGGATCTGCCTTCCATTGACGGAAGGACTCTACTGATGGAAGGTGCCTCTGCCTGATTTTCAGAGAGCCTTCCCCACACCACAGTTCGCTCCATTCAGTAGGGTCCCCCAACCTTCTGTGTAGCACTTCAGGAAAAGCTGCTTCAGGAAGGAGAGGAAGTCCACTTATATGAGCCCAGGTACATATACCTAAATCTGGATCCAAACCTAGGTTATTTAAAAATTTGTGACATGATAATGAGGTCATATTTTAAAATTGCAGACAGACCTGTAAATGCTTCAAAAGCCACACTCACTGGTTTGTGAAAATAAAGGAGGATCACGGCAATTACTATAGTAACAAAAAGCCAAGGCCACCGTGATCAAAATAATTCCAATAATTCTTTACAAATTTCTATTCATTACAATGAACATTGAATATAATGTATATATTTCAATTTTTTCAAAACAATTATTTCAATTTAACAATTATTTCAATTTTTTCAGAAGTCCTGGCTATCCAGGATAAAGTCCTTCCTATGTCCACCGTTGTCTTTTCTTATTTCTTTTTTCTTCTTACAAATGGTTAACAGACCACCAGGTTATATGTAGTATTGTCACCTTGAAGTTATAGTCCTATAGGAAACCGGTTTGTATTGTAGACAATACAGGAGACAACGAAACGGGAATACAATGAAACAAACCGGTTTCCTGTAGAACTATAACTTCAAGGTGACAATACTACATATAACCTGGTGGTCTGTTAACCATTTGTAAGAAGAAAAAAGAAATAAGAAAAGACAACGGTGGACATAGGAAGATCTTTATCCTGGATAGCCAGGACTTCTGAAAAAATTGAAATAATTGTTAAATTGAAATAATTGTTTTGAAAAAATTGAAATATATACCGGTACATTATATTCAATGTTCATTGTAATGAATAGAAATTTGTAAAGAATTATTGGAATTATTTTGATCACGGTGGCCTTGGCTTTTTGTTACTACACTCACTGGTTTAGCAACTTACTAAATATATTCTTCCCTATTTAATGTTTTGTTTCTTCTGCAGGACCAGTATTGCTACAGCAAAAAGATTCTGAGGGAAACTTGCCACTTGATCTCATAAAGTGTGAAACAACTAAGCAACGTCTTTTGAATGTTAAGTCAGAAGAGAGAGTTGAGGACTTCTATAATGAGACACAAATTTGGACTGTCTTGTTTTGCAAGATGTTGCTAAACTTTTGTTCTGTATATAACTTATTTAGACCTCCTTCTGTAACGTTTAAAAAGTTAGGCTGTTCAAATCCACTCCTGGTGTCAGCTGGTTGTTATAAGTTTAATACTAGCTCTTCCAGCCATTGGTTTATAGATCGTTATTCTAGAGAGCTTGAAACTTTTCAAGAACTCCCAGAGTATCTTCAGAAAACTATTGAGGCTCTTAAAAATGGCCCACAAGAACAAGCTTTTGCAGCAACACTACAACAAATTTCAATGACAATTCAGATGTCTAGCCTTTATTTGGCCAACAAACTTCCAAACTAGGCTTGCCTAGAATTGATAGTCATGTTCATTGGCCTCAACATTTAGTGGTAACATCTATGTCTTGCCCACAAGGGAAATGGGTGAGGACTACATTGGCCCAGTTTAGCCATAACGGGAAATGGTTTCCTATGACATGTGAGCTGGGCTGTAGCCTTTTAAAAGTATGGTGGGTGAGTGAGCTCCAGGAGTGGCCTTGCACCAACTCAGTGTGTGTCCTTGCTCAAGCCCATCTAAATATTGTGTTTTTCTTTGCAATGTCATTCTTCCTAGTGGCATTGAAGCAGAGGCATCTTTTTTTTCTCTTAAGAAATGTAAAATACATTTCTAAAAACAATTGTTTAATAAGTTACAACAGTGGTTCACCAGTCTTCATTTTATTCATTGGTTTGGATGCTAATAATCCTAAAAATTTAACAGCTTCCAATATTGTGAGATTTTGTGCATATTTTATGTTCAACTTCACCCTGCAGCTTTGGTCTACTTCTCCCATACAAAGTTGGTAAAGTGTGTTTACTTTGAGAAGGGTGGATTGGAAATTAAGTCCTTGTTGCTGCAGTACAGTGATAGCAAAGGGTTATCGCACTAACCTTTCTACAGAGACATGCAAGCACTCCTCCCCCAAAGTAATTCACTAATGTGGAGGCCAAGAATTTCTCCGAGGAGTTGGCCTTAAAAATAAGCTTAATACTAAACCTAATAGAATAAGTTTACAAAAGGTATTGCCTTGGAACAAAAAAAGTTCTGTCAACAATATACAGTGGTTTAAAGTTATGGCTTCCTTGTACTTCTGGCCTGCAAGGTCTTCCTCATATTCTACCTAAGGGGCAAATCTGAAAGAAGCCACTTGCACTCCAACACTTAATTTCTCCACCGCTTTGTTCAGAGATTGCCCTTACAGCTTTTTAGCAACCTAGGATGCTAGCAAGCTAGGATGAGGAGCAGAATTGGTTCACAGATTGGAAATCCTCCTCTAATCATTATACAGTGTCATCTAAGTACATGGGCTTTACAAGGAACAGATTTGACATGTCCCTGCCCCAAGGGGCTTGCAGTCTAAAAATAGATGGGAAAAAGAGAGAAATGGAGGAAGGGGAAGAATTACAACTACATGTATTTGGCTGTTACAATAGAGTGGGGGTGGGGGCAACCTGGTGCCCCCAGGTGCTTTGGAGCAGTGTTCCCCAACCTTGGGTCCCCAGATGTTTTTGGCCTACAACTCCCAGCATGCTCTAGCCAGCTATGCTGGCTGGGGCATGCTGGGAGTTGTAGGCCAAAAACATCTGGGGACCCAAGGTTGGGGAACACTGCTTTGGAGTACAATTTTCATAAATTGACCATGGTGGCTGTGTTGTGAAAACTCAGTAACTAATGGGTTAAACTAACGAAATGCTTATCTCTGATGTTTAGACTGACCACGAGACAGAAAAGTGAAACTTAAGAATGCTGCTTTGCTGCTTATCTCCCCTGCTTAAGCTAGCCAAGGACAGGGGAGTAGAAAGCTGGGGAAGTCAGCGTGGCCTAGCTAACCTCTGTTCCAGTAATGTAGCTTAGTGTGCATGTCTGAGGATTTATTTTTCTCTCTGTGTACTTTTCCATTTTGCAGCTAGAATTTTCTGTTTAGCAGGACGCATGCGTGGGAATGCGTCGGAAGATGCTGTATAAATTGATAAAATCTCAGTATCCATTTTGAGATGCAGCTTTGCAGTGCTACACTCCCGTGTCTCCATATTCTATAGAATAAAGCTGTTGCACCACCACCAGACTTTTTCCTGATGTGCATGATTTGAACTGGGTACATTGGGATTTAGCATATTTGCTATAGCTGGGCCTTATGGGAGCTGTAGTCCAAAAACTTCTGGAGGGCACCGGATTGCCTATCCCTGCACTAGGGTAGTGGGATGAAGGGATAGTTCAAAAAGGTGAATTTTAGGGAGGAATAAGAAGGAAGGCTTGCACAGAGGCATTCTGGGAGGCTGTTCCAAGCATAGAGAAAGGGCAGAGTAGTTTTGAGAAGTGGAAGATGACCTTGGGATGACAGGTGGTGGATGAAGGGATGTGTTCGGTTGTAAAAGCTGAGAGATTAGGCTATGGATGGTTTTGAGAATCTTATGCAGGAGCTGGAAGTAGACAGGAAGCCAGTGTAAGGAGGGGCATGACATGGTCAGAGTAGTGAGAGGTGAGTAATGTTCAAATGAGGCATTTTCAAGCAAGGGAGGCACTTTTCCTCCTCAAGCCAGTGCTTCCAAATTTGCTATATTCTGACCCCTCAACCCCACACCAGTCACCTTTTTCCAGGGGTGAATGTGAAGAGATTATTGCAAGCAATTATGGATCCTAGCCTGCATGCAAATTGATGGATTAGGGTAGTAATCCTACACTAGCATTGGCAGAGGATGGATTAGGGTAGTAATCCTACACTAGCATTGGCAGAGGATGACAATGTGATCTCACTGTAACTCCTAAAGCCACCCCTGGAAACCTAAGAACACAGCATCAGCTCTTTGAACGGCTTTTCCAAATGATATTGGGATGCAGTACCCCAATGGAAGAAAGACTACAGTTCCATGGTAGAATATATACTTGGGGTTGGACTCAATGGCCTTGTAGGCCCCTTCCAACTCTAGATCCTATGAATCCTATAAGGTCCCAAGGTCAGTCTCCAGCACCTCCAGTTAAAAGGAACAAGTAAAACATGTTAGGAAAGTTCTGTGCCAGAAACTGGCGAACCACTACCAGAGTAGGCAATACTGGGCTAGACGGCTCAATAAGTTTGAACATGTATAAAGCATCTTCCTTGGTTTCCTATATTTCCACCCATATAAATTTGACATGGATCACTGAGAGCTGTGGGGGAGGGGCATCCAACATACCCAGGTATTGGCTGCTACTGAAGCAATGCACCACATGTCTAAGGATCCCATCCCTCCCTGGTACATTGTGTTTCCCTCCTGGTGCCCCACACCACCCAAAATGGGGCTGTCTCACAGTCTGAAGACGCCCACCCCACTCCATTAAGCTCAACAGCATCTTCATTCGCTATTAGATAACTTTTGAATTCAGTATGTAGTGAGTGAGTTGCCTGCTGATAGCAAATGTTTGAAGAACGGCAAGTGTAGTACATATACTCCACTGTTAACAACAGCAACTCCAAAGCTGCTCACACCAATATTTTCAGCTACAATTTTTCCCATTAAACAACTACTCTGTACACTTTTTTGCCCTTAAAAACTACAAGGTGTGCTTGAAACTGAAAACTTAAAATCTATATTATGAAGAATACATTTAAACTGCCTTTAGCTTTTGAGAATTTTAGCAATTTTCACAGCT
Source organism: Shinisaurus crocodilurus (assembly GCA_021292165.1). Classification (NCBI taxonomy): domain Eukaryota; kingdom Metazoa; phylum Chordata; class Lepidosauria; order Squamata; family Shinisauridae; genus Shinisaurus; species Shinisaurus crocodilurus. The sequence goes on from CM037877.1 coordinate 49,370,167, forward strand.
ACTCATTCTAATTAGTATAACCTTTAATGCCATTTAAATGCTTTCTAGCAGTTATGGCATTCTTTTTTCAAGTACTTTACAAAAAATATAAGTCAGGAACCTGACAAATTAGGACTACATCTATGCTATTTGATCATGAAACCTGGTTTAGGTTTGAAATGGAAAGAAAGTTTATAGTAAACTGTAAAGCCAGTATAATGGATTGGACCCAAAGGCTCTGCTGACAGAATGTGTTTCCTCTGACAAAAGAGGTCTTCTTCCAAGGGGGAAACTTTAGTCCATCAGAGGAAAGGAACCCTTGGATCCAACCCATCCAGTGTTTCTAGCACAGCCTTCCCCAACACAGTGGACCCCAAAATGTGTTGGATTACACCTAGCATTCCCCAGCCAACACATCTGGAATTGCATTGGGGAAGGCTGTGCTAGCACCAGGATTGAAACTTCTCAATTCTCTGCATGATTACTGCTTCTGTCAATGCTGGGGATGTATGTTCACCCCATGTACTAGCTGAATCTTTGCCACTGCCAATACCTTGCAGCCATTTGGCTATCCAAGCAGAATGCTAAGAGAGAGGCGGTACCTAACCATCAGATTAAATGTGTATAAACCCTTCCAAACATTTAATTTCACCATACATGGAATCAGCATCGGTTTATAGACACCTCAACCATTGCACATTTAGTAAACTGGCATGATTTTTTCCCCTGTCTAAACATGCAAAGGATTGCACCCAAAGAGACAAACATCCTGTTGCTTTCCAATGCTTCCTTCAGAACACTGACTGCAGTGATTGGAGACAAAGGCCTGGTCTACACCTGCAGAAGGATGAGGTGATAGAATCCTAACAAGAGAGTGTGGACTGTATTTAAAAAATGGAAATATTTTTGAATTCTCCCCCACATAAAAAAAAATCTGCAAGTATAAACAAGCACATCAGGGTGGGGTGGGGAGATCCAAAAATCAACTTTCTTTTCAATCTGGGTATGTTTAGACTAGAGTCAGGCTGATTTCTAGATGGTGTCAGTGTATAGAATTAATCCTTCAAATTAATCTTACAGTTAGTTATTTATGAACATCCTCTAACATCACTTGCAGAAAAAGTATATTGAATAAACAATGTACAAACTGTCTTTCTTATGTTGCTGATTTAAGCACATTCTCTAAGTTCCTTGGAGACCATGCTTATTGCATGGGCAAATTACAAGATTAAGATCAGATTATGCTGAAGTATGCATATTCTCCAGTGTTTCTTGGAGACTGTGCATATGCCCGAAGAATGTACAAAATGCAGTCAAGATAAACACATTCCCCAAGGCCTGTTGGAGATTATGCATAATGGCTGGAGAATTTCCTCTTCATTAACAGATTATGCACAATTTCCTCTTCATTAACAGATTATATGCACATTCTCCATGAGGCATGGTGAATATGCACAATAGCTGGTTGTTATGCACATTAACCATTCAACTCATGTTAGCCCCAACAAATACACTATCCATGCTGCTTTGGATCCTGGCCTCTGTTTGCTTAGGAAATGATACCATTAAAACAATTGGTAGGGAGACAATGTGTACTTGTCTGATGGTGAAACATCTAATCAAAAGCTTGCTCTGGTTAGGAATTTACTAATTTATCCCTACATTCCTGAATTAAAGAAGCAGCAGAAAGCGGAGATCAAAGACAGAGGAGTAGTTACTATGGATGTTCATAGGTGGGCACAGCTAGCCTATTCTACAGCACGAAGAAGCCTTATGCTTCTTCAGCTCGACCATCGGGACCGACAGCTTTGGAGCAACTGGACCACTCAAGCCCGAGACTGGTGCCAGTGAAGAGGTAGGCAGTGGTGGTACCGATGCCTTATTTTTACTCTTTTGAGCCTCCTTTTTTCTCTTCTGCTCCTCCTCGTCTTTCGACTTGTGAGCCCGCTTCGATGACTTTTTAGCCACCATGAAACTCACTGGGTGACTTTGGGCCAGTCGCTGACTCTCAGACTAACCTACCTCACAGGGTTGTTGTGAGGATAAAATGGAGAGGAGGATTATGTAAGCCGCCTTGAGTTCCTTGCAGGAAAAAAGGCGGCGTATAAATATAATAAATAAATAAATAAGCATAGACTCCACTGACTTGCTTGGCGTAGCAGGGCACTCCGAAGTAATAGTATGAGAGGGCAGAGTCCACGGCCTTGACGGAGAAGCGGTGGCCGTTGTTGTCGCGGCAAGTAGTGCCTTTATGCCAAAGAATGGCTTTAAGCTTGTCCACCCTGTGTTTTCTGGCTTGCCTTGTAGAGGCCTGACAGTGGTGGCAGCTTTCTAAAATATGTGTCTCCCAAGCAGATAAGGCAAAGGGAGTGGCTGTCTACTGGCGGCAACTTAGAGCCACACTTCACGCATTTTCTGAACAGGGCCTTAACAGGCCGCATGGCGGCAGAAGAAGTAGACAGAGAGAGAAGAGATGAGAAGATATATATATATATATATATATATATATGAAGGACTGCCAACCGGTCCTTTTCTCAAGACCAGAGATCAAAGGTGCAAAATTGCCAGCCTTAGCTCTGCTGTCTTGACTTGATTCTCTCAGGGCCTTGCCCTTGGTCTACACACTGGATTTAGCACTGAACCACACACACCGTGTGGGGTAAAACCAGGAAAGTTTATTTAAGGTAAACAAATTACAGTAAAAGGTGGGGAATGAGGGAAGAGGGAGAAAGGTGGGGAGACACTTTGGTACATACAAGTAGAGCTATAAAACAACAAAACTAGTTCTTTACTATATAAATACCCAGGCACTCCCTTTGTCTGGGGGTTGGTCCTCTTCCCAGGGCTTGCCTCAGCAAAAAAGCCCTACTCCCTCGAAAGTGTGCAGACAACAACAACACCCAAAAGCCACAGCAGCAGTATAGATTCTTCCCCCCACCCCTCCTTTCAGTAGCCCAGGTGTCTTTAGCCAATCAGGATGAACTTCATCTGGGCCAGGCAGGGGTGGGGTGGCTCTTTGCCGCATTTGCATGCAAATAGCTGTGGCACTGGGGAGACTCTGCAGCATCAGGAGCCATCAGAGAAACTATGTACATTTTGCATTTCCCAGCCTCCAGCTGGGATTATACTTGTTTACACGTGAGGAGATGTGTGTGTGTGTGTGTGTGTGGTGCAGGAAACACTTGACGCTTTCTCCACAATTTAAACAAGAGAAAGTAGGAAGAATAATCGAAGATTAGCTTGGTAAAGCAAGAACCTCAGCTGAAGTAAATGCTGTGATAAACATAGAGAACAATCCCAAAATGACCGGACACAATGGCGGTCGAAGAGGAACTGGGGTAACGGGCGGGAGCCACGCTAAGGAGCACACGTGATGGGGGAGGGGCTCCCGCCTGATTTTCCTCAGCTATAGAACTTTCCCGAAACGTTCTCCGTGCAGGCGCAGAGCCCATGTGTGTGATGCACAGAGACCACGAAGAAGAATCCAAGGTGGACAAATGGCCTTTTCCAATACCATGCCAGGCTTGCACTGCTTCCTCATTCGGATCCCTCTCCTCAGCACCTCCCATTGGTTTCTATGGAGGGAAATTAAGTACACCAGCTCCAGGCATGGCACAGTTTGGCTGCTGGTTCGGGGTATGCTAGGGGAACAGAAGGGCTTTGAATCTGGTGGATCTAAGCCTTCCCCCATTCCAGCCCCAACACTCCCCCCTTTTGCCCTGAGGTCAGAGCACTGATGCTGTAGGGGGAAAGGTTGTGGGGTTCCCCCCCCCCCATGCTCACAGTAGGGAGGCTTGGCAAGTACAAAGTTGCATTGATACTATAAGCATCGGCAGACCTTAGGATGTGACATAAAGATTTGCCAAATAAATAAATATTTATTTATTGGCCGCCTTTCAGGGTTAGCCGTCTCGGGGTACGTCACAAACTATGAAAACAAAGAGAGCAAGCAGTCATAGTTTCAGTGTTGGCGTACTGGCTCATTGAGCTACTGTGCAGCAGAATATAGGAACAGGTTGTTAAAATGCTGGGCCATTTGCTTAATACGATGGTTCAAAGGACTGTTACCATTCGTCTACAGCAGCCTTCCCAACCGGGTGCCCTTCAGATGTGTTGGACTGCAACTCCCAGCATCACCCATCCAATGCTAGGAGTTGTAGCCCAAGACATCTAGAGGGCTCCAGCCAGGTTGGGGAAAGCTGTTCTTCAGTACTTAGGAGACATTGATTTGAAGCAGTCCTGCTACAGCACAACACAAGAAATACAATTTTGTATTATAATACAACCAGGAGTCCTAAAAAACATGTGCCTCAAGCACTCAAGATTCCAGCCAATTTCTCAAAGCATTCTTTGTCCTAAACATCAGAAGATTTTGAAGGGCAATGCTAATCTATTATCTATTATTTCAGAATGTCCACCAGAATTGGATTGTAAGAAGGCTATGCCAGTTAATGCCAGTGAAAAAAGACTGTTTGCATAGGAATGTGGAAATTTGAGAAAATAAAGCCTTTCTGTTCAGAAAAATGCATTTATTTAGAACTTTTTCTTTTATTCTATTTCATTTATTTAAACAGTGCTTTAATTGAATTGAATTTCCCTCTGTAGTTACAAATACCTGCTAGTTACTCAATGTGAATCACATCATAATGCTCTTAACATTGCTTTCTAAGTCAATACCTCAGCTGAAAGTTCCTGCTTAAGTGAACAAGTGCTTATCAGAATCTTTAAACCAAGCTGTGTTGAAAGTATTATTTTCAAGTTTTAATTATTGGTGAATTTTCTGACCATGCTGAGTTCCACATTCATCCATACAGTAGCTTATATTTTCTGCTTCACAGTTAGGCTATGTTACAGAAACAACTCTGATCCTTATGGGCTTTTTTATAATGAGGTTTTATTGCATTATCTGAAGTCCTAAAATTCCTCTGTTATGTGCTAAACTCTCCTAGAAGAATAAATGTGATGTGTCAGTTTGATGTGGTCAGCCAATCATTAGTTTAAGCCTTTACAAAGCAGACCTCCTCTCTGTGTGGGATATGCTATCTATAATGGCTCTTAAACTGCTAAAGATGGAACTTTTTTTTTCCATATGGATACCATGTGGATTGATGATAACGTAACATATCTTCTCTATCAACCCCTTATGATTTTAGGAGCGTTCATGGAACATGAAGAATTGCTTGTTCCCTGATGTGCCTTTTCATGTTCAACACAAAAAGAAGGGAGGGAACTGATAAGATTAAATGACTGAGTACACTTATCAAAGGCCCTGCCATGGATGTATTTATAGGGAGTTCACTCCTGTTATTAAATTAAGATTTTTTTTATTTTTTTTTATCCTTGGCAAATCCATAAAAAATGCTTTTGAAAAGATGTGGTACTCAAGCAGTAGCAGTAGGTCTAGGAAACAAGCCTTTGAAATATTACTAAAGTGTTTGCCTATAGCAAATTCCAACCACTAATAAAGCTGTGGGTTTACTATCCTTTCAAAGATAGGCTATATGATGCTTCCAAAATCCATAATGGAGGAGGGAAAATTATATCCCAAAAGCAGATTTGTAACCAGGTGGGCTGGATTCATCTCACTTTATTAAATTTTTAATTTCATACTAGCTCTCATGGCTCCAGTTTTTTTTCCTAGGCATTTCCTGAAATAAAAGCCTCCTTCATCACTAACAAGGGTTAAGGGAGATGAATTTCAACAGTATGCTGTGACATTTTAGCTAGTTGGGACTATTTACTGTAAGTATGCAGTGCTGTCAGAGACTTAGCAAATTAGTTATTTTCCTTGTCTTTAATCTAGGAAGCTTTTCAGTTACTCTCAAGCAGACCATAATTTCCCCCATTACCTCTCCGCACAGAGGAGGCTGCACACACACATCTTAGTTCAGAGCAGCCTTCCCCAACTAGGTGTCCTCCTGATCTGTTGGACAGCAATTCCCATCATCATCCAGCACTGGCCATACTGCCTGGGAATGATGCAAGATGCAGTGTGACACATCGGGAGGGCACGTGGTTAAGGAAGGCTGGTTCACAGGATGGGAATGATCAGGCTCAGCCTTTCAGCAATCCGATTCTGAAAGCAAACGGAATATATGAATAGTACAATTGCAACTGTGCAAATTGAAGGCAGAGAGTTCACAGCCAGGGAATGTGATCAACAGTGAATAGACACAACCATTTACCACTTGCTACATTAACTGGTTGCCAGCATGACATCCTGCCAATCGGTGGAGATTTACCCCACTCGTCTGCTTCCCGAGATTCTGATTAGAAAGTGTGTGGCAAATTGCCACTGCTAACACTGGAATAACATAACCCAGGATTTGCCTCCAGAAGGATGTGGCTCCTTCCATTTGTGGAAGGCTTCTGATCCAGTGGAGGAATTCCACTGGTGGGATGGGTATTCCTCCCACTATGCCCCCTTGAGGTTTGGGGGACCCTGTAGAACAGATGGGGAAATGCCGCTGTGGGCTGCAGGGCAAGGGGGAAACCAGTGAAAATTTGAGAGGAACTCTGCTCAGGAGACGTTCCCATCAATGGAAAGCCACCCAGGACCCAACTCATACTTTTGACCATTTTGCAGGATGTCCTGGGGCTTTCCTGGATCTTAAATCACCTTTTATGTTTTAATCACCTGAAAGTTAAATCACCTTTTATGTTTTAATAGTGAGATGACGGAATGAGGCACAAGTTACAACACTGTGATTCTACAAGAGAAATTTAGTTTTAGCTCTTACTTAGATCCCTGCAGTGTGAACATCTCACTAACACTTGGCGACATTTTGCCTACAAATATGAAATACAAAACAAAAGCTGCCACATCTAATGGCTAAGGTAAGTAGTGGCAGAAACGTCTATAATTATACTTAGTATGCATCAGTGACAACATATTCAGTTATTCCATTTTGGTTTTAAAGACGTTCTGTCCCAATGCATGCAACATGCCACTTCAGACTATAGCACTTGTTCATGGACACATTTTCAGTGAAAAATCCAATAGGTCAAGTCCAATGTCATGTTAGTGGAAGTCCGCTAGTGCAATGGAACTTTCTCCGCTCTCCTCCCCACTGCAGCCCTCTGCGCTGCACAAATATCTGCTCTGGAGGTTTTCTCAGCCCTCCAGAGCAGATTTTGAGGGCACATGCGGCTACCGGAGGAGGGATCACCCCTGGTGATCACCCCGGAGGAGGGATCACACTCCTGGTTCTATTGATGGAAGTAGTTCCATAAACTCACTAGCTGGCCTTAGGCAAGCCACTCCTTCTAAGCCTCAGCCCCCCCTTGTGGTAAGCTCTATTTAGTTAGAGTTAATTTAGGCTGTCCAACCGGACCTGGACTCCAATAAGAATAGCAAGACAACTGGGATGGGTCTTCACTTTTTATTGCAGCGCTGGTCTGACTCTCCGTGCAAGAAGAGACTGCCCCGCCTAAGCGTCACACACTTATATACCATGATCAAAACAAGCTTTCAATACAGGACGCTGCGTGCGCATGATTATAGAATGTGTATGTGCACTTATCTTGATTGGCTTATCTGCCTGTTGAGAGGCAAGCTTTCTGTAGTTGTCTTCTAAGGGACTTTCTACTTGGCTTTCTACGTGCAAGGCCCTTGATTGGCTCGAGGCCTGTTGCCAAGCAAGCTGACTAATTTTGGTCTGCTAGGGACTTTCCAGGAGACTTCCTCTGGGCGACATCTTGCGATTTCCGCCCAGGGTGTAGCTTTTTTCAGATAAGGACCTTATTTATAACACCCTCCTCTCCCATCCAGTATGGATAATAAGAACAGGTTGCTTACCTGTAACTGTGGTTCTTTGAGTGGTCATCTGTGCATTCACACACATGGTCTCTGCGCCTGCACTGAGACTGTTTCGGGAAAGTTCTATAGCTGGGGGAAATTGGGCGGGAACCCCTCCCCCATTGTGCGTGCTCCTTAGCATGGTTCCCGCCCATTCCCTCAGTTCCCTGAGACTGCCTATTGTGGCCCCGGGACCGAGGAAATTCATCAACATCGATGCTGGTCCCGACATCGATACAGACAGTGATACCAGTAAAGTAGCACCCAAGCTCTTACGGTAGACCCATCGAACTCGACAGAGACACAGAAGCGGGGAAGGAGGGTTGTGTGAATGCACAGGTGACCACTCGAAGAACCACAACTACAGGTAAGCAACCTGTTCTCCTTCTTTGTGGTCTCTCTGCATCACACACATGGGCAGAGTAACAAGCTGACTTACTGGATGAGGGTCGGTGCCCGTTTTATGGCAAGACCAAAGATGACACAGCTCTGCCGAAAGCGTTGTCAGCTCTGGCTCGAACATCGAGTCTATAATGTCTAACAAAAGTTGAGGGAGTAGACCAGGTCACTGACTTGCATAGATCCGGCAAGGCTACCCCTCGCCCAAATGCCACTGATGTGGACATTGCCCCGGTGGAATGGGCTCGAACCTCTGAAGGTAGTTGAAGCTGTGCGAGTTCATAGGCTAAAGAGATGGTCTGCATGATCCAGTTAGTGAATCGCTGGGAGGAGACTGGCATGCCGACGGTCTTACCCCCATAACAAAGGAAAAGTCGCTGTGAGTGGCGTGTTGCCTCTGTCCTAGCCTTATAGAATGCTATTTATTTATTTATTTATTTAGTATATTTGTTCACCACCCATCAGCCAAAAGGCTCCCTGGGCGGTTTACAAAGAGAAACAAGATAAAAACAGTCATCTTAAAAACAAAAGAACATAAAAAAAATGCAGAGCAATATAAAATCACACAATAAAACCAAGCAGCCAAAAAGAATAAGTCCGGAGGTACAGTAGAATAATAAAAATGAATAAAAAGTCAACCATTAAAATATTGGGCAAATAAAAAGGTTTTCACCTGGCGCCTAAAAGAATACAGAGTGGGCTCCAGGCGCACCTCTTTGAGAAGCTGATTCCACAAATGGGGTGCCACAACTGAGAAGGCCCTTCCCCCAGTAGCCACCCTCCTAACTTCCTCTAATGCTAGGGCCCGACAAACGTCCAAGGTGTGCAAAGAGTGTTCAATGGCCATTGTTAGAGCTGGGGAAAAAACTGGTAGCACAATGTCCTGATTGACATGAAAACTTGACACCACTTTAGGCAGGAAAGTCAAATCTGGCCGAAGGACAACTTTATCCCAGTGGAAAACTAGATAAGGTGAGTCCACCCACAATGCACACAACTTGCTGGAGCGGCGCGCCAACGTAATTGCCACCAGAAAAGCGGTCTTCCAAGTTACCGGACATAGGTCAGTTTTTGCCATGAGCTCGAAGGGTTTCGACATCAAGACCCTGAGCACTAGTGGTAAATCCCAGCCTGGAATCAGAGATCGAACCGAAGGTAGAAGATTCCTCAGACCTTTGAGGAATTGCTTCACTAAAGGATGAGAGAAAACCATACCTCTGTGGACGACAGGGCGGAACGCCGAAATAGCTGCTAGGCTTACCTGCATCAACGTCCTGCTGGATGCGGGGGGCTGGTCGGGGCCAGAGGGAGCTCCTCACTCGCCAGCTGCAGAGATAGGAAAATGCAGAGTGCCGTGGTGCGTCAGCCCCTCCCCCCGGCACAGGGGGCTGAAGCCCCACAAGTACCTCACCTGCCCTGCCCTGCCCTGCCCAGACCACGGGGCTTCGTGACCCCCCTGAAAACACTTCACCTGGACCCCTTGGGGGGTCCAGACCCACAGGTTGGAGAACACTGCACTAGATAAACTTTGATGGACAATAGTTTAAGTCCTTTCATCATCAGGCCATGTAAAAAGTCCGTTCTTTTTGCTTGCAGACAGTTGGAGAAAATAGCCCACTTTCTCTTGTAAGAGAGATGAGTTGAGGGCTTCCTCGCTGCTGTCAATACCGCCCGGACCCCATCCGAGAGACCCAACTGGAGCAGTTATAATGAATCCGCCATGCTGTGAGGCGCAGGTTCCCAGGATTCAGATGACATAGGTGACCTCCGGCCTGGGTTAGCAGAACCGGCTGTAGTGGTAGAGTCCAAAACCCTCTGCGAGACAATCTGAGGAGTGGTGCAAACCACAGTTGCCTCAGCCACCAAGGTACCACCAGGATACAATCCATTTGATCAAGTTGGATTTTGGAGATGACCCTGGTGAGGAGAGGTATCGGCGGGAACAGGTAGAAAAGGTTGTCCATCCAAGGAAGGAGTAAAACATCTGTCATCGACTGGGGACCGTGACCCGTTCTACTGCAAAACTTGGGACAAGCAGAATTCTCTGCAGTAGCAAAAAGATCTACAGCAGGCAGGCCCCAGGTATCGAAGAGAGTGGATCGAATCTGGGGACCTAGTTGCCATTCGTGGGAATTCAAGGATATTCGACTCACGGTATCCACAAGCACATTCTGTTTGTTTGCTATGTGGAGTGCTACAAATGAGATGTCCTGAAGAATCACCCAGTCGAAGATCTGCAGGGTCAAATTCACCAGCGTCTGAGATCGAGTTCCTCCTTCTTTGTTTAGATATGCGACGACAGTGGTGTTGTCACTATCTGTAATTTCTTTCCAGTCAGGTCGCGCTCTAAGGCTTGGAGTGCATTCCAAACCGCTCTCAACTCTAAGACATTGATGTGAGCCCTGCGCTCCTGCGAAGACCAGATGCCTTGTACCACCGTCTGGCTGGAATGCGCTCCCCAGCCAAGCAGAGAAGCATTGGTGGTCACAGTCACGGAGGGAGGCACCGGAGCAAATGGCTGTCCGCCTGTCAAATTCAATTCCAACATCCACCAAAGAAGAGCACTCTTGATTCGAGCCGGAATACACAGGCGAATCCTAGGTGAGTCCCTCTCGTGGTCAAATGCCCTCAAAAACCAGTTCTGCAGCAGTCGCAGTCTCAGACAGGGGAATGCAACTACCGAGATCGTGGATGCCATGAGGCCAAGGAGACGGACAGAATGAGCTGTGCACGACATCGACAGGTATAGTTTTTCAGCGAGGGTATCTTTTGCACCTTGTCCTTCGGCAGGTAAGCTCGACCCACTTCTGCATCCAAAACTGCTCCGATATATTGAATCTTCTTCGTCGGAGTAAGCACCGATTTCTTTCAGTTCAGGCAAAGTACAAGGTCTTCCAGCAAGTCTAGAGTTGTTTGAAAGGAACGTCGAAGGCGTTGTTCCATTGAGTCCACCACAAGCCAGTCATCGAGGTAAGGAAAGATCTTTATGCCCCGAGCTCGAAGACTGGCACACACCACGGCAACACACTTGGTGAAGACCCTGGGTGCTGTCGAAAGGCCGAACGGAAGGACGACGAACTGGAAAGCCTGTGGACCCATGCTGAACCGAAGGTATTTCTGACTGCTTTGATTGATTCCTATGTGAAAATAGGCACCCTGTAGGTTGATGGATGCAAACCAATCGATCCTGTGTAAGAGAGGCAGGATCAATTGGAGTGTAACCATCCGAAACTTCTTCGCTGTTATGAAGTTGACCGCTCATAGATCCAGGATTGGTCAAAGCCCTCCATCCCTCTTTGGCACTGTGAAATAGCTGGAGTAGAGGCCTTCCTGTGCAGTTGAGTTTGGGGTGGGTTGAATTGCCCCTTTTTGAAGTAAGGAAGCCACCTCCTCCTGCAGCGTTGGTTATGGCTGCGTGGTGCAGATGCCAAGAAAGGGAGGGAAAGCGTCGAACTCGATCCTGTACCCGTGCTGGATGATGTTTAATACCCAGCGGTCTGTTATTTGTTGCCAGGATCGAAGATGGTAAGACAGTCTGTTGTGAAACTGCATAGGGTTATGCAAAATCGAAGCAGGTGGAGCAGTCGGTGTCGAGCTGTTGTTGTATCCTCCTCTGCGAGAGCCCTTGAATCAAGGTTGGCCATAAGATCGCCTCGAAGTCTGGGGCTGTTGCGTTCGAGGCTGATGGTCGTATGCAGGACGAGTCAAGAAAGAAGACTCGCAAGGCGCTGAGCAAGATGGTTGCCGAGACCACCTCCACTAGCGGTATGGTTTAGCCAGCAGCTGTGATCCGAGTCCCATCTTTCTAGCATTCGCCTGAGCCTTTTGAACGGCGCCGAGGGGGTCATCAGTACTGGCGTTGAAAAGGCCTTTGCCATCGAACGGTTGGTCTTCGATGCTGGACTTCACCTCTGGTGCTAAAGATGTCAAAAGAAGCCAGGCATGGCACCTCAAAGCTATTCCTGTGACCAGGGAACGTCCGTGGCAGTCTGCCTGGTGCCGTGCTGTATTTATTTGCTGTCGCGAGAGACACTGTCGGAACCTGCGTTAAGACTGGAGGAAGAGACTAGATTGGTGGATGCTGCCTCTGTACTGATTGTATCTGATGCGTAGCCAGGGACGGTGATTTAGAAGGACGCCTAGGGCGATATAGATCCCAATATCGAGGGAATCTGTATCTATTGTAAGGGGATGGTGGTTCGTAGTAATCCCCGTGCAGTCGGTAGTGTTCTCTATATGGTCACCCCCAGAAGGAAGCCACTGAGAATTTGGACCCAACATCACATATGGGTGATCGAGAACGATAATGACTGTCTCAATCTCCCATGTGGTGCTGCTGATGGAGCCTGGGTGATTTTCGGTGGAACATCGGTCGCCTATGGTCTCCAAGAAGACGGGATCAAGCAGCGCTTGACTGCCTAGATGCTGTGAGCGCTAATGGGCTGGCATTGTCAGTCAGTCAGTCAGGCGATCACTCGTGACCGAGTAAGATTGTCTTCCAGGATAAAAAAAAAAAGAAGAAAATTTACAAAAAGGAGATTTTAAAAGGAGGAAAATTCTAAAGAAAATTGTGTAGACTCTAGCGATGGGTCCGTAAGTGACTGTGGAGGCCAATTCTAGATCCACACAGCTTCCCAAAGTGAGGACATAGGTTACCAGATGGAAGATGGTCTTGTAAAGGATTCATTTCACGTGCTTTTCGCTTAGCACGTTTCTCCCTTTCACCTTGCACTCGAGCTTCTTCAAAGACCATAGAACCTTTGTGAAAGGCCAACCTCCAGTTAGATCGTTCATGGGCCAGAGCTTCCCAGTTTTTGATGTTTATATTGCATTTTTTTAGATTAGCCTTAAGAACATCTTGAAACCTCTTATATTGACCACCGATATTCCGCTTTCCATCCTTGAGTTGGGAATAAAGTAACTGCTTTGGGAGACGGTAGTCAGGCATTCAAACAACATGACCGGTCCACTGAAGTTGGCGTTGAAGGATCATTTTTTCAATGCTAGTAGTCTTTGCTTCTTCCAGTACACTGACATTTGTTCGCCTATCTTCCCAAGTAATTCGCAGGATTTTCCGGAGGCAACGTTGATGAAATCTTTCAAGGAGCTGGAGGTGACGTTTATGTTATGTCCATGTTTCGCAGGCATACAATAAAGTTGGTAATACAATGGCTTCATAAACCAGTGTTTTGGTCTTCTTACAAATATCCCGATCCTTGAACACTCTATGTTTCATTCGAGAAAACACGGCACTTGCGGAACTTAGACGATGCTGGATTTCGCTGTCGATGTTAGCTGTAACAGAAAGATTGTAGGCATTGTAGGGAGGTCCTGACAAGGAATCTCTGTGTGTAGGGATTCTACGATTCCCTCTTCCGAAATGGAAATTACACATGCTTTTGGATCTGGAGACCCTCTCAGCGTTGGTGATCGAGCCCGATGGTGCTCGGGGCCAATGTTGGTCGACGTAGAGACCATTGGTACCGGTGGAGCAGCCGCTGAAGTTGTCAGGATCGACGGCAATGGCAAATGAGTAGGAGAGCATGATCTCCTCTTCTCCTTTACAGCCCCTTTAGCGCATTCCTGCCTTCTTTTCACTTCTCTAGCCTTGTGAGCTTTTTTTTTAAGCAAGCTTCTTGGCTAGGCGGGCTTCCAGTGATTTTCCTGGAGTCAAGAGGCAAGTCACCGTAGCTGTATGCGACGGTGGAGTTTTAGGCCTCGTCGGTGGAGGGGGTGTTGGGTTCGAAGGTGTCGCCACTGCCTCCGGGGCCTTTTGCCACAATACAGATTTTAATTTATCTGCCTGATGCTTATGAGCCTGCCTGGTAAATGCTTGACAATGGTGACAAATGTCGACCACATGTCCTTCCCCCAGGCAGAACGCACAGTGAGTGTCCATCAGTGGGTGGTAGTTTTGATCCGCACCGCACGCTTTTCAAAATGGCGCCTTAGGCAGCATGGTGCCTTAGAAGAGGATAGAATAGGACGGAAAAGAACATATATTTTTTTAGAGAGGAGAATAACGAGAAAAAATGAAAAGGAGAAATTGAGACAGGATAAAGAGAAAAACGCACAGCTAATTGCTCCTAAGAAGCAGAAAGGAAAACCTCCTGAAACGACTATCCACAATGGCGGTCGAAGAGGAACTGAGGGAACGGGTGGGAGCCATGCTAAGGAGCACGCATGATGGGGGAGGGGTCCCACCCAATTTTCCTCAGCTATAGAACTTTCCTGAAACGGTCTCAACGCAGGCACAGAGCCCATGTGTGTGATGCACAGAGAAAATGAAGAATAGTAACTGATCTTACAAGGTTGTCAAAAGGAGCACAAATACATAATGCAAGTGAAGCGTTTTGAACACTTGAAAGTGCTGCACAAAAGTTTATCGTCATTGTCATCTGCTCAGAGATCACAGAACAGGGGTGCAGAACCTCAGGCCCAGGGAGTCCTCTTTTGGTAATGAATGTCTTTTTTTGGTGATTCACAAATGCCCACCCTAGCGCCGAGTGGGGGAAGGGTTTTTCCTAGAACCTCAGCATAATTCTTTCCCTAGCACACACTGTGTCAGATATGCTGCTAAGCCCCAGCCATTAAATACCTGCCAAGCCTTACCTCCCCCTGCACCTCACCTTAGAACATCCAGTAGCTTGCTCCTTCCCCAGGGCCCCGATCTGAATGGTCTGATAGAGCTCTTGGCACAGTAGCACTGGAATGGCATGATGATGGGTCGGAGAATTATGCTAGGATGCGTGTCTCCATATTCTGCTTCCCACACATGGAAGGAACAGAACTGCAGCCTACCCTGTGTGTTTACCTTGACAATTACTAGTCATATCTCTGAGTACACTTAGCCACCCACAAGTACAATCCCTACTAAATATTTCCATTCACAGATTTCAAAGTGTTGCTTTTCTGTTTTATGCACTGCCCTGCTTGTGGGATCCCATGGGCAGCTGGTTGGCCACTGTGTGAACAGAATGCTAGACCAGATGGACCCTTGGTCTGATCCAGCAGGGCTCTTCTTATATTCTTAGGATACTAAGTGCATACTGAAAACTTTGAAAGTATTTGCACTTTAAAGCTGATTTCTGAAACTGTGTAAACTTAAGACTACATCAAATCTCCATTCCTATTCACACTTCTTTGGAAGTAAGTCCCATTGAACTTAGCAGGAAATTCTTCCTAGTAAAAATACATAAATACCAGGCTGCAAAGGGTGGTTTCAGACTGAACTGTACCCAAAGGGCCAAACTTGCAAGTGTAATTGCCACTTGAGTAGAATAGAAAAACGTAATGGGTTTGATCCTTTTACTTTACTTTATTACAGTCATATGACCCAAATACTACAAGTTATTACCGTATTTTTCGCTCCATAAGACGCACTTCCCCCCCCAAAAAAAACTAGGTGGAAATGTCTGTGCGTCCTAATTTTTACTTTCCTCTGCTGGTCCGGAAAAGCAGAGGACTCCTGGGCAGGGTGGGGGAAGCCCCCGCCTCTCAGCTGATTCCCCGTGGAACAGCTGATTATATATTTTTTAAAAAAATTATTATTATTATTATTATTATTATTATTATTATTTACTTTCCTCTGCTGGTCCGGAAGAGCGGAGGACTCCTGGGCAGGGCGGGGGAAGCCCCCGCCTCTCAGCTGATTCCCCATGGAACAGCTGATTTTTAAAAAAAATTATTATTATTATTATTATTATTATTATTATTATTATTATTAATTTTTTTAATTTTTTTACTTTCCTCTGCTGGTCTGGAAGAGCGGAGGACTGCTGGGCAGGGTGGGGGAAGCCCCCGCCTCTCAGCTGATTCCCCGCGGAACAACTGATTTAAAAAAAATTTTTTTTTGGTACCATACGGTAAGTGCGTCTTATGGTCCGGTGCGTCTTATGGCGCGAAAAATACGGTATATTATACAGTACAAATCACACCAAGGAAATTACATGAGAACAGGTAAAACAATAATTATCTTCCATGATAAAACATGCTTTGAACAGAACCATTTTCACTTATTCCCTACCATAAAAACTCTCGTTTTCATAGCAGCTAAGAAGAAGTTTGTTACTACAGATGTGACAGTTGGGTTTTGGTCGTTTAGGCAAAAAGTGACCAGCCAATTGTCAGGCACACCACAAAACCTCCTTAGGAAAGGCAAAATTGTGTCTTCCCTTATTTTAGAATAGAATTTGCAATAAAGGAGTATGTGCCTCAGTGATTCAGGTTCCCCATCCATACACGGACAATGTCTCTGCTGGTATGGTGTTCCCTGCAAGATCGCTGATGGAAGAATGTTGAATCTAGCTAGCATAAATGCTCTGCGAGCTTGTGAGAGATATGACACTGAAAGGCCATAGATTGGAGTTACCCCACTAGCAGTGGGGGAACAGGATCTGTTTGCTAGTGAGCTTAACTCCTGTCTCTCAATATCAAGCAGTCTCTGCGATAACAGTCTGAGCACTTGCTGTGGACCGAGAAGATACCAATTGACCTAATTTTCCATTGCACCAAAGAGGCCCATTTGCTAATATAGCTGTCCCTTAGCAACCTGCAGCTGCTTGATTGTGGGGCCAGAAAGACCAGGCCCCAGCTGACCCGGGCATCTCCTCACCACCACTGCCGGGGAGAAGAGCAAGCCAGGCAGGTGGGTCCAGCTCTGCTGCTGCTGCCGCCGCCTGTGCGAAGCCAGCCCACCCCACCGCACCTGTGGGACTGCTGCCTGCCCCCTGCAGGCCCGGGCTCAGCCGGGAGCCGCCTTGCCCCACCTGCAGCTGCTTGATCGTGGGGCCAGAAAGACCAGGCCCCAGCGGGGGCGGGTCCGCCGCCGGCGGGGTCGCCCCTTTGGGGGAGCCACTTCGGGGGTGGCACGAGGGCGAGGGCTTGTCCCCCTGCTGCTGGGGATATAGGTGGGGCTGGGAATTTTTAAGAGGCCCTTCCTTTTTGAAGGGCTGGGGCTTTTTAGGGGTTGATTTTAGGGGTGGGTCTCCCACCTGATTGGCGGAAGTGAGGGGGCATGTGTCTCTCCCAGGGAGATAGTGTGGGGAGTTCTGGGGGGCAAACGGTACCAACGTTGAGCAGCAGGCATTGGCAGAGCGCTAGGGGCAGGCCACGCCGAGTAAGGGGAACAAGGGATCGATGCTTAATATCTATCCCTTGTTCCGGGCCTGCCCAGAGCCAAGGGATAACTGGGGGATGTGTTGCTCCTCCCCCCACCCTGCGTTTGCTGTTGTGCAATGCCAGGTCCGTTACCCAAAAAACATCTCTCATCCATGACTTGATCATGGATGAGGGTGCGGACCTGGCATGTGTTACGGAAACCTGGCTGGACGAGGCTGCTGCTGCTCCTACTCTGGTGGCCTTGTGTCCGGCCGGTTTCTCGTATGCCCAGCAGCCAAGGGTTGGGGGACGGGGAGGGGGAGTGGCTGTTATCTACCGGGAGTCCTTGGTCCTCACCAGACTCCCTCTCCGGGAGACCAAGTTTATTGAGTGCATGTACTGGAGGTTGGGTCCAAAGGGCAGCCTGGGGATTCTGCTCGTGTACCGTCCACCCCGCTGCACGACAGACTCCCTGGCCAAGGTGCTGGAGGTGGTCTCCGATGTGCGTGTGTTGTCCCCCAGGCTAGTGGTGCTGGGGGACTTCAACGTGCATTCGGGGGCTTCCCTCACTGGGGCACCTCGGGACTTTATGGAGACCATGGCTTCCTGGGAGCTGCACCCTGTATTAACTGGACCTACCCATGTAGCCAGTCATGCACTGGACTTGTTTTTTGTTTCCGGAGAGGGGGGAAATGATCTGGAGATCGGGGGTATATCCACCACCCCCTTGTCATGGTCAGATCACTATCTGGTGGGGTTGGATTTCTCGGTGCCACAACCCCTCTGCAGGGGTGAGGGACCTATTAGGATGGTCCGCCCCAGGCGTCTTATGGATCCAGATGGATTCCTGAACGCGCTTGGGGAATTGGAGCACACAAACGGTAGCTCGGTCGAGACCCTGGTGAATGACTGGAATGCTGCAATCACCAGGGCATTAGACCGAGTTGCCCCGAAGCGCCCTCTTCGCCTAAACAGAGCTCGCGTGGCGCCATGGTTCACTCCGTCGCTGCGAGCTCTGAAACAAGAGGTGAGAAGGCTAGAGCGCCGATGGCGAAATTCCCGCTCCGAAGATGATCGAACACGGGTTAGAGCTGCATCTTCAGCCTACCAGGTGGCGGTGAAGGCAGCAAAAAAGAATTTCTATGCTGCCTCCATTGCGTCTGCAGAGTGCTGCCCCAGGAGGCTGTTCCAAGTGGTCCGGAGTCTGGTCGGTCCAGTCGCTCCGGATCCACTGGAACAGTCAAAAGCCTCCTGTGAGGCTTTAGCGAAGCACTTCGCAGATAAAATCGATCGGATTAGGAGGGGGATATCGTACGTCGTGGACACAGGGAGTGAGCGGGAGGAGGCCAATGGCAGACCGGTTTTGTGGGATCGGTTTCGGCTTCTTCCTTCTGATGAAGTGGACAAGGTGCTTTCATCTGTGAGGCCGACCACCTGCTTGCTTGACCCTTGCGCGTCCTGGCTCATCATGAGCTGCAGGGAGAGACTGGGTGAGGGGATCAAGGCGGTGGTGAATGCCTCCCTCGAGGAGGGAGTGATGCCATCAGCCCTCAAGGAGGCAGTAATAAGACCGCTTCTAAAGAAGCCCTCCTTGGATCCCCAGGATTTAAACAACTTTCGCCCAGTCTCCAATTTACCATTTCTGGGCAAGGTGATCGAGCGGGTGGTGGGTGCTCAGTTGAAGGCACACTTGGATGAAGCCGATTATTTGGATCCGTGCCAGTCGGGCTTCAGGTCTGGACATGGGACGGAGACGGCCTTGGTCGCCTTGGTGGATGATATGAGGAGGGCTTTGGATAGGGGCGAATGCTCCTTTCTAGTCCTCCTCGATCTCTCAGCGGCTTTTGATACCGTTGACCACGGTATCCTCCTGGACCGTCTGGAGGGGTTGGGCTTGGGAGGCACTGTATTGCAGTGGTTCCGGTCCTTCCTTTCTGGAAGGTATCAGAGGGTAGTTCTCGGGGAGGAGGCTTCGGACCCTCGGCTGCTCACTTGTGGAGTGCCGCAGGGTTCCATCCTCTCCCCGATGTTATTCAACATCTACCTCAAGCCGCTGGGAGCTATCATCAGGAGGTTTGGGGTGCAGTGTCATCAGTATGCGGATGACACGCAGCTCTACCTCTGTTTTTAAGTCCTCACCGAGGTTGGCCGTTGAGACCCTGTCCAAGTGCCTGGAGTCAGTGGCTGGCTGGATGGGAAGGAACATGCTGAAACTGAACCCCGACAAGACCGAGGTACTTCTGGTGGGGGACAAGGGAAGGTTAGGGGATGTTGACCTGGTGCTGAATGGGGTACATCTACCCCTGAAGGACCAGGTCCGCAGCTTGGGGGTCATTCTAGACTCCCAGCTGTCCATGGAGGCTCAGGTGGCAGCTGTGAGCCGGGCGGCGCTGTATCAACTCCATCTGATACGGCAGCTGCGCCCCTACCTTCCTAATCACCTGCTCCCATCAGTGGTTCATGCCTTGGTCTCCTCTCGCCTAGACTACTGTAATGCGCTCTACGTGGGGTTACCCTTGAAGACGGTCCGGAAGCTTCAGCTGGTACAGAACGCGGCGGCTCGCCTGATTAAGGGCAGCCGCCGGCGTGATCACATCACGCCAGTGCTTAATGAGTTGCACTGGCTACCAGTTGCTTGCCGAGCCGAATTCAAGGTGTTGGTTTTGACCTTTAAAACCCTACATGGCTCCGGCCCAGCTTATCTCAAGGAGCGCCTCCAGCAACATCAAGTAGGCCGCTCAACAAGGTCTGCCACGGACGGCCTTCTCCTTATCCCATCAGCCAGAGCAGCCAGGCTGGTGGGGACTAGGAAGAGGGCCTTCTCTGTGGCGGCCCCCACATTATGGAACTCCCTCCCTAGTGACCTTCGCCATGCCCCCTCCGTGATGAGCTTCCGCCGTGCATTAAAAACATGGCTGTTCAGGCGGGAATATGGGGTGGGTTAGGTTTTTAATGAGAATTTTTTATATTGTTTTAATTATTATATTTTATTGTGTTTTACTGTATTTTAATTGTACATCGCCCAGGGTGGCCGGGTGTCCGGCCAGATGGGCGATTGATAAATATAATAAATAAAATAAATTGATAAATATAATAAATAAATAAATTAGCATGTGGCATAGATAACTGTGGTCCCCCGATGTAATGTGTAGGCGCAGCCAGAACTTAAAGGTTTGAATCCACACGTTTACTTCTAGCAGACCTAATCCTGTTTCTAAGTACATGGCTGCATAAGAGACACAATCAGGAATTCCCAGAATGCGTCGAAGGAATTTAGCTTGAACTCGCTCTATCCCCATGTCGACTGCACTTATCCAGATAGCTACACCATATAACAATTGGGCCGTAATTTTGGCTTTAAATACCCGTATTGCAGATGAAACATGTTGTCTGGGTTTGGTCCAGATTTAGGTGTTTTCTATGGGGCTGGCAGAAACAGAATTCCCCAGTCCCTTCTCCCCACAGCAGCCCTTCCAGCTCCCCAAAAATGCTACCCAGAGTGTTGAGAAAGCCTGCTGAATAGAAGTAGGCTGTGTGGCGCGGGGTTGAAGGGGAAAGTGGGGTCACCCAATATCAGGCAGAGTCACATTCTGGGAGTGAAGCTCTGCTCATGGAAGGTGCCTCCAATCGATAGCCCCCTTCCTCCCACACCACAGGCTACTCCATTCAGCAGGGGCCCCTGACCTCCTGTGTAGCATTTGCAGGAGGCTACCATAGGGAGAAGGAGGGGTGGGGAAGTCCATGTCTGCCAGCCCCATTGCACAAGCCTTAATCTCGATCTAGTCCAACAATCCCATATATATATATATTCCAAATCATAATTATTGATGGAACATCTGCAAAAGCGAACATATTCTTCATTCAATGAGATTTGAAATATACACTTAAAAATTGGATTTTTAAATCTAAACATGCTTCAAGTTTCTTTTGTCTCTCTCCATGGATTTAAAATTGTTTACAACAATGTTGTTCTACTACAAAGCAACTTTATGTGGTTCTGAAAGCAAATGCCTTTTTAAAAAATGCCTGAGGTGAGATAGCAAAATAAGGACACTAACAGGTGTAGATGCTCACTCCAGAATTAATTTGATCACACGGAGCATCTTGAAACACTTGAAGCTTGAGGCAGGGTTATTCCCCAAAGAAGTTTCCTTTCCAAAGCAAAACAGCAACAGCCTGAAGACAAGTCACTGACAGAAAATATTGTGGAAAATTTGGTATTAATTAGTTATCTCATGCAAACTCTCTTGTATGGATTCTAAACTTGAAAATTAGTGGCGGCACGAGAAAAACGTGTGGGGAAGAAGACAAAGAATGTTTTCAGGCAGCAAACTCAGAGGAAAAAAACCAGAGAGCGCATGGACTCATTCAGCAGCTAAACTCCTGCTGTGATTGTCTGCCTGGTGCTATGCAGAGATATTGCCGAGTCTCATAATTACTCAGCATGGAATATGAATTTGATGCACTCCTGGGTTCCAAACTGGGCCAATTCCCCAACAGTATTTCTCTAGCTCCTCTCTCCCCCTTGCTTACACAGGTCTGGTGGGGCAGCAAAGAGGAAGGCCTCCTCCTTCCCCTGCATCTCCATGCTGCCATGACCTTCATATGAATCTATGGTGCAACTACATTTAGAGTAACATCTGAATGGTATGGAGAAAGCGGAAAGAGGATTTTTTTCCAATGAATTGATCAACAGTAGATTCAGGACAGACTAAAAGGAAGTACTTCTCCACACAACACACAATTCATTGATGGAATTCACTGCCACAGGATGTGGCGACAGCAACTAGTTTAGAATGTTTGAAAAGGGTATTAAACAAAGGGCCTGTTCACACTATCATGAAGGGGGAAGTAAGACACAGTGGCTTATTTGCCACAGTGGCTTATTTGCCCCACCGCATGTGCTGGTCGCATGCCAGGGGATTTGCATAATTACCCTTGCCAGCGCAGCTTGCTGTGTCATACGAAGCTGGTGAGGGCGGCTTGTTGCCATGGTTAAGAAGCCACCCCAGAATCCTACAACAGCCCATGGGTTCTGGATGGCTTGTTAATTATGGCAACAAGCCACCCTCACTAGGTTCGCATGACATGACAAGCTGCGCCAACGAGGGTAATTATGCAGTCCTCCCCAGTGACTGGCACACGTGGCACAGGAAATAAGCCACTGTGGCTTATTCCCTGCTCCATGATTGTGTGAACCTGGTCAAACTCATGGAGGATAATGTCTAGAGCAATGTTCTCCAACCTTGGGTCCCCAGATGTTTTTGGTCTACAACTCCCAGCATGGCGTACAACACTAATTAATGTAAATTACATTGTGCTAGCCTATGCATCCTGTAGACCAGACTTTGATTCTGCCCTCAGTCCACGGAGTAAGCTACTTAACATGCTAAACAGCATGGGAGGGATGTTGCCCATATGCCCTGCTTGTTGACTTCATAGAGATTGGCCATTGTGGAAACAGACCCCTGGACTAGATGGTTTGGTAGCCACTGCTGGGGTAAAGGGTGCAGGAGGGGAGTTGAAGGGCAGCAATTATGAGTATATATTTTTTCTTGTGGGGAGAAAATAACATTTCTCTATGCAGTCTCCAATATCGCTTGTAATTGCTTGTCCAGTCCAAAATGTGCATACAGATATCTGTCCAAGCAATTGGTGAAGCGCAAAGAAATTGGAAAGGGGCTCTTACAGCTTTGCTCTCCCTCCTGAGCATCCTGTGTGTGTGTGTGTGGGGGGGGAATGTATACTATACATTTATTCTGTAATGCTTCACACGGTAAAACTAATAGTTTTTCATATGAGTTTAATGGCATAAATAAGTTAGGTAAACATTTTTTTTTACAGGAAAAATGCCCATAGAATGATTGATGATATTAACTGAACAAATCAGGGGGAAAGTATTTATATATTATGTAAGAAGTTTTCACAGTGAACAAAATATTCCAGACCAAAAAAAATAATCACATCAATACAGATTCTTTGATAGGTTGACTTCATTAATGGCATATTGTTCGTCAGCAATAAGACAGACAGAACTTGCATACATGTGAATATTAAATAAGTCACAATCAGCTGGCTACACAACCAGAGTATGTTCAGGTCAAGTCCTCCCTGCAGTTACAGAACTTGTTTGGCATTCTTTCAAGCACGTGGTATAAATAGGCAAGATCAAAATAGTTATTTTGTAAGAAACAGCAACAGAGCTCTAAGATAAAAATAATTTTCAAAATCAGCTTTCATGTGAAATGCAGTTTAGACATAAATGAATGTATATACATTTTCCTGTACATGTACTGCTTAATCTCTCTCTCTGAAAAAGTACTATTTTAACAGTAGTGCAATAGAACTCGGTAAGCAACCACAACTCAAGACTGAATGCCATGTATGAAGGGCATGGCATCTCCCCTCACCCGGGGGACAAATCCATTATTCCTTTCTTGGTCCTTTCATATCCTGCTGTAAATTTTCTATAAGGATTATATGATAAGGTCCTTAGGTGTAGAGACTCAACTCAAGATCACTACATGTTACAGCTTATGCATATATCCCTAGCTACTCATTATACAATGGCAATGTCTTGAAATGTAAACCATAACTCCATATCTGCCACAATTTATAAAATGGTTTCCACATAATAGGACACTTAGATAACTGAAGGACTGATTACTTAATTAAAAAAAGAAATAAAACAGGTATATAAATTCTGCGCACATTGTATTTTCATTTGCCATAGCAAAAGGTAAGGTGTTATGCTGAAAAGCCTTTTAAAATGACCTTTCAATTAGGATGCAAACCTACCGGTAAATATTTACCATTTTTTATGCGCACAAAAGGTGTTCATAACCTGACACCTGAAGCAACATGGTTTTAATCTGATAATATTTGCTTTACTGCTAAACTATATGCAAGTTGTTTATTATGCTAGTAAATAAGTACAAATCAAGATTAGTGGCAATATAAAAAGTTAGATATGCAGTCAGTTATAAACCTGGCAGTATTTTAGATCAGGTATATATTTTTTTTCAAAGTCTTGTGGTGGAATGATAAAAGTGTTAAGAACTTCTTTAAATCTTTGGAGAACCAGTAAGACATTTACATTTAGTGTATATGTTTCTGGTTTTCAGGCAAACCTTGGTCAGCTTTTAAAGTTCGGTTATTTGCAGCAGGGTCTAAATTGTAGATTTATGTTTTTGATAAAATGTGTGAATAGGCTTCTTTGCTTTGTAATTTTGGTGAAATGTATAACATAATAAAAAAAACAGTGAAGATCCTTTTTGGATAAAAAGATGGGTCATACATAAATCTTCATTTAGCTTTTTTAAATTAATCAGAGCATGAATTAAAAACATTTTGCTTATCCAGTCATGTGTGTCTCTCACTTACCATTTCACTTTCATGCTATAAATGGGTTCTCTCATCTAACAAAGCTTCAGCATAAGTTAGATTTGACAGCTCCTTTACAATTCTGTACAAGTGATAGTGTATTTTCACTCATAAATCCCTTTGTACAGTATTTACACTTTTCCCTATAATGATAGAAAGGCAAAATAAAGAAAGCTTAGAGAGAGGGAATGCTCCTTAGGTCTTGGGCTTTTTGTTTTATTTCCCCCCTCAAACAGATGCTGGTCTCTCCCGCACATGGAATTGGCTAGCCCGGATTGTTTTTCTTCCTCTTACTTGGACTGTGGGTAGGGTCTTGTTTCAGTTCTTGGTATTGCACCTGTTTAAACACAAAGTTCAGAGAGAAATTTCAACTCAACAACTAGAAGTGTTTTTTTAAAATCCATCTAAGCAGCAAAGGAGCAAGAAATTATTCTTGCAGAAAACAAAGTAACATTGCCCCTGAAAGTTATAAGGGTCTTGCACCTGAAGTGCAAAAAACCTAATGTGTTGTCAGGTCAAGGGGATGAAGGAAGAATAACACAAAGAAAATCATGTCAGGAAATAACAAAGTATGGTGATAGAAACGTCAATGAAATCTCTTCCTGCAAACAGTAACTTATTTAAAGAGATGGGCACAAATTCCTTATAATGGCACCCCCAAAACAATGTAGTCAACCTTATTGGGAACAAGTATTCACAGGGCTTTTTTTCTGGTGGAACTCACCGGAACTGAGTTCCAGCACCTTTTCTTCTATTAATTGCATTACAATTTAATCGCCATCTACTCCCGAGGAAATGTAATCCAAGAGTTCCGGTACCTTTTTCTCCAGAAAAAAAGCACTGAGTATTCATGACTGCAGTATCCACTGATGCTATCACCATTGAGTACACGTGCAAATTTGGCTCCAGGTCAAATGGAAATATTATTTGCAAATATTACATATATATATATATGCGCAAATATGATTTATGTGTGGCGTCTGTAGCAGTATTATGTTCATGTAATTTCCCCCATAATGCAAAAAAACTGTTAAAGAACAATAGAGCAAATTTACACCATCAAAAATTGGTGGCAGCAATCTCATACAGCCATTTGACTACTAATATACTGGGGAAAATAATTTGCTCTTGCATCTGTATTGGTGCCTTCTATTTTCCATCATCTCATGTCCCTGTTTGCTGCCTCAGGTCATACATGCCAGGAGAGGGGTTCCTTAGTACAATGCAACCTGGAATGACTCTACTGTTGCCACAATGGCTGGGATCCAAAGAAGAGGTTGGCCATGCTGAGTGGATTTTTTTAACTTTCTCCTCTAAACAACCGACCCCTGTGCCATATCATAAAATGCTTTTCAAAGACCTATCTCGGTTTCAAAAGCATTTTGCCATGTGGCCTGGAGAGATGCTGTCCAAAGAACACAGGCCTGTTTGATGTGTGGAACTAGCTATGCAGTTCTTTGGATTCTAGACACTCTTCTCCTTTGCACTCTTGAGATGCAAAGATTAACCCGAACTGCAGTATGACAGAGTAATAAAAATAGACTTCACCTGACCCCGCCTCCTGGGGGCCAGAGGGAGAACTTTGCACGTGGGAGAGGGAGAGAGTCGAAGACACACCTGGGCACACTGGTTGAGCCAATGGGCTGGGCACACTGGCTGAGCCAATGGGCTGCGCTGGGCGGGGAGATGGGGGTTAGTACCTGCCGGGGGTAGGTTAGTACCGCACTTTGCCCTTCTCAGATCGTCAATTCAATAAATGCCTGTGGCTCACGCTGGCTCAGCTTGTCTGAGTGTGGAAAGCTAAGCAGGGTCAGGCCTGGCTATTACTTGGATGGGAGACCCCTCCTCTAGTTTCGTGCATTGAGCAGGGGGTTGGACTCGATAGCCTTGTAGGCTCCTTCCAACTCTATGATCTATGAAATGTGGCCCAGATTTTAAACCATACATATTTGTGTCTGACTCTTTATTCTCTCACCAATCCACGTGCAAGGTTATTTCCCCCCGAAACATATGAATTATTTTTGTCACGTGAAAGAAATAAAAAAAATATGTAAAGTTTGAGGGAAAAAACATTTTAAAACTAACCATAAAATTAACACTGCCTGGAAATGGTAAGTAATGAGTTTTAAATCAAAGACATATACACACCGCTTGCACATCTGAAGGAACTCTGGAAAGGAAATCAAGTAGTTCATTGTTATCAATTGCATATGGACTTCGGAGCTTCTTTGTAAATTTATTGATACCTAAATAAAATGATAGGTCATGTTAATAAATTCTGAAGCTTTAATGTCAATGTAAGATCCTTGGAACAGACAGCTAGGATTGGCTGTAAACTCATTCTTAACAAGTACTCCTTTTACTCTCACTTCTTTACATTTTCTTCCTGGAACATAGGGGATTTTGATTTTGCCTTATAATCCCCATCAGAAAATCAAAGTAATGCTTTTACCAGCTAAAAGTTCTGTAAAGTTCAGAAACTTAAGTTAATTCAAAATAGAGCTGCTAGGCTACTAACTAGGACTGGTTGATACAATCATGCGACACCATTTTCGGTCAAGGGAGGAAGGAAGAATCCTTCTAACTAACATTAGAATTTACCCTAGGAAAGAGAGGAGCAGTTATCAAGCCCTTCAGTTCTGAAAAGCTACTAGTCTATTCTTCTCCATGTTGTGCTAGACTATTTGTATCACTGTTCCATGGTGGAATTGTATTAGCTAATGACAAGGGTTGTTAAGTTGCCTTATAAGCCTACTATGGTTTTTAATGGCCAACACCACAACTTGATCACGAGTTACAGTGTGTAAGCTCTTGAAGGAGGGGACTCTCAAGCAGATGTTTCCTGATTATTTACAAATGAGGTCAACGCAGCTTTCAAAATTATCAAACAGAATGTTTGTGTCTACTGCCAGGGCCGGCCCTATCATTAGGCAGAGTGAGGCAGCTGCCTCAGGTAGCAGATACTGGAGGATGGTGTGCAGTGGCAAGGTGTCAAAGGATGGAGATATGGAGGTCGATGAGCCTCCCCTGTGCTCCCTAAGCCATCCTGCTGCCCTCAAGAGGATGCTGTCCCATCAACAGTGTTAAAATAAGATTCAACTTCTAGTCTGGTCATTTCTCTATGTGGAACGTATGTGGTACCATCTTCTCCTTCACCTCAGGGGAGCAAAACACCTGGGCCAGCCTTGGGTTCATTTTTCACCACTAAGTTTTGCAAGTATGGTGTTCAGTAAATTTTCTAAATCAGTAGAAAGAGACCAATCTGTACGGAGGCTGTGATTACAAAAAAATGTTTAACTATTCAATTTCTGCAGTCTGGGAGATACTTCATGAGAGATACTTTGTACTCAAGTACAAAAAACCCTATAAAATATGCTCACTGTGCGCTTTCACACGTGTTAGTCTAAAATATACACCAATGTACAAGTAAAAAAAAGCACAACCTGTATGAAGCAGCCCTTAGCTACTGCTGCAATATACATGTGTGTTTTCCCTGTTCATTTAAAAGGTGACCTGTCATTGCTGGTTTGTAGAAACTGCTTCTCTGTATTTCCAGTTGATAAAGGACTAAAAAAACATATTGTCCTAACAACGCTATATAAATTGAAATTCTATTGTTTTTATATAAGTGGTGAAAATAAATCAGAGTAATATCTAGGCAAAGCTACAGTTTGATATATGAAGAATCCTCATGGATACATGTTTATAGTATGATGAAGTCTAAAATGCCAGACAAGAAAAATGCATTTTGCAGGTGGGTCTAAATCTCTACACAGTTGTGATTTCTAACTAACCTGTCTGTTTCCATCATGTAGTAGCTTCATGATCATAAATACAGAAAACTACAGACAATATAACTCATCCCTTAAAAACAGTTTGTTCTATGTGGCACAGACAGCTTTGGGAGGGGGGAGGTTTTACTTACCCCAGACAAGGACAATGTATCTCAGTGGAATGAAATACAGGATGACTGTGAACACACAGAGGGCAACAATGGCCAGCCAGCTTAAGAATGGAACAGTCCAGTTGAATGTACTGAATGAAAAATTAACGTAAGTCAGAAGTATAACAACTTCACAGAACAGAATTAATAAAAGAATAAATACCAGCCAGGCAGAATATAGATCTATAAATGGAACAAAATTAGTCTTCAGTGAGAGAACCAAAGTATTTATGAATGCATGGAAATATAATATGATGTAAACCCATGCCCTACAAAGTGACCAGTGGACCTTAAACTTATCTGCATCTTTGAACGTCACAGCAATTGTTCTTCATGCACACCTGTAAAGGATTCCAGTGCTTTCTCCCTTTGCCAGAATTGCCCTTCTTTCAAAACTGCTTTCAAGGGAAGTTCACAAATCCTTGTCATGCCTTCATGAGGTCCAAGCTGTTCTCCCTAAGGTTATCTAACTAAGGTCTTCTTGATCAGAGGCTTCAGAAAGACTTGCCTTCCAATCTGATGTGTTATAAAAGCCTTCTTACCACTTGGAAGGATGATACAGAGTACCAACTACCCCCAGGAGTGCCCAGAGCAATATGGCCACCTGAATGGATTTCTCAGTCAAGAATAATTCAGTATTATTTTTCCTTCAGAAATGTGATGCTATTTCTGTTCTAGAATAAGAGATTTTTCTAAAATTCTGATGAAAATGACAGTACACTCATGCCAGCAATTGCAAAATAAGTACAGTATGATGTGATTTTTGTAGTACATACATCATAACAAGATTTTGTCCTTTATCCAAAATATGCAACTTTTGCAACTTGACTGGGGAAGCACACACACATCTGAGAGCAATTGAGCACCAATGTGTCAACACTCACTTCTTTATCCTTTCTCCAAAGGAAGCCACTTCATCGAGGATGTTCTGGACACTGACACACACTTCCTGGATGGCATAAAGCTTATTCATAAATCCTTTCTTTTCACTGTCCTAAGGATTATGAGAAAGAGGCCAAATCAGCAATCACAGGCAAGCTTTGTTGGTCATAGTGGAATTATTAGTTTTCTTTAGAA
Organism: Shinisaurus crocodilurus; assembly: GCA_021292165.1. Lineage (NCBI taxonomy): Eukaryota > Metazoa > Chordata > Lepidosauria > Squamata > Shinisauridae > Shinisaurus > Shinisaurus crocodilurus. The sequence continues at coordinate 49,399,845 of CM037877.1, forward strand.
ACATGGAAGTCACAATTAAAGAAAATTTTAAAAGAATGCAAGCACATTAAGGAATTGGTTATTTCCCTGCACTTTGACCTGCGTACACAGAAAGTACTATATAAAATGAGTACACAATACTGACTACCTTCATTTCTCACTGTATTGGTTTCTTAGATATATCTGTTCACTAATTCAGCAACTTGGATCATGATGATGATGATGATGATGATGATGATGATGATGATGTTGGGGATGCCAATTTAATATCCTGTGTACTTTGGTACGAGTATCAGTATATTACTTGCTTAGATTTCTGAAATGCATTTTTTGCTGCTGACAGGAGTATATGTACACTACAAGATAATAAAAAACTTCTTTTGAAGTACAGGGAGTGGGAAACCAGACACAAACGCTTGGGGTTTACAATGGTTTGGCAAAGTTTCTGTGCTTTCATCTGTGGTTTTAGAAAGGAGTGGTAATTTGTTATTAACTATGGGAAAGTAGAAGCATACATTTTTGAGATAAATTAGCACTAGACACACAAAGGCTTGATGCAGACATCATACCAAACCATGGTCTGCAAAACTTAACTGCAGTCTACTGTGATGTTAAACTGACAAACTATGGTTTGCAATTGGCCAGTAAACCGGAAGGTGGAACCATGGTTTTAGACAAGTTTGCAAGCCATGATTTGCCCAAGCTGTCATTTGGCATGTGTGAATTGACAAAATGTGTGACTCTGAACAATTCCATTGACTTTCCACTGCTGGTTTATGATATGCCAGGTATTTGTGGTATTATCAATTAGCATTCCAATGAAATATTACATGCATTAATATTAGTGAAAAGCCTGTAATGGGCAGGGTTGGAGATTGTTGTTTTTTTAAAAAGAAGCTTCACCATTTCCCAATCCTATCACTATTTTCTTGCTCCTCCTCATTCCTTAATCATTCACCCATTCCCCAACCCCACTTCTCAAATATGAAGCCAGGTCATTTGTTAGAAGGGTCAAAGCTTTAGAAATACATCATATTTGTAAACACACAAAAATATATTATACAGGTGCAAATTTTAAACATGATCAATCACAAATGACATGACAATGTGATTCCTGGTAAATTAAGTCACAGATCAAGATCAAACCGTGGGAGTATCAGAAGACCTATGTACTATACCAATGTCTTACTTATCATTTATTTATTATATTTTTAATTCACCTAATAACCAACATTCTCTGGGTGGATTACAAACAGTTAAAAGACTAATATACCATACAAGTTAAAAATATAAAATACATTGCAAATATTTAAAAGAATACAATAATACAATACTTTCTTCACTGATATGTAATGGGCAGTATCCAACAGTGCCATTCCACAAACTCAAAAGCAGTAGTGGAGCCCCACTGAATCTTTCTGTTGTGCAACCAGTTGCACAACAAGTTGTGCAACCATGCTGCACAACTTGTTGTGCAAGAGTAATGTGCAAGTGTGATGCACAACCGGTTGTGCAAGTGTGATGGGCATCTGGTTGTGTAAATGTGCTTGCACAAACATAACTTTAGTTGGATTCTCTTCTTGCACATAGTTCAGAACCTAGTTTCCACTAGTGCAACATCATTTGCACTAGCAAAATAACACAGTTGGATACTGCCCAATGTCTTAATAAAAATAAAGTTGGCTTCTATTTTTGTGTATTGCTTTTCTTTACAAATTGAGTTGGAGGAGTGAACCATATAGCATTTAAGCATCCAAATATATTTCCATGATGTGGCTTACGCTGGCTCAGCTTGTCTGAGCGTGGAAAACTAAGCAGGGTCAAGCCTGGTTATTACTTGGATGGGAGACCCCTCTTCTAGTTTCCTGCGTTGAGCAGGGGGTTGGACTCGATAGCCTTGTAGGCTCCTTCCAACTCTATGATCTATGAAATCTATGGTCAAGAATAAAATTTGTTCTGAAGATCTTTAGAACTTAGCCACAAAAGACAGACTATCTATAAATCAGCCATGATGAGATGTTTATGAGTAATGATTTGGTATAGTTAAAACATACATTTCAAGAAATGACAATAAAGCTGTTTTTAAAAAACCCTTGATACAGGTCACATTGCTCCCCTAGTTTATCTGAGGTTAAGAATGTTGCTCCCTGTAAAAATACTAGCCAAGAAAACATGTTGCGCATGTATAGGTGAGATAATGAAGAGTCAGACACAGGTATATATGGTTTCAAATCAGGACCACATTTATTGAATTGAAGATCTGTGAAGGGCGATACTAACCTAGTAATTGAGCGAATGCATCCTAACCGGACCGGAGGTGGGATGGCCCGCCACCGTCCAGTTACACTCCATGTGGAGCTGGAGGGCCTTACCATCGTCGCCTTCCATTTGCGCCTCAAGACAGCCAATGTAGGTGAGAAAGGTAGCACCCCAAAGACGTCCCAATCTCCCTCCTGCCAAGCCTCAAGACATTAGCGAGGGAAGCCTTGGGTAACCATCAGTCACCTTGAAAGGTGCCACTGGATGATCACCATAACCCTAAGCCCCACTGCCTAATCCCGCACTTCCCGAAAATGCGACCAATTTAGCTATGACCCCCTTGGTGGGATCTAAACCGAATTCAAACATTCTCCCATCCTGACTCACAGTGCAGAGTAGGCGAAACACACCAATTGCACTGGCCAATTGAGACAATGAGACAAAATTCCTACTTGGTCCCCTTTAAACGGGCGACCAGAGGAGCCCACACTGCTAACAGGGCGGGAGGGGAGGGAGCCGGAAAATGAAAGAGACCGAGGGCAGGGATACAGGTGCTTAAATGAGCCCCCCGTCTCCCAGCCCCAGCCAAGCCCAGGGGCTCAGCTGGCAGTGACCTGTCCTGCTACCTGACTCCCCACTCCTCCCCCATGCGCAAAACCTCTCCCCAGCCCCAAGGTCGGGGCCAGGGGAAGTCTGTTCTTAATGATCCCTATCATTTGGATAACATAGATCAAACTATATACCATTACTAAGATTTCCTCAGTGTTTATTTTATAGAAACAAAAATCATTCAGGTATACTATATCTATATTAGGTATGGTTGTATAATACTAGAGTTGTAGACTTGGATATACAGGGGTTTATTTAAATCATGTTGCTGCAACAGCATTCTTTCCAGCAAATTTGACCATATAAGAGGACCATAAAACTATCATTCTGTTCAATAATTACTAAATAAACAATAATCCAGCCTCAAGTCAAAACTGCTTTCTGTTCTTACTTATGCCTCTTCAGTTTAGATTCCCAGATCTAAGCATATCTTGATTCATCATCAAATCTTGTGTGGAAAGAATGCTATCAGAATAACAAAAACCTTTCTTATATCTCTAGAGCTCAATAGGGATTTTCTTTGGGAGATCCTGAAGCTATTTTTCTTTACAAATATTTTAACAAGACCAACTTGTACCTTCTTGAATGCACATCTGTTCTAAATTTTCTCCCTTAACGGGAAGGACCACTATACCCTCCTCAGTCCCTTTGCACACTCTGCTTTGGAGCTTAAAGGAAATTTGTTGACATATTCTAAAAGGCAAGCACAGACAAAACAGCATAGGAAAGAGGAGGCAGCCAGAAGGGTAAGGATTCAGGTTTTGCGTAAACTAATTCCACATGCCCCATGAACCATTAGCTGTTTTTTATTTCCTGTTCCAAAGATTTGTAGAGAAAATAATCTGGCCTAGAGAAAAGCTACACTTTTCCCCAGTAAGGTGGTATGTTAGCAGATAGAACACATGAGCCACCTTCAGCAAACTAAAGTCCTTAATAATCCATTTTTCAAACACTACTGGTATTTCCTGTCCAAACAAAGATGGGCTGTAACTGGAATCAATTTTATCATCTGTATGGCTGCAAGTGCCAATTTTCTGGAAATAATTGTCCTTTAAGTTCTGGGTAAAAGTGCAAACAACAGTTTTACAGCTATTTAATTTCCATTGTATGTTTGTGTGTGGTAAGTTTAACAAATGGGAGATATTTTGAGCAGGGGAGCAGAGTAGAATAAAGTATTAGAGTTGTCAGGTTAATCTTGTTACTTGTCTGGAATTCACAAAAAGCAAAAGGAATTCAGTGGGGGGATGAATGAGTATAGATCTGTTTCTTAAGCTACTTCACACTAAGCTTCATAATGTGGTGAATATGCTACATAGCAAAATAAAATACATAGATCTTGGTTGATTCAACATGTAATCCATACTACCCAAATTATTATAAATCAGGACAATACAAAGATAAGTTTCAAGCTTGGTGTTTTGTCAAGGTTATGAACACTTTTCTGCCACTTCTACCATTCTTTTCAACAATTATGCTCTGAAAACCAGAAATCCATGATTTGCTCTTCAAAACATTCAAATCTCAATCAATATATTTAAAAAGGGAGAACAAAAGGTAATGCACATATTCACTGCAAAACATATTAGAATCTTAACATTAATAATCTTTAATTATTTTCCAAAATTCCTAAGAATCCAAAATTATTTCTAACCTAGGCTCTTCCAGAGCAGAAGAGTAGAAGAAGAATATCAACCCATTAAACTGCCATAAAAATCTACTTATAAAACATACATTGCAATAATGAGTTAATACACATCCAGCAGATGGATTATGAAGGACAATCAGATCCTTATGGGACTTGACATGTAATAACAGGTAATCAAAATTAATTCTTCTCATAAAAGTGCACATCCTCTTAGCTTAGACTATTGGTCAAAGCAGCCAAGATTCAAACACCTATTAAACTAGTTGCATGAGTCAAAGGGGATTTTAGAATTGTTTTGCTCAAACAACATGTCTCATGGCAAACTGCTTTTAAAATGGAGAGAAGGTTCAAAAGCAGTTTGCAATATTACACAAAGGCCACCTGTTCAAAGGGAAAAGGGTCAAAGATTTTTGTGCAAGCTCCTTCTGTGAGCCAAAACGACTCTTTGGAACATTACCTTAATAAATAATTACATCTGGAAAAAAAAATCATATTGATGAGATGGCATTTTACATCAGTGCCAATTAAGTATTTTTGAACAAACAAGAGGCTTGTGCTTGACGAACTGTGGAGAGATGCATGGTGAAGAATCTTTCTGGAAAGCAATTTGTGGCAAAATCCAGGACATTACAGACTATAAACCCCAATTAATCCCACAGCGGGGGAAAACTCTACTGTTGTCATATAAGAAATAGATTAGAAGGTTATAAGTTGCAGCTAAATCAAGTGTCGCACAGAATTTTAAAAACCCCAGATTTTGCATTGGAACCATAAGGCATGGTGACAGCAGCCATGCAGGAATAATGTCAGTCTAAATACAAAACCCCTGAAGAAAATAATGTAAATTCAGCCTGTTTCAAGCATATGCAGATGCGAGTATACCAACAGTAGTTATACAAATACACACATATATTGTAAGACAGAAAAGAAATTAACTTACAATTTTATTGCTAGATTGAGTTTAGGACTGAGGGGGCAGGGAGAAAGAAAAATTGGGGTCGGGGAGTTCAAATCATTTGTCAGTTAGCATACTGACAGTTAGCTGAAGTGAAGACTGTACATGTTGTCTCCGTTAGATGCAACTCTCATAAAGATACATTAAAATGCTATATAAAACAGCAAATACATCAATGGATCCAGAAAAGGTATGCGAGGAGGACTGATGAAAACTTGGTAAGAAATTAAGGTGCATCTGAAAGTCTGATATCCATGAATGCTCTGTGTAGCTCCTCAAAAGAACTAGACTTTATGACATTTAAAACTGAACTACACTGCCAGCCCTTAGTCCTGTGCAGTGTTACCTGACCAACAGTCCAATTCTAAGGTTGCTGCACTGGCAAAGGTGTATTTGGATGGGGCATCCATAGCATCAATGTGACATCACAAACCATGAATCTGTGGTAATGTTGCAGGTAATTTTCTCTAACAATGTAGAGACATATTCTAGTACACATGTCTTAGATCTGGCCCATTAACAGAACAGGTAACTTTGAAAATAAGAAAAAAACACAACCCAGCCCTGTGGCTGTGTGGTACAGAATGGAGGCTGTGAATGGAGGATGCGAGTTACTCAAGCTCCCCGGCAAGGTAGGCAGGGATCCCAAAGTCAGTAAGCTGCCACCACCCCTGGGTCATCCACTCCAGCCTGAGTCAGGGGATTCTTGGGCATCCTGGATATACTTGAGGCATCTAGAACAAGGGTTCAAGCGGCAACCTCTATTTTAGTCCCCCAGTCCAAGACATTACACAGTAGCAAGTCACCCAGCCAAAAGGCATTGAGATTAGCACTGAGATTTACCTAGAAGGAGGCACACACAGCTCTAGAGGTAGATAAGTAATTTATTAAGATAGAAGAGAGAAGGAGGGAAGGGAAGGGAAGGAAAAGTTACACAAAAAGTCACAGAGAACCTCTGACAATACTCCAAGCAAAATAACAAAAGCACTAACTGAACCTATCCTATACATTACTTAAATAAATAAGGGTCTCCCACAGGATAGGGTCCCAGCCAGGATTTAAGAACACATCGGCCCATGACTAATTGCCACAGGAAGGTGGAGACAACCCAACTACCATCCATCACCCCCTTTATCTTCCAGCCCTGGCAACTCTGGGCAGATCTCCTAAAGCCAATCCCAGGTCTGTTCTACCACAGTCTCTCACCCCCCAAAAGGAGGGGTACTTTCTCAAAGGAACTCAGCTGTAATCACTTGGTTCAGTTAGTGAAACCCAGCTGCAGCCTTGAGTGCCGGAGCTGCCCAGGCTGCTTTGAGATAGCATATTCACACAGGTGGCTACATCACTATGTGCCCACAGGGCCCTTCAAGGGGAGGGGGCCCTTAATGGGGAAGTTGTTAGCATTCAGGCTGGTTCAGGCAACAGGTTCCATACTTCGTTCTTGACGGAGGTCATTTTCTTAGAGGAATTAGTCAGTAGCATAGTTTGTGCAAGCTGAAGTTGACATAAAAATGAGGTTATTATGCAGCTCGAAAGAGCCTAAGAATAACTGGAATACTTTCACTATACACACCAAGTTTCTTGCTAGCTGGGTTATAGAAGATGGTAAGTCTGATTATGCATTTTGTGTATAATAAATACACAATGAGAATGAAACAAGCCAAGATTCACAGAATGATGATACTGTACATCGTTCACTGATATACTGTGTACAAACATGAGCAGAAGAGCAGATGTGTTATCTACAGGGTCTGAATAAGACATACATAATATTGAGATCCTAAGAACTCCAGCTTTACATTTATTTTTATACTGCTTCTGTTAAATGAGATCAAAGCAGTTTATAACAGATGAACTCTGGTGCAAAGTACACATCTTAAGGAGTGAGCAAGTTGGATCCAAATTCACAATTCTGGGGAAAAAATTGGCTTTTAAAAATGCACACTTTTAAAAAATGCACATTTTTACACTTTAATGGTGGGAAGTACACACTTTTGAAAAATACTCAGAGAAATGCACATCTTTCCTTCGAAATGTGCACTTCTGTCCTAAACATGGGACATGGCTGGTGAGACAAACTCAGTATGGACAACAAAACTGTGGAAAGCTAAGCAGGGTCAGGCCTGGTTATTACTTGGATGGGAGACCCCTCCTCTGCATTGAGCAGGGGGTTGGACTCGATAGCCTTGTAGGCTCCTTCCAACTCTATGATCTATGAAATCTATAAGCCGAAAAATAGATTAAAAACGAAAACAGGTGAAACGAGCTTGTAACTGCATTACGGTGAATTTGGGTGAGCTTCCATCCCTACCCAGTTGCAAATATAAATCCCTTTGAATGTTACTCTCTCATTTCCACATCCACCTCTGTCACAGAAGGTGACACCCATTTTTTGTCAATCCCCCTTCCCCCTCACCCCCTGCCCACCCCATTCAAGAATGTTCCCTGACCTTCAGAGAATGCTTTTTGCAGATTTGAGGGGGGGGGGTGCTGGTGAAAGGAAGGGGTGGGAAATCACCTTCTGCCGACACTTCTCTGGATCTAAGCCCGCATTTCTGTATCAGTCAAGATAATTTATTTTGGGTGAGAAAAAGCAGCAAACATGCACACTCTAGCAAGATATTATTCTTGTAACTACTTTGCTATGGTGGCACAGGAATCATCTTGAGAAATAGTAGCACCAAAAAGCACATGGAAAGTCAGAAGGAGAGAAAGGAATAGGGAGAGTTTGTTTGATTATTACCAGCTCCTGTAAAATATGGCAATTGTTTTTCTAAAGCAGTAAAAGTCCATTTTGGGGTGTATCAATTCAAGTGGTAGTGTTTTTTTTTTTATGGTGGAAGAAATTACTGTTTCGGGGCACACATTATTCTTTACAGAGCACAGCTAGTGCCTTAGTATTATGCCATTTGTCTGTAGCTCATTAGATCTGGGAAGCAAGTTTGCTGCCAAGAATTGAGGTTATGTTTGGCAACTCATGAAATTAAAAAAAAAATTAGTACCTGGTGAAGGAACTCACAGAATATGCCCATTTAATCTAAGGTGTACAGCTATAGCATATGCTTACAGGCCCTATGCCACCAAAAAGACAATTCACATATGATACCACAGATCACCCTAACCCTAGCCTAGACCACAATGGTAGGATAAGCACAAAACAAGAACTGAAAGGGCATGCAATGACCTGAACCACTGACTGCAGTATGCATTATCTGTGGTTAAAAAATTAAGCAATTAAACCAGGTATAAGCAGCAACATGCACACACATTCACGGGACAAGAAACAGACAGGCCATTTGTACACACCTGGCCTACCTAGCTAGTACTACAACAAGTTTTTCTTGTAAACCGCCCAGGGAGCCTTTTGGCTGATGGGCGGTAAATAAATATAATAAATAAATAAATAAGTTTCTCCTCTGAACTCCACTGTACAGTAACCACAAATCTCACTCGCCATCTACTTGTCTCATGACCAACAGCCTCTATAGTACTTGAGAGAAGGCACACCAGGACAGGGTGGGCTGGGTAAGACTGGAGATGGAGGCAGCTGGTAGCTGCAAGCTCATCAACGCCTTGAGCTGTTCAAGCAGCAGGAAACAGTGACAGAAAGCAAGGCTGTAGCATAGGCCAGGCCATTTTTAATTTTGCACATGTAGCACTGTATGTGCATACGTACACACGCATCCCAGACACTCTCATCCACCTGCTTCTGGGCTTCCCACTGCCCTGTAAAAATGAGTGCCTAACTCTCCCATGTGTATAACATTTTTCTTTAAAATCAGTTGATGGCAGGGGGAGAAGGAGAGAAACTAGAGTGGGTACAGAACTGACTTTTTCCCTTGGTAGTATTTTGGAAGAGGTCCAAACTCTGGTCAGTCAGCAACTCTAACTACTATCCATCCACCTTTCTCCCAACTATTTTATTCAGTATTGGATTGGGAAGTAGAAAAGGGGGGGGGGGGGAGAAGAGAGAAAAAGGAGAAAAAAAGGAGAATAAGACTAGAAGAAGACATAAATACTCTTACGCTCACTCATTTATTTTATTTGAAATATAATTGGACACTTAAAATATGATTTTCAAATCTTTGTTTTGAACTTATATAGGGAGGCACAATAATTATTTGTATTAATTGGTGGCTAGGGCTGCACCTTGACAAAATATGAGGCTCTCCAGACTATAATTATTTGCGCAATTATCTGTTTGCTTGTTTTGAATGTCTGCAGTATGTATTTGTATATTGAACTACAATAAAAAATTTGTAGAAAAAGCTTGTTTGCATTGGTCCCTTAAGTGTAGACACTTTTCAAATACTTAAGATTCTTCAGATAGAAACCAAAATAAAACAAAAAACAAAATCCCACAAGCCAAACTATAGCTAGAATAGAATGCCAAACCCACATAGTAAGTGCAATTACAAGAAAACATAAGCGTTCTAATATGAGCCCTGGTATGATACCTCCGTAATATGCACATGTGAAGCATTGACTGCCTTTTCTAAAACCCCATTTAATTCTGCAAACAAACTTAATAAAGTAAGAACATCAGGAGACTCCCTATTGGACCAGCCCAAGCGTCCATCTAGTGCAGCACTCTGTTTCCCACAGTACGTGAGCCGGAAGCTTCTAGGAAGCCCACAAGCAGGGCACAAAGATAACACCAATTTCTTTCACATCATGTGGCAAAGCAAAGATTCATAGATCATAGAGTTGGAAGGGGCCTACAAGGCTATCGAGTCCAACCCCCTGCTCAATGCAGGAAACTAGAGGAAGGGTCTCCCATCCAAGTAATAACCAGGCCTGACCCTGCTTAGCTTTCCACACTCAGACAAGCTGAGCCAGCGTAAGACTGCCTTCTCTCATATGAGCCTGCCTGGGTTTTATGATCGGGGGAAGCCCTTCTCTCGGTGCTGCCACCATCAGAAACACCTTTGGTGAGGATGAGAGAGAGGGCCTTCTTGGTGGCCGCTTCCAGGACTTCGAACGCCCAGCCAAGGGAAGCTAAGTTGGCTCCCTCTCTGCTGTCCTTCTACCAGCAGGCAAAGATGTTTTTATTCAAGCAGGCTTTTGGTGTGTAAGCTGGTCTGTTGGGTTGGGTGCTGTCTTTATTCTTTTATTGTTTTGTTTTTAATATATTTGTTCTATTATTTTTTTATTATATTTTTATTTTAAATGCTATCTTTTATTGTTTTCAGCTGCCTTGAGTGCCATTTTTGCTTATTAGTTTATTTGCTTAGGCAAATTTGGAATGGGCAACAAGGTATAATTCTCTGAAATGTGCCATATACTTACTTTTTGATTAGAAAGGCAACACTACAGGGAAATGTGAAAGATATCCTAATTCAGGGCTCTCTAGGATATCTGGACAGAAGCTGGTCTGTCACAATCATCTAGTAAGTTGCACCTGCCACACACAGAACTAAAATATCAAAGAACTGTGCTTACTTTTATAAAAATAAAAAACTGGGACCTGCAACAAAATGTTGCGATTTAACCTCACACCACAACTCGAGAGGCTGTGGCTCAGTGGGAGAGCACATGCTTTACATGTAGAAGGTCCCAGGTTCAACCCCTGGCATCTCCATGTGTGGCTGGAAAAACTCCTGCTTTAAACCCTGGAGAAATGCTGCCAGTCAGTGTCAACAATACCTGGCTGGATGGACCAATGGACTCATGCCCTCTTCCAGATACTATAAACTGTAAGGGGTTCAAGCAGGCCAATTCACCCACACCCCATCCCACCACACACACCTTTTCTTTTCCAAATGACACTCAACATTTCATAGTGCTTCGTTTCAGTTTTGGTTTTTTTTTTAATTAAAAAAATAATGTTTTGCACTTCACATACCTCAGAATCCACTCAAGCATGCATATACCTTCCTCTTATTTCTCAGTGGCCCCTTTTTGTCTGCAATCATGTTAGCACTCACCACATGCATTCGCTATTAGACGGGAGTGACGAGTGTGAAAGCCAAGTCTGTGGACACAGTTTCCTTGCCCAAGTACGACATGACACTTCAGTCAATTCTACTGACGATATCCGAGTTTAACATCCTAATCCAGCATAGTACAGCAAATATCAAAATAATAATTTCTTGTATCACACAGTCTGGCAGTGGTTACAAGGGGCATGAACATGTTCACGCCAAGGCACTCATTTATCACATCACATGTTTTAAAGTCTGAGCCACTGGCACTGAGAACAGGTTCTGAGGCTACGTCCTTGTTCCAAATTAAGCCCTGATTTTGTGTCTTAAATTCTTCCATATTTAGATCTCAGAGTAAATCCTCAAGGGCAGCAAACGTTGAAAGATAGATCAGACAAAAGTTGGTACACAGATTTGCAGATCTGCCAGGTCTTACTTCAAGGATAGGTACAGATTTGATTCCCCTTTATAAAAGAGGAGTTAATATTGCCATATGAGTGTGATAAATGCAAGCAATTGTAGTATACATCTAACTTACATGTTTTCTATGATGATGGGACTGTTTTAGCTTCTGTAAAAATGTTTCTTTCCTGAAACTAGTACTTATGGCTTATTCTTGCAAGTCTCACAAAGGAAGCATCACCAGCTACAATATAAGAATTCAATGACAGCATTCATCTTCAACATTTGTCAGGTAGGTTTTGTATTATTTATTGTCTAGTAAATAAAGTTTAAATGCGTTTTCAGCCTCGGTTACAAAATATCTACCCATTTTCAGTTCAACAGCAGGGAATAAAAGCTGCCATCATTTGATGTCTTTCCCCCCTCTACTCTTTGTGCCTTCTTTCCATGGATTTCATTATAGCTACTGGAGGTATACATTGTCAGATCTAGGGCACAGCAATACTAAGTAAACAGGGGGGAGGGTTGTGAAATTTTTATGATCCTTGGAACTGGAGTGGAAGATAGAACATTTTCAACCTCCTGCATTCTTTCCTCCCCATCCCTCAACAGAAAACTTTTTTTTTTTTAAAAAAGAGAAGGATCTGTTCTTCTGTAGCCTAATAGATTGTTTCCACTTTATTAACACACACCTCTGAGATGCTTGCAGGTTTGCTGAAGACTGGGTGGTTACAGACTTCACATCAGATTCCAGACATTTAGGGTTGATTCACATAAGCATGTGCATAACTTGATTAGAGTACTCTACACTGAATGGCTAGCAGCTGAAAGTGTGAAACAGCTCCCTTGAAAGGTCTGGATGATGCCAAAGTTCTATTAAGGTCTGTGGTGGCTCATGCACACATACAAGTGATTGCTGCAGTTACCAAAAGAATGTGTAACATGAATGTGTAAACCAGCCCCTGGAAAGCAAGACTGATCATCACATAATTTCAGTCTAACTAGAATATAATCTGAAACCTGTTGACGAGCAGAGGCCCATGAAATTTTATAATTTTCAAACTCAGCCTATTCATTCATACACAGAGAGAATCATTCAGTGTACTTTCCGTTTCCTCTTTACCAGTATGGGCTAGCTACACAAAGATCTGCTGCACTGGAATGCTGCATACCTAATAAATGTATTTTCTAGCTTGTGACCAGAGGCAGCAAAGAAAAAGGCTACTAAGGGCGCAATCCTATGCATGTTTAGACACAGAAAAGTCCTACAACTCCTAGCATTCCCAAGTCAGTATGGTTGGCTGGGGAATGCTGGGATTTGTAGGACTTTCATCTGCACCCTACAGGCCTTAATCCTTTTTGGGTGGGGTGCTATTCGGATAGGGATCACTCAGATCAATCACACTGGGCTACAGCAATCTGGGTAGGTAGGAAGCAAAGCCTTTTCTCTGAAACCACTATAAACCAATAATAAAGCAAAATGACTTTTTATTGACAAAGATAGGTCTGGAACACAAATCTAACTACTAAATTCTTTAGTCCACATATTCATCCTTTTAAATGTGACAGGCGACATTCAGAAAGAGCCTGCTACACAAGCACTAGTGCACACACATGCATGCACGCGCACAGTGTGTGTGCGCGCACACACACACACACACACACACACACAGCCTTGCAGACGTATTCACCCCCCTTTGACTTTTCCACATTTTGTTGTGTTACAACCTGGAACTGAAATGGATTTAATTGGCATTGTAACCACTTGATGTACACTCAACATGTGAAGGTGCAAAGTATTTTTATTGTGGCATAAAAGTTACCGGTAAGTATGGAAAAACAAACTGGCACTTGTTGGTTGCATAGGTATTCTCCTCCACCACCTAGTCAATACTTGGCAGAAGCAACTTTGGCAGCAATTACAGCTGCCAGTCTTCTTGGATAAATCTCTACCAGCTTTGCACATCTAGATCCTGCAATGTTTGCCCATTCTTCCAGGCAAAATTGCTCCAGCTCCATCAGGTTGGATGGGGACTGTTAGTGAACAGCAACTTTCAAGTCTTGCCACAGATTCTCAGCCAGATTGAGGTCTGGGCTTTGACTGGGCCATTCTAAGACTTGCAGGTTCTTGTTTTTAAACCACTCCAGTGTTCCTTTGGCTGTTTAGGGTCGTCCTGCTGGAAGGTGAGCCCCTGCTCACACCCAGGTCCCTTGCAGACTGAAACAGATTTTCCTCTAGAATTGCTGGTATTTGGCTCCATCCATCTTGCCCTCAATCCTGACCAGTTTCCCAGTCTCTGCCAAGGAAAAGCATCCCCACAACATGATGCTGCTACCACCACGTTTCACCGTGGGGATGGTGTTCTTGGGGCAATGAGCACTGTTGGCTTTGCACCACACATAGCATTCTGCAGCAACGCCAAAAAGTTCAATTTTCATCTCATCAGACCAGAGAACCTTTCCCCACATTTGCTGTGTCTCACACATGCCTTTTTGCAAACTCCAAATGGGCTTTGAGATGGGTTTGTTTCAGCAATGGCTTTCTTCTCACCACTCTTCCATAAGCCCAGCTTTTTGGGGTATCCGGGGGATAGTTGTCCCATGGATGGTTTCTCCTATCTCAGCTGAGGATCTCTCCAGCTCCTTCAGAGTTACCATAGGCCTCTTGGTTGCTTCTCTGACTAATGCCCTCCTTACCCAGTCACTGAGTTTTGGTGGACGGCCTTCTCTAGGCAGAGTCACAGTTGAGCCACATTCTTTCCATTTTGTAATCATGGATTTAACTGTGCTCTGGTGGATGCTCATTGTTAGGGATTTTTTTTAACATAACCCAAACCTGATTGGTGCTTCTGCACAACTTTATCCCGAAGTTGTTTTGAAAGCTCCTTGGTCTTCATGAAGCTGTTTGTTTAGATATGCTCTTCGACAAACTCTGGGGCTTTCCAGGAACAGGTGTATTTAATCTGAGATCATGTGGCACTGGAATTGAACACAGGTGGATTTCATAGAATCATAGAAAAGTAGAGTTGGAAGGGCCTACAAGGCCATCGAGTCCAACCCCCTACTCAATGCAGGAATCCAGGTCAAAGCATCCCTGACAGATGGCTGTCCAGTTGCACCTTGAATGCCTCCAGAGTGGGAGAGCCCACCACCTCCATAGGTAGTTGGTTCCATTGTCTTATTGCTCTAACAGTCAGGAATTTTTTTCTGATGTTTAGGTGGAATCTGGGTCCTGTAACTTGAGCCCATTCTGTGTCCTGCAAACTGGGATGATCAAGAAGAGATCCTGGCCCTCCTCTTTGTGACAACCCTTTAAGTACTGGAAGAGTGCGATCATATCTCCCCTCAGTCTCCTCTTCTGAAGGCTAAACATGCCCAGTTATTTCAGTCTCTCCTCATAGGACCTTGTTTCCAGTCCCTTTATCATCCTTGTTGCTCTCCTCTGAACCCTCTCCAGTTTGTCTACGTCCTTTTTAAAGTGTGGTGCCCAGAACTGGACGCAGTACTCAAGATGAGGCCTAACCAGTGCCGAGTAAAGGGGAATTATCACTTCACGCGATTTGGAAGCTATACTTCTATTAATGCAGCCCAAAATAGCATTTGCCTTCTTTGCAGCCACATCACATTGCTGGCTCATATTCAGTTTGTGATCTACAATTCCAAGATCCTTCTCACTCGTAGTATTGTTGAGCCAAGTGTCTCCCATTCTGTAACTCTGCATTTGGTTTCCTCTCCCTAGGTGCAGCACTTGGCATTTCTCCCTATTAAATTTCATTCTGTTGTTTTCAGCCCAGCACTCCAGCCTATCGAGATCACTTTGAATTTTGTTTCTGTCTTCCAGAGTAGTAGCTGTTCCAGCCAACTTTGTGTCATCTGCAAATTTGATAAGGATTCCCTGCACCTCCTCATCCAAGTCATTAAGAAAAATGTTGAAGAGCACTGGGCCCAGGACCGAGCCCTGCAATACCCTGCTCGTTACCTCTCCCCAGTTTGAGAAGGAACCATTGATAAGCACTCTGAGTCCGATTCTGTAGCCAATTGTGGATCCACCTGATAGTTGTTCCATCTAGCCCACTTTTAGCTAGCTTGCTAACCAGGACATCATGAGGCACTTTGTTGAAAGCTTTGCTGAAGTCCAGATATATTATGTCCACAGCATTCCCACAGTCCACAAGGGAGGTTATCCGATCAAAAAATGAGATCAGATTAGTCTGGCAGGATTTGTTCTTGACAAATCCATGCTGGCTTCTAGTAATCACTGTATTGTTTTCAAGGTGCTTGCAGACTGACTTCTTCATAATCTGCTCCAAAATTTTCCCAGGGATTGATGTCAGACTGACTGGTCTATAGTTCCCAGGTTCCTCCTTCTTGCCCTTTTTGAAAATAGGACTTCATTCAACTACTTACAGTATGTGACTTCTGGAGGCATTGGGTTGCTCCAGAGCTTATTTAGGCATGTCACAGCAAAGGGGGTGAATACTTATGCAACCAAGAAGTGCCAATTTGTTTTTGTTAACTTAACAATAAGAATATTTTGCACCTTCACAGTGTTGAGTATCTTGTGTACATCAAATGGTAACAATGCCAATTAAATCAATTTCAATTCCAGGTTGTAACACAACAAAATGTGGAAAAGTCAAAGGGTGTGTGTGAATATTTCTGCAAGGCACTGTATATAAAAGGTAATAAGGAAGTCTTCCCATATAGAGTGAAGCGATTATTCCCGGATTTCCACTAGAGACCATTTTCATGAATTATCCAGATTTATTTTGTACAAAGCACTATGATTATACATGCAATATTCCTTTCTGGTCCTCCCCACCCCAGATGGAAGAGATTCAAGAATAGTTTCACTGCTACTGCAAAATGCTTCAAGGTGAAGTAGGATTTACAAAACTGGTCCTTCACCATATGCACAGTGAATACTGACTTTTACTACATAATCTGGCCAATGGATAATAATTCCTGTGCATGTTGCAACTGTATACATACTTTATCATATTTCTATGCAATTTTTCTTTAACTATACAATGATGGAGAATAATGGAGAATCACTAGCAAGGCTTATCCAAAACACTAGAGAACACACTGTAAAAGTCACTAATGTGCAAAGCTTTTCTACCAAGTCACTGCAAATAACTGTAAAATGCCCTCATTGTGTTATGCTAAAATGATGTGAATATAAGGAAGTTCCCTTGGCAACCGGAGGCAGCAAATCCTGATTGGATGCAGGTTAAGTGTTTTGTCTGAAATTTCTTCACACTACTGGGAAAAGGAGCAGCATTCTTTGTTACAAGATTTTTCATAGAAGAAAGGGGAAAGACAGGGAATGAATCCTCCCTTTTTTCTCAGTCCATTGCCAGGAATGGGACCTCAGCTGGTAATGCAGGGGCTTAGCCTGTCTGGAATAAGGAAACAGATCATGAACATGAAAGCAATGAACTAAGTGGAAAAGGAGGCTAAAGAACTGAACAAAAACAACAACAACAACGGAAATATGGAAGCTATGTTTTAAAACATCTTTTTAAAAACTTTGTAACAAGAGGCGGCAATTAAAAAGGAAAACAACAATAAGAGAAGCAGCACTGAGAATACAGAATGCATTGCTTTCATAGATCAAGCCAACAATTTTCAAGGTACATAGAAGAGCTGCTCCTGTCCTAAGAGGAGAGTGCTGGCTGTGTCCACTGTAGGAGAGGCAGAGGTTATGTGAGGACTTTAGCGCCTGTAGCACTGCTCCTGGTTCTACTCAGGGGAAAGACAGGACAGAACAGACTCAAGTGGGAACTCAGTCAGGCCCACTCCTAGTCTAGTTAAGTGGACACAGGCTATTCATATCTATACTTGGTGAGGATGCAGGGAAGGTGATTGGATGCAGGTTATGGTTTTATGTTGTCCATATCTGGTGTCACAACTGGCATTTATATTAGGCAAGAACTTTGACATAAAAGAGCAAGCAGCATGTGGCACTTGTGTATTCAAGGGAGATCCTTCTTGACTGGCCTTGAGGAATTTGTACAAGCAAAACTAGCCTTACAACTGGGAAGTGAATAAAGCACATTATAGACAGAAATCATCAGCCTTGTGCCATTCTTCTACTACGCTTGATTCCCGACACTGATTTGTCAAACATGATAGGAAGGCTTGTAATATTATAACCTATTTTGACTCCAGCTCTGTGTGCTGGCCTCTGTCCTTCTGACTGTGGGCACAAAAATAAGTCTCTGACTGGGTTTGCATGACATGGCAACCCATAGTGTGTAACTAGCCACAGGGGATTGTCATGTTGTACAAATTTGGACCACTTCCCACAGGGTGGTTTGTTTTGGGGCAACAAGCCACCTGACAACCCATGGCTTGTTCTAGGGGTTTTTGGACTCACAATGGGTTGTCATGTCATCTGAACCTGGCAGACTGATCCCATCATGGGTCCAGGGAAGTGATGAGCAAGCTGTTCAGCAAGAGCAGAAAAAGCCCCTTGCCATTCTTACTGAGCTCGCTCATGGCACTGCCTGTGACAGCCACTACACTGATGCCATCATTGGCTCACCCTCCCTGTTCTGATCATGACCCCTTCTCAGTCACTGCTGCTTCCTTCCCCTTTTTCCTTTTGGAGCCTTTTCACAAGGTCTCCCAGTGACAGCTAGTGGCAGCCACCCAAAGTGCCCAAGTTCACCACTTTTTATTTTTTATGTGTCAGAAATGTGTGCAAATATTTTCATATTATTCTTATTCTTATTATTGGGGCAGTACTTCAGAGGTGCACAAGTGTGCACCTCTGACTTGCCAAAATGCAAAGTCATGCCTGGTCAATGTCCTGGTAAGTATCTCCTGTCAAAGTGTAGGAGGCAACATCCATGGACATTGACAAAGCAAGGCTGCAAATAGGTAACATTGTTACTTTGCTTTTCACTTCAAAGCTGACAAACGGCAAGCTGTCAAGAGAAGAGCAAAAGCCGTGAGGGGATCTTTGCTCACGAAAAGGGGTGGTGACTACATCTTCCACTTTCAGCTTTTTCGTGAATACATTCTTTTGACAGCTGTCAAAAGAAAAGGGTTTTGTTTAAGCAACTTTTTGACAGGGCTAAACAAGGGTTGTTTTGACAGTTTTTATGGCTGTATATGAAATCTGTTAAACCTGTTTTGCCTTGTCAAAAACCCTGCTTAAACAAAAACCCTTTCTTTTGACAGCTGTCAAAAGAAAGTGTTCGTGAAAAGTAGGGAGTTGTACATCTTACCTTTCTGGAGTACCTAGATGCTAGGGAAAGTATGGAAAAGGTGGAGGGGACTGAGAACAGTCAGGATAATACTACAAAACTAGAGGATCACACCTGAATGTAGTCACACCCCCTTTCATGAGCGAAGATCCCCTTGCGGCTTTACTTTTCTCTTGAAAGCTTGCTGTTTGTCAGTCATGAAGTGAATAGCAAAGTAACAAATTAATCTATTTGCAACCTTGCTTTATCAATGTTCATGGATATTGCCTCCTGCACTTTGACAGGAGAAATTTATCAGGACACTGACCAGGCAAGATTTCACATTTTGCCTAGCCGGAGGTGCACACTTGCACACCTGCGAAATACTGACCATAAAAATAATTTTTAAAAATAACGAAAATATTTGTGCACATTTCTGGCACCTAAAAAAAAGAAAGAATAGAAAGATGGCAAACCAGTGACGGCCATTCCAGTGTGCCACTTGGGCACTCTGGAGGGGCTGTCACTGGGAAAAGGTTTCAAAAGAAAAAGTGGGGGGGAAGTGGTAGTGGCAACTGAAAAGGGGTTGTTATCAGAGCGGGGAAAGGAGACAAGATGGGTTCAACTGCCAGGTCCCCTGGGATACTGGTGGGAGGATCAAGGTGGAAGGAGTGGGGGACAACCCACGGTGAGCCTGATTGTCTACTGGGTGCACCATGGCTTGTTCCATGAACAACCCACACTGCGTAGCTTATTCTCATGTAGGACTGTAAGCTTTACAAATAAGTGCACTTTATACAGCATTACCTGTGACTCAATACACACACTAATTTAATTAACTTCTAAGTAGGCTCTCTAATCTGCTGAAATGCCCCCACATCAGATTATTATTCTTGAATACTATTAGAAATGTAACGAATAAAAGAAAAATGCTTAAAATTGACGTTATGGCCATTTAATGGAAAAACAAGGGGGACAATTTGTTTTGAGTAGGTAAGTGGGCAATACACTTTATTGTTAGTAAGACTTTCAGCTTGCTTCATTGCCAATATGAACATTTTTAATAATAAAAAAAGTAATTAGGGCTGGGTGATTTAAGAGGAAAGAACTCTAAAACTATGACAGTGATGACTTAATATTGCAAATTATAGTTTTTAGTACAGGTAATTTAGCATACCAAATCGCAGTTCTAATTTCTTTCCACAGGGCAAAAGCAGAAGAAATGTACTTGTGGGGGAGGGTGAAAAATTGAAAGGGAAAGTCTCTTATACAGAGAAGCCCTTGAAAAGATTAATAAATGTAACTTATCTCCTGGTGAAAGTACTCTAAACATGCAGAAGGGCTAGATATTTCATCTTCTAAAATTTAGAATCTAAATAATCATCATCACTCTGTATATATTTCACAGAATGTGTTTCTGAAGAATAGTAGGAACGAGTATCCAAATGTATAATACACACACACACACACACACACACACAGAGCTGATGTGTTAAAAAAATTTTTTAATGTTGATTATACCCAGGAAGTAGTAGAGTATGAATGAAGTTTCCTGTGGAGTAACATCTGCAGCACTGAGTGGTGAATGGAAAGAGTCACTACAAAATAGTGGGCAGTATCCAATGGTGTCATTCTACAAACTCATATAGCGCTAGCAGAGCTACGCTGAATCTTTCCGTTGCTCAAGGGATTGCCCATTATGCTTGTGCAACCAGTTGTGCAAACAGTTGCACAAGTGGAATGTGTAAAGGGTTGCACAACAGGTTGAAAATGGGTTGCATAATGGGTTACACTAAGAGTTATGCAAATAGGTTGCACAAGCAAAATGCACAACCACTTGCACAAACATAATTTAAGTTGGATTTTTCTCTTGGGCATACTTCAGAACCTAGTTTCTGCTAGTGCAATGTCATTTGCGCTAACTGGAATGACACAGTTGGATATGCCCTTTGTCTCTATGTATGATGATACACTCCTAAGAAAAAATAATCACCTCTAAAATCCACAGAAAGCATCTTGCCATGACTTGTAGATACCACTGGTGTGGTAGAGATGTAATCTGGAGTATGGATGGATGAACTTCTCAGGCTCAGTTTGGACTGGAACCAGCTATTATGAGCAAAAGTGGAGAATGTATGAGGAAAAGGTCTCCCCCCCTCCCGATAGCTGTAAATTAACTTGCAATTCCTCCCTCATGCTGTGGTTCTTCACTGGCAAAGGAAACTACATTTCCCAAGGTGCCTAGCAATATTTCAGGCACTGGGGTGGGGTGGGGAGAAGAGGAACAGAGAAAAATAGACTTCCTGCCCTCCCCTGTTGCTGCCCCAGTGGCAGTGCTAAGTGAATGCGTGGGAGGGAGCAAGGAGTTCATGCTTGCTTGTACTGAAGGGTTATTACAAGCCATTTGGGTTTCATATCTCAAGCCATGGAATTATAAACTAATCTGAAGGTCACAGAACTCACCGCAGGGGACTTCCATGAGTCCCTACTTTGCACATACTGCTGAAGTGAGAATGGAAGAAGCAGAAATCACTTGTCACTCTCTCCTCCCCCACCCAAGCCACTTACTGTAACAGCAAAAACGGCTCTGACTAGCTGTTTTGAGGAGGATTGGAGTGGGAAGCATGAGTAAAGATGCTTATCATCACATCCACTACCAAAACATTAGAGATTGACCCTTCTTTTGACCACTTTAAGATCTTGAGCTGCATATTGAATATATATGTAAAGATCCCGCCTTTCTTGTTCCCCATTTTGACACCCAAAGTCCACTCATCTGTCATACTTCAAATATTATATAGGTCCAGATACTTCATTTAAAAGAATGTTATCCACAGTGAGCACTTGGGATAGAGTAATCTATAAACAGAGAAAACAAATTCCTCAAGATGGTGGTTATACCATACATCCCACAGAAGCAATCTAGGGTTTGTTTACCTGGTGGTGCATCTGGGAGTTACAGTGGACTGGGAAAGAAACTGTTATGGACTTCGTGGGCAAATAGTATTTTCTGGCCCAGCTCTGAACTTTATGAGCTGTTCAGACCCAATACTAATTATCTGCTAGAACTTAATCTTACCAGGAAAAAAATGGGTGGTTGGAAACTCTAGATTCAACAGAAAATTTCAAATAATGTTTCAGGTTTGGTTGGACTTCCTTGTTAAGGCATAGGCCATAGCAGCTCAAGGATTTTATGAATCAATGGTTCTGCAGCCTTAAGGAAGCATTTGCTGTTGGCCCATTTGGCAACATTCTGTGTCAACATATAAAGAAGTGGGCCTGAAGGTAGGCTTCAGCACCAGTGCAAAGAATGAGGGAACAATTCAATTTATAACATCAGCTTAGGAAAGCTCAAAGCATTAAAAGCAAGGAACCAGCCCTCACTTTCTGCAGTGCTAACAGCAGCTCCATAAATCCTATGGTGAACTATAGCATTTAAGCAGCTCTTGTGCCTTCTGATGAATAGTACTAATGATGCAAACTATGATATGAACTTTGAACCTAGTAATGTGAGAGAGCTGATGCTGTTACCAAATGCAGGATCTTCCCTTGGACAAGAGAACATCTACAGTCTTCTCAGCATTTTTCTCATGCTCATTACACATGCACCAAAGCATGAACACATGGCAAAATTGGTGAATCAGGTCTTCATATTACTTTCAAAAAGGGCAGCCATTCAACACCAGAAAAAGTAAATTGTGCTCCTACATGGACCTACTTCGATGTTAAGTTCTTCTTCAGAGGACCTTACAAGGAAAAAAATGTCACCAGGTAAAGGCCTTTTCATTTCTCTGGCCTTTTAGATCTTGTGTTTTATTTGGTGATTTAATCTTGGCCTGACACTGGTTTGTTTGACCATCTATTTTTCTGTTCTGCTGTTTTAATGAGCTTTATGAATTGCTCTATTAAGTTCATTTCTAATTTGCTAGCTGTCCTAAGAATGCCTTTGGGTTAAAGAGCAGGCTATAAATGGATAAATAAATAAACGGGAGAACAAATTCTCTTTTTAAAGCTGTCACCAACTTTCAGTCTATTGATATTTTCAGCCCCAATACAGCAGCATTTAAAGTGACCATTAATATAGCAGTGTTAGCTGGCTGGGGCATGCTGGGAGTTG
Source organism: Shinisaurus crocodilurus (assembly GCA_021292165.1). NCBI lineage: Eukaryota > Metazoa > Chordata > Lepidosauria > Squamata > Shinisauridae > Shinisaurus > Shinisaurus crocodilurus. The sequence goes on from CM037877.1 coordinate 49,422,931, forward strand.
TAGGCCAAAAACATCTGGGGACCCAAGGTTAGAGAACACTGATATAGTGTGTTAAATTTTAGGTTATAGATGAAAGGCTGGCTTTATACACCTACCTGACTGAGGATCACCTTTTGCTCCAATGGGAGCTTTCCCCCCTCTACGCAAATAGCACCCCCCCAAAATCTGGATCATAATCACAGCAGGGGGCAATGGATTAAAGACCCCCATTCCCCATGTCAGGGTTCCAGATTGGATTGCACTCCCTGTGTCTGCAATTTACTTTTAAAAAGTCACCCATAAACTGCTAATTGTATAAATGGTGGCATGTCTAATTTGGCCCTAGGACTGGGGAGACACCCCTGCTCAGCCCCAAAACTCACTGGGTGAACTTGGGCCAGTCACATCTCACAGCCTAACCTGCCTTTATATGGTTGTTGTGAGGATAAAATGGGGAATGGAAGATGAAGATGGAAGGAATGGAGGATGTATGCCACCTTGAGCACCTTTAAAGAAAGCTGGAATATAAATGTAATACATACATACATACAAAATAATAAACAAACTGTTCCAAGAATTGCAAACTTTCTAAGGCATTTGAAAGGATTCTAAAAAGCATATTGTTCTTCCAAATGATTACAAGAAATAGTTTAGCAAGGCAACTGTATTATTAAAGAAAAAGCAAAATGAATGATTTTTGAAGGTAGCGCAACATGAGTTCCTAAGACGAGTTTTACTTATTGATTTTTCAATACCTTTAAAATGATTCTTTTGAAAGTGAATATGCAAGCATGTGTTGCTAAATCATTATCCCTGAGATCAAAAGCAATTTGCTAATGTAAAACCTTGTTTGGTTCTACATTCTGGACATTGCTACCTAAGGATATAAACAAACTGAAAAAGAGCAGGGCAAACACTTAAATATTTCAGTCACCATGCCATTGATGTGGGATTTTAAAAAAGTAATCAGGTTACATCTGAGCTCAATTACTTTACAAATAGCTATCTATAAAATCAAATTAATCAATCACTTATGCAAGTTTATTTTCCCATGTGTTATCTAGAGATAAGCTGGTCTAATATTAGATTTCCACTGACATAACTGTGCATGCAGTCTGATCTGATTTGGTAAAACATGGCACAAAAGGCGACACATTTTCTCTGATACAGCACACTGAAAAATGGAAAGAAATTGCCAATGTATAAAATCCAACGAGTCAGATTCAAAGATTAAGGCTATGAAATCAACTCAGTGAAAACTTACTTGTTAAGTTACCCCAGGCACTAAACATTCCAACAAGGAAATCTAATACCCAGAGTAGTTATTTAGACAATCAATAAAAGGCACTGCACTATCAGACTGCTACAGCTGTTTGTTTGCTGGACTATCACATCACCTTAACTGTCCCCAAAATGTTCAAACACATGGTTTCTGATCAAACAGATAGCAATTGCTAATAAAGGTTTTTTAGTATCCCTATTACTAAATAGGGATACTATTTGGCATGCTTACATCACAAGCCATTACCAGTCCTATATTTAAAAGAATGTTTGTTTTCCTCATTTTAAAATAAAGGTGTTATTTGAAAAAAATACAGATTTAGTTATGTAAAAAATGATACTGTCCAATACCATAACATTTTTAAAAATCATTTTCTCCCCTCTCTCAGGTATATACCAATGAAAGCACCCATACTTATAGAATCTATAGAACAAGATGTTGCAAGTGCATCTTCCTTCTTAAAATGGGTGCTCTTGTTTAGGGTTCCAGCCCGCCATGCCCTCCAAGCAGGGCATTCCACTCTCTCTCTCTCCTGCTTCAAAATTTTCCATTTAAAAAAATGTAAACCTAGTCTTTGACTACTCAGCAAGCTCATTGGGATGTTCTGTGGGGATTTGCACTCTTAGGGTTCTTTTAAAAAGAAAACCTCAGGGTTCCTAGGAGCATGCTGATACCTCCTCTCTCATTTGTCAATGGGCTTGTTTGGGCTACAATCTTGTTAGCACTCACTGCCTGAGTTCAGTATTAGAGAAGTGATTAACAAAATGGAATCAGTGTTGATAAACATCTGTGGCACCATGTTTTTTAAAAAATACTATACACAGGCAAATGAATCAAACTTCACATTTAGTTCAGCTCTAAAATTAAAATTACATATATATATATATATATATATATATATGAGAGATGAGATGAGATCTATGAAGATATATATATATATATATATGAGAGGAGGGAGATGAGAGAGAGCGCAGGGCCATTCCACCAGCCCTGCTGAAAGGCCTCCCTCATGACTGGCTCCTCCTCCCTCAACTGCCACCACAGCAGCCATTCCAGCAGGCTGAGAGGAGGGAGAAGAGAGGGAGCGCAGGGCCATTCCACCAGCCCTGCCAGGAGTATTCATTAATATTCCCCCTTCTTCCCTTCCCATTCCTTTTTCCTTGTGCGTCGTGTCTTTTTAGATTGTAAGCCTGAGGGCAGGGACTGTCTTGTTAATTGCTGTAAACCGCCCAGAGAGCTTCGGCTATTGGGCAGTATAAAAATGAAATAAATAAATATTCCAAGAACAACCAGAACACCCTTTTTTCCACAATGCAGAACCACCACAGAAATAGCTTGTGTTGGGGCTGTTTTTAAATACATCAACTAATCTTCTGGTATATGACAGACTCCAACTGCCCCGAAAATGCTGGGACTGTCCCGAAAACCCTTAAGCCATCACGGCTTCTCATGTTGCTATGCCGAGTCCCGAATTTCCCTGCCTCCGGTAAGCTAAAGGACAGACTTTTAAAGGGGCCATGGGCAAAATTGCAGCTAGGCTAAAACTTTTAGCTTAGCTGCAATTTTGCCCATGGTCACTTTAAAATAGCTCTGCTTAGGTTCCAACGGCCAGAACAGACCTGAGGATGTGTGTGCACATGTGTGGGCTCTACCTGCTGCCTCTGCCGATGGAGAGGTAAATGAGGGAATTTATCACATGATTCCTATCTTTATATTGCCAAAGATTTTATTTCCTAACAGAGCTGACTCTGCATGTAACAGGTGAGGTTACAGTGTCAGAAGGAAATGTTAAGAAACTTCACCTTCTCTCTGAAGCTCCATGTTTGGGGGTGTGGGGTGGGTGGGTAAGCTTCACCTGTTGAATTTGTGCCAATCCTGACAATTTTAAAACAAAAAGAGATTGCCCTGCAAGCACTGACCCCCCCCCCATGAAAAACACCAGATATCAACAATTAAGGCTTTAAGTAAGGTAAAAACAATATTACAAAAACCACTTATAAAATATTATAAAATAATATATAATATAATAATGTAATAATTATAATATATAGGATTTTGTGTGTTTCCTCTAATAACTTTTGTACTTGACCATGCCCTTTGGCTGCCTGGCCATACCCTCTTGATCACACCTTCATGTCGCTTAACCATACCCCTTACAAATTCACATGTGGGTCCCTATTTTCATCTGTGAAATGTTGGTGCGTATGATATGACTATATTTGGATGAGTAAGAAAGTAAATAATTTTCTTAGATTCAGAAATTCATAGTGAAATATACACTTTTTACTGTGTTATCTTGTAAAATAAAAAGAAAAAGTTGTGCAATATATATTTCCCTACATTCAGAGGGATCTAAAGAAAATAATAATCATGTCCCTAATCATGTCTTAACAGTTAATAAAGTTAAGACACTACCTTCATAATTACTTGCATTATATTTGGATTACTTAATAAAAGGATTACTGTTATCTATACGATATTGGACAGGAGGGAAAAAGCTACTTGCATGAATGAGAGTAATGTATTATGTAGTTTGCAAACCCTCAGTCCCAAAGAGACTAACACAAGTCTAAATGTGATCTCTCAGTGCTGAACTCAGAATGGCTATTGCAAGTTAATTCAGAACCATACAGTGCTGCTTTTGATGTCAATTTCACTGAAGTGAGATCAGGAACACTTGCTGCATGATGATGGATTAAGACTGCGTTTGCAAATGATGCATAGAATGTCTTTTAGTTATTAACACTTTAAAGAAAATTTTAATATGGCTAATTCTGTGTTTAACAGAAGAAAGGCATTTTTAAAAAATTTGATAGTCCCTAAAAATACAGTTCCACAATTTGTGAAGACACATGCCTAGTTAGTTGCTGAATGCTTTTTAGGTATAATCACCACCCATTTAAGGATGTCTTGAGAAAGCTGAAATTACAAGATTGGGATGTTTGGGCTAAGGGATGACAGAAACCAAACAATTCTTCGGTTTCCTTTTATTGCATCAAATTGTCCTGTCTCCTCCTCTCTGCAGAGCCCTAGGCCCAACCAATGGGGACGAAATAGGTGATGGCCTTTGCCCACACACAAGATGGCTGCTCTGTCAATTTGCAGCAAAAAGCAAGACAGGCAGGTGTACTACTTAGGAGGAGATGGTCTGTAGTTACAAATTCCTAGGTTGGCTGACTATTCATAGAGATGGTCCCACCACACAATATAAGTCTTGGGCACAGCTGGAAGAGGTGATGAGTGGGAGGTGTTTGCTGAACAATTAACACCAATATTTGGAGGCCATCATCTTCTTTCAGAAATGGAATTTTGCCATCTTGCCAGCATTGGTAAATTTTACATATTAGTTGTATCCAATGTTAGCGTAACTGAAATCCCATTCATTTCAATGGGTATATTCTAAGTAGGATTAACATTGGACACAACCCATTGATTTGAATTCAGCATCAAAATCTTTGTCTACAATATCTAGTATGTTCTTAAGAGGATAGCAGCAAACATGAGACCTATAGGTTTTTAATTCACTTAGGTCCATTATTTCAACTAAAAACAAATGTTTACATCATACAGTGAAGACATGACTTGATATTACATGGCACATGATTTGATATTAGCTGAGGAACAAGTCTGAACAATGCAACATGATCAATACTGAAGTAATATTTGAGTGAGAAAGATTCAACTGGAACTATACTTCACCAGCCTCAACAAAACTCCTCATAGGTAGTAGTAATGATACTACTAACAGACAGATATTACAGAATGATTAATTATTCTGCTTATGATCCTGCAATTTATTTGGGGCTGTCAAAAACAAAACCCTGTCCATCAAAAAACCTACTTCAGAGAGTGCCCACACAGACTTTGTAGAAGTAGCCAATAAGTTATCCATTCATTTCGAGTAAGTGGTTAATATCTACACCAGTTCTGAGGAAAGACACTTTTCATAATCACCCAACAATCTGCTAAGTGAAAACATATGGTGCAGCTTAGGCAAAGCCTGCCAGAGGTCTTTACTGAATGGAAAACAGGTGCTCCAGTTGTCTGCCATGTAATACCCCATTTACCCCCAAGTCCAAAGGTTACTGGACTAATAGTTGCCTTGTGGTAATCGGGGAAAACTAACTTACTTGGCATGGTCAAACATCTGGGACATATTTTATATGCTTGCAACATATGCTTCAGCTTCAATTAAAGTGAGGCTTTGGCACATTTATTAATCTTTTGACTTTTATTCTATAAGAGGACCCACTGACCTCACTTTGCTATTTTACTAAATGAGAAAACAGAAAAGTAATGAGAGCTAGAGGTCAGCATCAATCAGCACTGCAGAATTTACATTTGTTTTCTCTCAAAACTGTATCATACACACACTTAAAATGGAGGAACTTAATAATTCATATGAATGCACTCCAGTTTAAGGGATAGAGGGCTAAAACTCATCCCTTTAAATATTCTGTGAATGACCTCTTCCAAAAATACTATGTGTAGTCTATGTGTGTAGGCTTTGCAAAACAAACCTGTACAAATTCTTTCCATCAAACTATATTATGCTACATATACATGGACATATATTAACATTAAATGGGAATTAATTATGAGTATTCAATCCAAATGCTTTTCATGCAAGAAAAAACACTGAATTCAGATAGTAATTTAAGTACATACACCTATTTGGCTTTGGTAGTTATATTTAAAAGGGGTTTTGGAATCACAGCATCTGATTCAGACTGCCAAATATTAAATATTGCTACAGCTCCAGATACTGGGTGTTATTTTTAGCTGAATATGTTTTGCTTGTCATGTATTTTACACAAGTTATGTAGTAACTAGCTAGGATTTATTTAAACTAAGGTAAATTTGAAGCACTAAAGTGTATACACTTTTAAGGGATTGCAGCTATTTCCATTTCCATGGATACAAAAAATTACTTGATATGCCTGTATAATAAGGTATAATTATAATGAAATATGAACAAGAGGAGGAAAATACTCACAAATGGATATCAGACTCACATTTATCAGATGAGAAATGTTTTTGAGTTAATATACAAGCTCGCTACACCTACATGACTGACCTTCACAATAAATCACATATTCTATTGCCAGGCATGTACACACAATTTAGTATTGAGAAAGAGCACATGTGGCTTTGCATAAAGAAAATTTAGATATACATTAATGATTGCAGCTTGTAGCAAAATCATTTAGATGGGTACAGAAAAAACGTAATGCCTGCTGAATGTAAGAAAATAAAGAAATATTCAGAACTTCATCTTTCAAAACATGGCCCTTAATTGTAAAGAGGACTAACTAATCACAGTGAATTTTCTGACACTTCAAATGTTTTCTGGCTGCCAGTCTACAAATTCTTCTAGTTGTAGAGAATTGTACATCTCTACTAGCAACAAAGGTCAAGGGCATAAATTAAGATACATTTTTTCTCTTGCCTTCAAAAAAAAAGTCATTGCTTTATTACAACAGAAGCACAAGAACATTTGTGAAGGTCAACGTTTTCTGTATTTAACATGAAGTGTTTTAAAATAATCTGAATACCTCATTCTCTCAATCCCCATATTTTAAAAGTTGTTTTTTTTTAAAGGCATTTATCTTGCTGCGCTTTTATTCCCCACAAACCAGCCCTGCCAACTAATGGTATTGCTTCACTCTTACAAGGTCATTCTAATTTCCTCTCTGTGCCTCTTCCCTCCCCTCTAGGGACAACTATGCAGTCCTATTGCTTGCTTCAATAACTTGTATAAACTAGCTGTTATTTACTGTGGTGGCAATCCTCAACTCGACCAGCAACCCAGGAACTGAGCAGCATTCTCAAGAGCTGAAAGAGCTACCATAGTCCCCTCAGGTTGATGCTGGGCCACACAATACCAATCCCAAATCCATCTGTAAGAGGCCTATGAGAATTGTGATTATTTAAATATCATACAGAGTGCAACACGCATCAAACATTCTTCTGCCAAGTAATTCTCAGAAAATTATAGATGGCAATAGACCACCTTCAAACAGTATGGTGTTTCTATTTTTACAACATTTCTCCCACAAAGTAAGTACAGCCCTATTTGTAATACTCAAGACAGGACAAATTTTTGTCCTTCAAAAACAGTTGTCACTGCACTTATCTTCACAACAGCTATCAAGTTCCAGACAAGCTGAATTATTTTTGTTCCTGGAAGGAAAAAAATTTGACCCAGCTCTAGAAAAAAAGAAAAGAAAGGATTTATAGTCTTCTGTCCTTTCTTACAACATACACTGGCATTGTTAGGATGATAAACAGCTCTGTCCAATTTTCTGGACTAAAAACACTTCAGCTCCTTTTTAACTGTCTGCAAGAACAGTGTCATGTCTAAATTCTCTCATCCCTAGGTACCCAAGTGCTAGGAAAGATAATTACCTTGTCATCTCTGTCATCCTCTTCTTCCTCGTCCTCTAGCATGTCCTCCACTACCTGCAGACACAAACAGGAGTATAGTTGTCATAAGTCAACAAGGAAGTATTTTGTTAAACTTTCGTAGTTTAAAAAAATTATTAAACTTTTGAAATAAAGGCACAAAGGGACAATTCGCAACATATATTTGACCTAGAAATTCAAATAAAGGAATAATGCTCTGAAATCTCCTTCCTGTATAATATCCTACCAAATATTTAAGAGAACGGTGTGGTGGTTAGGATCATGCTCTGGTGATATCCAGGCTTGACTACTGTAATGCGGTCTACATGGGACTGCGTTTGAAGAAGGTTCAGAAACTTCAGTTGGTACAGAATGCCTGGATATTGATGGGGGTTGGGCGGTCTGATCATATGACACTGATACTGCGCCAGCTGCATTGATTGCCAGTGCGTTTCCAAGCCCAATGTAAAATGATGGTTTTACTTTTTAAAGTATTAAATGGTTTGGGGCCCAAATTACTTGAAGGACCACCTTCTCCTGTGCCTGCCTGCCCACACTTGGAGGCCATCAACAGAGGTCGTTCTCACTTGCCCACCTCCAAGGGTGGTTAGGCTGGTGAGTACAAGGGGGAGGGCCTTTTCAGTGGTGGCCCAGCACCTCTGGGATCAGTGTTCATTGGGGGTTCGTTAGGCCCCTTTTTTGCAGGTCTTCAGGCAGGCTCTGACGATCCACCTGTTTTCACTGGCCTTCCCTTAGTCTGTGGGCTGCAGGTTTTATTGGTACAAACTGTTTTTTTATAGTGTTTTATAGTATTTTATTGTATAGTTATTTGCCTATACTTTTGTATGTTTACTTTAATCCTGTATGCTGCCTTGAGAGGGATTTACCTTTAAAGGTGGCCTAAAATTAATTTAAAATAAATAAAATAAAACGGCTATGAGCCAGAAAGCTCCACTTAAAACTGACTGGATGGCCTTTGGCAAATGAATCCAGAGATTTATTTATTTATTCTATTTCGTAACATGTGGATAGAGGAATGTCCTTTACTGCTTACAGAAGCAGCAATATAACATGACTTCCTGATTAGTATAGCTGAAGCAATGATGACATTGTACTACTTTTAGTACATCACAGGTACCAATTTCTTTTCAGTGGGGAAAATGTGCAAAGTAACTCATTAATCAACTCACAATTGTTATGTAACTTTCCACAGAAGAAAACTAAAACAGATATATTTCAAGATAAAAGTCAGAAAAGGGACCAGCACATCACAGTGTAAGTGAAGTCACACATTGACATAATGCAGTTGTATGGGAGTTTCCCTCCTGATATGTTTAATTAATCCTTGAATTAAAGGAGAGGGGAATTGAAATACCTACTTGGAAAAGATCCTCTTGTAGAATGCAAGCTCTGTTTGCTAGTATGACTCTGCTAGTATGACTGTATTATGGGCAAGTTCGCACGACACGGCAACCCACCTTGTGAATAAGCTATGCGGTGTGGGTTGGGGCGACCAACAGACGATCAGGCTTGCCATGGGTTGTTCCCCCCCTTCCCCCCCGGTCCTCCAGCCAGTATCCCAGGGTCCTGCATGGCAGAACCTGTCTTGTCTCCCCCTCCTTGCTCTGATCACAACCCTGTTTTCATTAGCAGCTAGTTTTTTCAGAGCCCCGTGCTGCCACCAGTGACAGCTCCTCCACCGATAGACAAGCAGTACTTTGGAGCTACCATCACTGGCTTGTCACCCTTAAAAAAATGAGGGGGCAGGGCAGCACATGTGTGCAATTTCGAATGTAATTTTTTTAAAAATTCCTTTTCGGTCCTTCACAGGTGTGCACCTACGTCTCCCAAAATGTGGAGTTTGCCTGGCCAATGTCCTGGTAAGTGTCTGCTGTCAAAGTGTATGGACCCTGACCAAGCAAGGCTGCATACAGGTTGCTCTGCGCACAGTTGACAGCTGACAATTGGCGAGCTGTCAACTGAAAAGCAAAGCGGCAAAGGGGGTTTTCCCTGAAAGGGGGTGGTGAGTATATGTTCCCCTTTTGGGTGTGATCCTCTAGTTTTTTAGTATTGCCCTGACAGTTCTCCGTGCCCTCCACCTTTTCCACAGCTATGAAATCTTCGTAGATTTCCCGCTCCAAAATGCTCAATTTTGCTAGACATGTTTAAAGAAAAGAACCCTTTATTTTGACAGCTATCAAAAGTAAGCACTCGTGAAAAGGGGATGGGATGTAGATCTCCCCTTTTTAGAGTACCTAGAGGCTCAGGGAACTGTGGAAGTATTTTCACAATTTGATGATACTTGGTGGGGGGAACTTGAAGAAACACTCAAGTGTTATTAAGGAAAGCTAAAAGAAACCCTCTACAGGTAAAGCATACCTACCTCTCCATGTCAGTCTTCTTCCACTCTTCCCAAGCAATGTGTCATCCTCACACTCACCACCACCCATACTTTTGAGAAGGGGAAGGTGATAGAAATGGCTTGCTAGAGGAAGGAAAGGTTTTTTGGGCCTCTCCTTAAGTGGAAATGACATTTGCATGTCACAAAGAAAGCTAGGGGTTAAAATCTTGATAGGCTCGTTTTCCATGTGCAGTTTGGCAGCCTGTCAAATTGTGTTAATAACTTGTGCAGATATGTGTGTTAGACAGATCATTAATTGAAATTCTTGCAGTGCTATCCCACTAAACAGCAATACTTCTCTTTATCCTTGCAAGTTTAAAAGAGTGCTACTGAAAGAATGAGTTTTACTGTAGCTCCCAATAGCGTTTGTGCTGGAACTGGCCAACATTTTCTTTTATTTTTATTATGGACTCAAAGGATCACCTGAAAGTGTTTCCTAAACCACAGGCTCTAGTTTAGGAAAAACCATTTTAGTACATAGCTACCTAAAATCTACTCTCAGAGAAGGCACCATCCTTTCCCCCCTTTTCTTCTACCTTCCTGTTCAAATAACTCTTTTGTGTTATTCAGGGCAATACAGGTATACAGTCATGTGTGGGTGGCGGAAGGTTTAGTCCACAGCACTTACATTTTAAGTGTACATTTTATTTTGTCATTATTTGGTCTACCTTGGATGTGTTTTAGAAGTATTGCTACCCATCCTTAGATTTTTGGATGTATTGGATGCCATAAAATCTAATTAATTGAAAAAATACAGATGCCATAGGATGAAATATTAAGGATTTTTTTAACCAAAGGTTCAATGAAAATAATACTTACCGTAATTTGCTTTAGAATCCTCCTTAATTTTTTTGCTGTCTGCAACCTACCTCGAAATCAAGTAGTATTAATCAAACAAAGGAAAGGCACCAGGGAAATCAGAAAGCTCTAATGCAAGCAGTTAAAAGTGACATGACCTTCTGTAATGTCACTTGTCACAGATGTACATGCCACATAGCAGTGGAAGGTATTAAAAGAACCTGATTCCTGGTGCTGATCCATGATTATTAAACCAATACAGGTGACACTTAAGAGCACACATAAGATGGCTTCACACAATGCACAGGCGTTACTTTATTGTGCTGTTTAGTCATAAATTGCATAACATAGCTCAAGAACTCTGCCCTTTTCTGTTTTGCAAGGTAATTCCTGACAAAAAAAGCAAGACAGAATTATTTGTAGGGCAGCATTCAGATTGTAGCTAATTTCCTGCTGCTAAAATACAAGCATTGAAATATACATGTAACAAATGCATAAATTAGGCACCAAATAGTACAGGTAATAAGCTGTGTGAATGCCTATGTATATTGATCTGTCCAAATATAATTGATATATTTATAATTACAGAGTCTATTAAAACTAGGTATGTAATTACATCATTGGAACCAGAATGCCATCTAGTTGACTCCCTATCAGCTACAGGGAGACTTAAACCAACATACTTGGCTCCAGCAGTCATCTACCCAAGTGACTCAAGCCTTTTCCAGCAGTGGCTTGTTCTTTAGAGGACACCGGTTATCCTGTTTTATCTATAGATAAAAGCTTCAAGATGAGGCTCAGCCCATTCTCTGACCACTTGCCCATGTATTCAAGTTCCCACCTACTGCTTCCCAGTCTTCTTCTTTCTTCCTTGCCTGCCCTCCAGACATGTCTACTCTCCACTCCCTACTCAATGCCCTCAGTTTCATGCAAGTCTGGTTTTATTTCTCATTTGTACTGGTACTACAGTCAGACTGTCTATCTGGCCTTCGCTGTCAGTGCTTTCACTGTTTCCTGGTGGGACTTTTTGTGTCTCACGCAAAGACCTTCCATCTCGGGGAGCCCTGCAACCAGCTCTCCCTACTCAAAAAGAAGGACTATGAATCCAGCCACAGATCAGTCCTATGTAAACCAGACCACAGCATGCCAGAAACAAAACAGAAGAGCTGTCTGCAGAACAAATCATGCCAGATGGCTCAAGCAACAATGCTGACCCACACACCATAGTTGAACCTTAACTTCTAGAGTCCACATCACTACAGTGTAATGTAATGCAGTGTATGTCTTAGTAGAGTATTGTCACATCAATGGTACTTTTGAATATGTAACTGGGTGCATGACTGCAATTCAAATTATATTTCGCATGTGAAGAGGCAGGTTTATAGACATGGAAATGTGCGAATGCATGCAACAGACAGACAGACGGACACACACACGCACACAGGCTCCAGCACATCACCTCTGGGTTGAGCAGTCCAGATGATTATACAACCTTACACATGACCACATTTTCCCTGTAAGCGGCCAGTGTTATTACTATATTAATTTTCTAGTTTTGAAGCTAGATCCGTGTAAGGTAGGATCACGGTAGTATGACAATTTCAGGGAATCATAGGGCTACTCAGTACTTTATGGCAGGGGTAGGCAACCTGGTGCCCTCCAAATATTTTGGACTACAACTCCTATCTGTCCGAGCCAGCATGGACAATGGACATGGATTATGAGATTTGTAGTCGAAAACAACTGGAAGGCACCAGGTTGCCTACTCCTGCTTTATGGGCATAATCCAGCCAAAGCAGAACATTTTAAAGTCCCATTGAATTCAAGAGCCAGTATGTAAGCCGCCTTGGGTTCCTTGCAGGAAAAAAGGCGGGGTATAAATATAATAAATAAATAAATAAATAAAAGGGGGGGGGAAGCTAGACATTTGCTTGATTCTCTTGTTGAAATCAATGGGACCTAAAAGTGCTTAACTTTGGCTGTATCATGTTCTACAGTTTTAGATATCCACTTAAAAAGGTTTAACTGTTACATCTAAACATGTGAAATATGAATTCTGCAAATATGGATTTGCAATTGTATTTATTATATGCACTTAAGGCACAATCCTATGCATATTTAGACAGAGAAAAGGTCCCACAGTTCCCAGCATGCCCCAGCCCGCTGGGAGTTTTAGGACTTTTCTCTGGCTAAACATGCATAGGATTGCGCCCTAAGGGAACCATGACTGATGTCAACGCCTAGCTGAGTGTACACTTGGTGTCAAACTCAGGTTTGCCTCCAAATAGTATGAAAAATGGCCCTTAAGAGAATCTTCATAGGAAGGTGTTTCTAATAAAAAGATTAGAAACTCAACTCAGACTATAACAAAGCAGCTGAATCACAATCACTGCAAATACATAGTAAAGGCAAGGTGCACTTTAATACTGAATTTAAGAACAGTAGAAACATTGCCGAGTTAAACAGTTATACATTTCTGAATGAATTACACAATGAAATGTAAAGAATAAAAGTTTAAAATAATCACAAGTTGTGCAGATATTCTTAGTATTAAAATCATAAAGTTTATGATTTAAAAAAATAATAATCATAAAGTGTATGTATCATACAGCATAGGATGTAAGTTAATTCTCTTTTGATGGAACATGTCTAATTTTCAAATACAAAAAATTCTTACTAAAACATTTGCATATATTTGTATTTTGACCTAAAATAATATGAAACAGTGGCCTGACATTGTTTTTTTTCTACAACAATAGGAACAGAACTAGATTCTGAGTCAATGTTCCTTCTCTAGGGATACAAAGGAATTTGTGTAGAATCTGGAGTTGATTTACGTAAATTTTTTCCTATTTGTCTCTGTACAATCTAACCACAATATGTGCTTGCGTGTCAGTTGATTTACAGTGCTTATATGTAATTATAATATAAAATTATTGAATATGCATGGATTGAAGAGCATGTATAAAACCACTCAGACTATTGCAGGTCACCTGAAAGTACTTTAGGTCAAGCTGAAGATTCCCCACAGTCAATAAGCCTAATATCTGTGTCTATGTGGTCATTTTCACAACAGGGCATCTGCTTCCCTCACAATGAACTGTCAAGGAAGAACTTTTAAAAATGGCATAATTGAAACAAAATATCCATCACTTACAGGAGGGCAGCAATCCAGTATTCCATATACCCAGTCCCAAGACAAACAGATTTAGCTGTGCACAGAACACATGCAGGCTTGGGCTGCTTAAACAAGGTATTCTGGTTACCTGGCTCACAACCTGTTTAGTATGCACTTTCCTATGTCTAGTGTCATCCACAGCCTCAGTGTGTAAAACCCATTTCAACACACAAGGATTCTCTAACTGATATTTATAAACAACTGACATTAGCAATAACGTGCATTTGCAATACTGTTTGGAAAATCTATGGCAGTGTGAATAAAACTAAGCAGCTATTAAACATTTGACCTTGGTCTATTTAATCTATAGTAGTCATCAAGATAACTGAACCATTCTATGTCATAATTAATATGATGAGCTTGCCACTAAGGCTGAATATATTGTGCTACATAAGGCAGCAACCTGAAAGAAAGAGGCATTGCTACAACAGACATGATTAAAAAAAGAGAAGATTTCTTGCAGAATGAATTTCCTTGCCTATGCCTGGGAGAGGTAAATGTTAATGTTGTAATTTTAGGCAGATATGAAATAGGAAGTGGGGCTTTCATTACACAACAGCCTTGTATGATCAACAGATTTTTAAAAAATTGAGATATATCCAGTATAATAGGCACCACAGTAAACTCTCTATCATTTGCAATTAAACAACTTCCACTGTCAGCTTAATGTGCCCATTATGCAAATACAGTTAATACTAAGACAGACTATAGTATATTTACACTTGTGTAACTCTTTATATATTTGTTTTTAATTAGTTCAGGTGCTGTTTCTCACTTTTATACAAAGCACTATACAGTCTATTAAGTGTTTATTTGAACTATGTCTCCATCTAAAGGCCCTAAAAATCCAACGTACTTCTCTTGTAGAATATCCTTATAAGTCATATTTACAATGATCCTTGAATTCAGAAGAAATTTAAAAGTATGCATGTTTGAGATCACAGAATTAATGTGGTTTACCAAATGAGATTTTAATACAATGGCATTCGAATTCTCAGATAGCAACTTAAGATATAGGCAGTAAAACATGTTTCTCACACAGAGCTTTGAAAATCATTATTTCTTTCAGTTGGCATTAGATTTAACAGCCTAGCTTCTTCAGCTTCTAATGACACAAACAGGTTGTTCAGCAGTCATAATGCTAATGGGGAGACACTTTACACGATCAGCCCCAATCACATGTTTACACATTCTACAGTGTGTGGGGGGAAATGTTGCTTTTTTCAATGGTGATAGCATGATGACTGTAATGTTTGAACAACCAGTCTCCAATCATGAGTAGAACATTACACCATCAGTGAGGAAGTTGAATTGTTAAGGGGACTTAACATGTAGTACAGGGTTAGTGGCTGTGAATTAGACAACCTGTGTGAATTGCAGCATCAACCAAGTTATAGTGTATGAACAAGGACTTTCCCTATCTTTGTAATGCAAAAGGGAATGTACATAACCATCCTTTCTGCATGCAACTACAGTGCCTTGCAGAAGTAGTCACCCTCCTTTGACTTTTCGACATTTTGTTTCAATTCAACCTGGAATTGAAATAGGTTTAACTGGCTTTGTTACTACTTGATATACACAAGATACTAATCACTCTGAAGGTGCAAAATATTCTTATTGTGGCACAAAAGTTAAGTAAACAAAATCTGGCACTTGTTGGTTGCATAAGTATTCACACACACACCCAAGTCAATACTTGGTAGAAACACCTTTGGCAGCAATTACAGCTGCCAGTCTTCTTGGGTAAGTCTTAACAGCTTTACGCATCTGGATCCTGCAATATTTGCCCATTCTTCTTGCCAAAATTGCTCCAGCTGTCAGGTCGGATGGGGACCGTTGGTGAACAGCAACATTCAAGTCTTGCCACAGATTCTCAGTCGGATTGAGTTCTGGGCTTTGACTGGGCCATTCTAAGACTTTCAGCTTCTTGTTTTTAAACCACTCCAGTGTCCCCTTGGCTGTGGGCTGAGGATCATTGTCCTGCTGGAAGGTGAACCTCCACCCCAGTCCCAAGTCCCTTGCAGGTTTTCCTATAGAATTGCCCTGTTTTTGGTTCCATCCATCTTGTCCTCAATCCTGACCAGTTTCCCAGTCCCTGCCAAGAAAAAGCACCCCACAACATGATGCTGCCACCACCATGCTTCACTGTGGGGATCGTGTTCGCAGGGCAATGAGCACTGTTGGCTTTGCGCCACACATAGTATTTTGTGGCAAGGCCAAAAAGTTCAGTTTTCATCAAACCAGAGAACCTTTTCCCACATGTTTGCTGTGTTTGCCTTTTTGCAAACTCCAAATGGGCTTTGATATGGGTTTGTTTCAGCAATGGCTTTCTTCTCACCACTCTTCCATAAGCCCAGCCTTGTGAAGCATCCGGGGGATAGCTGTCCCATGGATGGTTTCTACCATCTCGGCTACGGTTCTCTCCAGCTCCTTCAGAGTTACTTTTGGCCTCTTGGTTGCTTCTCTGACTAATGCCATCCTTACCGTGTCACTGAGTTTTGATGGATGGCCTTCTCTAGGCAAGGTCATGGTTGAGCCATATTCTTTCCATTTTGTAATCATGGATTTAACGGTGCTCTGGGGGATGTTCATAGTTTGGGATATTTTTTTATAACACAACCCTGATTGGTGCTTCTGCACAACTTTATCCTGGAGTTGCTTTGATAGCTCCTTGGTCTTCATGATGCTGTTTGTTTAGATTCTGTATGCTCTCTGGCAAACTCTGGGGCCTTCCAGAAACAGGTGTATTTAATTTGAGATCATGTGGCACTGGAATTGCACACAGGTGGACTCTATTCAACTACTTGAATAGAGTATGCAGGGTTGCCAGTAAAATTTAATTTTCCATTTCCCTGACTATCGCTGACCAACTATAGTCAATTTCCCTGACTACCATTCAAAAATAAACCCAAGTTAAAAGTATTCATTGGTTACATTACATTAAATATCGGATTTATTCAATAGTTTAAAACTACACAAGTGCTGAAAGGCTTTTTTTGGGGGGTGGTCAAGATAGCTTCAACACGAGCTTCTTTAAACACTGAGACTGGGTTCGTATCACCAGACAACCCACCGTGGCTTATAAGCTGTTGTGCTGTGCAAACCTGGGACAGGTTTGTCAGGGTGGCTGATTTTGGGGTTATAAGCCACCCTGACATGCCATAGCTTGTAGTAGGGTCTGTTTGACCCACGATGGGTTGTCGTGTCGTCCAATCCCAGATGACATGACCCATCGTGGGTCAACCCCAACTACAAGTGGGCCGCTTGGGAAGAGGAGCAAAAAACCCTTGCCGCTCTTACTAAGTGGCTAGCGGGCAACCACCATTGCCAGCCTCCCCAAAAATGCCCGAGCGGCACTTTGGGGCAGCTGGCAAAGGCTTCCCCTCCCCGCTGAAAGCCATTTTGGGCTTGCTGCAGCTTGACTTTTTTAAAAAAAACTTTTTTCAGGGGAGATCATGAAAGCCAGCTGTCAAGCCGACTTGCGTGATCCCCATGGGGGCATCCATAAGATGCCCCTCCAAGAACCCCCCACAGTACCTTGGAAGGATTGCCTGTAGTCACCTCCCTTTAAAAAAAATAATTGTTGCATCGATAATGTGTGCAAATAACTGCCCTCATTATTTTGTTTTTAACCCAACCTGCCCGATTTGTGTAAATCGGGTAAGGTGGGTTAGCGCAAGGGGGTCCTTGGGCTAGGTAGTGGCTATATGGGTGCCTTCTGGCCAAATCCAGCAGGCACTCACCCTGTATAGAGCCTAGCCCAGACTGCAAGAAAGTATTTTTCCCCTTTGCAAGGAGCTGACAGGTTTGACAGGTCTGGACCTGTCAGCTCCTTGCAAAGCCTCAGGAGATTGTGCTTTGCGGAAAGGGGCTCTTCCCCCCTTTTTGCAGCACAATTCCCTGGTTTCTTTGGGGGAGATAAAGTATCCCTAGTGCCCCCCCTGTTTTGTAAGTGTCCCCCCCCCGCTGCTAGCATCGGGGGAACCTTCAAAACTGGAGGGGATTCCCACTGACAGGAGGGAGGGCTTGGTTTGACATGTGTCAAAGTAACATAAAACTCATGTACATCTGGCACTGGGAATCTCCCCAAGTTTTGCTGCTCCCCGAGGTGCTAGCAACTCAGGGTCAATGGCAAAATGGAGGGGATATTTGGGACTTGTGATCACCCCCAACCCCCCGGGGATCTTGCTGGAAAGGGATGGCAACTGAGGGGTGGCCCCCCAAATATCCTTTTCTGCATGATCCTCAGGTTTTTGGGGGGACCTCATGTGCCCCTAGGTTATCCACACTTGGAACAGTGAGGACAGCCCATGGGCACATGAGCACCCAAATAATCCCCCAAGATTCTACTGCTAAGGGTCCTTCCTACACCCCCACCCCCTTGCGAAGTGGAGTTTGCAAAGTGCTACAATGTTCATTTTTGGCAGCTGCTTGCTGGGAGATAAACTGTGGCAGGAGTGGACTTTACAGCTGGCTAGAAGAAATAATGGCTGGCTGCTAAGTCCAGCAAGCCACAATTTTCAGACCCCTGTCAATACGTATCTTCAAATCAACTGAAACTGATTCCAGTTTGAATGCACAAATTACTCAGTTGCAAGAAGCCAGTCAGCTTCTCCGTAAGAAAATAATGCCATCACGTGCGGATTCATTTTATTCTATTTTACTGTTAAGAACCAGCAGCCAATAAACATTTTCGAAATCATATAATGATATAATGGAATATGTGTGCATCATTACATTACACTTATATTCTGCCGCTTCTCTACTCCAACTGCCTCAAGTGCAGACTGTCCTCTTGCAGCGGCATCTCAAAAAATCCATTACATGAGTATATTTTAATCACAGTTTCCCCGACTTTTGACCAATTTCCTTGAATTCCCTGACCAATTTCCCTTTCCCTGACTTTCCAGAAAGTGGCAACCCTGGTATGTGACTTCTGGAGGCAGTGGGTTGCACCAGAGCTTATTTAGGCATGTCACAACAAAGGAGGCGAATACTTATGCAACCAACAAGTGTCATGGGTTTTTTTGTTTACTTAACTTTTATGCCACAATAAAAATATTTTGCACCTTCACAGTGTTGAGTATCTTGTGTACATCAAGTGGTAATAATGCCAATTAAATCCTTTTCAATTCCAGGTTGTAACGCAACAAAATGTGGAAAAGTCAAAGGGGAGTGAATACTTCTGCAAGGCACTGTATACCCTTATCCATATCCCAGTCCAAATATTTAATATATTGCTTTGATAATCACTTGGAGATACTGGAAAAGCTGAGGTTAATAATGATCAACATTTTTTTTAAAAAAATAGTGGAATAATTTAAACCAGTTGTCTTCAAGTGATGGGTTGTGATGCCACAACTTTGGCACAATCACCACTACTTGCTTTTTGTTTACATTATTAAGGAGAAACAGAGAAAAGGATTTAGGGAGAAGACCTACATATTAAGTGATGTTGTCAAGTTTCAGAATTTGTGTGGATGTGGCTTCGAAACATACCCATCCAGTTTGGAAGTCAGTGTTTATAATCCAAGTCAAAATCCTGTTAAATTTCAGCACAGCTAATAAATAAGTTTGGCCTATTCTAAGCTGCCCACACCATTCCTCTTTCTGGAAAACTTCGCTTACAGCAGGGGTGGGCAACCTCTCTGTGCTTTTGTTTGGTCTTTCCGGCATAAACAACAAGTTTGGGGGTGATTTTTGGGACAAGAACAGCATTAGGAGTAGGATTAAAACCTCAGTACCACAGTTTCAATCTAGATCAGGGGCCTATGGTTGCTTTTTATAAAGAAGGATGTGACCATTCTGAGCACGTTAGTTAAGAATATTTCAAACCTAATTAGTAGTTTTGCCCTGTGTCTGGGGCCTTTGTCAGTATTAAAGCATGATTTGCTCTCAGGCTGGCTGTCTTAGCTTTTTACAATTACTTTTGCACTGCTAGACATCCATTTTTTTCCTGCTGCCCTCAACCACCCCTACCTTGTGCTTTGCAGCCACTTCTTCTCTATAAATACCCAATGCACACTCTAGGGTTACATCGTACTGAGTAGGCTGGCTCTTACTCTGAATTTGTAACACGTACTGCTATCTTTAATAAGTGATTTACACATAACAGCTTTCCTCTATGCACTCATTCACTAAACAATTTTGGTTCCTACTAACATTACAATATATAGCAAAAATCAATTAAAGCGGGCCCCATGAAGCAGACTGGGGTTAAATAGAAAGCCCTGAGTCTGGATAGGTTGAAAGCCAAGTTAAAAGAGCTGTCTCCACTCATATGATCCTGCCCATTCACTTAGGTCTTCAGGGAAGGCCCTGTTCTGGGCCCAACCACCATGAAAGGCACAGTCTATAGGAACATTGGAAAACACCCAGGCTACAGCAATACTTTCATTGGGAGATCTGTCTGGCTCCTTCTTAAAGGCATTTTGATGAAAACCTGTCAGTTCTGGCTGGCCTTTGGCCTGGCTGATGTGTGAGGTTTTTATTCCCTATGCTTTCTGAAAGCTGTTTTTATCTGTTGCAGAATCGTAGAGTTGGAGGAGGGCTTGTAAGCCATCTACTCCAACCCTTTGTTCACTGCAGGAAATCCAGAGCTAGAGCAACCCCACCAGATGGCCACCCATTATTGTTTTATGATTTTTGTATGTGTTCTATCAGCTGTGTTGGATGTCTTGGATACAAGATGGCAAGTTGGGATACAAGTCATTTAAATAATATATAACAAGCTACTGGTTTAGACTGATACTGTCAACTTTCAGCTCTCCTTCACAAAGCTCTTTAGTAGTATTAGTGGAAGAACTAATTATTCTTCCACTAATTATTAGTGGCCGTATTAGTTTGCTGCAGCATAAAACACTTTTGTGGCAGCTAGAAGATTAACCATTTTTTGTGGCCTTGGTAAGAGCTTAACTAGGTACATGGAATGGGCAGTCTGCTTTTAAGTCATCACTTGACATTGCAGTCATCAGGTAATACACAGGCAGGTATAATCTCACCACTAGGTCTCATCACAAGATGTATTCACAGATCAGCTAATACAATGCAAATGCATGGCTCCAACACAGGAATCATATAATTGTGTCTAACAGTACACAGATGCACACACATCATCAAATGCTTGTGCTCCACACTAACACAGAGCAATCTTACACACACACACACACACACTCACTGATCTGGAACACAACTACATGAATTAATCAGGACCAGTATCTTACTGTAACTGTTTTAGCTGTTAAAATTGTTTTAAATTTTATATGTTAAATATTTTATAATATGTTTTTATTATCTTGTATTTGTGGTTTGTAATTTTTGTGAACCACCCAGCGAGATTTGGCTATTGGGTGGTATTGAAATGAAAATAATAGTAATAGTAGTGCCGCGTTTTCTCGAATGAAACATAGAATGTTCGAGGATCGGGATATTTGTAAGAAGACCAAAACACTGGTTTATGAAGCCATTGTATTACCAACTTTATTGTATGCCTGCGAAACATGGACTATCTATAAACGTCACTTCCACCTCCTTGAAAGATTTCATCAACGTTGCCTCCGGAAAATCCTGCGAATTACTTGGGAAGATAGGCGAACAAATGTCAGTGTACTGGAAGAAGCAAAGACTACTAGCGTTGAAAAAATGATCCTTCAACGCCAATTTCAGTGGGCCAGTCATGTTGTTCGAATGCCTGACTGCCGTCTCCCAAAGCAATTACTTTATTTCCAACTCAAGGATGGAAAGCGGAATACTGGTGGTCAATATAAGAGGTTTAAAGATGTTCATAAGGCTATTCTAAAAAAATGCAATATAAACATCGAAAACTGGGAAGCTCTGGCCCATGAACGATCTAACTGGAGGTTGGCCTTTCAAAAAGGTTCTATGGACTTTGAAGAAGCCCGAGTGCAAGGTGAAAGGGAGAAACGTGCTAAGCGAAAAGCACATCAAATGAATCCTTTACAGGACCATCTTCCATCTGGTAACCTGTGTCCTCACTGTGGGAAGCTGTGTGGATCTAGAATTGGCCTCCACAGTCACTTACAGACCCATCGCTAGAGTCTACACAATTTTTTTTAGAATTTCCTCCTTTTAAAATCTCCTTTTTGTAAATTTTTATCCTGGAAGACAATATTACTCGGTCAC
Organism: Shinisaurus crocodilurus; assembly: GCA_021292165.1. Classification (NCBI taxonomy): domain Eukaryota; kingdom Metazoa; phylum Chordata; class Lepidosauria; order Squamata; family Shinisauridae; genus Shinisaurus; species Shinisaurus crocodilurus. The sequence continues at coordinate 49,445,116 of CM037877.1, forward strand.
GAGTGATCGCCTGATGATGATGAGTAATAGTAATAATAATACCCACTTCACCCGAAACCACAAAGTGAACAGGTCGCAGGGAATCCAGTCTATTACCACTGTGATTGTGAGTACCATGCAGTGCTTAAAGGGTTTAATGGGGCATACAAATTCATTTAGAGTGCTGTTTGATATATTTAACAATTACAAGTCACAATCAGTTCTCGTCTACACATCTCTCAAACAGGTCCTTGGTTCTCAAAAAAAAAAAAAGTTTTTACTAATTCCTAGAAAGTGAGAATAAAGCAAGCTCAGTAAGTTTCTGTGAGAAAAGAATTCCAAAGAATAGGTGCCACCAATCAAAAGGCCTTGTGCCTAGTCCTCACGAAGCGGAAATTCCTGTCACATAAAAAAATTAGGATTTCTAAACATTTCTATCCATCAGTGAAAAAGAAAAGAAAAGAAGCAACAATTTATCCTAGGTTAGAATGAGAAAATAAAAGATTAATGGCATTTGCAGTAAGGTAATATGGATGTTGTTAATTTTGTTGTGGCAAATGTCAGAACTAAAAAGAAGTTAGCTAAGTAAGGCTTTCCTGACACTTAAAAATGATGAGATAAAATGGGTTCATCTGTCATAATCAGACAGCAACTTGGTGAATAATGTCATTGATCTGAAGCAGTCAGATTACAGTCTCTCAGTGCTGCAATTGATTGGGAAACTGAGATAATTATGTAGGAGAGGTATTCTAGTGACAAAGGCCTTCTGAGATACTGCATTTAAATTTTCTTTAATGCCTATTAGCATTAACAACATAAGAGCCCTGTGAAATCAGACCAAAGATCCACCTAGCTCAGCATTTGGTTTCCCACTCTTGCCCCCAGGAAGCACACAAACGGATCTTGAAGGCAATAGCCTTCTTCTACCCTTGCTTCCTAGCAACTGGCATTCAGTGGCAGACTGCCGCTGAGAATGGACACTTCATCTAACCATCATGGCTAATAACTAGCTAATAGGCCTAACCTCCATGAATCTGGGCAAGTTTGGGCAAGGAAAATGCAGTCAAGCCATCTACACACTCCACTAATTTATTGATCAGGAATATCAGTCAAAGACAAAGGTTACAAAATGAAAGATTTTTCTCCATTGTGCTAGTTAAGTTTCCATTTTGAAGAGATCTTTATTTTTGTGAACTTGGCTGCTGGAACAACAGAAGTTGGGAGGAGAAGAACAGCAACAGATTTTTTTTTCTGGAGGGAGGGAAGGGACTGTAGACCAGGCTTTATACTGAAAAACCCAGGATAAGCATGTGCTGGGAGGCAATCTTTTCCTGAATTCTAAGCATGTGGGACGGTAAGATTGTGCAATTGTGAGTAGAAGGTATTCTGTATGTTTCCAGGGAAACAGAAAGTTGTGGGGGGGGGGGGAATCACCTTTTTTTGAGAACTGCTGGAGGGAAAATGAGGGGCCAAACAAGGAGTGGATTGTTGTGTAGAGTGTTCTCTTTAGTCATAGTTTGTTGAAAATACAGTTGGTGCTTTATATTTTAAAAAAGGTACTGAGGCTTTAATCTGTGTGGGAGATATGCCACTCAATCTGTAAGTCTTGTTTCTTAACTTTGTGTGTGTGTGTGTGGAGGCTGCAGTTGCTCAATGTGGGGAAACACTCTGCATATGCTCAGAGGGACTCTTATAACTGTTTTGTTCGTAAGAATATTCTGCTATGGATTCACCAATCTTCAGCTGATTACTTATTCCTATGCTTCAGTGTTCCTCAGCTAAAAAATCAGACATACGTCCTTTTAAATTATAAACATGCAGTGTAGTGCCTAAATGTGTTTATTTCCATATTTCACTTGCCATGTAACACTATTCACTATTTTTGTCATGGTCTTTAGTCACCCCTTTCTACTTGTGGAACATCAGTGCCTGGATTGTGCTGGCTCCACCACTGTCTTTTTTGTGAGGCCACGCCACGGGGCTGCCAGACTCTGCCCTGAGCCCTTTCCACCCATGCACCAAAGCATCTCTATTTTCATCTGAGAAGTGTCTGAAGATTTTTGTTTTAAAGTTCACCACTTTGTACCCAGTAGAAAGTATTTTTCACAGTTTCCTTTGTAATTTAAAAAGGCTGTTAGTCTTCCAGGTCCATTCATGAAAGACCCCTTGTCAAGGTTCCACCTGTACCAGGACATCTTGATCAGCTCCTTAAAGATATCTGCCTCTTTAAGAGCTCCTCCTGTAACAGGATGCCAATTCTCTGCCTTTTACCTTCTCTTCCCAGTAACGTGGGATTAGGCTTTAGGCGTGGTGCAAAAGACACTCCAAACAACTGAATGGTAACAATAGCTGTTTACTTTAGTAAATTTGATATAGTATTTTCACAATAACTTAAGGTAATTACACAAACAGAGCTGTATACTTTCAAAAAGCAGGTATAATAGAAATTAAAAAAACAGTAACACAGTTCTCTCTAACCTAGCTACTCTTTCACCTGTATGCCTCAGTTAAGAGATTCCTTTCCCAGCCTCGCCCTGGCTGTTCTGCAGTTTTCAGTGATATTCAGTCTCTGCTTCTCTGTGTCGGTGCCTGCAGCTTCTCTCCTCCACAACACAGCTTCTCTCTCCACACAGCTTGCAGCACAACCACACCTCTTTATATATTCTCCCACTGAGACGAGAAGGCTACAAACCTGTGACCTCAAACTGGGGAAACAAAACTTAACTCTATTAAGGGGGAAAAGTGACTTTAACTCCATGAGGGGAAAATGAAACTCACGAATGCCCCCCCTTCCATCAGGAGATGTTTGGGCCTACAGGCTTCATCCTAACTCAAGCCTGTGTAGGCCTCAAGCCTTCACACCCCTCATGACATACCATGGGATCTCCCTGTTTTGACATTCTCTTCTTCCAATGCTGAGGAGAGGAGAAGAATTGCATGAGCCCAAGGGGCCTCCTCCTGATATTTCTCTAGGGAGAAGCAGCATTAAATCCAATTTCTGTCTCGGTGGAAGACATATGTATGACAAATCATAACATATTTTAAAGAGACTTACTGTATCATGTTGTCTATTATCCTTCCCTGATATGATCAGGAAGTAATTCCACACCAACAGTAGCAACAACACCAGAGGAATCATGTAGAGCTCAAAATTCCAAGTCACAAAGAGGAAGAGCTAGAACCAAATAGAAAGATAACGGTTATTCATCTTTAGATTTCCTGGAACTACAATATGCAAAACATAGAAGAGCACAAGTTATAAAAATAAATTATCCATCTCTGACACAAAAAACCTGATTAAACATTCCGCTAAATATGCTACTTGCCCACTTTATCCCAGACAAAAAAAACTAATTCATTTTCTTCTACACATTTGTTTCATATAAAAGTATTCAGCTAAGAGCAGTCTAATGCCATCCTCTGTACAAACATCTTTATCTCTCTTACACAAAGTTAAGAGGCAAGTCCTATTTTTAGGAAGTCTAAAATGTAGATGGTGTTTCTCTCATAGCTACAGACCCATCTGTGAAGACTATTTGGGCAAGAAATGTTTTAAAGCTTCAACCACCCATTTAAGACAAGTGTTTCAATGCTGTCAATATGACTAGTAGCAGCTTATCACCATAGTTCCTCCATGATATCACAGGCTAGCAAACAAGTATTAAGAAACCTACAGTCATTGGGAAGTGTGCTTTAAAGGATATGTTATACAACACAGGTTCAGTATTGACTGAGATCAGCATTGGAGATCAGCTGAGATCAGCATTGGATAATTGCTGGGATGGAAACGGAAACTGTAACTTTGGAGTCCTAACAATTGAGCTTGGCTGGCAAAGCAGTCAGGGTTGGCCAAAGACATCTTGCTGCCTGAGGCAAAGAACAAGATGCCCCCCTCCCATTTCATGTACAAGCCAACTAGACTGGCAGTTGAAACTTTTTTCAACATTGACAATGTGACAGTATCTTCTACCGCACCTGAAGGCAGCAGGCTAGCTTAGGGGATCACAGGGCCAACAATAGAGCATATGGCTCTCTCTTCAAAAACGTTGTGGCCATCTCCCAACACCTTCTGCCTAAGGCGACTACCTCACTCTGTGTAAAGGTAGGGCTGGCCATGAAAGCAGTAGCCAGTGAAAGATGTAGCTAGAGAAGACTACAGTTTTAACACAGGAGATTATACATTTGTCTGATTTTTTGTTCTCTTGTACTGATGAAAGGAATCCTTTCATAAGTGAAAGAATAATAAATATAAACATGAAAACAAATATGGCATTTGTTCTTCAAAATTTTGTTGCAACATTCCATTGAATAAATCAATTAAACAGCTTTTGATAGCTTCCAATTGAACATGAGATTCTTTTTTATATACTAAAGAAAAAATCTCCCCCAAACCACAGGTGGCAGACACTGGGCCAGTTTGCACGACATGAAGGTGGTTAACAAGCCACAGTGGCTTTTTAACTATCCTGTGCATGTTAGTCGCATGCTGGGCCAATTTACATAACTACTGTCCCCCAGCACGGCTTCTCATGTCATCTGAACCTGGTAAGGGTGGCTTTTCGGGTGGTTAACAAACCACCCAGACCCCATGGCCTGTGGCAGGGTTGTGGGTTGGTTTGTTAACCACCCCAACAAGCCACCCTCGTCAGGTTCAGATGACACTAGAAGCCATGGCAGGGGCTTGAATTGGCAACTTGGTGTCTGCAGGGGAACCAGCTCACTATCTTAGAAGAGGCATTCTTCCTCTGTGTGCTCTCACATGTCTTTGCATGTTTTTGCATGGATGCATACATCATTTAACAACAAAGTATTTTTATTTTTTATTTTATTTCTGAAATGTTTTTATTCATAAGCAAGCTTATGCAGATTTAACAAATTCATGAATTAAAACTCACAAATAATCAGCTAAGATTTGCATAAATTGGACAACAATCCTATAACTAGCCTGATCCACAACACTGGTAGCTAAACCAATACTATGATTTCCTAATTGGTTAGGCAGTTGTCATGAGAGCTTCTTCCAAGATCTTCTCTTAACCAAAACCTCCAGTACACAAACAGCTGGAGCAGGGGTCCCTTACTTTTTGGGCCGATAGGCATATTTGGAATTTTGAGGGGGAGTAATGGGTGATGGCACAAAATGGCTGCGTTAGGAGCCTTGCCCATTCACAAAATGGCTGACCACCCATTTCCCAGATGGCAAACTGTTGAGGATAAAAGAAAAGTAACTTGCCCAAGAATCTAAATTCAAGGCAGAGAGTTTGAGCTCCAAAACACAAAACCACTCTTTTGAACCCAGTTTTCTGCTCCAACACTGATTTCATAGAAGATGAGCCAATGAGGCTCAGAGAGAACTTAGTACAAGACAGAATTGGGGTCTGTACCCTGAAATAACAGATCACATATTTGCCCCCACAAGCACAATCCATTTCACAGAAGGCAAACTGGTGATGCTCAGAGAAACATGTGCGCATGCATGCATGCATGCAAAACACCATGTGGGACCCAGAGGCAGTACTGGCAATACAGGTGGCACTGGAGGCTGGTGCTTCACTTTACAGCATGCCAGCCTTCCAGTTAATTTTTTTCCCAACAATCGGGGGAGGGGGGAGTCTGGCAGGTGCCAAGGAAGGTGTCTGTGGGCACATTAATACTTAGACAAAAGGTTGGGAGTTCCAGAGCTAGAGAGTAGGTGGTACACTGCCTTCTCATGAGCACTGCATGCTACACCACTTTCACAGTAGTTACCGTAAAGTATGAGCCAAATCAGCTTTTAAAAGAGATGGGAATATTACTAATACATCCTTTATAAAGACAAGGAAATATGGATAAAATGTGGTGGTCTAGGCTCACATAAAACACCATTTAATTCTTCAAATTGTAGAATGAGTCTTGTCCAGCCATTTAAACCACTCCTGTGCAAACAGAAAGCTACTATGTTTTCAATGGAGGTAAACTCATTTAAGAGTGACCAATTGGATTGTATTACTGAAAGGCAGACTAAGGTTTCAATATTAAAAGACTAATGGAGAACAAGCTTAATCATAAAAAGATGCCTTGTTTTCACACATCTAATCCCAATAGCCTTGAGCATCCTCTCAAAACATAAAAAGATATCAGATACTGTACAAATCCTATATTTTCAATTCCTCCATAGGTAATATTATTAAAATAAAGCTTCATCCATAATTCAAGTATCATGGATCCTGGCAGTTAGTTGAAAATTCAGTTCAGGTTGCAGCAGTATAACAAAATAAATAAATAAATCTAGTTCCAACGCAAGAATTGGGAGCAACACAAATGGGGTTTGAAGGGACTGTAACTGATATGCTACAGTTGCCTTCTTTGAGCCCCTCCCCCTTAAATCTTACACATTATTGTCAGCGAAATAAAACATTGTAGAAAATGTTTCTGTGAAGCATACGGAGTTCCCTGTGTTCTTCCTCGCCACACACATGTAAATAAGTGTGTTATACCCTGCCTTTTTTCCTGCAAGGAACCCAAGACGGCTTACATAATCCTCCTCCTCTCGACATTTTATCCTCACAACAACCCTGTGAGGTAGGTTAGGCTGAGAGTCACTGACTGGCCCAAAGTCACCCAGTGGGTTTTATGGCCGAGCGGGGACTAGAACCCGGATCTCCTGAGTCCCAGTCCAACACTCTCACCGCTACGCCCTTGGCCTTTTAATTGCATTTACCATGCCTTTTATGTTTAGAGTTAGCAACCTTAGTTCTTCTATTCTAGATGCCATTTTCTACCCTTATTCTTGTCTGCCTTACCCATTTTTATAGCACCCATTTCAATCATCCCTCTCTTCCCCTCCAACCAGTCCTCAACCTTATTATCATATTCCCCAACCTTAAACATTGTTTGTAGCTTTCTCTTTGTATAACTAAAGCTGCCAATGCAGGTGAGATCCTCCTCTCCCTTTACAGAGAGAGATGTTGCAGTTTAACACTGCAACAGTGTTAAACTGTTTGAGTTTGAGACCATCTCCTTTCCAATTTCCTTAATCACAAGAATTGTTATTAACATTCTAAGTTGTTGTTGTTGGGGGGGGGAGAACGTATACAATAACCTTGGTAACGTAGTTGATTTGTTTTTAGATGTAAACAAAGTAAATCTAAGTCTGAGCAGTCTAATCTATTCCTTCATAGATTGACTACGTAAAGGCAAGTCTCTCTGACTCTGATTATTTTTCTTTGTGGCTAGTCCCCCCATTTCCCCCCCCATTCTTCTTCCCTTCTCCCCTCTTTCCTTTACTGTGCATTTGAATATTTACACTTCATTTGCCCTTCACTTTACTTTTACCACCTCCTGTTGCATGTTATGATTCAGTCTCCTTTATCTTTTTCTCTGTGGCAGTGCTCTCAGGGTTCTTGATGTTTGTTGATTTATGTTAAAGTCATTCCTTCTCCGCCTATTCTCCCTGCGTCTGCTTACAATTTTCATCCATCTTCTTCTTGTGGTTCTTGATCTTCTCCATTGTCCATTTCCTCTTGAGTAACCTCTGCTGGGAGGTCTATGCCTGGCGTTCTGAACAGCTCTGCACACTGTGTGTCCTTTGTTAGGGACTATTATTTTGAAAGGAGAGCCCCAGTGATATCTGAGTTACAATTCCTATACTTTTAATGTATAGGGTCTGAACTGTCTCCTTTTTTGCAGCGTCTCTGGTGCCAGGTCTTGCATAATCATTACAGGTTTGCCATTATATTTTATTTCTTTTAATGGTCTTAGATTTTTGAGGAGTTGTTCTTTCTTATTATATCTTCTGAAGCACATAATAATATCTCTTGGATTGCTGGAGTTTTTTTCTGGGTCCTAGTGCCCTGTGCACTCTTTCCAGATCATCAGCTTCTATTGGACACTCTGGGGCTAGTGAAGTCAGCCGTTTTACTATAAAAGTTTTAACGTTCTCACCTTCAGCTTTTTCCTCCAAGTTTTTTATTCTCAGGTTACACCTACGATTACGATTTTCCTGGTCTTCAATCTTTTATTTTCTGCTATTGCTCTTTGTAAGGTTTTTATCTTTTCCTCCTGTTGCTGAACCTTTTCTGCAGCTTTATTTACTGTTATTTTTACTTCCTCCACAGTTTCTTTTATTTCCCTCAGTTTGGTGTCTAATAGTTCTGCCCAATGCTTCATCAATTCTTGTTTTAATGTTTTTAATTGTTGTAATATTACCTCCTTCATTTCATTATTCGAAGTCTGTGCACTTGATCCTGAGTCTCCTGTGTGTATTGCTTTCTGTTGTTCTTCTCTGTTTTCTCCGGTAGCCATTTTGTTTCCCTGATTGTGCTGTTCTGCTGTATGCAGTATTTTTCTTTCTTTGTAGGGAAAGTAGTGTGTGATCTTGTTTTTCGTTTTGTCAGACTCCTCTGTCATTCCCCGTCAGATCTTTTAGTTTTTGTTGCTTATCGAGCATTTTTGAATATTGTAGAGTCTTTTAATTTTAGGGTGAGGAGCTCTCCCTCTATGCCACCATTTCCTAGGTGTGCTAGCTCCGCTTAATGACGATAGGATTATGACAGTACCATGCCGTCAATCAGAACTGGCTATGTAGTGACATTGCTGAGGGCAAACAAAACCACACTGCCTTCACTCTGAATGGGTTACAGGGGAGGGAATGTGTTCCTCTTGCTGAGGCAACTGGGCTGACATTACTACGGGGTTGCAGCAAGATGGAAGTTCACTGCCTGCGTTTGCAGAGTAGGGACACAAGACATGGAGCATTGGCATGATTGTTGCTGCTGCTGCTGCGGCAGCAGCAATGCATTCCCTCACCCTGACCTTGGACAACAGGCAAACACTTTTGCCCTTTCTGCAGTATCCCATTTGAGAAGTGCCCTGATTCAGCTCAGCTCTAGTTCTGGAAGTTTTTACTGGATCTGACCACCCAGTACAACAGACAAAGCAACTTTTCTATTTAAAACCACTACAGAACTGGTCAAGTGTTGGCTGGATCAAACCCACAAATCATTTTATCTGGTCCTTGCCAGCCCAGCCAAATTTTAATCAAGGTGTGATCAAAAGTGTGGGGAAAGTAAAGCTATTCAACACTTTTAACACTACACCACTTTGCATGTATGGCCATCGTAATGTCTGAATGTATATGGTTCATAAATGAGAAACTTTTAAATATTAGGTGCTGCTGACTTCATTATAAGGCCTGCATAGCCATGAAAGCATTGCTCTGTTGTCAAAGTCCAATTCTGGCTCCCACATTGTTGTCCTGAGAATAAGATGGCTCGGAAAATACAGGGGTTGACCATCCCTGGCCAATTCCAATTGGCTTTTAAAAAGGAACACAGGACTCAACTGAATGGAGAGGTAAAAACTTCCAGAGCTAACGAAATAACCTTTTAACATTTTAGAGAGTCTTTTCTAAGAGGTTACAGTTTATTATAGTTGCCACTTCTACTGCAGAATATGAGATAATTTATTTTTCCACTTGTCAGTATGTTACGACATTCATAGATTTCATAGATCAGTGATGGCGAACCTATGGCACGGGTGTCAAAGCTGGCACGCAGGGACCTCTCTGTGGGCACTCGAGCCATTGGTCACCAGATCGCGAAAAGACCGTCCCCTTCTGCAAAACACTAATGATCTTGCTCTTTCTCACAGTGTGGAACAGAATGATTTTATTCTAGAATTCCTGTTACAGAATTCTTTTCTACATTGTTATCACATTTAAAAGATTTTGAAGAATGATGCACAGAGCATGACTTGGATGTAAAGCCCTAACAGTTGACCTGAGTGCTGCATGTGTTGCTCTCAAACTAACCGAGTATGAGCCAAGGTTTGACAAATTATCAGCATGCAAAAATCACATTAATTGTGCAAAAGCATGTCCAATGCAAACTTTTACCTAATGCAGTGTTTGCAGTCCAAGACATAAAGTGTTTAAAATGTGTTAAGCACATTTAGTTTTCTTGTTTATCTTGCTCATCCTAGTACAGGTTGACTTTTACTTTTACTAATCCGACACCTGTAGAAGCAGGGAAAGGACCCGGGGTAAAGCTTGCCCCATACAATTTCAGTCTGGCATATAATCATATTACAAGTTGAGAATCCCTTATCCAAAAATACATGTGCTTAATTATTTAAAAAGTTTGTATAAATTCCCTTCAGGCTATGTGTACAATGTAGTACTATAATAATTTTTTGAGTTGATTTTTTTTCAACAAAAAACTGTATCATTGAAAACTCTGTTACTGTGTTTTTCTTTTAAGACAAAAGATGTTAATTAGTTCGGACAACAGTGTAAGTTGTTTTTCTAAAACTAAAACCTCGGTATTCAGGTTTAATTGGAGTGTTGGCACTTTGAATTAAATAAGTTGGTTTTGTGTTGCAGTTTGGGCACTCGGGCTCAAAAAGGTTCGCCATCACTGTCATAGATCATAGAGTTGGAAGGAGCCTACAAGGCTATCGAGTCCAACCCCCTGCTCAATGCAGGAAACTAGAGGAAGGGTCTCCCATCCAAGTAATAACCAGGCCTGACCCTGCTTAGCTTTCCACGCTCAGACAAGCTGAGCCAGCGTATACTGGCCATTTGAAGAATCCCACCAGCTGAAACCTCAGTGAGAGATCAAGCATTAAAGGATTATTCAGTAAGACACCTGACATTATCCCTGGTGTACAACACTTAAAAAAAAAAAGTTGGAATATTGAATGTTCTATTCTTTGAAATTACAGCATAGTTTACCAAGAAAATCTAATCTAGAATGATTAACATTTCTTACTGTTCAAAGAAAAAACACACACTCTGCCCTTTCAGGCTAGTAACTGTGGATCATTAGTGATGAGATGTGTTGGGTATTTTTCTTTTTAATTAAGGAACCAAGTCTCTTCACAGAGGGCAGGAGAAGTTCCTGCCAACCGTGGAAATGTGTTCTTTATTTAGGCATTTAATGCCACACTCTTCAGCACATATTCTTCATAGAGCAGTTTCCAATACAGAAATATAAAACAATACATTAAAAATGCATATCCTACCAGAAAATTTTAGTTCTCTTCTTTACCACTGACATTCAAGATCATGTCAATTTTAAATTTAATTACAATACCAGAGAGTATACATAGTAACACATGGAATTTTCCTGGAATTTTTGACATACCGTACTTAGATTAACAAACACAAAGAGTTCTGTAGCACCTTAAATACTAATTTATTATGCCATAAGCTTTCATAATTATTCTGATTATATAATTAACTGGATTATAAATATATATTACATTGCATTACATTACATTTATATCCCACCTTTTCCCAAGGCAGCTTACAAGATCCTCCTCCTCTCCATTTTATCCTCACAACAACCCTGTGAGGTAGGTTAGGCTGAGAGTCAGTGACTAGCCCAAAGTCATCCAGTGAGCTTCATGGCTGAGTGAGGTCCAGAACCCAGGTCTCCCAAGTCCCAGTCCAACACTAACTACTATGCCACACTGTCTCTCAAAAGTTACAACACTGTGTGTGTGTGTGTGTGTGTGTGTATATGAATGATTATATAATTGGAATAATTATTGTGTTATCACCTGTTACAACAGTTGTGATGGTCACTGTTCTTATTTTTGCCTACTTTTAAGGTTTGCTGTTGCACAGCCATTCCAGCAGGCTGCACTGAGGGAGATTACAGGGGGAAGCAGGGCCATTTCACCAGCCCTGCGGAAAGATTTAATCCCCCCTACCCTCCCATTCCTTTTTCCTTGTGTTGTATCTTTTTAGATTGTAAGCCTGTAGGCAGAGGCTACCTTGTTTTACTGATTATGTGTAAGCTACTTGGGAGCCTTTTCAGCTGAATGGGATAAAAATACTTTAAATAAAATAAATAAATTTTAATACCAGTTTATCATTGTTTCTCCTTTACACACACCCACATAGCATCCAACACATCCCAACTGAGGATAACATTTCATGCAAAGTGAATTCTGATCCACAAAAGCTTATGCCATAACATGTTTGTCTATTAGTTTTTTAAATGCTGTTACTTTAAGACTTGGTTGTTTTTGCTGCAACAGACTAACATGGCTCTCTCTCTCTGGGCTTGTTACAAGAAGCCACAGCAAGCTTCAGGCCTGCGCAGTCGTCTCCCCCAGCCCAGTCGTCTCCTCCAGCCCCCTCCTTCTTTGATGCAGGTATAAGGAGTTGCGAAGCTCTTACTTCCATTTTTTTTATTAACCACAGTTTATTGTGTTGTTTGAATCTAACAAACTGTGGTTAATTTTAACCATGGTCAGTAGAAGCTAACTGTGGTTTACAAAGCTGGCTTGTTTTCACTAACTATGGTTTGTGCCAAGTCAGGGGTGTACAACATTTTTGGCCCCAAGTGATAATGGTTTGCAGGTGTTCCATCAGTTGGGGGGTTTGCATGTGATACTGGCTGCACAAAGGGTCAGGGAGTACATGTGCACACAACTAGGAATGTCAGAGAAATCCACAACAGATTCAAATGAGATCAGATTTCTGTGAATCCAACCTGTGGATTCTGTAGCAGACCAGTTTTTTCCAAGTCATGGGAATTCTACGGACCGTTTTTTAACTTTCTGGAATTGTGCACAAATTTAGTCATACAAAAAATACAAAAGTTATGAAAAACTTTTAAAAGATCAACAAAAAAATGTGGATTTCTCTCCTTCGGCCGAAGTGTGAAAATGTGCATTTTGAGGGGATTTGCACATTTTTGGAAGTGCACATGTGTGCAAGTATGTACTTTCCAATGCAAATGCAAGTTTGGGAAAGTGAGAAAAATCAAATTCTGTCAATGAGTGACAATGGAATGAAAAATGCCTGGAAATCTGCAAAACACAGAACAGAATTAACAAAATCCGTACATCCCTAGCAAACACACAGAGATATACATATACATGCATACATACACACACCAGTGATCCTGAAACAGATAGATCACCACAAGCAGAGGCAGAGAAAGAGCAATCTGCATGAAGATCTCTGTGGGAGGTAGTAGAGTACAGGCAGGAGTAATTTAAACCAGGAAGCCTCTAATTAACCATAGTTTCCAGTTTCAACCAAATGGGGAAATGGTGGTTCCCAGCTTTTAAAGAAGCCAGAATCAATTTGTGGTTTAATATCCTGACTTGTTCTGAAGCTGGTAATCACTTCCTTGGTTTGGATTAAACTGGAAACTATGGCTATAAAAAACTTCCAATGGCCCCTATGTGGAAACAGGGAGAAGGCTTGCGCGTGGGGGAGGAGAGAGGAGGCAAGCACCTGGTCTGGTGGGTCACGGGAATTGAGCCAATGGCTCAGAAGGGCGGGGCAATATGGACTTTGGGTCTCACCTGGCGGTCGAGCGTTCGGCGGACGTCCATTGGATGGGTCGCCGAGGCATGAGATGGCAGCACCTCCTCCACAGTTTGTTCCGGACTGACCAGTTTTCGTCCCCCCCAGATGTCTTGGTACTGCATTTGGGGGGGAATGACTTGGGCTTGCTGAAAGGCAAGGCCCTGATTCTCCAGGTGCTATGCGACATAGCATCCATCCGACACCGGTGGCCGGGGGTTCGAATATTGTGGTCGTTCATCATACCGCGCCTCAGTTGGCCTAAGGCCTTGAATAGGGCGGTTAAGAAGGTGAACGGCGAAATTTGTAGGGCCATAGGTGGGATCGGGTTTTGTATTCCCCATCCCAATATAACCTTGGCCCGGAGTGAGCTGTATCGGCCGGATGGGGTTCACCTATCCGATATTGGCAATGATATTTTTATTGGAGATCTGCGAAGGGCCCTGCTCGCTCTTTTATCGTGCAGGTGGGGGAGATTCGACTAAGCGATAGCTTGCCTCTCCCTGTGGTGGGAAGTGCGGGTTTAGGCAGGAACAATTAGGGTTATGGTGATCATCCAGTGGCAGGAACAATTAGGGTTATGGTGATCATCCCCCCCCCCCACCATACAGGAAGGTCATCTGTCTAATGGTTCTGGCTTATTTTTATATACTAAACCTTACAATAAGAGTTCATGGTTGTTTGATACCTGAAGTCTGTCATCTAAGGTTTGATCTGAGCTATTCAGAAAGGTAGTGTTAGATATGATGTAACACTATCATATCTAGTGTTATGGTTATGGTTAAGGTCACAAAAATTACTATTACTAATTCAATATGACTAATTTGATTTGCTTCAATCCATCCAATCTCCTTTTGAAACTACTCTAACACTAACGGGCCAGAAGCCACATGAAGAAATACAAAGATGATACTACCACACAATGAAAACATGTTTATTCAGGCAAGCACCGATAAAGCCTGCTAGCTCAGGGACTAAAAGTTTTGTGGAATTTCTCGTTTTAATTTAAATTTTGTATTTTTCCCCTTTCCTTTTTCCACTTACAATCTTGTAGTGACATTTCACATCATTTTATAGAAGTTAAAGATGAAAGTGCTGTGACTTTGCTTTGAAAATACTGACAATTCCACAATGCAAGACCCAGAGTCTGTAGATACAAGCATCACATTAGCAGTCCATGAATTACTGATGAAAAATTCATGCCACTGATATAACTTTCATATTGCTAAAAGTCAGACAGAAGTGAAAAAAGCATATTTAACAGAGAAATCTGTAAACATCCACATAATGATAAGCTCTTTAAGACACTCCCCCCCCCTTGTGTATTGCATTGTACATAAAAATTGTGGTAGGAAAGTCTCATTTAATCAGGCACCCAAATTAACTGGGCCACTTCCCTTGTCACTAATTCCTTGACACATTCTTAACAAGTGCATAGGGGAGTGGCCAGAATGGCTAGAGTCAAATAATTTTAATGTGAAAGTGCATAAAGAGCCTAGAAGACGTGTTTGACAAAGCAGTTTCTAAGAGCTTTGCCAGATGATTTCTTGAAACAATATGTGATCATTCACACATTACAAAGATGCATCTTTGAACATTCTCTTTGATAAACATTTTAAGAATCCAACTAGGATACAAATATTGTAAGTAACACTGCTCTGCACTGCAGCTCAACACTTATTTACTCACTCAGATTTACACACACAACCAAGAGGAACTGATTTGTTAATGCTAGAAATACACTAGTATCAAATGGCAACTGGCCTGCATTAATGACTAGATCAAAAATGCCTGAGGAGTAAGGCTATTAGGTTTATTGAAGCTTATCTCTTTTTACTACTCAATTTTCCCCAATTGAGTTGCCAGGTGTTTCTTGAGTCTTTGGCTTGGTCATTTTACTTAGCAGACCATTCTATACATTAATTATTTTCTAAATGAACAAATTGCTCTCATTGCCCATCCTCAAATTTCCTTTGCTTTACTTTTATGTATGCTTGAAAAGCCAAGTTATGTTTCCAATGTAGTCCTGATGTGAGGAGTAACCACAATCTATAAAGAGTCATTATGCAATTCAATTATATCCCTATTAAGCCTTTTAAGTCCTCCTCATTATCCATGGCTTTTAGGTTGGAGATCATTCTGATTCTTTGTGCCTCTTAAAGTTCCTTAACTACCCAGCAAAATTACAGAAGAAGGTTACTTAATTTAGAATATTCCTGCTACAATATAGATCATGACTTTATTTCCAGAAAACTGTTTTCAACATGTTAGGGGTGTTTTACACATAGGAAAGTATTAGTTTATGGCAGGGCTGGGGCACCTTTTTTCTGTCAAGAGCTGCATTCCCTCAGAGGTAATCTGCTGGAGGCTGCATGCCAGTGGCGGGCAGGGTTGGAGCCAAAAGTGGCTAGGCACTCCTTTTCTCTGTTTCTGCCACTCTTTCTCACTGCCCAACAAGCTGCTGGGGGAGGGCCATATCGCTCTTGCCAAAAGTATGAACTGATCACTAGGAGAGGGCTTCCTGCCTCCTTCCATAACTCCATCATGCTCTCTTCCTCTCCCTCTAGGCTCCCCACAGCTGCATGAAATTAAGCTGGGGGCTCCATGTAGCCCTTGGGCTGCAGGTTGTTGACTCTTGG
Source organism: Shinisaurus crocodilurus (assembly GCA_021292165.1). NCBI lineage: Eukaryota > Metazoa > Chordata > Lepidosauria > Squamata > Shinisauridae > Shinisaurus > Shinisaurus crocodilurus. Next base: position 49,461,040 of record CM037877.1, read on the forward strand.
TTTATGGTGTCATTCAAACACTGTTAGTTTGAAGTGAGAAAAATATAGCTCACATCATCATCATAAAAAAAACAACACCCTGCAGTCCTGAAAGCAGATCTGCATGGTTTATCCTCCAATTTTCAAATTAATGTTGGTGGTGGGTAGCTATACTTGAACCAGAGACTTCCTGCTCTAGAGGCTGACTTGAATGTTTCATTTGAAAATGATGCTAGTTTCTTTCAACTAAATATGTTATCTTCCTCTACACAGGATTTTATTCTTTTTCCTAATCATTCGGCCTAATGGAAACAATAGTATACTCCCTGGATTGACCTGTTGAGTTATCCAGATGTTAAATAGCATCTATATGTTCTAAGAAAACTTTCTATGTATTAACTTTTAAATACTTGAAGAGTAATATCCAGGGCTGCATTAGTGGCAAGTCAGAAAATGACTGGGTTCATACGACTGTGAAGACCGTGAAAACCATGGCCATCGTTCGTGGTTTTTCATTGTTCATGGTTTTCACGGTCGTATGAACCCGGTCGTGTTAATTTACCATGATAAATTTTGCACAACAAAAGCACAATAGAAAACAACGATATGATCTATGGTTTTCTTATCGTATCTTGGTTTTTCTGACCGTGTGAACCCGAGATATCACTTCTATCATGGTTTTCAACCAAAAACATAGAGCCCTATGGCCAGAAGGGAGAATCCAAGTCCTCTCTATCTCACCTCTCTATTCTCCAAACTCTATCTAGCAACACATTTGTCGACAGCTCCCTCACTTTAACTGGCCGTCGTAAAGTAACTGTCCCTGTCAAATTTTCTCCTCTCTCAGTCAGTCACCTGAGGAATCATCTCACTGTTGTTTGTGCAGTTGCGGTCAAGTTTGACCATGGCTCTCTCTAGCTCCTGCTCTGCCGCATTCCTATGTATCAGCGGGGTATGTTGGTCTGAGTCCGCTGAAGGGGAGCAGAAGAGCATTTGCAGTCAGCATGATGTGGCCTCAGCTCGCTGAGGAGACAGAGGGGAGGGGTGTGGGCTGATTTAAGTTCATTCGTGCTGCTTCAGTTGGAGGCAAGAACAGGGTTAAACCTCGCTGTGCAAGGAGGGAGAGGGGCAGCGTGCAATGTGATCAAGGACGGACGGATAGCATAGCAGCTGCAGACATTGCAGGGAAGCGGGGGACCCTGGGACAGGGAATTGCACACAATGGACACTGGGATACCTGACGTGAGTGGGAGGACCCACAGGGCGCTTATGAAAACAATGCTGGCGTAGAGAAAGACCATGAAGAAGGGGAGGGGGGAAGCAGGCATGATCGTATAATGGGGGATTATGTTTTTTTTCGGGGCTATTGTAGAAAACACGAATGATCTCGCTGAAGTGTCATGTGAACCCTCTCAGTATTAAGCTAGCAAGTCATTGTTTCGGCTAACACCTGCAAATAACTATACTCACTTGGTGTGCTACTAGCTTACAGGCAGACAGGTATGCCTTTGTGCTGTAAGTTTAAGAATGCACCTTTCAAATAGTTTACTGTTTTGATGCTAGAGTTAATTTCTACAGTGGTTTACTTGACAGTTCAACATACGTTGGGAAATATTCTTTACAACAATAAAGCAGCAAAATTAAAACATGTTTACGTGCTATATACAAGTGGAGCATTAACAAAGTATTTGCTTCAAAAAGACATGTTCATGTCTGTGCCACATTTACAGCCAGTTCTGCACAACTCTGCAGCTGTACTAAATGTATGAGGAACAGGTTCTTTATTTTTTTAAAAACACACACAAACGCATGTAATATTGATGCCGTTTACTCTCTACATACACTGCAGTTAAGCTCATGTTCCCCAAAAGTCTGAAATGCCACTGTCTCACATCTTTTCTTAGTTACTTACACCTGTATAAAACAAAGCATCCTAAGGAATGGCCCCATTTTCATGGTTGCTAGAATTTTATCTTCATTTGTAAAAGAAAGCTGTTGATCAGATCCTTTGCTATAGCTCGTAGGCCTCTAACTGGTGGGTCTGGACCCACGGCTTGAAGTTTCAATAGCAGCACTACCACTGTACAACTATATGGCAAACAAAAAAATTAAGTGGGTTCCCAAATGCATGTTTGAGTTAAAAATGAATCCCAGGTCTGAAAAGGCTGAAGAACGTAAGAGTCATGCTAGATCAGGCCAAAGGCCTATCAAGTTCAGCACATTTTGCTTCCATAGTGACCAACCAGATGCCTATGGGAAGCTCACAAACAGGACTTAAGTGCAATAGAACCTCCATGAATTTGTCTAATTCCCTTTTAAAGCCATCATGTGGTAGTGAATTCCATAGTTTGACTATGAACTGTGTGAAGTTCTTCCTTTTATTTGTCCTGAATCTACCACCATTGAGCTTCATTGGATCCCTATCCACTTTCTCCACAAAATGCACAATTTTATACACCTCCGTCATGCCCCCCTTACTCACTTTTCCCCCCAAGCTAGATAGCTCCAAGCATTATAACCTTTCCTCACAGGGGAGTTGCTGCACTCCCTTGATTATAGCTGAACACTTCATGCAACAAATTCTTTTCACATAGTGATAGTCTCCAGTCCCCTTAGGGCTGGGTCACACAGAAAAATTGAAAAATGCAATAAATGTGATGGAATTCAGGCTCATATACATATCTTACTATCATATATATACCTGATACACAGTACATCATGTGCATGGTGGCCTACAGAAAGTGGCACAACCACAATCCAAGCAACACATGGGACATGGCAATTGCTGGGAAAATGTGTCAGAAACACAAAGGACTATCTTGAGTTATTTCTTGGCTCTGTTGGGGTTTTTTGTAAATGTTTCTGTTGGTTTTTTGTAAATGTTTTAGTGGGTTTATATTTAACTGTAGTCTTATATTTCTATGACATTTTGATGTAAATGACATGGAGCCTAAAAAATACTGTACATATATATTTTTAATAAATAGACCAAGTTCAGGAGTATTAAGAAATTTCTTAAGAAGCCTGAAATGCATCTGATTCTAGACCATTATTGTCCATAGGGCTGAGCCAAACAGGCATGATCTCTTCAGATCTTTTTTTTCCTTTTTGCCTGAGGGAGCCTTTTATTAATTTACAGTCCAGCTTTCTTCCATCATGGAACTCAAGGGGGCATACATTAGTTCCCATGTGGTCTCCCAGGATATCTCCAAGATAAGAGCCAGCACATCTCTGAATACCAGTTGGAGAAGAACAAAAGAGGGAGAGGGCTATTTGCCCTCATGTCCAGCTTGTGAGCTTCCCATAGGCATTTGGTTGGCCACTGGGATATAAGTTCGCTTCCTTTCAACTATACCGAGATCTGCTTGAAACCAAAGTGGCTGCATCATGTGCCTGGGACCATTCCCTGACCTTCTACCCTCAATCAGACTGGAATCTCTGGCAAAAATGTGGCTGCCTCATTCAGTATATTCATCTTTAAAATTCCAGGTCCAAAATTGGAAAAATGTTTACCAAGATTGCGAGTCGGAGAAGGGGAGTATAGCATTGTAAAAGTAATGTAAGAGTCAAGTATAGGAGTGATGAGCAAGCATGAAATCCTTACCTCCATAGTAACAGAAGGAGCAGCAGCATGCCATGTACAGATGTGTTGTCTGCATTAACAACTAATTAACCACCTGTTCCTGGCTAAGGGTTTTTTTTTTTTTTTTGGCTTATTTAGTATTACCTGTAAATGCTCAAAACAGAGCTGTTTGACCAAAATTGCCCATCATTTTCTGTTCTCTTTGCCAGTTCACATTATTATCTGTCACCTAATTCTGAGAGAGGGCCAAACTAAACAATATATGAATTGTTTGATCACATTTTGTCTTATTTTTAAAAAAGAAATAGCAGGCATGGGATGGGGGAAGACGATGAGTATTGGGACCATGAAAAATGGGAGAGGAAGGCTGACTCTTTCCCCCACACACCATGGTCCGCTGCTATTCACCCCAGGAGTTATCATCACCATCGGCAGCTTCTCTGCTGGAGCAAACAGCAGCTCAGGAGTTGAGGTGGGGGGGGATTTTCATCTGGTCTAAACCCCCTTCCCTGCAGTCCCAATCAGCCTCCTCTCAATGCCTGATATTAAAAAAAAAAACAAGACAAGTGAAATGAGATCATATATTTCTTATGTTGTCTAGTTTGGCTCCGTTTTTGAATTTTTTTTATTGAATTTTCCAAAACAACATTTGGCTTCCGCCTCATTGTCTGACAAACAATACCAATCCTTATCCAATATATAAGTTTCTTCTATTTTCACATAATGAATTTCTATCACACCCATCTTCAGAAATCAAAACCAAAAGTTATTAAGTCACTTTCCCTCCTCCCCAAGAAGTCCACCAGAGGTTTCCAGTCTTTCTTGAATGAAGTTAAAAAATTTTCTCTAATTAAGCAAGTCAATTTTGCCATCTCTGCTAAGTCCAACATTTTCAACAACCAGTCTTCTATAGTTGGTATAGTTGCTTCTTTCCATTTTGGGGCATAGATTATTCTTGCTGCCGTCATCATATATTGTAGTAATGTTCCATAGTCTTTCTCAAGTTGCAAGTCTATTATACCCAATAAAAACATTTCTGGTTTCAGTTTAATATTCACTTTTAAAATCTTTTGTATCCATGTGTGTATTTGTACCCAATATGTTTTCACTTTTTTACATGTCCACCAAACATGATAAAATGTTCCTTCATGACTTTGACATTTCCAACATACATTTGACACATTATTATACATCTTAGCCAATTTCACAGGAGTTAGGTACCAACGATACATCATCTTGTAAAAATTCTCTCTAAGATCAGAACACAGTGTAAATTTTATACCTTTAGTCCACATGTGTTCCCATTGTTCCATCATTATATTATATCCAAAGTTCCTTGCCCATTTAACCATACAGTCTTTAACTTGTTCTTCTTCTGTCCCAAACTTCAACAAAAATTTATACATTTTTGCAATTACATGATCATCACCTGTACACAATTGTATTTCAAATTCAGACTTATCCTCTTCTATATCATACATTCTTTTATCCACTTTAAATCTCTCTAACAATTGCATGTATGAAAACCAGTGTAAGTTATGACCTTGTGTTACTAAACAATCCCGTGTTTTAATCCAATGTGTTCCCTGACGCAATTCCAATATTTCTCTGTATTTTAACCAGTTCTCATTGCTTGTCATTTCTTTCCTGTATAATGCCTCTTGTGGTGATATCCATAAGGGTAATTTTGGGCATAACCTGGGCTTGTATTTGTTCCAAACTCTTAATAACGCCCTTCTGATATAGTGGTTCTTAAAATCTACATTAACCTTAGCTTTGTCATACCACAAATATCCATGCCATCCAAACCTTAGATCATGCCCTTCTAATTCTAGAAGTCTGTTATTTCTCAATGTCACCCATTCCTTCAACCAAACAAAACAGCAAGCATTAAAATACAATTTCAAATCAGGTACACCCAATCCACCCCTTTCTTTCGCATCCTGTAGAACTATATATTTAACACGTGGTTTCTTTCTTTGCCATATAAATTTAGATAAGTCCTTTTGCCATTCTGTAAAGGGCACATCATTAGTTAAAATCGGTAGTGTTTGAAATAAGAACATCATTCTTGGTAAAACATTCATTTTTATCACAGAGATCCTACTCAGCAAAGACAATTTTAGTTTCTCCCATTTCAACATATCATTTTTAATTCCTAACCATATCTTAACATAATTGTTTTGAAACAACATGGAATTCGAATTTGTCATTATGATACCAAGATATTTTACTCTTTTTTCAATTTTAAAACCCGATGTTTGCATCAATATCTGTTGGTCTTCCGCTCTCATATTCTTCACCAACATTTTTGTTTTTTCATGATTTACCTTGAATCCTGCCAACCCTCCAAACTCATTTAATTTATCCAACAGAGTTTGCACTCCTTGTAGTGGATTTTCCAAGACTATCATCAAATCATCTGCAAAAGCTCTCAACTTATATGATTCTTTTTTAATTTTTATTCCCGGGATTTTTCCATCTTGCCTAATATTTCTAAGCAAAACTTCTAGAACTAAAATAAACAGTAGTGGAGATAATGGACATCCTTGTCTTGTTCCCTTTTGTATCATACAGGGCTTTGTCAATTCACCATTAACAATTATTTGTGCTTTTTGTGTCGAATATATCGATTTTATTCCTTTAATAAAATTCTCTCCAAAATCCATTTCATTCATTACTCCAAATAAAAAACTCCAGTTCACGTTGTCAAAAGCTTTTTCAGCATCCAAAAAAATCAGTGCTGCTTGTTTTTCATTATGACAATTTAAATATTCCAACACATCCAACGCAGTTCTAATGTTATCTCTTAATTGTCTTTTAGGCAGAAAACCACATTGATCCTGATGAATAAACTCTTGTAAAATTTTCTTTAGTCTTTCAGATAGAATCATTGTAAATAATTTGTAATCATTATTCAATAGTGAAATTGGCCTGTAATTTTTAACAGAAGTCAAGTCTTGTCCTTCTTTAGGTATCAATGCAATATTAGCCTCTCTCCATGTATCTGGTAACTTCCCATTTTGTAGGATATTATTCATAGTCCTTTGTAGTGGTTGTAACAACTCATCTTCAAAACATTTGTAATAAATTGCTGACAGTCCATCAGGGCCCGGTGTTTTCCCTTTTTTTGATTTCTTAATTGCTTCAGATAATTCTTGTATAGTTATAGGGCCATTCATAATTTGTCTTTGATACTCTGTAATCTTTGGCAAGTTTTGCCGTTGCAAATAATCTTCTATTCTTTTTTCAGAAATTTTTTCCCCTTTATATAATTGTGAATAAAATTGAAAAAACGCTCTTTTCATACCCAAATTATCCGTTATTTCAGTGTTGTCCTCCAACAGCTTAAGTATTACTCTCTTCTCTCTCTCTTTCCTTATTTTATATGCCAACCATTTCCCTGGTTTATTAGCAAATTCAAAATTCCTTTGCTTGGCATAACTCAATTTCATTTCCAGTTCTTGCGTCATCAACATAGATAACTGCCTCTGCAGTGCTTTAATTTGCCATGAAATATTAGTATTTGGAGATTTTTCTAATTCCTTCTCTTTCTCTCTGATTTCCAATAAAATCTTTTCTGTCTTTTCTTGTCTCTTTTTTTTAAGAAAGGAGTTATGTCGTATAAATTGTCCTCTGATGAAGGCTTTACTTGTATCCCAAACTATTTGTAAATCCACACCTTTGTCTAAGTTGTTTTCAAAAAATTCTCTCAGTTTATGCTTACAGTCTTGGACCACCCTTTCTTGTTTCAATAATGATTCATTAAATCTCCATCTAAATGAACACTTCTTCCTTTTGAAAGTCACAGAAACTGGATTATGGTCAGAAAACGTTTTTGGCAATATTTCAGCTTTATAGATTTCCATAGCCATAGCTTTCGACAACCAAATCATATCAAGTCTTGCATGTGATTTATGTCTATCAGAAAAAAATGTAAATTCTCTGGAGTCTCCATTTTTAGTTCTCCAAATGTCCACCAACTCCAGATTTTCTATTAATTCAAAAAAACTTTTTGGCAATTTCCCCTGATTTTTTCTTATATCTTTTCCGAATGTCTATCTTGTTTTGGTGACACCACTCCATTCCAATCTCCCATTAAACACCAATTTTCGTATGTAGATTCCAAAAGTCTATCCATAAGACGTTTATAAAACATAGATTTGTTTTCATTTGGTGCATAAACCCCTACTACCAATATTTTCTTTCCCGAGATATTAACTTCTACTCCAACGTATCTACCTTGTTCATCTGAGAAGATCAATATTGGAGAAAGTTTATTCTTTACATATAAAACCACACCATTTTTTTTCTTTGTACTAGCTGAAATAAATTCTTCTCCAAGTTTCTTTTGTATCAAGTATTTTGAATCTCTTTTATTTATATGTGTCTCTTGTAAACAAATCAAATCCAACTTCAATTTATTCAAATAATGAAATATTTTTCTTCTCTTTTGTGATGCATTCCCACCATTTATATTCCAAGACAAAAATTTGTAATCCATTTTTAATCAGATTAATTTGTAATCCACATAGGAGTTTCTAAACTGCACCTCCAGTCTCATCCCGAGACCCTTGTGGTTTTATTTCCCACTTTTCCACAAAATTTCTCGCCTCCTCCACCGTACTGAACTTATATCTCCTTTGGTTCATGGTAAAACTAACTCCTCCTGGCAATTCCCATCTATATCGAATATTTTGCTGTTTAAGCTTCTCAGTCAAAAATATATATTCTTTCCTTTTTTGCAAAATCCTTGATGGAATTTCCTTCAAAACAATTATTTCCACGTCTTTCCCCTCATCATTCACCATCATTTTCTCCTTATAGTGTTGTTGGATAACTTGATCTCTTAATAATGATCTCTTGATAACTTGGGCAAGGTGATCGAGAGGGCGGTTGCCTTCCAACTCCAAGCAGTTTTGGATGACACCGATTTTCTAGACCCATTTCAAACTGGCTTCAGAGCAGGACACGGAGTTGAGACTGCTATGGTCGCCTTAGTAGATGATCTGCGCCTGAGTACCGACAGGGGGAGTGTGTCCCTGTTGGTGCTTCTGGACCTCTCAGCGGCTTTCGATACCATCGACCATGGTATCCTTCTGGAACGCCTGAGGGGACTGGGAATCGGGGGCACTGTGCTTCAGTGGTTCCGGTCCTACCTCTCGGGTAGGTTCCAGATGGTGATGCTTGGGGATAGCTGCTCCTCCAAAAAGGAGCTGCTATGTGGCGTGCCACAAGGAGCTATTCTTTCCCCAATGCTATTTAATATCTACATGAAACCGCTGGGAGAGATCATCCGGAGGCATGGGGCGGGGTGCTATCAGTATGCTGATGACACCCAAATATATTTCTCTATGCCTTCGTCAACAGCATCAGCTAAGGATAGTGTGTCTCCTCTGAATAAATGCCTGGAGGCAGTAATGGGCTGGATGAGGGAAAACAAACTGAAATTGAATCCAGACAAGACGGAGGTGCTTGCTGTCAAAGGCCACAACCTGGGTTTGGAGGTATGTCAACCAGTTCTGGATGGGGTTACACTCCCCCTGAAAGACTGTGTTCGCAGCTTAGGGGTGCTCCTGGATCCGTCGCTCCAAATGACATCCCAGATAGATGCGACGGCTAGGAGTGCCTATTATCAGCTTCGGCTGATACGCCAGCTGCGCCCCTTCCTAGAGTTGGAAGACCTAAAGACGGTAGTGCACGCACTGGTAACTTCGAGGCTCGACTTCTGTAATGCGCTGTACATAGGGCTACCTTTATACCTAGTCCGGAAACTTCAATTAGTGCAAAATATGGCAGCCAGACTGGTTGCTGGTACACCTAGGGGTGCCCACATCACACCAGTTTTAAAAGCACTCCACTGGCTGCCAATCAGTTTCCGGGCGAAGTATAAAGTGTTGGTTATTACCTTTAAAGCCCTACATGGTTTGGGTCCAGGCTACCTACGGGATCGCCTTCTCCCGTACAATCCACCCCGCACACTTAGGTCCTCTGGGAAGAATCTGCTTCAGTCAGCCAAAACTAGGCTGACTAGCATTACCCAGAGGACCTTCTCTTCTGCTGCTCCCAGATTATGGAATGGCCTGCCGGAGGAGATACGTCAACTTGTCAGTCTTTTGGACTTTAAAAAAGCCATAAAGACTGAACTCTTCCGGCAGGCCTATCCGGCGGAATTTTAGGATGTTTTAAAGATGTTTTTAAGATGTTTTAAGGATGTTTTTAAGATGTTTTAAGATGTTTTTAGGATGTTTTAAGATGTTTAATAGTATATATTGTGTTGTTTTAGTTTAGGTATTTTATATTTTCTGTTGTTCCCCGCCTCGATCTAGATGGAGAGGCGGGTAATAAATAAAATATTATTATTATTATTATTATTATTAAACTTTTCCTGACGAACCAAATCAAGACATCTCTCGGGACTTTATTTTTAACAGCAAAACCAGAGTTAATTCTGTAAACTCTATCAATTTCTGCTTGCATAACTTTCATTTCCATCCTCAAAAAATCTGCTAACAGCTCAATAATCCTCTTTGTAATGTCTTCTGATTGTTGTTCTGGAATTGATCTCAATCTTAAACAACACTCATTTCGCCTTAGCTCCATCAGCGCCAAATCGCTTAAGCATTTTTCAAGATGTTGTTCTGTCTCTTGACATTTAGCTTCTAAGGTCAAGACCTTCTGATTTGTGCGACCCAACTCCTGGGAAACTTGTTCATGTGATGTTTGCATTTTATTAATTGTTACTTCTAAACTTGTCAATCTTTCATCAAGTTTTTTCTCTAATTTCTCAAAGGATTGTTTTTGTTCATTAAAAATTTTTGCTTGCTCTTCTGAAGACTTTTGACATTGGTCCATCATGTTTGTCATTTTTAACATCATTAAATTAAAACTCTCAGCCATTGTTTGATTTTCTTCCACATGGGAAGATTTCCTTCTTTCTTCCACTTGCCTTGAGTCTTTTTTTGCTGGCATCATGCAATATATATGTTCTTTTTAACACTGCTACAGCTTCTGTCTGATTTACAGGCCGGGTGACCGGCCAGATGGGCGATTGATAAATGTAATAAATAAAATAAATAAATAAATACGACAGGTGGCAGCAATTGCCTAATCTTATCTTGTTCTTGGTATTTCAAAACAAGCCGACTTTCCCCATGACGTAAGAGCAAAAATAGTTCACATTTAGCAACCTCCCATTCGACATTAAGTAAAAAAAATAAAAATAAAAAATACACAGTCCAATTAATTCTTCTGAAACTCCCCTCCTGTATATACTCCTTATTTCTTGATTACTTCTTGACCATTTATTTGTTTCGGTTTTGGTTTAAGCAGTTTTGTTTCTTCACCCCCCTTCTTCTCCGATACAGAAAATAGAAACTGACCTGGGAATGGTGAGTCTGCCAGACGCTGGGGTCTTTAACTCATAAATTTTTCTTCTTAAAAAGATGTTACAAGGAGGCTTGCGGATCTTGTCTCATAAATCAGAGCATAAGCCCTAATTCAGAGATACGGAACCTGATTCGAGGACGTTGTTAACTCCTGCCACTCCCCTGCCGCTCAGAACTTGCCGGAGGAAGAATCTCTCTACCGAAAAATCCCGCCTCTGACAAGGAGCTTGCACCACCGGAGCATATGAGGTTAATCCTTCGATCTGTCTCTTATCCAAGTCAGATTGATAGCCAGAAGTTTTATCTGGTTACCCCAGAAACCAGGCTGCTTCTTTTCCCTGGGCGAGAGCCCTGCGAAAAAGCTTCAAACCGCCATTCCTGTTCCTCCGGAAGCTCGTCTAGTTTGGCTCCCAGTTAATTAATCTTCAGATTCAACTGAATTAATTAATCTTCAGATTCAAGAATTTGTATGTTTACAAATTGTTTTCAGCCATCACATGTTCAAGTTACAAAATAAAATAAAGCAGTTCAGAAACTACACACTGTTAAAGAGATTTCAAGGATCATTTAACAGTGACCAATGCCCATTTCAAAAATACTGTAGCCCATGCTGTCTATACTCCGATCTGCAAGCCCAGGATTCAGCATCCTGAGAATATCAGCTCTGATTTCAAAGAACACATATAAACAGGTTTCTAGCCCTTGTGGCTATGAAAATTGGCAAGAGGCATTGCTTGGCAATATCTCAAAAACCAGAAACTATTATATAGGATGTCCAGTGATCATAGGGCTGCAGTGCCTTGTATATCTCTTTATATAATTCTTCAATTAATGGGGAGGGGGGCAAACTGTACACAGTTGCATAATTCTCACAGATTGAAAATTTCAGCTTTGCTTAGCACAAAATTTGGAAGTTGCTTTTTAGTGCAGCGTACACATGACCCTAGTTTTCAGCCTGAGAGTGCAAGACCTCCATCCAAAGGCATTCACATTATTCTTCATAGGGAATTGTTCTGGAATGAAAGTAAGTGTTTAGAAACATGCATTTTCAGTCTTTTGTGCTTATTTCTTCCTCTCCCTTGAAACTACAGCTGTGCATGTGTGTGGAAATGGAAGACTAGCAGAAATACAAGTATTTGCATAATTTTTATTCGAAACTTCGTAGCTAACAAGCAACACTTCACAATCAGTTGTATAAATAAGGCTTCTGCTAGCAGACAAGTAAAGAATACATTTGAAGTGCAACTGAACAGTCCTTTTTATCGTACAGTAAGCTATGCATACAAGACTAACACAATCAGTATTTACATATTGGTATACTTTAGAAATGGCTTCAGACCATTTTACTCAAATGCTCCTATGCATTTTCTCACTGCTGTATGTGCTTCCACTGAGCTTACACCTAAACTGAAGTCACCCTACCATAACCTCATCTGTCACAATGTTCCTAGTATTCCCTGGCCCTGGCTTGGCAACCAGCTATAAAGTTTCCATGACTTGACGATGAAGGAATTTAGTAACAAGCAAAGCAGCCCTAAGCATGCCAGAGGGTTAGAACTGCCCCCTGCCCAGCTGTACTGTAATTACATCTACATGCCTTGCACTGGACAACTTCAACTGCTCAGGACATTTAAATTTATAATGCATCCTTTCCTATACAGGTTCAGGAAGTAACCTTACAAGAATATTATTTTAGCTTAAAGCTAGAGTATTTAAAATATAAACATATCTATTTTAAAAGTATATTGCTAACTATCTAAAACAACTAAATATCTGAGCAGAAAAGTTTGACCGTTGCCTTCAGAAGGTGCTCAGTTTGGGAGTGGCTCATGGTGAGCCTCTGGGGGATGAGAACTCCAAAGTCTGGGAGGAACCACTGAGAAAGCCTCTGTTTGCACCTTTGTTGTTTGGGCATGTTGCAGAGATAGTGTAGTTTCGTGGAAAATCTAGGTCAGTCTTCCCCAACCTGATGCCCTCCAGATGCTTTGGACTTCAACTCCCATCAGCCCTAGCCAGCATGGCTAATGGTGGCAAATGCTGGGAGTTATAGTCCTAAACATCTGGAGTGCACCAGGTTAGGGAAGGCTGCTCTAGGTTAATCATATAAACCCTGCAGTTTCTAAGGAAAGTCCTTCACAATGCATGCCAGATCAATCTGTGGGGTGGGGGTGCATTTGCAAGTTATTTATCCTCTACTAGTCTCTCAGTCCCAACTGACAGGCACTCATCAGGGTTTTTTTTGCCCCTGGATGAGAGAGACAGGGTATGTAAAGTGCTTGGCAGAGCACAATGTATGGCTGGTTGCCTGCAGTAATCTTGATGGTTTATATGTTGTGCTGGACTGACATAATGTTAGCAGGGCTGAATCTGCTTAGAATAAAATGTGTGCTTAAACATGATCAACATGTCTTTACCACATGATGGAAGGAGTGATCCTATTCCCAGCAGTAAGGAAATTTAACCTACTGACAGCTTGTTTAGAGTTAAGCAGCCAAGTGGTCATGCTATCAAGAGCAGAGTGTAGCAGCTAGCACAAGGGTCTTAGCCCACTCCCTTGCCTGTGGATTTGAAATATGTGGTGCCCCCAATCTAGTTCAGCATTGGGGACCTTTTCATGCTATTTCATCCATCCCTAGTGTAGGAAAGAGGTTGCAGGTAGAAAGTGTCAATTTTAGGGCTTCTGAAGCAATTGATGAAGCAATTGTACTTCTTGGGACAGTGGTCAAAAACACCTTTTTATTCTGAGCTTTAGCAGTTTCCTGAACTATTACTTATAGGTCACCTCTCTGCATAGTGGCACCTGAGGGAACATATCATATTAACACCTGCAAACTAAAAGCCAGGAGCACCTTATATTCAGGTACTACTGACAGGAAAATCCTCCTGACTGGCCAAGGTTACCATTTGTGATGAAGATGGAATGATGAGTATTCGGGCAAAACAAAATGCATCTCTAAGTAGCATGATGGTGTCATGACCTCCCACAGCCCTTGGACCTTCCAGTATGCAGCACAGGATTCTGAAGAGGACAAGGCACAGGCTACTTCCTTGGAGGTTGGACAGTCAGTGCCTTATTCAGGAACACACACACCCTAGCTAGAGAGCACAGCCCTGCGATCATTCTTGGGCTCAGAGGATGAGTCTGCAGCAGAACCTCCATCTCCCCAGCCTTGTGGGCTACAAAATCAGGTGAAGGACCGTTAACAGTCCAGTCAGCTCCTCCAAGAGGGGCTATGCTACAGGTCTTGTCAGCGTACATAAGGTTTCAGTTGGCTTTAGCTCTCTGCTGAGACAACATCCTTCTATTGTTACAGTAGGAGAATATGCCAGCCAGTAGGACCCACTTGGAGCTATCTAAGGTCATATTCTCTTCTTGCCTCATTCCGACTGCCATCAGATGCTACCAGCTTCCCCTGCGAGCCTGAAGGGACCACAGAACAGGGCAGTATTTTCTTTAAAATGTAACAGTGGCCACAAGAGAGATGAATTTAGGCTTGGGACTCTAGAGACAGGGATTTTAAACCTTCATTCCTGGTTCTGATTATCCCCCCCCCCCACAAGCTAATTGGCTTGGGAGGGAAGCTCCATTGTCACCTTCCCACCCAATGCAAAGAGCAGTTGAGGGGTTTTCCCCCTTCCCATTGGAACTATGGCAGTGGGTGCAATGAATTCCCTTCCCCCCACCCCTTGAGTCTGATTGGATCCTCTTGCAACTATTTACATTTCGAAAAAGATTCATGCAGCTTAAAGACTGAGGGCAGTATCCAACGCTGCCACTCCACTTATGCCATCGATGTAGCACTAATGTAAGTGATGTTTAACACAACACCAATAGCATATGCTGGCACAATGGGTTTTCTGGGGAAATCCATCATGCAAGCATAAGCCATTGGCATTGTGCAAGAGGTTGTTTATGCTAGTGCTAAGTCAATGGCGTAAGTGGAGCAGCAGTGTTAGATACTACTCTCAGTTAGCACCACATGTAGTTTGGGCCCTCAGGCTTCTCTACAATAGTTAGCATCAATCAAGCAAATTAAGGCAGGAACTTGTCTTACATAGCTAGAAATTTGCACTGATACTTCATGCACTTCCTACACAAAAGTCAGAAAATCCAAGAGCATGTCATGTGTGAATGTGTATGACACCAGCAGAGATTCATGCAGTTTTCTGCATGGAAGCTACTTCTGTGTAGGAAAGTCATCTTACATAAGGCAGCCATTAGTCTCCTGGGCCACTCTAGAAACCCTTAGAGTATTGGGCCATTACTGGGAGCAGTGTACATGCCTTGGTACTCCATAGCTGTACAATGTCGGGGATAGAGAAAAACAGAATCTAAAGATTCTTTCTGTACAGAAAAGATAAATGGAAAGCCCCTGATGACAATCTGAACTACACTAATAACATTGAAACTCATATGATTTATGCTGGACTTAATGGAATTAGACCACAAGAGTACTGTGATACAATATCAATGCCTGAGAGGTTTAATTAATTTATTTCTTATATTTATTAATCGCCCATCTGGCCGGTCACCCGGCCATCCTGGGCGATGTACAATTAAAATACAATAAAACAATACAATAAAATATAATAATTAAAACAATATAAAAATTCTTTTAAAAACCTAACCCACCCCATATTCCTGCCTGAATAGCCATGTTTTTAATGCACGGCAGAAGCTCATCACGGAGTGGGCATGGCGAAGGTCACTAGGGAGGGAGTTCCATAATGTGGGGCCCGCCACAGAGAAGGCCCTCTTCCTCGTCCCCACCAGCCTGGCTGCTCTGGCTGATGGGATAAGGAGAAGGCCGTCTGTGGCAGACCTTGTTGAGCGGCCTACTTGATGTTGCCGGAGGCGCTCCTTGAGATAAACTGGGCCGGAGCCGTGTAGGGTTTTAAAGGTCAAAACCAACACCTTGAATTTGGCTCGGCAAGCAACTGGTAGCCAGTGCAACTCATTAAGCACTGGCGTGATGTGATCACGCCGGCGGCTGCCCTTAATCAGGCGAGCCGCCGCGTTCTGTACCAGCTGAAGCTTCCGAACCGTCTTCAAGGGTAACCCCACGTAGAGCGCATTACAGTAGTCTAGGCGAGAGGAGACCAAGGCATGAACCACTGATGAACCAATAGTTTAAAGTATTGAAATTATTTTATGTATGTACTATCTAGAGATTTACATGCAGCTTTTTAAAAGGTGAAGAAAGCATAGGAAGATTTTTAAAATCCTATTAATAGCACTGCATATTCAACCAAAGTGAGTTGTGAAATATTCTAATCATATGCAAATATATCTCACATTATTACTCTAACCAACTTGTGCACCTCTATAGCAAAACAGTTTCAGAACCACACCATCTAAATCATACTACTACTATCATCCTAGATATTTTAATAATATATTATTTAACATGAATGACTGTAATTTAATTTGTATATATACACACCTCTTGGCTCCTGACTAGGTAAATAAATTGCAACTATGAGATACCTTTATGAAACTTTATATATACCGTGTATGTATATGTGTATATATATATATATATATATATGGTTTTAAAGTATACAAAACATATACTTCTAATTGAACAACATATTTCCTATAAAACTAATTATCTAGGTTTGTTAAGTTCTCTCTGGGATTCTCTCAGCAACTTTCTAAAATCCCTGGTCTCTCTCTAAGCTTGGTTGGGGAACCAAGATGGCAACGGAGGAGGTTGTTTTTCTTGGAGCTCTGAGTTTGTTTTAGTTTGTTTCCAGCCAGACTGGGTTTTATCAAGGTTTTATCAAGGTTTTATAATTGTTTTAACTTCAGCTAACGGAGGCAGGTTGCTCCAGTTTGTTTTAGTTTGATTTTAGCGAGCTCGGGCTTTTATCAAGGTTTTATAATTGTTCTAACTTCACTGCTGAAGCTACTGACCGCAGCTGATGGAGGCAGGTTAATATCTTACTGCTTACCTGATACTTGACAGGACTTTTACAAAAGGGGGAGAGAGCACCTCAATCAAGCCCCATAGGCTTCCAGTGTTAAAGGCAAATAATAATTACCACACTGCTTCATTATAACTTGTTTTAAATGGACTGGGGGCTTGACTTGGCTAACTGACAGCGTGTGTTCCTCTCCCTCTCTCTGAAACCTCCCTAATTGGGATAGCTTGACTGATATGGTGCTTACTAGAAAGGGATATAAAACACTGGGAATTAGGCCATCCCCCGTGAACATATCCCAAATTGAAAAGAAGGAGAGAAAAAGACAACTAAAAATTACACAATTTCTTACAACAGCAGAGGTAGAGGGAATGTTTGAGCCCGGGACAAAAGAAAAGAAAGGGGCATCCGAAGATCTACCCCAGTCTTTGAGCCCCCCTACTTCCATACTAGATTGGTCTCTAGACCTTAAGCATAAGAATTACAAATTAGATGAGGATCCATCCTCTTTAAACCTTGCTATAGAATTGGCCTTAGCTGAGAATTTAAGACTACAGCAGCGGCCATCTGAGCAATTGGAAAAGGACAGTCAATTAAACCAATTGATACTAAAGCAAATCACGGAATTAGCTGACAGCGAAGAGCTTGTAAATGAGAAAGAACATCATAGTTGTGTTGTCAAAACAACGGGGGAAGGCCCATCGATAGAGGGATGGCTCTTTATGATAACACAAGATATTGAACACATTAAAACTTTCTTGTCCGAATGCAACAAACTTCTAACGTTACTCGTGGAAATGCAAAAAAAAGCTGGAACAGAGCATGCAGAGCATGTGGATAAGGTCCAGGTGGAGAGAAAGCCGAACAATGCTAGGGCCCAGACAGCTTACCCAATAGTTGGCAAATTAGGCAAGAAGAAGGGGATTAATCCCCAAATGAAGCCCAAAAACATCAAAAATACTAAAAATTCGAGGGCCATTCACTCTAAGAAAATGGACTTCAAGAAATTGTTTAGCCTCCTAGATAAAAGCCCTAAACAGAATGTAAAGCTACATCAAAAAAATATACCTATGACCAAAGGGGAAAACGCTGCTAACACAAAAATCCATCCTGACAAGGAAGCTGTTCCAATACTACAAACCTCTCCAATCCCTCTAGCCCAGGCACAGGAACTTGTCTTAAAGGATCCCTGTGCCCTTTTGGCCACTGAAGTATGCCAGCAGAAAGGTGTTAATGGGAAAAATTGGAGCCTAGTTCTGAATCGAGAAAAGCTGGTTCTAATAAATTATCCTAAACCAAAGGGAATGCTGACACAAATGGCTCGCAAACATAATCTTTTGAAGACCTTGGAGACAGCCCTCCCAGGCTTGTTCACTACAATGGATATAGTCTATGTGGAGTATCTTTATTATAACTATGTAAACACCCGTGTGGTGGTCACTTTTAGAGAGTGGGGTAAAGCTAGTTTATTATACTCACACAGAGATGTATTTGTTGAAAAGAATATACTAGTGGCACGGCTTTTTGAAAATTCAGCACCCCCTCAACCTTTAGTCATCTCCCATACCCTTAATGGGAAAAACAGCCTGGCAACAGAGAATAACATCTCTACCAATCTAATTAATTTTGACTCAGCTAAAGTTGTCCCTCCCCACATTAAGGTTGCAGGCATGCAAGAGCACAATGGGCCCAACTGCGCCTGGGATCAAGACCACACACAAATTTTGGGCAAGGGAAGGGACTCCTTCTATGAGGAGGAAAATACACTAATAAACACCTTTAGCAACCTCCCCTTGTTAGCCCAAAATGAAATCTTGACAAATTTGGACCACTTGAAATCCCACTTGATGGATATCCAAGTAAGGAAAGGTTGAAGCCATACAACTGAGGAGGTGGCATGGCAGACTATTGATGATATCACTATAATATCTCAAGATATTAATCAGAAAGAGATAGTGCAGACGTCTACCTCAAGTCATCAAGTGACCGCAGAAATAAATCTTATTGGAAGTAAGCTCGATCGGAGAAACCCCAACATGGATTTTATCTCCTTGCCAACCAGGGCTAATTCTGTGGCAAATAAACCATACACCTCATGGCATGGCATGAGATTCCTGGGGGAAGATGAGATGGGCTCCCCAGTGAAGGCTGAGAATCCTATAGGACATCTGGTAATGAAGGATGGCCCAGTGATCACAAACGTCAGCAGACTGAGCCCGACTATTGATGTGATTGATTTGTTGGAGGACGAGCATAGTGCACCTGGGTCGTGTATAGAAACAAATTACAATCAAGTATGGAAATCAGAGCAAAAAGAATCCCTGATGAGGAATCAGAATTTACTAATAACGGAGGACCCTCTGGAAAACATCAGGCAGGCTTTTAAAGAAAAGAAAATAGTGCTAGCTGAAATTGATTGTCATACTATCCCAAGCATCCTAGACAACTCTGATACATATTGTAAAAGCTCAGCCCTACATTTAAGACATGCTGATGGCTTGAACCCATCGATGGAAGGGATCCCTTCACAACTTGCCAAGTGACAAAATCCTATCTGTAGGGAGCCTCTCCAGTGTTTATCTTGGAACATTTCTGGTTGGCATAATAAGAAACTTGATATTTCCTTCCAGAAGTCAGTATCTTAATCAGTTTGATATCATCTCACTCCAGGAAACATGGTCTGTTAGAGAGATTTACCTTAATGACTTTGTGACCTATTCCATACCAGCAACACCCTCTAGTTACAAGGGGCGCCCTTGGGGTGGTTTGATGTGTGCCATAACCAACGCAAGGAGAATAAATTCTCACTTAATAGGCAGTCCGGGCCCATGGGCAATGGCTGTCTATTGAGTTTGCTACAATCTCCTATGTGCTGGTAAACACATACATCCCACCTCAGAATTCTAAAATTATCCTGTCAATATATGGGAGCACCTAGGATTATTTGTTTACATGGAGGCTCAACACCCTAAGGCTCATTTCATCTTGATGGGGACTTCAATGCACGAATAGGAACAAACTGGGATGTTCTGGGCCATGTTTAACTTTCCCCCACAAGCTCTTTCAACTATGTGGGACAGACAATCTAAGGACCATAAGATTAATATCCAAGGAAAGTGTTTTATTAATACAATTTCCCAGGCTGGCCTGGTCCTCTTAAATGGTTCTATCTCGGAGGATGTACTGGGAGAATACACCTTTATCAACCACCTAGGAGCTCTAAGCTTAATTCTATTCTAATCAGTCCCCTCTGAGAACCAACACAGAAAATGTTTCCTTGATTAATTCTGAAAGAGAGACTTGAAGGGAAATAACTATTTTATCATCACCAACTTGAACAAGTTTTTTTTTAGAAACATGTTTGCCTAAAAAGTTACAAAATTATTCCAAAAAGCATTTACACAAGAGATGACAATTGACATTTAAAACATTCTAACTTTTAGGTTTTAATATCCGATTGTACACAGACAATAGTTTTAAGAGCTGAAAGTTTCCCAAAGTATACACACATTTTGTTTGCCCTATTGTTGCCTTTAGTCAAACAGGTCTTGCAAGTTCTTGAAACAATACAAATACCTGCACATGGTTTTACCAGAGTTGAAGGTGGGCTATATACACACGACAAGCAATCCCTGTTTAAAACTTTCTGCAAAAAATGACAGTGCCTCTACCCTCAGTAACCTGTGTGCATTTGTTCAGCATTTTTTGAAGACATTAGTAACTCACCTGTCTTCTACTCATAGTCACAGTTTCATAGTTCATAGAGTTGGAAGGAGCATACAAGGCTATCGAGTCCAACCCCCTGCTCAATGCAGGAAACTAGAGGAGGGGTCTCCCATCCAAGTAATAACCAGGCTTGACCCTGCTTAGCTTTCCACGTTCAGATAAACCACAGGCCTGTCTCATCTCTTAGTCATCAAAGCACAAAACTGATGGTAAGGCTCACTAAATTGTCTGTGTGATATTTCAGGTTCTTATCCCCATCCATGCACAGTGAGGCCTCCGAGAGTAAGTCTTCATCTGGAGCATCAACCAGGGACACTGCAGAATCTGCTGTGTGTCTTGTTTCCAGGCAAACTAAGGGACTCTTTGCTGGCCATTGGTTCCTTCCATTCTTTCTAATATCTTACTTCTTTGGGTAATGGAAAGAATGAATTAGGGTGCTTGGGATTTAGAAACACCTCACTGGAAGCCCCTGCCAAGTTGCCCCAATTAAATAGAGGCCAGGTGAATGTAAGAGAGGAAAATATCACTCTGAAATAAGACTTGAAGATGGGAATATGTGGGAGGCTTTCCTTTTTTCACAACTATTTATTTATTTGATTTATACTCCAACATTCTACCAAAAAATGGCACTCAAGGCAGTGTAGGGCATCCAGGTTCAGGACTGAGTCAAACTGTACACTCAAACTGTGAGCTTGAGTGAGTCTCCAGGGAGAGTGTAATCCCATCCAGCACAGTTTGAATCCCAATACCCTGACCTGCCTAACAAGGAGCATCTCTGTCTTGTCTGGATTAAGCTTCAATTTGTTTGCCCTCATCCTGTCCATTACTGACATCAGGCACTGTTTTAGAATCAGAACAGCTTCCTTGGATTTAGATGGAAAGGACAGATAGAGTTGAGTGCCATCAGCATACTGTTGGCACCGAACCCCAAAACTCTGGAAAATTTCTCCAAGCAGCTTCATGTATATTTTAAATAGCATGGGGGATAAGATGGGACCCTGAGGGACACCACAGGCCAACGGTCATGCCGTCGAACAAGAATCCCCAGCACCACCTTCCGAGATCGTCCCTCCAAGAAGGATCAGAGCCAGATCACGTATAACAGTGCCTTCCATTCCCATCTCAGACAGACACCCCAGAAGGATTCCATGGCTGATAGTATCAAAAACCACCAAAAGGTTCAGCAGAACTAACAAGGACAAACTCGCCCTGTCCAGTTCCCAGCGTAGATCATCCACCAAGGTGACCAAAGCAGTATCTGTCCCATAACCAGGCCTGAAACCAGATTGAAATGGATCTAGATAAACTATGCCTCTTCTCTGTCAGAGGAATGTCCTGAATTATGAAAGCAAGAAAATCCATTCTGAATCATACCAAAGGCCTATCTAGTCCAACTTTCTGTTCCTAAAGTGGCCAACCAGTGCTTATGGGAAGCCCACAAGCAGGAGTACATGAAAGCAATAGCACCCTCCCACTTGTGTTCACCAGCTACTGGTACTGGATGTAATATATAGCCAATCATGACCACGGTTAATGCAGGAAGGCCTTTGCAACAATCTGCTCCCTTAACTCATCTGGAGAATCAGGCTCTGAATCAACTCTGACCACTGCTGCCCTGGGATAATCCCCTACTCTAAGAATCCTAGTGGCTGTTTAATTTCCCCCGTCCTCAACATGAGGTTAAAAAGTTAGTGCCTCCTGCTTTTGCAAAACATGGCTTTCCTGGACATTTGGATCTTCAGCTGGATCCCCCCAGGCTTAAATTTTAATTTCAGCATTGTTGTCTTTTTGGGAGAGAAAATCTCCCATGGGAGGCAGATCTCGCTGTCTGCTACCCCCAAACCCTGTTTTTCTTTCTTATTAGAGGTAGGACAGAAATTTGGTGGGACTCTACCCACCAAAAAGAAAGATGTTTTGCTTCTTAAAGTGGATGGGAGGAAGTAACCTATACAAAGATTGTTCCTTAAAAGCAATATTGTTGCTTGCTTCAGTGACAAACATGTCACAGTTCTGCTGTGATTGAACTTTCTCTTCTCTCAACACATGAAGAGCAGGAAATGGCTTCAATAGTATTTCCATCACAAAAATAATTTCTGTCCTAATGAGCTTTAATCACCTCTCCCCTCAAAACTGCAAAATCTACTTGCCTTTCTTAACAAGAATAGGGAAATGTATCAATTGTGCCAATGCTTCTGAAGCATCTTTTTTCTTTTTCTTTTTTTTAAAATAAAAAGCACAATGATTGGTTTACACATTAACCACCATCACACAGAGGCTATAACACTTCCGTGTGATAACTGCTTCAGCATGATGAAGTATTCTTGTACAGTGGCTGATTTAACAATTTCCATTATGACCACCATATGGACCAATTTTAAGTGGCCTCCATATGGTGGCTGAGATGTGTAAGACAGCACAAAGAGTTCCAGATGCCCAGGGCTGGTTCACATTTGAGGGTGGCACGGCATCGCAGGAACACATGAGACCATCACCAAACTTGTAGCTAGGCTATGATCCGGCAGAGACAACTGTATTAACTGGCCCCTCTACACACTGCGCTGCGCTCCAGTGGTTCCGATCCTACTTGAGCGGCCGATTCCAGAAGATTGTGCTGGGGGATTACTGCTCTGTCCCTTGGCAGTTATGCCATGGGGTGCCACAGGGCTCTATTTTATCCCCTATGCTGTTTAACATCTACATGAAACCACTGGGAGAGGTTATCTGGAGGTGTGGGCTGAGGTGTCATCAATATGCAGATGACACCCAGCTCTATCTCTCCTTTTCATCTAATCCAGGTGAGGCAGTGGCTGTTCTGAATCAGTGCCTCGACACAGTAATGGACTGGATGAGGGCTAATAAACTGAGACTCAATCCAGACGGAGTTACTGTTAGTGGGTGGTTCGTCTGCCCAGCTAAGTGATATTCAACCAGTTCTGGATGGGGTTGCACTCCCCATGAAGGATCAGGTTCGTAGTTTGGGGGTGCTTTTGGATCCACAACTGTCACTCGAGGCACAGGTGAACTCGGTGGCACGGAGCACCTTTTATCAGCTTAGGCAGATATACCAACTACATCCTTATCTGGACAGAGATAGCCTAGCTAGTTATCCATGCTCTGGTAACCTCTCGTTTGGATTACTGCAATGCGTTATACGTGGGGCTGCCTTTGAAAACAGTCCGGAAACTTCAGCTGGTCCAAAATAGGGCAGCAAGATTATTAACCGGGACTGGCCGACGAGAACATATTATGCCAGTGCTTTCTCATCTGCACTGGCTGCCAGTCTGTTTCCGGGCCCAATTCAAAGTGCTGGTGCTAACATTTAAAGCCCTAAACGGAGCGCGTGGCTTCTAGCCGAATGGAGTAGGTTGGACATTGAAACATCTCCGGTCTGAAAAATTGTAAAAGCGTCAAATTCCCCTGGAAGAAAGTTTCTGTGTGAGTATGTTTGCGTATACGGAGGGTTGAATCAAAGCACAGGTTTATTTTATAACCCAAAAGTGGAAGATTATTTTCTAAACTCCCTCTTGGTATTTCTGGGCTGGATGCCAAATGTCTCGGGAACACAAATGTGAATTTTCCAATATTGCCTTGGAAAAGAACCCATCCTAGTGACAACAGGGCCTCACGGCTGGATAGGATTCAATCCGAGGAGGAAATAAACTCTAAAGGGAAAAAGGAGATTAAAGCATGAGATAAGCTCAGTCAGAGTGCGGAGTCATTGCAACCAGGAAGTGCTAAGTTTAAACCGGATACACCATCTCAGCAGAAGGAGGGCACTACTGTTGCCATGGTGAAATCAAAAAACAAACAAGCAGGAGAAATGGCAACGAGCGAAGTGTTGGTTCAGTTCAGCCAAATGTTGAAAGAAAACAATGAAGCAATTTCACAGGAGATGAATGAACAGATGAGAGCAAATAACAAACAGATAGTAGCAGAAGTGGCTGCAGAGTTACAAAAGTCAATGGCTGAAATTAAAGCAGAAATAAAGACTGTAAATCTGAAAATGGCTGAGATGGAAAAAGGGATAACAGCAAATAAACTTGAATTACAAGCACACAATAACAGGTTCGATCAGATTGAGTTAAAAATGATTGATCTGCAAGATCGGGAACGTAGATCTAATATACGTTTACGTAGTCTCCCTGAACAGAGTGGCGAAACTCCAAAAAAGCTGAGAGATAGAGTGATTGAATGGCTGCAGGTCCTAGTTCCAGACATTAAATGGGAGCAAGAGGACATCGAAAGGATCCACAGAGTCACTTTTAAAAGAGGAATGAGTCCCAGAGACATTATCTCACGACTTACATACTACAACAGGAAGGAGAGTCTCATGAAAGCGATTAGGCAAATCCCTGGCCAACTGATGTTTTGTTCAGCCCCAGTTCAAGTTTACAATGATCTGTGTGCCCAAACAACACATTGGCGTAGGAGTGTGAAACCTTGTACAGCAGTTCTGATTAAAAATGGGATCTCCTACACCTGGGGTTATCCAGTCTTTTTGAGATTTTTTTTTGAAAAGAAATCTTACAAGATAACATCACTGGAGCAAGGTATGGAGTTGTTGAAACAACTGGGCCTACAAGGAGAAGATGGAGCAGCTGGATAAGAAATGCCAGGGTCAGTTGGAAATACAGATATACAAGATTTTTTGGTGCAGTTGGAGAATTTTTATTTTATTTTATTATTCAGCTTTAAAAAATAATAATAAATAAATAAATAAATAAAAAACAAAAAGTAAGGAATAAAAAAGGGGGATATAGTTTAGAGACCGGAATGAATATTATGGTTGGTGTCCGTGGGTGGGAGTCTCAGCCTCCCCCCCTCTAAAGGTTCCAGAAGCCATGGGCGGGGTGATTATCCCCGGGGTAAGAAGGGGGGAAATATAATTAAATGTTTGGGTGGGGGGTGGAGGGATTCGGGGTTATATATGTTTATGCACAGGGACCAAGGATTTTTGAGCAACAATAAGATGGACCCAAAGTTAAGAGTTTCAACATTGAATGTCAAAGGTCTGGGATCTATTCTGAAAAGAAGATGGATTGAAGCACTTCTAAATATAAGGCGGACATAATATTTCTACAAGAAACACATCAATCAAAAGAGGGAGTAAACGAACTTAAACTACGATGGTCTATGATATATGGGAAAGCATATGGATCCACTAAGTCAAGAGGTGTTGCAATTAGTATTTCTAAAAAATGTGGTTTTATTGTGAGTAAGGTAAAAAAGGATACTAGGGGGAGATATATAATGGTATATGGGGCATTAGGAGGGGAAGAATATATATTAGTTAATGTATATGCCCCAAATGTAAATCAAGCAGAATTTTACCAAGAAGTATTAAAGGAAATGGGTTCAAAACAAAACGAGTTAATTATTATAGCTGGTGATTTCAACATGGTGATGGACAAGAAGATAGATAGATCTAATCCCACGGTAGAAGAGAGGAAAAATAATATAACTGCATTAAATACAGTAATTAACAAAGAGGGAATGGTAGATGTATGGAGGGGTGTAAAAGGAGATGAAAGAAGTTATACATATTATTCACCTGTCACAAAGAATTTTTCTAGGATTGACTATATATTTGTTTCTAAAAATCTGATTTCAAGAGTAATGAACACGGAAATTGGTATTATAAAAGTGTCGGATCATGCAATACATAACATGGATGTTAAGATAAATAAGGATTATAAAGAAGCTAAAAGATGGAGGCTGAGCGGTAATATTTTTCACTACAAACATATAAGAGACAAGATAGAGAAGGAACTAAGAGAGATTTGGGAGATTAATGATACAGGAATTTGTAGCGATGCAGTAGTTTGGGACACAATGAAAGCTGTTATGAGGGGAATTAGTATAAGAGAAGGATGTATATTAAGGAAACAACAGGAGGCATTTAATGAAAAGCTTGAAGAGGAGATAAGGGAGTTAGAAGCTAAATTTTTAAAGGAAAGGGGAAAGCAGATTTATGCAGAACTACAAGCTAAGAGGAAAGAGTTAGAAAACAAAGATATTGAAAGGACACAGAAAAATTTGATTTATATGAAAAGAGCTTACTTTGAAAATAGTAACAAGAATTCTAAAATGTTAGCTAGATCCACACAAAAAAAACGGGGGGAAAATATAGTTGGAATAATAAAGGATAAAAAAGGGAAAGGACATAATTTGATGAAGGAAAAATTAAAAAAAATTTCAAGAATTTTATTCAGAGTTATATAAAGCAGGAAAAGGTGAGGAAGATAGGATTAAAGAATATATTGAAAAGCATATGAAAATGAGAATACAAGAAGAAGATAGAGACGATGGAGCAACCATTCTCAGATTTGGAGATAGATTTTGCTATAAATAAATTAAAAGAGGGCAAGACCCCAGGAGTAGATGGATTAGGGGTGGAATATTACAAGGTTTTTAAACGTATGTTAATTCCAAGGTTGAAGTTATTATATAATAATATAATGGAAGGGGGAGAAATTCCCCCCTCATGGAAACAATCTATGATTATAGTAATTCCAAAACCAGGAAAGGATTTAACAGAACCAGATTCATATAGACCCATTTAGTTAATAAATCAAGACGCAAAATTATTTACTGCAATACTAGCGAGACGAATGAATAGGTTTATGAGTAAATATGTAGGGGTGGACCAATGCGGATTTATTGCAGGTCGACAAATGGCCGACTTAACTAGAAGAGTATTAAATATAATATATAGTATAAAGAAAAATAATGTTAAAGCGGGTGTATTAGCATTAGATATTTTCAAGGCTTTTGATTGCGTGGAATGGCCTACGTTAAAAATGATAATAAAAAATATGGGGTTTGGAACAAGATTTAAAGGAGTAATTAATCAATTATATGCCCATAATATTACAAACGTAGTGGTAAATGATATTACAGAACAAATTTCCTTATACCGAGGAACTAGACAAGGATGTCCCCTTTCCCATATTTTGTTTGCATTAGTGATGGAAATACTAGCAAATGTAGTAAGAGAAGATGGAAATATTTATAGGGATGGGGATTGGAGATCAAATTAAAATAAATCTATTTGCAGATGATACTTTATTAACAATTAAAAATCCTATTGAAACAATGGATAGGTTGGAGAACCACTTGAAAGAATTTGGAGAAATAACTGGGCTTCAGATGAATTGGGGTAAATCCAAGATTTTATTGTTTAATTATAGTAAAAAAGTGGAGAGTGAAATGTTAAGGAAAAAATATAACATTAAAATTACAAATGTAATTAAATATTTAGGAATAGAAATTACACAAGATATTGATAAAGTAGGAGAACAAAATTTTAGAAAGTTAAAGACAGAGGTTAAAAATAAAATAGAGTATTAAAAAATTGGACTTTCTTGGTTTGGTAGAATTGCGTTGGTAAAAATGAAGATATTGCCTAAAATAAACTTTTTGTTTAGGATGTTACCAGTAAAGATTACAGAAAAAGAAATTAAAGATTGGCAATTAATTATTAATGAATATTGTAATGGAAGGAAAAGATCAAGGATTAATAAATATAGTTGGTATAAAGCGCAAAAAATAGGTGGCTTAGGTCTTCCTAATATAAAGTGGTATTATTTAGCCAACCAAGCAAGACATATTTTGGACATTATAGCAGGGAAAGATAAAATGTGGTTGGAATTAGAATCACGAGAATTAGGAAACATGATGGTGAATATATTATTTAAGAAAAATATAAATAATATTATAAAAGGACTAGAAAATCCCTTTTTGAGGAATATGTTAAGAGAGTTGGAATAGTACGAGGAAACTTTTTACACCAGAGGTATCCCCGTTAACTCCGGTAGTGGTCATGGAGGACTTTCCTGAAAATGTAAGACATATAGAAGCTATACTAAGGAGAAAAAAGGTGATTAAATTAATGGATTGGGTGGAAAAATTGAAGACTAGAGAACATATAATAGAATTAGTAGGAAGAGAGAATTTCATGGTTAAATTCAATGCAACTGGAACTGTGGTTAAAGAAGTGGAGGACAAGAATGGACAGCGAAAGAGAACTACGGTAACCAATTTTGAAAAGATAGTTTTGACTAGAGAAGCTATAGAAGGTAATGTTTCAACAAGAGGTACAACAAAGGTTTTATATATGATGTTACAAAAAGAAGAGCATAAAGATTCTCTTAAAGTGTTATGGGACAATGAATTTGATGAGGAAATATCGAAACAAAGTTGGAAAAATATTTGGGATAGACGTATTGTAAGAGTTATGTCAACTAGGATAAAAGAGAACTTTTATGAAGTGGTATGGAGATGGTATTTAACTCCAGTAAGATTAAATCAGATAGATAAAAATTGCTCCACATTGTGTTGGAGAGGATGTAAGGTAAAAGGTACATATGCCCACATGTGGTGGAGCTGTAAAAATGTTCTGGAATTTTGGCAGAAAGTATTTGCAGAAATATCAGAAATAATTGGAATGGAATTAGAAGTCTGCCCAAAATTAGCATTGTTAACAATTACAGAAAAGTTAGTTTGTTTAAAAAATACAAAAGAATTGATTGTGAATTTGTTAACAGCAGCAAAATTAATGATAGCTAGGAATTGGAAGGTTCAACATGTCTTTTCTGAAGGCGTGTGAGTGATAGCAGAGCTCCGCGTGTGCTGGATGAGAGAATTAAAATTCTGTCTGTGCATAGAGGCCCATTATTCTACACACAGATCTCCAGATCTCACCCCCCTCTGCGCAGCGTTCCAGCGTGTCTGTTTGCAGCTGCCAGCCAGCTTGCCTGTAATCCGACTCCAGCTTGTAGCTTCCCCGGTTTGCAGATTAATCCAAGTAGCAAGGAAACACTCTGTAACTCCACAGGTCTATTTCTACCTGTTTATTTCCTTAGCAAGTAATATTCTACAGAGTATACATTTCCTAGTTACAGTCCATGTGCAGAGTACAAAGCATAGCAAGTATTAATTCCAGTGGAGTAGGTTTGAGCTTCACTCCACCTCAGCAAAGACGTTACATTGTTGCAAAGTCCAGCAAGCAATAGCCAGAAGAGAGAAAGAAAAGAGAAAGCAGTCCTGCTCTTCTCTAAAATGGCTTCAGACAGAAAAACGTTAGCACGTCATTCAGAACATACAAACCATGTGACTAGCTCATAATGATCCTAGGATCTAGCTTTCCCATGAGAAAGAACACGGGAAAGTAAAAAGACACAACATACTTGTTTACCGCCATTCTGTTCCTCTCCAAGTGTAAACAATGTGCTGCAGCTGGTGTTGTGATACATATCACAACATTTTCAATTACTGAATGGTATAAAGAGGTATGGGATATCGCGCTAAATGATAAATTAACTTGTAATATTAAGTGTCAAAAAGGACAATTGGAGAAAGACACCTTTGTGAACATTTGGGGAAAATTTTTGGATTATGTGTTGGTGAAGGGGAAGGGGAACAAACCTTGTCAAGATTTGTTATATTTTTGGAATACAGAATGATATCCTGTATATATATATAATTTTTTGGGGGGGAAGAAATATAACTTGGTCCCAAGAGGTGGGGGGGTGCACAAGGTTTATGTTGTTGTATCCATTAGTAGCTGTAAGATGTGAAAAAAATTAATAAAATATTTAAAAAAAAAAAAAAAAAAGCCCTAAACGGCTTGGGGCCAGGGTATCTGAAGGATCATCTCCTCCCATATGTACCTGCCTGGACACGAAGATCTGCATCAGCGGTCCTTCTCCGAGAGCCCCTGCCAAAGAAGTGAGGCAGGTGGCTACCAGGAGGAGGGCCTTTTCTGCTGTGGCACCCCGGTTATGGAATGAGCTCCCCAAAGAGGTTCGCCTGGCGCCCACTTTGTATTCTTTCCGGCGCCAGGTGAAGACCTTTTTGTTCTCCCAGGCATTTTAATCATCTTAATCATTTTAATCTTGTAGTTGTTTTTAATTCCATTATTGTAACTGCTGCTGCTAGCTCTGATGTTTGTTTTTAATCTGTGGTTTTAAATTTTATATTGTATTTTATGATTTTTAACTGTTGTAAACCGCCCAGAGAGCTTCGGCTATTGGGCGGTATAAAAATGTATTAAATAAATAAATAAATAGAACATTGTATATGCCATTGCTGTGATTAAGCCATCACAGAAGCTATTTTCCAACTGCAGCAATAGCTCAAATTGTAGCAGTGGCACCAGATCATGTAAATAGCTGCTGTATGTGAGCATGGCCTAGATGTGAGCTCAACACTAACCTTGCATACTCTTGAGGTGCTCATGTAGGGGGCCCTGTCAAATATGAAGCAGCCCTTACCTCTTCCAACCATACCCCCATCTAGGTTTAGGCAGCTTTTATTTTTTGTGAAGACCATTCTCTTTAAGACATGCAAGCAGTATTAAACTGATCCCTACCCTTCTAAGCTACTTATAATGAAAATTAATTTCAA
Organism: Shinisaurus crocodilurus; assembly: GCA_021292165.1. Taxonomy (NCBI): domain Eukaryota; kingdom Metazoa; phylum Chordata; class Lepidosauria; order Squamata; family Shinisauridae; genus Shinisaurus; species Shinisaurus crocodilurus. The sequence goes on from CM037877.1 coordinate 49,492,048, forward strand.
ACAAACACTTGAAGTCTGTCATGAAGACTGTGACACATGTAAAGAAAGCTGTGTTTGTAATTGCTGGTATATCATTTGCCCTCATTGCGCTGGTTTTGGTACATCAGAAAACAAAATCTAATTTCCTATGCTGTTGCTTCTTGTTTTCCTTATGAAGGCAGAAACCCCCAAATGTTAGGAATTATTTTTCAGCAAACATTCCTTGTTTATCATTTCCCCCCACCACATCTATTTTTTAGTAACTGATTAGTCTCCCTGGGATCTAGATACGTTTCTGATATCCTTGGCTGTTTACTGTCTTGACACATGCATTCTTACACATTTTACCTCTGCATAAATATAAGCAACCTTCACACATTTTTCTTTATATATGTTCCTAATATTGTACCGAAACACACATGCAAAAACAGAAACATCTATATATGCACTCATATATAAGGATATCCAATGGGAACCCCATAGGGAAATGTATGGGTTTATTGTTACAATATCTGTCATCCATGTAAGAGAAACCAAAATGAGATGGGCATTAAATTTGCATACAGCCTGAAGCACAGAGGTTCCTGTATGTGGAGAGTTGATGGGCATATCTGGCAGGAAGATTCTGTCAGGATTAACTCAGGAAAAACACCCCCAAGGAGATAATTTGAAGACACTGTGAGAATTTGCTTCAATACATGAAAATAAACTTGAAATCCACAGCAATGGGTAATAACCAAAAGTTAACACAAATGGTATGGCACAATCAAAGGGTAATTTATTATAGTTAATTACCACAGTGCTTCACATTGTTAGAAGTGGCTTCCACCTAGGTTTCATGGCATTTACACAGACGTGGAAAATAAGGTTATATACATTGCAACAAGAAGAGCAGAGAGAAGAGTAAAGGCAATACCCGTTAAGAAAGGAAGCAATCAGAATGATTCAGGATTTCACCATTTGAGGAGAGATGAAGTTAAGTCAAAATTACCACAAGAGAAATCATTATAGCTGGAAAGCTCAGGGGTACATGTGTGTTATCAAAACAGATGTAACAACCATGGAAACACATAGTAGTAAGTTGCAGGTGGAATATTTGAAACAAATTGGTAAAACAAGCCTATATTAGTGAGGCCTGCTTTAAAAGCCAAAATTCAGTTGTTCAATGCGACTACATGTCTGACTGCCGTCTCCCAAAGCAGTTACTTTATTCCCAACTAAAGGATGGAAAATGGAATATCGGTGGTCAGTATAAAAGGTTTAAAGATGTTCTTAAGACTAATCTTAAAAAATGCAATATAAACATCGAAAACTGGGAAGCTCTGGCCCATGAACGATCTAACTGGAGGTTGGCCTTTCACAAAGGTTCCATGGACTTTGAAGAAGCCAGAGTGCAATGTGAAAGGGAGAAACGTGCTAAGCGAAAAGCACGTCAAACGAATCCTTTACAGGACCACCTTCCATCTGGTAACCTGTGTCCTCACTGTGGGAAGCTGTGTGGATCTAGAATTGGCCTCCACAGTCACTTACGGACCCATGGCTAGAGTCTACACAATTTTTTAGAATTTCCTCCTTTTATAATTTTCTTTTTGTAATTTTATCCTGGAAGACAATCTTACTCGGTCACAAGTGATCGCCTACTACCTAATCCAAGTCTCCTCGGATCTTGGCACTATGGCAGGCAAAATATTCAGTTTTGGAATTTCGGACACCAAAAATAGTGCCTACTGCACATTATCCAGTCATGAGTTTGTTAAGATATACCCTGCGTGGTGATCAGGTCTTCAGCTTTACTGGAGGCAGAACCCAATATATTTTCTGGGACTAGTTCTACAATTCTTTAATGTTTGTTGACGAGTCATCAGTTACTTGTACCAGTCACTGACCTGGTTTGCACGACATGACAACCCAAAATGGGTAACCAGTCATGGTGGGTTGTTGTGTTGTCCGAACGCAGCATGGTTTCTGTAGGGTGGTTTATGAGTTCTTGCCCATGTTGGCTTGTTGCATCGTCTGAACCTGGCAGAGCCACTTTGTTGTGGGTTGTTGGGAATGGCTACAGAGCCACTCAGCAAGAGCAGCAAAAAAGGCTGTCCTGCTGGTTTTTTGCGATCTCGCCAGTGACTGCCCTTCCAACAATGCCAAAACAGCACTTTGGAACGACTATCACTTGTTCCCTGGCTTTTTTCTTTTCTTTTTCAGTGCCTCAAAAATGTGCAATTGGGATAATAATAATATTACTTTGTCAGTCTTTCGCAAGTGCGCAAATATAGCTATCTGATATGAGTATTGACAAGATGAGGTTGCCTATCAGCTAATTGGCGCACAGTTGCAATGGACCAGGGGAGAAATAACAGTAAAAGAAAGGAGGTACCAGGGACCCAGTAGCACAAGTCAGAAGCATCGAAATGGGGGGGGGGGGGACAAAGGAGTACGTGCACCAAAAGAGTGGGGGGACAATATCTTCCCCTTGGCAATGTGATCCTCTGTTTTAAGTGTTGAACTGACACTTCTGTGTCCTCCACCTTTTCAACACTTCCCTGACTCTCCTGACCCTCCAATTACTTCTTGCCCTTAGATTGGAGCGAATTTCCCTTCTATTTACTTCCCAGCCATTAAAACTGCATGTATTTCTGTGTGTGTGGGGGGGGGTTTCAAACTGTCAGGGAACCGCCGCTGTAAGTGCCCCAAGGAGCTGTGACGGGGGGGGGGAGTTAATATCTCCCCTTTCTGGAGTAGCTGGAGGCATGGGAAGTGCTGAAAAGGTAGAGGGTATTGAGAACTGTCAGTTCAACCCTTAAAATTGAGACGATTACATCGCTGAGGGAAAGATATTGTTCCCCTCCCTTTTGGTGCACCTTCTTTTGCCGTTCCCCCCCCTTTTACTGGTGCTTTTCAATTGACAATTTGGCAGCTGTGTACGAATTAGCCTATATGCAGTCTCACCTTGTCAATCTGTTACCTACTGTCTACTTTACCTGAGACACTGTAGAGGCACTGCCATTTTGAAGTCTTTCCTGGTCCTACTACCTGAATACACTAGAAACCCCAAATGCATGGCATTTCCAGAATTCAGCATGGCTTTGTAAGCAGACACAATGCACAGACACTTGAGCATTTCAGAATTCTATAACGTTCCCTTAAACTAGGAGGCATGAAATCCAATATTAGGATTTTTTTCATGACTAAAATAACATACTTACCAGCAGCAATGTGAGAGCTCCTGCTCCCAGACAGCTCCAGAAAAGTGAAAAGAAAGTGGATCAGATAGGGGTGTGTGTGTGTGTGTGTGTGTGTGTGTGTGTGTGTGATGATGATGATTAGATCCAATGTCAGTGCTGCCCCAATGTGTGGGCTGGTAACACTGGCATGGGAATCTCCAACTAGCCATGTGATCTGCTTCCCTCAAATGTCTAAACTAGGGACTGAAACTAAGGAGGTCACAAAAAGCTGCCTTGAGTGCCACTTTTGGTAGAAAGCTGGGGTACAAATCAAATAAATAGTGACAATGTATGTGCAACAAAACCTATTACACTGAGAGATACTATTTTAAAATCCTTAATATGTGACCATTCACCACTATATCATTAGGCAAAGGAAAACAGCCACGAAGGATTCAAAGACAAACAATGTAGTCTGAGCATCTTCTGGGTGTGCTAACATACGGTCCTTTGTACTAGGAGTCATCACTTTGTACATAGTTTGGTATGGATTCATACCCTCCTTGTGCCACAAAAACATCTGAATTTAATTATAACAAGCTGCAGTGCAAATGCCCATCCAGAGGTTCTTTTCTATTGAAAGGAATAGCAAGTCCCATTTTACATCTAAACACTGTCTCTTCCCGAAGGATATTACTTCTGCAACACCTTCAGCCAAGCATGGGAAAAACTTCCAGAGGGTAGACGTGTTATTCTATTGTAGCAAAAACAAAGAGTCTTGTAGCACCTTCAACACCAACGAATTTATTCTGGCATAAACTTTTTGGAGTAGAGTCTACTTCATAAGATGCATGAAATGTAAACATTAGGGACAAAGTACACAGACCTTACTTTTTGTATTTCATTTCCATTTAACCACACAGTTTACCATTTCCCCCTTTTTCTACACACACACCTACCTGCCAAGTTAGGATAACATTTCATACAGCTGAAGAAGTGGATTTGAGACCATAATCAATTTGTTTGTTTTTAAGATGCTACACAACTTTGTTTCAGCCAAGCAATCTAGGATCAGGGAAACCTTGTATTACCATTGTTTAAATTAAATCAGAATCTAGGTTTTGCGCGAGTATGGGTGAGATAAAGAAGAGTCAGACACAGAGTATATGGTTTCAAATCAGGGCTACATTGATTGAATTGAAGATCTGTGAAGGGCAAAGTGTGGTACTAACCTAGCCCGGCCATTGGCCGGGAAAAACCCAATATTTGGTGAATACATCCTAACTGCACCGTAGGTGGGATGGTCCGCCCCCGGCCAGTTGCCCTCTATGTGGAGCTGGAGGGCCTAACCATCGTCGCCTTACTTTGACGCCTCCAGGCACCCAATGTAGGCGAGAAAGGCAAAACCCCAAAGACGTCCCAATCTCCCTCCTGCCAGGCCTCAGGGCATTAGCGAGGGCAGCCTTGGGTAAATGTCAGTCACCTTGAAAGGTGCCACTGGATAATCACCATAACCCTAAGCCATACTGCCTAATCCCGCACCTCCTGCCACAGGGAGAGACAAGCTATCGCTTAGTGGAATCTCCGCCACCTGCCTGATAAAAAAGCGAGCAGGGCCCTTCGCAGATCTCTAATAAAATTATCTTTTCCTACACCGGATAGGTGAACGCCATCCGGGCGATACAGCTCCATCCAGGCCAAGGATATAGTGGGATGGGGAATACAAAATCCAATCCCTCCTATGGCCCTACAAATCTCGCAGTTCACCTTTCTAACCGCTCTGTTCAAGGCCTTGTGCCAACAGAAACGCAGTATAATGAACGACCAAGGGATTCGAACTCCCGGCCATCGGTGCCGTATGTATGCCATATCGCATGACACCTGCAAAATCAGGGCCTTGCCTTTCAACAAGCCCAAATCATCCCCCCCCCCAAATGAAGGACCAGGACATCTGGGGGGAAGAACACTGGTCAGTCCGGAACAAAGTGTGGAGGAGGTTCTGCCATTTCATGCCCCTGCGACCCATCTACTGGACGTCCGCCGAAGGCTCAACCATCAGGAAGCCCGACGTGGCAGCTCGTCTTGCCACCCAGTAAACCATACTGTGCCAACAGATCAGCACACGGACAGTGGCGGGAACACAGGTGCTTAATAAGCCCTCTCTGTATCCCCGCCCTAGCCAAGCCATTGGCTCAGCAGGAGTGACCAGTCCTGTTACCTGACTCTCCCCTCCTCCCCCACTTGTGAATCTTCTCCATGGCCCCAGGTGAGGGGCCAGTGGAAGTCTGTTCTACAAAGCAATGTATAGCCAGGGGCTTCTGAACCCTCTATCTTCTTCCTGAACCTCTCTGCACCACCTGTAAAGCTGTCATAGAAGTTGGAGGGATCCTTTCGGAGTGGTGTCCAACACATAATGTAAAGTTGCACACAGAAGAGGAAAGCAAGCCAAACTTACTGAGCTGGCAGAAGTGCATGGGGACAATTCAGATGCTGGCCATGATCACAATTACCACCAGACTCCCTGCTCTCCCCAATTTCTTAGCTTCGCCATATTACTAGGCAAGGGTAGTTTTTAATTTACATGTTTTCAAATTTAAGATTACTCTACATGTCATGTAAATAAAAGTTTTACAGCTTTGTAGACAAAAGTATGCATTGTTCCTATAGGATGTATTGGGTGCTTTTTACAAGAGAAAAAGATTTCATTATGCATAGACAGAAGATTCTTTTACATCAGCTTGTGTTCCTGTTCATCAGAGCTCATGAGTTCAATGGCTCTTACTCACTTTTGCAGGGCCTCAATAATGGAAATGTTCTCCCTTCTTTGACTAGTCAAGCTATGAACCTTTTTGTGAACACCAGTAGTTCTGATTTGGCTAGTGACAGTGGAAGGGGTGGGGGAAAGAAGAGAAGGCAGATCCTAACACCAAAAAGGCAAGAGAGGCTCTTGTTATTAACCTTACTGCATTCACTCAGATAAGATTTCATCATAATGCTTTTTCTCAGTTTCTTTTATATTTGAATTCCCTCACTAATTTTTTTCAAATTGTGAGGTCCATATTCTATAAGAATTCATGCAAACAGTGGTACAGCCTACATAGGGCATCTATTTGTGCTCTTCGTCTTCAAGATAAAGATACCTTCTATTCTATTGAGACAATGAAAAGCTGAAAACTCCCATGCTGATAGCCTGAAATATTTTTGCTGCTACAGTGAGTCAAAGGTTAGCTCCCTCCCACCTGCATTTGACTTTGCATGTTCTAGTATACGCACAAATGCACAGATAATATGATTAGAAAACAGCTTGTTCATAGAAGGCTGTAGTGTTCCCTTCTCAAGTCTCCCATGGTGCAGCACACTGACAAAGGAATAATAAAGATGCACATTAATAGGCCTTTGTAAGTTTTTTTTTGAATCCCACTTAGTGAATTTCAATGAATTTTACACTCACAGCTGTCTTATGTTAACCAAAAAAAAAAAAAAAACCCACAGAAAAAACCCCAAATGAATAGAAGGAAACTATTGTAATCATTAAAGGCCATCTTCCTTAGAGACAAGATATAACAAATCTATGATAACTTCAAAACAGTATTTTTCTCTGCTTTGTTATTAATAAAATAGAATAAAGCTCCAAATTTTCATTCAAGCAAGCCATGATTGCTAGTTAGAATAATAACTAAATCTCCTTTGGTAGTATATACTGATTATGGGTATAATAGAACTAAAAGGAAGTCTGCATTAAGGGGCAGAACAATCTCCCTGCTAAAAAGAGGTTATTATTTTGAGAATTCAAAGTGCCACTGGTAAATCATATAAACCTGAGAAAGAGGTGTACTTTAGTAGCCAGTGTACAATGTACTAGCCATCCTGTCAAATCTGTTAAGGCAATGCATCACTTCTAGGACAATGAAAAACTTGCAAGCTTGAATTATAATGTTTCACCCTACATTGTTTATTTATTGCATTTACCAAGGAACTCTCAAACAGCAACAGTTATTCACACATGCTCCTAACTTCAGAGTACTAGTTAATAAATGGTGTAAAAGGACAGTACAGGGATCGCTTACTACTGTTACATGCCAGTCTCATAGGAGCCAATCTAGTTCTCACACAAGTTAATGGAAATAATGTAGGTGGCCCTGTCCAGAGATGAAAAGAAAAGCAAGATTAAGAGATCGAGATTTCATTTACCTCATTAGTGAGTTGAAAATAAAGCAACTGCTGAATAGTGTTTTGTATAAAGAAGAAAACGGAATACAGAACGTTAGAACCCCACAGATGCATTTGTAACTGAAAAACACTGCATTAAAAGGGAATTTTCTTTTTAGATAGCTTATCACTGTAACTTTCAGGATTTCAAATAATATATTGGGTATTGGTGCTGTGCTGTACCTCCATCAGATCACAGAAGGAAAGAATAGAAAGAGAAACCCACAAGGCCAGCTTTGAAAGAGAAACCCACAAGGCCAAGACAATATTTAGGCCACTTGTTGTTGGAGCATAGATCATCATGAAAGTCTGGAAATTATGCAAATGTAGTGCTAGCGAGATTTAGCCTACCAAGATTAAATAAATAAATAAAAGTAGACCATGCCTCTTGAAAGATCACTGCTTTCGTGAGGCAAGAGTGCTACCTACAGGCTCAAATGCAGAACAACATTCATCAACTATTTGTTCAACAGAAAAAACAAAAGTATTACTAATTAGCAAATGCCACACATTCAAATATTGGCATATCAGATGTATTAAAGATTTGTTTTGCTTATTACCCAAATTTTAGAATTGTCCATATTTTTCTTTTTCTGTCTAGGTTAGTTCCAATTCCATCCTTTAAAATGTTCAATTTTTCTGTTAGTGCAAGACTAACATACATTTTCTTCCACTTGCTTTTATGGGTTTTTCTATTGTACATGTTTTAGAAGTGATATTGCTGAGCTCAAGAAAGTAAGGTGTTGGAAATCTAAAATAATTAGACATATACAGGCTTAAAAATTGGGGGAAATGTTGATATTATCTCCCTATAGTGCTTAATGGTTATGATTTAATGCTCTAACATGGAGGTTCCAGAAAATATCTTTTCCAGCTGACTTTAACACTGGGCACATATAGTGTAGGTGCCCAGAAAGAGCTGTCCCTTGTACACAGAGAAGCTCCGGAACAAATCCATATTCCTGAAGCTATTGAAAGCACCTCAAGATGCTTAAACTGTTCTAAATGCTCTTTCCTAGAATGAATTAAGCATAAATATGGGAGCAACTCCACGTGTTTCAGGAGGAAAATGCACAAACACATTTTGCAGGATTAGTTCATTCTGTCACGTTTGGATAGTCATGTATTAAAAATACTTTCAAGGAATTAAAAACATTAGAGCAACAGGCATTTTATTAAATGATGGGCAGAATCCGTGTGTTAAAGTCAGCGGCTTCTGTTCTTCTTCTTGCAAATGAAGAATTTATACACTACATAACGTGTACAAGATTATTTTGACTATCAGATTGCTTTTTTCTCTGTAAAACACTGATATACACTTACAGACCAAGCTCTACATTTCACTGTACATTTCTTGTTCTATTAAACATGCAAGTTAAACTGTATGTTAGTCTGTATTGTTGATTAACAAACAAACATTCTTTGGAAAATAATTCAAAACAAAAGAAGTATCAATAGGTCTAATATGTAAATGAAGAGAATTACTGCAACCTAAAGTATTATGCATAGCTTTCATGGTAGTAGTTCAATTACACTCACCTCCTTTAGGGATCTAAAAATAAAGACAGTATGCCAGCTAAATGCAAACACTACTGAATATGTTTGTTTTTAAACATTTAAACATATATTTTGTTCAGCTTTAAAAAATAATTAAGATGACAAATGTGGATATTTTGCAAGATTTCCCCCTTTACCCAATGATGTAATCATAATTACCATTACGTTTTTAATAGCCTCCCTCCTCCTTAAGTTTGAGGTAATCATGCTAAACAATTTTAATAATGGAAATTACTTACTATAGTGAATTGATTTCAAAGCATTCTGTAGATGAATTTTTTAAATACATTTCTTCTCAATGTTTTATTTAAAAAATACTTAATCATCTATGAAGAACATTCTTATTTTGAGATTTGACATTAAAAAATAGTAATTCAGTGACCTTTAATTGTACTATAGCTACAGTGAACACGTTTGGTGTAAACACTTTTTAAAATAGTAAGTCATGGACCTTAAAAAAAACCTGTTGTATTAGAAGAACCAATTCAATCACATTAGAAGAACCAATTCAAGTTATATTGGAATCTATGTGCTCATTGTTGTCTAGTATATACTATTAATGCAACAATCACAATTGTAAAAAAACATAAAAATGCAAGCCACACAAAGTCTTCTTGATTGGATTTTAAGATGAACAGAGCCAATCTTAAAATTAATTCAACCACAGATCGCTAAATTTAACAGTGCCCATATATTTAAATTATAAAATCAGCAAAATTTCAGTTAGAAAAAATAATTTTAACTGGATTTCATATGCAGAGATCTAAATGATTATTTTAAAAAAGATTTTTTGCATATGCTTGCATACTCGGCTGCTATCTATGGTGCAGTTCTATTATTTAAGCAGGTCTATGTTTTGGACTAGGTACGCAGTAGGGGGGAAAAGTATTTCCTTACTTGCATTTATAACTCTTTCCTCCCACAAAATTCCTCTCTGCTTTAAAACCAAGCATCACTACCTTGAAAAAAATTTCTAGCAACAATTCTTGGGAAAAACACAAAAGATCATCAGCCAAAATGTTTTGATGCACAAGTTTTCTGGAAGGTCTCTGATCTTTGGCATTTATTCAGTATTTAAAATCCATAAAAGAACAAATACATGACTGAAATGGTCAATTATGAGACGAACGCTGGTACAGAATGCTGTACTAACTGCACAAGATGGATTACTTGTCATAAATTTATAAAGCTTTCGTGGATTCAGTATCTCTCATTTCTTTCATTTGTGCTGCTATCAAGATTATTTTTAAAGTTTCTTTTAAAATGGATGTCTAGGTGAATACTGAGTGAAAACCCCCAATATAATAAATCACTCTTGAATCAAATTGTTAGCTTCAGGTTTGGTTATATTGGTTTATACGTTAAACCACACTCAAGTTTTATCTCATCTATTCTGGACATAAAATGGTTTTTAGAAGAGTCAGTTGTAATGAAATATTACTTTCTAACTTTTACAGCACAAACATATATAACACCATTGTGTAAAACAGAAATTTTATTTCTAAATTTAAATATGGGTAGCTTAAAACACGGATGTAAAAAAGGATCCATTCTGTCAACCATGGAGCACACCTTGCACTTTGCTACTGAAAAGGACACAGAAGATAAGACAGATTGGCATGATGCTTCCTAGGCAACAAACATTTTATAGTCTCTCATACTACAGAAATCTTGCTTATATTGGCTCTGTATTGCATTTTTACAGTCCAATCCTTTGCTTGCTTGCTTGCTTGGAAGTCTCACTTTCAATGGGAGTTACTTCTGAACAATTGTGCATAGTATTACAACCATATAGTTTTATCTTAAACTTATTACTCAGAGGTAAATACATTCAATGACTTCTGCTTCTAGGCAAGTATGCATATGATTACAGTGTGATCTAATCATGTTTACTCATCAGTAAGTTCCACTGAGTTCAGTAGGGTTACTTCCAAAGAGTATTGCAGGTTCAGACTCTTAAAGTAATCATAGGGCAAAGGAATAGACATACCGGTATATGAATTTTCAAAGACAGTGTAGAAATCTCTACAAACCCTTTTATAATCAGTAGTTTCATTAAAGTTTTGGTTTACATTTACTTTGCATGATTATTGGGAGAATATTTGAACAGAAAATCCCAAATGCCCAGATCATTTAATTGACCCATGATGGATATATCTGTACAGTTTTTACCTACTCCTACTCCCAGTCCCAATTCTCAGGGGTGATGCCTGTATTGGCTTAAATATAGAACAGTAGCTGGACCATAGTTCTGTAAACTTTAATGATCCCATCCACATTATTCACAAATCTTTCTCCCAATGTCAACATTCCCACAAGTAAATCCAGTTGTTACATCCAGTATTCATGAATGTTTTTTTTTAAACTAAGACAATCCATTCACACACTTTGCTTTTTGCTGACAAAGATATTCACTATATTATTTGTTCTGACCTTATTTCTATAACAACAGATTACTATGGTGAAGTCAAAATGTATTTTTTAATATTAGCTACTGTCTCCAATTACAGAAATAAGGTAGGTTTTTTGAATGAAGTAAGTTAAATAATGTAGTGAAAGATTATCTTGAAAAACATTCAGCTCCAAACAGCTAGTTGTGGATTACGAAAAACTGAGGATGTAACACTTTGGCAATTAAGTGGGAAATTAGGCACCTCTTAAGTGTCCCCTTCTGCACTGGCACATTTTGAAAAACACACACATTAAATTCCTCAGTTTAACTTCAGTAGTTACTCTGTTTTACATTTACTTCAAAATCTAAACCCACCAGCAGATTTCTTATTAGTCCAAATTCAAAGCTAACTTTAAAACTGTACAAATTATGACAACACACTATACTACATCTGATGAGTACTGACCAAAGTTTCAATAATGCCTTACAAAATCCTGGCCAATGATTCATATTCACAATAGAAATACAAATAGCAAGTTTGTTTGCTTAATGAGTGATGAAAAATAAGGCTACAAGTGAAGGGAAAATGTACACACAAATATATTTTAACTATATGCACTTAAATCTATATTTTAAAATAATGTATGAAATGATGAAATCAGCAAGCTATTAACTGAATGAATAAATCACCACCATAATGAAAGCAAATCAAAGCTTGGTTTTGGAAATAATGACTTTGGCTTAGTCTTTATTGTGATCCCTGGCTTACTAAAACAGTAAATCAAAGACCATCATCCTATTCACTTTCAGGAAATTTGTAATTTCAAGATGTGTGTAGAATAGACAAAACCCTCCTTCTTTGAGGCTACCTTTGGATAAATTACAAGGCAGGTATTTAATGTTAAGGCTGTAATTAAAACATTTCCCCTATAACCCATGACTGATAAGACAGTCCCTTAGAAATATAATGGTTACAAATCCCTTTTATAGCTTTAACAAACCCTTATTTTCCCTGCTCTGCTACATACAATGTAGAGTCTATTTGCACCTATTCAGTACTACATTACAGATAAAGTTACAGCAAATTTGTTTTCCTCAAAAATGCAGTGAAGCCTAATATCCCTTAAGTAACAACAGACTTGTCTTTCATTTAAAAGAGAACTGGCATAATTTTCTCCCAGAAACAAACTATCTCTCTGACAATGGCTCTATTCTTAAAATTCTGAATGGGTTACAGCTCAATTTGCAGGTGTCCAGGTAGAAAGGTGATAGGGTATTTGTTCCTGTGGTAGGTAACTCCAGCCAGTTCAGTGATATCATTCCAGCAGTAGTACTAGATAGGCTGCCAGAGTTTTCAAATGTGAATTGTATAGGTACACTCAAGTGCTCAGTCACTGAAACAGCTACATTTTATAAATGCTCATAGTAAGATGATACACAGTTAACCCACTGTACATTAGTACAAGGAAAGAAACATGGCATCAAAACCATTTCTTCAAGGAGAAATATAACGTAATAATAAAATTCAGTAGTAACTAGCTTCACAGAGTTCTTTCTAGCGTTGCAAAATAAGCAGGTTACGATGCTATAAAATGTATCCAAAATACTAACTACTAAAAGCTAACACAGAATTGTATAATTTACGTAACCATTATTATTATAATTATTTGTTTAAATTAAACCTGTTACTATGTACATTCATGATTACAATAAGACAATTAAATTTCCTTGAGGGCCAAGTGTTAAGAGTGCTATTAATATGGCCTTATACTGTTGTTATTTTTGCATACCAATGCTGTGACATTTTTTTATGAATTCATAATCCCTGTGCTAATAGTATAGCTTGAAGAGGGCAGCAATTACTACTTCTCAAATTTTAAGCCATTTTAAGTACATATAGTAGATTTTGGCATTAAAGCTTCTTTCAATCAAAAAAAAGTCTTACGCACTGTCTCATCAAGAATTCAATCATTCACAAATTACCCAGTGAGTTTAAATAAGAAATGTGTGTGTGTATCCATTAATCATGTTCAGGCTTTGGTTTAAACTAAGTCATTGTGCATTTGCCTATAGCAAGTAAGGTTAGTAGGCACGCAAGCCTCCCATCAACTCTTGTTAGGGGCAACAGTTCGTGCTATCCCATCTCAGCTCAGAAAACACTCCAGTGTGCATGTTTTGCCTTGATCTTATGCACAGCAAGTGGAAGAGCACAGAGAAGGAAAGTGCTGTAAACAAAGAGCTAAGAGTGAGGATGGGAGCTACACAGCTTTATGGCTGGAAAGGAGAAAAAAGGCAAATGAAATGCTGCTAGCTAAACCACCCTGGTAGGGATGATATGGAGAGAATCACTGGGATTAAACACTACAGGGAATGAAAGAGAGGAGTCTCTTCCCCCACCCCACCCATTATAAACAGGGAGAGAGAGAGAAGAGACATTGCCCACACACGCTGATTTCATTAAAAGAGAAAGCACTGACAAAGTGACAGTCTTATCGTAGAGTAATATACATAACATATTGACTTGTCAGATATTAATTCTTATGGAACAAAAATTAGAAGGGCCAAAGTTGATCCAGTGGTTCTTCATTTTTTGGAAGGTGGAATGTTTTTATACTAAACATTTACTTATTTGCTCAAGCTTACATGGGAAGACACAACTGTGCTCAAAAGAGATTTCTCGAATGTAGTTTTACTGGGGAATCAAACACATTTCAAAATGGATTCTACATGTTACCTCTGCACAGGAGAATATTTATGCTGTAACATCCTGGCAGTAAGTACTAAATATGCAGGAATCAACCAATATTAGATTAGTCAAATGCTTTTTTAAAAGTTTTTTTAATGAGGTAGAGAAGAACTTGAATTGGCCCATTAATGAGTTATTTCTAGTTAAGGAAGGTAAAGGTATTCAGATTCATTATAATCTGAATATAGACATGCCTAATCATGTTGACAATATAGTTCTGGAGATTAATACAGACTACTGCGCAGTAGACATTAATTGCAGTTTCACTATATTCCAATTCTGTCGTGCCCTTTAACAGCAAGTTCACCTTTTCTGTGTTAATGACTGTTAGTGTTTTTTAAAAACTATCATGAATTTGATAAACATTTTTCTGCATATCAGGATATGTATTCTCCTTTAGATGCACTAGTAATTGTAAACGGAAGACCTGACAGACCTTCAGTTCCTTTAAGAAAGTTAATGAAACCCAAGAATACTGGGGAATAAAACATTCCCTACTAATTGTTGTGAACTGCCCTTTGTTATAAATAAAATAAATAACTGATGTACAATTGAAACCCTATTTTTCTTAATTCCATGTGTGAAAAATATTTCTGAAACAAATCTCCATTTTAGACTACATATTTTAGATCATTCAGCTTCTTACACGATAAATTAAAGAAGAGGTTGTTCTCTTTTAAAAGGTGATTCATTTCAAATCTGTTGTTCATCAATATCCTCTAGTTTTGCAGGAAAGTTGAAAGTTGTCTGCACTGAAGAACAAGAGACACACCAATACCACTCAAACTCAGTCTAATGCCTGATTTTATGCTGAGAATTGTACACACTCAATTTTGATAAGCAAAAGAACACTGTCCATCCTGGAGTTTCCCTCTATAATTTTGCCAGACTATTTCCACTTAATTAAGGAATTTAAGAGAACATTCTGCCTAGAAGGAACTCTATTTTAATGAATATCTGTTATCACTTGGAATCACATCTTTTGTCGGAGGAGTGGGGTCAACGCAAAAGTTGTCCTTAGATTTGAAAACAAATTAGGAAGAGGACACTGAAAGTTAGTTGGATACATAAAAAGACTATGGCAAACAAATAACATTTGCCTAGACCAACAGGTAGCTGAGCCTGAAAAGGAACAGAGAAAGATATCAACAGAGAGGGTCGTTCAAAATGTTGTTCATTTTTACCTGTATATTGAAGATGCCCTGAGCTCCTCCAATCATCAAGATACGGTAATCCTTTCCTTCATATATAAGGGAATTGATTTGACACACTATATGGTGAGGGAGCATGTTTTAAAAAATCAAAGCATCAACAGCCCTTTTTTTGGCTATGCACTTGATATTTCTAAAAAGAAAATACAAGTACCTGTATTCTCCCCTGCCCCAAGGCTAACAGCAGCTTCTGTGGATGGAGGATATATAGATCAGGAAAACATGCTTTACTCTGCAACAGCAAATCTATTTATTTATTTATTATATTTATACCCCGCCTTTTTTTCCTGAAAGGAACCCAAGGCGGCTTACGTAGTCCTCCTCCTCCTCTCCGTTTTATTGTCACAACAACCCTGTGAGGTAGGTTAGGCTGAGAGTCAGTAACTGGCCCAAAGTCACCCAGTGAGTTTCATGGCAGAGCGGGGACTAGAACCCGGATCTCCTGAGTCCCAGTCCAACACTCACCACTACGCCACACCGGCTCTATGGTGCAGAACAAACAAGTTTCTTTAAATGTTTATTTCAATAACAGAATATAATCCCTTCCCATTCTTGCCAGATTTCAGGAGCAGTTTGGGATACAACATGGGATCCTGCTGTTCAAAGTCAAAAATCCCACTGGGCATTCCCAAGCTGTTGGGAGTGCTAAAGTAGCTCTTCAAATCCTGCCATTAAATATTGCTTTATTTGTGCATGAATCTGATCATTTACTGTCCATGCTAGGTCACAGGCATACCATGTGCTGAAGAAAAAAAGAAAAGCTCCTGGACCTCTGCGAAATGCACTTGTAGCATCTGGTTACAAAGGAAACTGTAGGATTCTTGTACATTTTTATGTGTTATTCTTAACGATAAACCTAGAAGAATCTGCGGGGGCAATTGGACATTTAAATATGGATAAAAAAATCAATCACTATGGCAAACCATTTCCTCAAAAATAAAGGCTGGAATACGAAGAGCCTTGTGTGTGAATGGGGAGCACTTCTACATGGACGTCAGGGTGTGTGCATCTCCAATCCCCCTGCTGCTACCTCCTCCTCCCCTGCATTGCATGCAGCTTTTGAGGAACCCCTGGCTCTCAGAAGCAGCTTCTCAAGTTGCAGAAGGGGCTGCAGTGGGGACAGGAGGCTTGGAAAGGCTGTTGTGAAAGTGTTAAACACACAGCCCTTTATAGTGAACAGCTGAGTTTTATTTTGTCAGATTATACAGCCCAATGTTACCAGTGCAATTTCAATGTATTCACATGGTACAGCACCATGGACATGTTCCATAACTGAGGAAAGCCTTATTACATTTTTATAGCTATAAGAGATACATGCCATTTGCACATGGTCATAGTTGTGGCTTAGATTTCATAGATTTCATAGATCATAGAGTTGGAAGGAGCCTACAAGGCTATCGAGTCCAACCCCCTGCTCAATGCAGGAAACTAGAGGAGGGGTCTCCCATCCAAGTAATAACCAGGCCTGACCCTGCTTAGCTTTCCACACTCAGACAAGCTGAGCCAGCGTAAGCCACAGGCTTGGGAAGATATTCCAGTGACCACTACCCTTCTTTCAAGGACAGTCTTGCTTGCACATCCTAAAACGCACATAACTCTAAAGAGAAAATTAATGATGTGGCATAGAAATGTAATATTTCAGTGACATGTGAAAAGACAAAAACAACAAAGTTATTCATGTTATCTCCTCACTCTGGTTTCTCATTTTTTGCTACCTAGGCACTACTGAAATAAAATTGCACACTTGAATGAAATGATTATTCTTATTCACTAGCCACCATGGCCATTGCACTTTCAAAATCAAAGTGTACACTCTGGGGACAAAGCGTAGAATTGTTTAACTTTAAAATCTTTCTACAATATGAAACATTATTTTCAATTCTTCTTAAGTTAGTTGGCCTCATTCAGATGCCTCAGAAAGGCGAGTCACATCTACAAAAAAGGGACCTACAAAAGAATGCCTATGATTCTGCATTATGTTGATGTACTAAGAGTTCCTTATTAATAATGAACACGTAATGCAATCCTAAAATCTCGAACATTTCAAGATGCAGTCCCTACTTTTCACTTAATCTGGTTAATATAAAGATAAAACTAATATAAATATGGATTAAGCATAACTAAATAAATCTGAGAACCAATACAGGAAAAAGTGGTGTAGTAAAACAGAGAACTGCACAATATTGTTTTTTTTAATAAAGCTTTCAAAATTAGTTTTAAGAAGAATATTAGCCAAAATAAAAAGGAAAAGAATGCATCATATTCCCAAATATACCGTAGTTGAAAGTGTGGAATGTTGGCATTATTTTCACATGAGAAAGGATTACTGTTATTTAGAGCAATATCTGAATGTTCAAACTGGCAATTCAGGTGCTTTATTGAAGTCATTTGGGAACATCACCCACTATGAGGATTGGCTATACCCTTCTAAGTTCATGCTTATTACTCCTCCAAGTAAAATGCATGTTTCCCTTTAATTACTATGTTATGAATTGTACACTGTGGGCTAAAGGGAAATGTGATAACATACATCTTAAACTTTTCATTAGACTACCAAAATTCAAATCCTACCTTTTTGTGCACTCTGACATTTTTGTCTGGCATTTTCATTAATTTTGCGACATACATAAATGTAGCCGAAATGTTAGCTGATCAATACTTTGTCTCTTTCTTGTAGCACTTGAGTGCATTTCCCTGAAGACCACACAGCAGTACAGGAATTAAATGTGTAAAATATCAAATGTTAATGTTAACACAGTAGCACTTACTGTATAACAACTGAAAAGGCTAAAACAATTCAAAATAGACAAATGACACCACAAATTATCCACAATCATATTTAAAGATTAAAGTTTGTCCTGCAAAATAATTCATTGACTCATGTTGAAGTATGTCCTTTTGCTGGTGGTTTAGTTGTCCAATTATTTTTCTGTTCATTATAGTAAGTTGACAGTACATGAGAGGTTGCATACATCCCCTCCTCTCCTGCCCTATATCCTCTCACACTCTCCAACATCTACAAGTGCATGAACATCTGGTCAAGAGCCTGAAGAAAATTAAACCCAATTTAGAAGACATTTCAGTATCTACATTAGGTTATTCTAAATAGAATCCTCACCATTTCTGCATAAGAGATGACTTCCATACATTGGTTATGCATAAAAATACTCTGGAATAATCACTGCATGTTAAAATTAGGTAGAAGTAATTAAAACTGCTTGATTTAAACATGAACAAGGAAATTGTAGTTCATTTATTTTCTAGTGGAACAGCTTTATACAATGAAATATTCAAGTTGCTTTTACTTATTGCACGTTTTTAACACATGGAAAAGACGAATACAACAAATAGTACCGCAGTATTAAAGCACTAAATCTATTGGTTTTCAGCCCCTTCAGAAACAGTTCTAGTACCTAAATCCATGTATGCACTGTGTATCTTAAAGGTCTGTTTAAATCCTATAGGTTGGATCCAGACTTGCCCCTCTGTGAAATGGAAGAGCTCTTTCCATTGGTGAAAGAACTGGGATACAGCAGAGGCTCCCTATGGAGGAAGGGGAGGGGTGGCAGCACATCACACAGCTCTGGAAGGTCTCTCAAGCCTCCAAAACACGTTTTCAGAAGCATAAGTGGTTGCTGGCGGGGGGGGGGGGGATTGGCAAAAAAATCACCTGCCCACCCCACTTTTATCTGTGGGATCATCTAGTTCACAGAGTTCCACTCCTACACAATTGTGGATCCAACCCTATGTTTCCTTAACATAATAATCAAGATTTGATTATTTAGACTGTAATCGCTTCACTCTGTTAGGACTTCTCAAATCCCATGAATTCAATGGCCTGTAAGCAGCATGTGTGCAGAACGGTAGACTTGGGCTACAATCCTGCAGCCAATTAATGCACCTAAAACCCAGAGAATTCACTGGGACACACAATGTGCAGCTGTTTACAGAAGAGGATTAAAAGAAAAATAATGTATCTGCTGCGGTCCTCTGACAGTACTGTAGGTTGTTGACTTGTTTAACTTTAAAATCTTTCTACAATATGAAACATTATTTTCAATTCTTCTTAAGTTAGTTGGCCTCATTCAGATGCCTCAGAATGTTTTTCTGAAACACGTTGGGCAAAATAAGCATATTTCTTCAGAAACCTGAGGATTTTTTCCCCTCTTTCATTCAGCGACACATTAGTGCCTTCCTCTCTTGTTGTCTCCTACTTCTATATGGCCATTCCCTATGTGACCCAACAGCATTTGAACTCAGGAGTCCACAGGAGAGAGGATGTTCGATACCAGTATTGGCCTTGCCCAGACAAAACTAACATGGTAAATCAATGTCATAGCTCCCTCCCACATGATTTTCCAGGCTGAACAGTTATCAGAGCAGCATGGGAAGCAACCACACAAAAGCAACAATGGCAGTTTTAATAAAGAATACGGTACCTCAGTTTCTGAAACTTGCATTTACTGACATAGCAACTCTTCATCAAGGTTTCTAGAATGTCACTACCATATATCTCAAATACTGAAATCTTTCATTGCCAGTTTAAACAAGCTGCTAGCCTTTGGCTGCTCTCAATTCTTAGCATTCTCCTAATTCGAGCTATGACAATTGCCAACAGTGGCAACAAAATTAATTAGATCCAAGCTACGAGGGACATTGGATTAAATAGTCACAATTTATAGCAAAACTGTTTTTTGCGGGGGGGGGGCAGATTAAGAGGCAAGAAAATCCCATTAGGGGTTGATTTGGTGGATGGACAATTATAATATAAACATTAAAATAAATAACTCAGAATGCATTTGTCTTGGAGGGTGAAGTGGTTTAGGAGAGGATGACACGAATACCCCAAGAGTGACATATTAAAAGTTCCAACTGACCAGCAGTGCTAAGACAAACATTTTGCTGCATCAAACTTCCTGAGGCCTGATGCTTAGGATACTTTCATCTTGGAGGTCATTGATTGGGGATGCACACCAATTCTGTACCAGTGCTGGCTGTACCAGTATTAACTTTAAATTACAGATTGCTTATTGATTATGGCCTGTAGATAAAATTATGCCCCAATGCTGAGGCCATTACATATTGTTTTTGCACAAACATATCACTAATGTTAAGGTTAATATTCTGATTAAGGCATAAAATATCATACCAAAAAAGCAGCAAGACTCCTTGGTGGTGAATCCCAGTCAAAGCAACTGTTTATATAGTAGGCAGCATTTATGAGTACCATGACACAGCGCTTTGTACGCATGAAGTTCCTTAGAAGAAGCTGAAGAAAGAAGCATGCAGCATGTGTT